>OZ001664.1:5162485-6385140 GCA_963924145.1 Pyrausta purpuralis | reverse complement strand
TGCACATGTGTTATGGAAATCAGACACAACGGTGGTACCACAACACCCAGACCCGAGACAATATAGAAAATTTCGATTTCTACATTGACCCGTCCGGGAATCGAACCCGGGACCTCGCGGCGACGCCTTGAAACCAGCGTGCTTAGCCACTACACAACGGAGGTCGTCAAATATGTTGACATTTCAAAAGGGTCTTAAATCTAATCCTACCTTATCTCGCAGCATGTCACGGACCCTCGTGGCCTGGTGGCGGCTGCGATGCAGTTCCAATTGCAGCTCGAGGCATCGCTCCTGCCAGTTCACGTCACCCGCTGAAGGTAGGAACTCCAAGCCATCGAGCCGAGATGGGTGCGCGATCGGCCTGCGAAGAAATAAAATGGTCAGGCTATGATCTTACTTACAACATTGATAAAGTAACGTAGGCGTAGTAAGTAACGCTTTAGAACAACGCTCACGGATCGATAGGACGCCGGCCGTCGCGTAAACAAAAGAATGACATAATGGTGTTGATAAACACAATGCAATGTGAGGGTTAAAACGGTACAATAATATCACGGTTATCACCTCACCAAGACTACGTGTTTTCCTTTTTAAAATGCAATATTCAGGTTGCTAGTTTTAAAATCCTAAACTTGCTGTTCTCATTTCTTAATATCGAATTGTAACTTATTCACGGATGTGTTTATCAACAGTCTTTTGTTATGCTTTTGTTTATGCAACCGCCGGTGGACTTTTGACCCTTAAGCGTCTACCAAAGAAGTAGAATTCAGCACGTTTAAAGCTAGACCATTTTCGTTTTTCGTCAGCAAACTGGCTCCTGGTCTTCGTCTTCTATTTAGGAGAAACAAATTTATTTGAGGCAGTACATGATGCTCCAAATCAATTGGCTTGTCCTAAAAAGAATACGAATGCGTTCATTTCCGACGGATCCTACCTCTATGTATGTGACGATATCGTCAGAATTGGATTAAATGTTACAAATTTGATAAACATTGAATCCAATCCTGACGACATCACATACATACAAGTCGAATTGATTACCAATTCTTTTGAAGTAGGTAATACGAATAGAAACCTCAAGAGACATGAGTCTTTTCATGAGACACCGTAATTAGTATTCCTTTAAAATATGTCAAAGTAATTGGTTTCAAATTATTTCTTAGCTAGAAATCTTTTGAAGAATAAGGTTTCTTTCAAAGGATTGTAAATCTCATGAAATAAATTGACGAAAAATATTTTTATATTCAACTTAATCTTGACAGAAAATTCCACCGAGTCCGTTGACTCCCAGTGCAATATACCTCCGTTCCACCAATCCAAACACAATTAACTACGTCAATATTGTACCTTAATCTTCGTTGTTTCGTTATTTCATACAATAAAGGGTGGTTCACCTGAGCTTCAATTTTACAAGAACTACAATCTAGACTACAGTTTATAACGCAGGTTAAAACAGCGGTGAAAATGATTTGTTCTTTTCAAAACATTTCTTAATACTTCACATAGAGAACGTATTAGCTTGTTTTTGATCAAAATAATTGAACATCTGAATTGACTTTCTCACAGCGATTATGAAGATTTTGTAACAAAAAAGAAGAGTTGAAAAAGAAGGAGTAGAAGAAAACCAATTATTTTATTGTTAAAGTTCTTGATAGTTGTGATAATAATTCTTATCGTAACCGTACTGTAACATTTCACAAGATATAAGTGTAAGTGTTCTGTAAGTGTTCCATTTTAAAAACAAGAGAATTGTAACATATCTGTAAGTGTTCCATTTTAAAAACAAGAGAATTGTGTGCAAACTCATTTTCTTTCCATTACCAACTCATAAATAAATAAGCTCTTATCACCAGACACCTATTCAATGACTATAAAGCCTTAATAATGAAAATATATAGTGACACTTCAACACTGGCAATGTAATAAATCGAACTCGTAAAATATTGTAGGGGCTCGCTTCAAAAATGCATCGCTGCAATGTTGCACCATAAATATTCTATACAGTTCATTAATTTAAATCCAGAGTATTTCGTCTACGGCTCGGCAATGATAAGGCCTGCTACTAAGTGCCAGACTTATAATTACATTATTGTGATAGATAGAAACATTAATGCAGATTTACGACTGTAGATATCTCAATTTGTAGTAAAGCCCTGATTATTGCATCTTAGGGCGAATGAATGAACGCTTTAATTAAGTACAATCTAGTCCAATACGGCTCAGTAGTCCAGTCCTTCAGTAGCTCAGTGATAGTAGATAAATTAATATTTTAGATGCGCAAACTCAAATGTTATTTAACGTTTTTCCAATAAGACTAAGAATTTAGTATTGTTTGATATATTGAAGTTTGAGGTGATTTTCAGTTGTTCATTTCTGTTGCAATTACAGGCAGCTGTTTTAAAGTTGTAATTCTAGACGGCCGAAAACTTTTAAAAGTGTTTATTTTTTAGTCATAACAATAGTTCCGTACACAATTGAGCTGAATAAATGTGAAGTTGTGAGTGATATTGTAGTAGTTGATCTACTGAACTAAATGAACTAGATGAGTAATACATATCTTTGGCTTTCATTGAACTATTATACTAACACTCATTTCACTTTAGTGATTTTGCCCATGTTTAGTTGCTTGAATTAAGCATTAAAACTATCCTTGTACACAAAATACTGCGCTAAAATCTGTTCCAAAGTTATTGAATTGTACAGTTGACTAACGAATAGCTTTTAATTTTTGATAAAGTGTTCAACTTCAGCTTCCTACGACCCAATGTTTACAGAAGAAACCCCACCAAGAATTATAGCTTTATTTTATGAGTAGCTGGGTTAAACAACATGCGATTCAAACATATCCTGACCGTCAACAGCTGGCTTTATTTGCCACGTACCGGTTATTGTGGGATCAGCTTAATAAATTCAAACTTATTAATTAATTTCGAATAATTATTTTAGCCGCCACATGTATTTCCTAATTATATGGAACGAGTATACAATATTAACTGACCAGCAAAGTACCGATTTGCATTAAACTATAGTTAATAACGACATAAATTGCAATCCGGTGGTTTTATGTTTGACTGCTTATTTGTGAGATCAATATAACAGCTTTTAATTTGATTTAAAGGTTAATATTTTATTAACACTTTTCGTGACATTGAACAGCTACAGCCGTAAAACAATAAAAGTTCTACTGTGTCTGGGATACTGCCCTTAAACTGTTAAGAGTCGATTTTATCAACTTCAGATTAGACTTATCCGACTAGGAAACGACCGACGTTAAAATACATTTATGTAAATGATTGCTGACAAATAGGTGACGGTTTTGAATTAGGCGTTTTGTATTGTATTCGACGATTATTCCTTATATCGGGCCTTATATAAATCAGGACTAAGTAAGTTAACATTCTCGATTAAGCTCACGTGATTTTAAACTACACTAATTAGCGCAAAAAATGCACAGGGAGATTTCTAACGGTCTCGATACGAGCAATGCTTGTTTATGATTTCAAATTGTCCACAAGATAACTCTCGTAAAACGCCTACCCCCAAAGTAAACTGCCTTCAAAAAACTGATTAAAAAGCTTAAAATAACGCAAACGTCTTCTATTTAGGAGAAACTAATAATTCTGGTGTCGGTGCATTATATGCGTAGAGTCTTTACACCACTCCTCTAATCTACGCTATAGACTATTGGTGTTGCTAATTTTGAAATCATGCACGGAGTCTAAAATAATTGGTTTCTCCTAAACAGAAGACGAATGCGTTATTTTAAGTTTATTAGAGTCGTTTTTCCCAGCGACAGATAGGACTTATCCTACCCAATAAGTATAAAACGACCGATTTTAAAATGTCATTTACATAAATCTTTGCTGACAAATTTTAAAAAAAAATTTCATTTCATTTTCAGAAATAAGGCGTTTTGTATTATATTCGACGAATCTTCCTTATCTGACTTTGGAAAAATCGACTATAAGTCAGCTTTTTGAAGGTGGCTAATTATGTTAATTATTTTTGTATTTCATATTTTTTGTTATGATTACTTATCTCTCTAAAACTAATGGACTACCTGACTGAACTAAAACAGAATCACCTCGCTATGATATCTCGTTTTCGAGAAATCCGGAGACAAACATACAAACATCCATACACTTACAATCTGCACACGTGTTTGGAAGCCTTAACAGAGCAATATACAAGAATATTATCCAATTCAGACGATATCATATACAGATCGAATTGATTACCTTCTTTTTTTAGCCGACATCAAAGCGGAGGAGATTATCAATTCGACTATATGTTTTTTATTGTATACCATTGGACCCTGCAAACTTTGTTTGGCCATCAGCCCCGTCCCGCCCAGCACCGTTATTTTAAAAGTTAAGCGGTCCCAGCGAACATTGTTTCGCCCTGGCCCCGGCCCGCTCCAGCCCCGGCCCCGTCGAACGGGATAAAAAGTATCCTATGTCATTCTCCTGGTTTTAAGCTACCTTCCCACCGTTTCGCCCCGGCCAGATTTTATGATGGGGACTTCTGAGAGTCCAACGGTGCCGACCCCCAACTCCCCCTCCCCTATTAATTAACACACACTTAAAAAAGTAATCCCGACTACAAAAACAAAATACACTAAAAAGTCTTAAATAAACTCTTGACAGAACTCCATGTTAGGCAAACCCTTTCTTTTTGCAGTCGGCGTCATTGCATTGGGCATCTAAACCAGACCATCTTAAGCATCATTAATCTGGGCACCACCTCCAAAAAGACATGGGTTGTTTACCTGAAAAGGGGTCCTGTCAAGATTTTATTAAATACTTTTGTGTTTATTTGAAGTCGGTAAAAAGTATACCACTAATGCTGTCATTATGTTATTATTTTTTATTATACGTTTAAGATAGAGATGCGCCGAGTAGCACTTTTGCCGAGTAACGAGTACCGAGTTTTACTCGGTTCATTACTTTTCACGAACTGAGTACTCGGCCGAGTAACTCGGTTTAACCCAGGTTATACTACTGGCCTTTTAAAAGGACACATTAGTTATTAAAAAGGACGTGGTGTTATATCAAGTACTATAGCTTTATTTTTATCAGTTAACATTTATTTAAAATTTAAATTAGTTAAAAAAACTTTTCTTTGAACCAGAAACTCATATTAACCTATTTTTAATTAAATGTAGTTTTGGAAAATATAAATGGATAAAGTAATAACTATTTGTTAAAACAAGTTTTGTTCCTAATTTGTACATAGGACCTGTTTCTAAGGCGTATCTTGACCGTATTAACTGGGTTAAAATCAAATTTCTGTTTCGGGTGTGTAAACAAGTGTCGTGAATCAAACTCGGTTGAGTTTATAAAGTTCTTTATTCGATTAACACACTTATCTATGATACAAATCACTATCTCTAGCCACATTAATAATTATAACTACATTTTAACATAGGTTCCTTCCATCAACCTTTCGCTTCAACGGTCAGTACTAGACTGGCTCGCCTTTCGAGTGCACTCCGCAAGTCAGAAAATAAGAAGGGAAGGGGCAGCCAGTGTTGCCATTTTTAAATAGCGATAACGTTATTCGATAAAGTAACGATACTCGTTTTTATATAAATAACGTTAACTGTTATTATAATGAGTTAAGATTATCTACAACAGGGCTACTGATTGAGTCTAAATACAAAAATCATCACATTCGGCCATCCGACCTAATGCACCTCCTGGTGCATTTTTAAAAATATTTACAATGGCACATTTATGTCAATACTACTACAATAAACTACAGTTATCATATTACAAGCAATAAAGATTATGCCAAAATTAAGCTGTTGAGTACACATTAGAAAATCATCACATTCGGCATTTAAGTTTAACCACAAATAAAGGTTATGCTACAATCATACTGTTGAGCTCACTCAGTAATACATAATTACAAAATATACTTATTAATAACAATTATCACATTTCTAGTACTTTTTGTAATTATAAATTATTTTTGGTTTACTTGACCAATATCGATTGATCTATTGAATCTTTAGATTGATTATGCTTTATCAAGAGTGAAGTATTAATCCAGTGTCTTATAAGACTTGCGGCAACGAACATTTTATACATCTTATATCTTTTATGTAACCGGGTTCATAACCTATTATGTACCTATAATTTTATGGTTATTTCGTTCTAAATGCTAATAAGTTAAGTATGGTTATGTTATTATAATTATGATCACAATCGTAATTACTAATGCGACTAATCTTTTTTTTTATTTATTTACTCCTGTCTATGAATGACAAAGGGTCATTTATCGAAGCCATTTTTATTTTATTTTATTACAGTCTATTATGTTCTAATATTTATATTTAATAAGAATTTTAAAAAACCATTTGATTTTAAGATAACAAAATGAAAAGAATCTTTAACTAAATTGACTTTTAAATTCATGAATGAATGAAATTTATAGGTAACTTTTTGTAGTTTTAATTGTGTGACATATTAACAATCCTAAATTTAAAGAGACCTTATCTACATAAACACCAGTTCATTTAGAAAGTAATAAATCAGTCAAGTCAGTAAAAACAAATTATTGGACACCAATCACATACATTGTTCAGTGTTATGAAAATCAGACGCAAAAGTGTTCCCACAACACCCAGACCCAGGACAATATAGAAAATTTTGATATCTATATTGACTCGACCGGGAATCGAACCCGGGAACTCAGAGCGGCGACGCCTTGAAACCAGCGTGCCTAGCCACTACACCACGAGGGTCGTCAAATTAATACCTCATTACTACAAATAACATCATTAAACTCCATTACAATATGTTTTCGAGTCTTTAATTTCTATCATAGACATTTTCTAGCATCTAATTCAATTTTGAATAACTTAAAGAAATGACTGAACGGTGCATTCAGCAATATGATAATAGTTCACAATTTGTATAATGATAATGTGTATAAAGTAAATAAAATAATAAGGTGAAATCAATAAAGTTTCTTTCTAAAATACAGTCTCATGATTTGAATTTTTCATATTTAGTAATGTATTAGGATATACACCTATGTATTGAGATAGATATTAAGAAAATCACTAAAGAATCCATAATAAATGTCACTTGTTAATCGGGGAGAACATAATCAAGAATTGTTGAAGCTACTTAGATAACTTTTTTTTAAATTAAATTTCGTAATTTGCGTGGTGCATATCAATAATGAAAGTTATGAATCTTAGCACTTAAAGTCATATGAGTAGAATTAAGCTATTATGTATATTATTAATAACTCGTTGTTTTTTTTTTGCAATTGTATGGCCACCCTAATGTCTGTTCTCAATCTCTTATAAATACTGTTTACAGAGATACAGTCATTTAAGGGATCATTATTGTTATTATATTATCTGAGTAACTTATATAATCTCTTATGATCTTTCAATTTATTGTTACCATAAAATATTACTTTGTAGTTTAACTTTCCCTAATATTATGTGTGTCGGTATGAGAAAAATTCAATATTTTAGGGCCCATATTAATACATATTTGTTAATTATTTACGAACAGTACATGAAGATTTGGTTTTTATTTAGTAGTAGGAACAAGTACCTACTTCACTATTCAAATAATTTAATTTAATTTATTAATCATTATTCAAATAATTTAAATAGAATTGAGATTTAATAGTCAAATAACATTAATAATTAAGCCCTACTACGAATACAATTTACTCAGCAAAGTAAACTCAACGATATTATGCTGTTACATGTAAAAAAAAGAATAAACTGCATGATATTGCCAAGAATACAGAAAAATATCAAAGTGGGGAACTAGAATAAAAACTGGTTTTGAAATAAAGCCTTTGTGCATAATTATTTATTAATTGACCTATGAGATCACGGTCTCCTATTTACGTTTTGGCGTGTAGACGTCCCTAGTCCCCATTTAAATGTATTGCGACGCGTCTTTAGTTATTCCAAACCCAAGCATATTGCAGAGCAAACGGCGTGTTTGGCGTCAATATAAAATTCATAAATGAAAATATATTTCTTTTCAAGTCAATGCTTAGTATATTATGTAAGGTCACCTCGTTTTAAGTGATAATATTTTAACAGAGCATCAAACAATAACATAGAAACAGGACTCATTTTTTTTTGAAAACTGGCGGGCGCATACGATTTTATTTTTCCTAACAAAAAAATATTATTCTTTAAGGGCACCCTGTCCCGCGACAATGCCTTTCGTCTCTTACGTAAGTACTAGATTAAGCTAAAACTAGACGTATATAATAAAAGTGCTAAAAGACAATAAGTATAAAAATAATATTACAAAACAAATGTTTTCACAAATTGTCGGAGTAATGATTTATAGATAAACAATGTCATTTGAAACAAATTTATGTACACATTGAGGATACATTAATTTATGTATAACTGACTGTCTACTAGTCAGGAATACTTATAAGAAGGTTATTTAATAAGTAAAAGTAAAGTATAACTACCGAAGCTCGTTGTTGATGTATAATTTCAATTATTATTATTTTTATTGTTTGTGCAGTATTACAGAAATATGTAGTAAGTTATTTGATTCCTAAATGTTTATAGAAGTCATAAATTAATATTAATATGTATAAGTATAGGACCATCTGTCCCAAAATTAATATAATTACTCCACATTTTATTAACAGGTAAAACTCACCTATAAAATTGTTTAACTTTCATGTAGCGAGCGATGTTAAGTTTGTAATTAATTATTTATCTACTGTGTATTTCTTTCATTAAATAAATGATAATTGATAAACTTTTTATATACATTTTATGTCTGACAACTTTGACGGTTAACTGCGCTATCAAAATTGCAACGGAATCTGCTACCCTTTATAAGTTCTAGTATGGTTAAAACGACAGAACAATTTATATAGAGGAAGTAAGGGTATTTTCTATGAATGTTATATAAACGAACTGCATTCTAACGCGTTACGCGACTTTAATGGCGTTTAAGTAAGCTGACAATAAAATCACCGCGTCAATGAATTAATTAAATATTTGTTATGTAATATTAAAGTCACAACGTTAATTCAAGTAAGAATTTGCTGACATCGTGTGTTAATAGGTATATTTTTCTCATGATCGTGATAAATGCGCGGTATTTTTCGCAAAGTCAACTTAGTATATAAGGTCTGTGGGAGCGATTACAATATAAATATTACACTAATTTATTTTTAATTAAAGCATTGACAGTGATCTCATACAAGAAAAGGGCTTCTGATGTTTATACATTTACCAAAATTATCAGTTGTACGGAAAACAGCACGTCAAGGTAAGAACTACGGTATCTGATGCAATTGCAATAAGGTTAAGTTTGCTACAAAAGTGGGTAATTTGATGTGCTGTCGACTGTACATATATTCAAAATTCTGTACTCAATCGCAACAAAATAACCCATTCTACTAAGAAGAAGTGATTTTTTTTTTCTTTTGTAAATGATAAATAACATCCTAGCCTACCCGCGACCACGAACGCTGCAATGGTTTTAAAACGACGGGAATCGAGATAAAACTCCGCGAAATATATCAGAATTGTGTGTCCAAGGACTTATCCAGTGAATGAATATACTAACGTTAAAACATAGTAGTTGTTCTTTTTTTCTTTTTGTGATGGGAGCCAAACAGTCACTTTGAATTGTGTGAAACGGTAATTTCAGGTGACTCGACGGTTTCGAGCGTTGGTGACGCCGAAAGGGTACTTTTTGATTTGTGACTTCCTTTAGAAGATGTCGATGTCCACAACCTCGATCGCGAGCTCTTTCGTCTTTTTAGGCCCAACCAGCCTGGTTTGGTCTCGTGCTCTTCAGTCTCATCACCTCGGAAGAAAAAGAATACCAGCATTAGTGTTGTTATCAACGAAATCATATTTTGGATATGGTAATTATTTTCTAAGTTATTGTTTCAATAATTATCTTTATAAATGAACTGTAAGTATTTATAAGAATAAATGTCTTTAAATCTAATTACTATTGAGCCTATTCATTTAGTAGAGCATAATTTTAGTAAAGGAATAATGTTGTAAATAATCCTGAACGCAAGTAAGAGCGCCTATATGGCTCACATGACTGTTGCTAATGAAAATTTCTAGTAAATGAATTCACAGTTAGACTTAACCTTTTGTAAAACATACATAGCTCTTTCATGGCACAAATGGCCCGATCTAATCGAGGAAAATACATATCTACTATACATAACTTACATGTACATAACTAATGTACATGTATTCCACAATAAATGAATTTGGTTGATTGATTTACTGACTTGGCCACTTCTGCTGCTTTTGAATAATTAAATGTACAGAACTATGGACACACTTGGTCCACGCGACACACCTGGCCGCTATTTAAGGACACACTTGGTCCACGCGACACACCTGGCCGCTATTTGAGGACACACTTGGTCCCTGCGACACACCTGGTCGCTACATAAGGACACACTTGGCCCATGCGACACACCTGGCCGCTACTTAAGGACACACTTGGTCCACGCGACACACCTGGTCGCTACATAAGGACACACTTGGTCCACGCGACACACCTGGCCGCTATTTGAGGACACTCTTGGTCCCTGCGACACACCTGGTCGCTACATAAGGACACACTTGGCCCATGCGACACACCTGGCCGCTACTTAAGGACACACTTGGTCCACGCGACACACCTGGTCGCTACATAAGGACACACTTGGCCCATGCGACACACCTGGCCGCTACTTAAGGACACACTTGGCCCTCGCGACACACCTGGCCGCTAAAAATACTTTGTAAAATCTGACACTATGGCCTTTATTTCAAGTTATATATTGAATGAGTTCGAATGTATATTAATTTAAAATAAAAATGTATATGAATTTTAATTGGGTTGAATTGGCAATAAGGCATTTACCTGAAAATTCCTTTATATCAAGTCGTATCAAATGGAATTGAAGTGAAAGAAAAATGATTCTAATTTAATTTACTTGAGTTGGTTTAAATTGAACTCAGTTAAATAAATAAAAAAATACTCAGTATTGTTCAACTCACTTACATAATCAATGGGTGTATTAACAAATTATATACCCTAAAGGGCACTTCAAGTCATAACAAACGAAATTGAATTGAAATAAGAATAGATTCGAATATTTATAATTAAATTGGATTGAATTGGTTGAAATTTAACACAATTGATTAAAAACACACAATTGTTGAACTCACTAATATAGTTCATAAGTCTGTTAACAAATTATGAATGCAAAGTCTAAAATAACGATTTTTTATTGTATAATTATTAATGAACACAAAAATATTAGCCCTAGAACAGTTGCAGGTTAAACGGTTGTTCTACTTAACATACCTACCTCCAATAGGCAATGACATGATAATATTTAATACCTATTTTATTTCGTATTCCCTATTAGGATGGAGGAACTACTGAGGTCATTTATTATATTTAGCTATTTAGTTGCACGTCCTCGTGTCTCGTATCCACTGAACATTATCAAGGAGTAGCCTTGACCAAATGGTCAGTTAGAAACTTAACACAATTTTATCAGGATAGTATCGCTACAGTCTACTTACCATAGCAGAATACTATCCCAACAAACTGATCAATTTTAAGCAAAAGCTTGTTACTTTACGAAAACAAATTCATAAGCGATTAACAAATAAAGTATAATAAAATATTCTAATACTCGTATAGTATAAAAAAATAAATAGTTTGTACGTACCCTTTGTGAGCTGAAGGTTTCCTCTTCCACTTCCGACGTGTCGTGAATCAAACTCGGTTGAGTTTATAAAGTTCTTTATTCGATTAACACACTTATCTATGATACAAATCACTATCTCTAGCCACATTAATAATTATAACTACATTTTAACATAGGTTCCTTCCATCAACCTTTCGCTTCAACGGTCAGTACTAGACTGGCTCGCCTTTCGAGTGCACTCCGCAAGTCAGAAAATAAGAAGGGAAGGGGCAGCCAGTGTTGCCATTTTTAAATAGCGATAACGTTATTCGATAAAGTAACGATACTCGTTTTTATATAAATAACGTTAACTGTTATTATAATGAGTTAAGATTATCTACAACAGGGCTACTGATTGAGTCTAAATACAAAAATCATCACACAAGTACAAACCGCTTCGCGCCGAAATAGCTTTCATCTAGTCACTAGATCGCGATGATATTTAAAGCCCCATTACTTTAGAATATGCTGACGAAAGACAAGAGTCCTTCCAGGAGGTGGGAAGGGCACCAAACATGGTATTAAAAACTGGCAAGTTTATCACGAATGTTATTATGTACATCTGCAAGCACCCGCACAGCGAGTGATTACTTTTGGAGGCTTGTAACATCTACGAAGAAAATATCAATAGGTTGTTACTAGAAAGTGCAGAGAGCTTTGTGTTACTGCATCATAATTTTACTTTATACAATTTCACATATTCCTTTTTTTTCAAACAACATAATTTAACTAGAACAAATAACATAATTTAACTGTAACTTCATAGCCCTTTAAAAGCCCACAAACTTGTTTATTTATTTCACATAAAGCCTTAACTGCCGTTCTGACCCAATGTCGGATTAACCCAACAATAGAGCGATTATTAATTTTCAATAATTAATTTGCATTGACCGATTCCACCATTATGGTTTGGCTATAGCTAATAAGACTTATTTGTTTCAAGTTTTATGTTGAATTATTATTGGTAATACGGCGAAGCATTTTGTGTTTTGACTTTATTAAAATTCTTAATGAGATTTCTTAACATCACTCAAATTAACAAAAAAACAAAAAACTAACTGCTAACTACAAGAGGCCGGTATTTTTCTTGATCTTAGAATATCTCTTGAAATACGATAAAGTACGATATATTTCTATTTCACTTATTCAGCTCTTCATTTTCATTTATGCACAAAATAGCCCTACCTATAAAACTCATAATTTCTTTACTCAAAGGTTGTCTGGAAAAGATCACTTATAGCGATAAAACCACTTAAATTGAACATTTCCTTAAAACGAATTTGTAAATCAATGTATGTTATGTGCAATAAAGAGTTATCTATCTATATATTTACTTTTGAAGTATAATAATTCATCTTTGTGTTATAATTCTTAGATTTGATTTACCAACGTCAGATAGGAGTTATACGACCGAATAGTAGTATGGAAGGTCCGATTTTAAAATGTAATTGTCATAAATGATTGCTGTCAAATAGGTGACATTCCCAAGCTAGGCGTTTTGTATATTCGACGAAAATTCCTTGTCTGACGTTGATAGAATCGACTCTTAGAGGGCCGATTTTTCAATGGTCAGATAAAACTTATCAGTTTGATAAATTATAATGCGACAGGTTAAAAAAAATACAGTTACGTATGATTGCTGACAATTAGGTGACGTTTTAAAATTGCCATATTGTATTTTGTTCGACGAATATCTATTATCTGACTATTGAAAAATCAGCCCTTAGTATAATGAATGTATTTAAAACGTCAAATACACACAACCACTATGCCCTGACAAGAATGTATATTCTACAGGGTTTTAATTGTAAATGTTTTTTACTTAGAGCCATAACATCTGGAAAACCTAGAAAGTATTTAGAAATATATTTTAATGCTTAATAACTGATAATATGCAGTGTTTATTTTACCCAATTGCTGAATGAACGATGTTTCAAATAACATTTCGGTAATACGCTATGACTAGTAACATTATGACGAACGTTATGCGGATCATATAATTAATTATGGTAATGCAGTACCGGTAGATTGGTATACCAGTTTGCGTATTGTATACTATCATTTATAACATCAGTAGCAATGATCTATTTAATGAACTATGGTATTAATTCGTTGCAGGCTGACTAACGGTTTCAAATCAATTTGTAAAAACTATGCAAGTACATACTTATGTTGTGTACGAGCTTAATGATTAAGTTACTTTAGATAATAAACTCCGACTAGGTTATAATAAACTTTGGCTAAGTTTATGTAGGAATTAATATTGGACACCAATCACATACATTGCATTGATGATCCCAAAGTACCCACTTGTGTTATGGAAACACATTGACCCGACTAGGATTCCCCAACGCGAGACCTCAGAGCGGCGTTAATGAATCTAAGCCAAAATAATTCTATCACATGTAAGTGGGTTTATCTAAGGTATAATACTGAGACTGCTAATACATTGAAAGGACGACTTATTGTATTAACAGATATTTTTAAAAGCAAATTAATCTTTTTCTGTCCTCTAAGCAGGTTAGCTCATCAAGAAACAAGAAGAACCACTAAACGTACTCATTTACCCAAATCGTTATTCACGAGACATTCTTTGACATTTTGTGACTCATTTGGCTATTATCTATCTACGAGTTATTCTCAAGTTTTAAGTATGCAGATTATCTTCGCTTATCGCGGCTTCTAAAAGCTATTATTACTTTCAAAAGAGTTTAACACAACAAACTGAAAAGATTTAAAATCAATCTCTTTACACTTGGGTAAAACGTTGTAATGTATGTAATGAATACATCATATGATTATGTAATAGAAGTGTAATTTGTATCATCTAGTTTTTCTACTATCTATACTAATATTATAAAGCTGAAGAGTTGGTTTGTTGGTTTATTTTAACGCGCTTATATCAGGAGCTACACCGATTTGAAAAAAACTTGTGGTGTTGGATTGTATAGCTTATATATCAAAAAAAGCTTTAAGCTATAAAGAGTACATCGTGCTGAGACTGGAGGGAGGGAGCAAACTCAAAACGGTAATAGTTTTAAAGGAGGTTGAATAGCATGCAAATAACTTATGATCAATGCCGTTAATATTAAATCATACACCTAAACATTAAGTACCTAAAAGAAAACCTCGGTTGTATCGTCTATAACTTTAACCTTACCATAACCGTCAGGCGGATTTTACGTATGGAGCGTAAGGACTATTTGATGCTGGATTAGATCCAATCTTTACGAATATTATAAAGCTGAAAAGGTTTTTTTAACGCGCTTATCCCAGTTACTCCTGGACTGATTTGAAAAAATATTTTTGTGTTGAATAGCTTATTTATTAGGAACGCACTTATTATTAAGAAACGCTTTATATAGTTAAACATCACGCTGCGACGGGAGGGGAGGAAGCAAACTCAAAACGCCCGGACGAAGTCGCAGGGGACCGCTAGTAGACTTATACCTCTAAAAATATAGAAAGCTTATGACTCAGGATATGTGTTTTTCATTGATATTGAAGTAAAGAGTTCATTATTACCTAGGGGGCGGCGGTGGCGGGTCCCGCGACCGCCTCGGCATCAGCCGGGGGCTGTTCGGCGTGCTGGCAGAATGCCCCGCCCCGCTGTGATCTGTAAACCGAGCCAGCGGGTCGAAGATCTGCGATAGCCGCCGCGACCGCTCTTCAGACATTATAACACTTAACACTACACAACACTAACAATATCACATCACGACACAACAGTGTCACAGTCAACACAAAACACAACTGAACTATTTCGATTTTCGAACGCACTCCGCGCCTACGCTCGCTAGATGTCGCGCGCACTGACGTTTCGTTTGGCGCGCTAACACGGCAGCCATATTGTAATTTTCACAGCTTTGCGAGCGCCGTTTTTAGACTCTGAAAAAGAAAAAAAAATCAAAGTTAGTTTTATTTTAGCAGACGGTAGGTGAGAGATTAGGCAAGGTGAGGCAATTAGCCGCCAATGGACGGAATTGCTTTGGACGGGTGTCAAAACTAAATGTCAACACAAAGAATCACAAACGGAAGTCTATTTGAGTAGTGTTGACGGTTGAAAGAAAGAAGTCAATTTCAATGGGCCGAAGATTTGTATAGAATAAAATTCATGCTTTGTGATGAGCATGGAATGAGTTGATGAGTTTAAAACATTTTTTTTCGAATAATTAACATGGTCACTTGGAAAATTAATACAGCTCAATATGTGTGTAACATAAATTTCTAAATCTGAATGTGGTTTAACAATTTTGTAGTCCGTAAAGCAACCAAAATCATTGAGATAAATAGAATACGCAGCTTGTTTTTACTTACGACGCAATGAAAAACTATAAATAAATTGGTACCTAACCAATAGTAACATGACACGGCTAACAAATGAGTTAATGAAAACATCTCTTTAATTTAGCAACAAAGTGACAATATAATTAACAATAAAACAGTTTACAATCACAGCCACAAAGTTTTAATAACTCCTACTCAGCCGTAAAACTATTTTGGAGTGCATTAACGACTTTTGACGGGGAAATAGGGTTATCAACAAGATAATTATTTTAACATGTAGAATTATCAAAACATCCCCAGAAATCATAGTTTATAAAACGAGGGAATGCCACTAAAACAGAAAAAAAACAGGCATGATTGCCTGTTCATTATGGTGTATTGGTGATCCTTTTTTTTTAATATTGGACACCAATGACATTCATTGCTCTGACCCCAAAGTAAGTAGTTAACGCACTTGTGTTATGGAAATCAGAAACAACGGTGGTACCACAACATAGTTATCATTAGTTCATCAAACCGGTAAACTAAACTAACAAGAAGAGATATTGTTGATGCGTAAGTCCATTGTAAAATGACAACCCTAGGAACATAACCAAATTGGTGGATCACAAACAATCTCAGCTTCAGATTACCGGATGTTCTGAACAGATGATCGTTAACCGACATCGAGTTTTATTGTCTATGACAATTAAATTTTAATCTACGACTCCCATTTGTAGCTTGTTTCTGCTACTAAAAGGTTGAAGTAACTTTTTATTAATTGACATAATTTAATCTAATTTTTACTTATGTGCGAGCGATACTTTGTTTCTATTCTTAGACACAACAATTGTACAGATGGTTTAAGTTGCTACATTTTAATATGATATTTTAAGATTGATTTTAAAACGACCCTTTTTCTATTTTGGTTTTAGCGATACTATGTATATGTCAAAGAAAAGTAAATGGTTACAGTCTCTTAGATCAGTAGGAATAAAGGATTCTAACGAGACAAGCAAAGCATAAAATAAGACAGTGCTATCCATCAAAAGAAACATCTTTACAAATCTTCTCGACACTCACAGTTACATAAAAGCGACACTAATGATAACTACAGACTGTCTTCCTCAATTTGCATTGCGTGCTAGTGATGTCTTTCAGATATCGATAGAATTTACAATAAAGTAAGTACGAAGGCCTACAGATGGACGCCGCCCAAAAGGCAGATCCCGAAAGCGATGGCGCTACGGCTAAGACAAATACTACGAGGACTGGCAAACCTTAACCAGCAACAGGGACGCATATAGTAGTTTGGGAGAGGCTTTTGCCCAGCAGTGGGACAGCGATGGCTAGTAAAAAAAAAGCGAAGGCAATAATTTTAAATAGACACTATTTAAAATTATTGCCTTCGCTTTAAATAGTGTCGCCAAAAGAAGTTAATTCTTGAGAGGAAATCGATAGATCACTGGACCTTAGATTTAAGTTTATAGACCTCCAGCCGAAGTCTGAAGCATAATTAATGTTTTTTTCACAATTAGCGTAGAAAATTTAAATATTCTGCTGCATCAAATATCTTTACGGAGTAATAAATCGTAAAAAAAGTTTGTATTTTATTAAGCTTAATTTTTTTAGCGTCTTTCGAGCTCTACCTGGTTGATCTACAGAAACCTTTGTAGATACTTCAACAACTGGTGACACCCTATGATTGTAAAACACTGTAAGTAATATATACGAATACGACACACTATACCGTTCTTATTCGTGACTCAGTGAGCAATGACCAGTAATAGATAGATTTTAGAGTTTTACGACCTGTTTCGCAATGTCTGATGAAAAAAATCCGAAGTTAATTAGCGCTATTTATCCAACAAACAAAATAACGTTCTATTTTTAAATCATTCGTTGGTAATTGATTATTTGTCGATGGTAAAATGAGCTCTTAAAGTAATAGTTACTTTGCGCAAGGGTGCTTTCTGGGTACATTGTTGATAAAATATTAATTTTTCGTCGATAGTCAACTTACATCTCTAATCAACATCAAAATACGCAACTTTGCCGCATCATTATGTTAATAAGCATCTAAATCATTACGCACCAAAGGACAGAAATACTAACTGCGACAGGAAATGGCGTAAATGAGAGAAGCGATAAATAAAAACACAACATCCAACTCTTTGATATTCCAAATGAGATCAGTCGAAAGGCGATTTCTCAAATAGCTTTACTTCCGAATGAAATAGTTTAACATCAGTTTTTAAAAAGTTATCATTAAAATCATTGTACAAATAGATGTCTACGCCTAAGCTTTGAATGTTAGGTACTTAGTATGTGTCGTGTTAAAACCTACACGCGATATACACTATTAGACGGTAGTTTATATTAAAGATAATATTATTTTAAAACAAAAGTATACGGAATTAATAAATACAGAAAAGAAACAGTTATCTATTGAATTTTTGAAACAAAACGACCATTTTCAACTGAAATTTGTAGGCGGAATTTGGCTATCAATTTTATTTTTCATTTTCTATACGCATAGTTCTGACTGCGAAAACGATGGCAGTCTTGATTTGTCCTTCTAACACGATAGGTAAACCACGATATACGAATACCTACATGTTTTACCATTCATTAGTAAATAATTTAAAACCTAAATTTCAACAACTACGTTAATTGACTGCTCTCACCTATAGTATTAATTAGAACGAACGGCATCTTCTCAAATCCGTAGAAACGATTAATATTGCACGAAAAGATGCATCTACGTTTTTCATGCTGACATCCATTGCCTATTTCGAAGCGGCTTTTATTTCTTTTAGTTCCGAGCATTGAATAAAACGTACATTTCAAATAACCGATAAAAAAATCTCTATCCATTTGTGCCTTTAAAGGAACAAAATAAAACGCAGTTGAAACTGTAAAAGCAGGATACATTGCATCCGTTATTGCTTTTTGAGGTCGAAAGCAAATGAATGGAATATCATTCATGGCAATACGCAACGGGAAAGCAGAAAAATACAAAATATTTTAGTCGTTTGTAAGATAGTTTAATTAAAAGTATTGTAGGTATATCTGTTGGAAACAACATCGATTCATAAATGAGCGTCTGCGAACATGCCACAATTAGGTCTTTTTTACCCGAACATATCAAGGAACATAAGAGGACTATTGGTTGATTTCGAAGTACAGGGTGTTGTTTTGGATAGTAACATCGAACGCAGGGATGGTAATATGAGTAAGAGTGCTTATTCTTAAAAAAACTTTGTCTAAGGTGTCCGTGCCAACTTTAACTGAATTAGAGATCCACTTACTCCCACTTAAATACCACAATGTTTTGTTGACAGCAAATATAACTTTCTTTTTCTTAGTATTTGTATGAATAACAATGTTATGTTTGCGGTTATTGAAAATGTGCTCTATATCAAAAACTATTGATTTTCGTTGAAAGATCTTTGTTGAAATCTAAAGCGGTTAAAGTATACACCTACCTTCTAAGTTTCAACTGTGTAATACTAATAGCTTCAGAATAATTTGGCTGTGACATACGGACGGACATACAGACAGACAGACTTGTCGAAACTAAAAGGGTTCCGTTTTTGCTATTTGGCTACGGAACCCTAAAAACATCCTGTAGACTATGATATGACCAATGATTGCTTTTAACAGTTTTCTAACAAATCAAGCTATTTAAAGATGAACGAAAATTCCTACCCTAGCATTAAGATACAGTTATGTTACTCGTTGTAATATAAATGCTCCTAAATAATATGCAGAATATTTACAGGATATTTTTGAACACGTTATCTAAAATGATATCTAAGCCGCAAACTTCAGCAACAAGTTTAGGCAACAAGATTTGGAAATACCACCCCCATATTGGAAGGAATAGAATTTGAAGGAGTTCCTAGCTCAAACTAAGTTGGCGTGGTTTAGAATTTCAATCAACTCATATTCAACGTCGTGACGTAGAGTTTAACTTATTTTATAATCGAAATCGATTTAAAAAAACACACAAGTAGGTCCTAACATACAACATACATTGAGGCCAAAAATATCGCGAGATCATTCAATTTGATAAAAACAGCACGAGATATGAGCATTATAAAGTTTTCTGGCAAAAAGAACATGGAATAGATATGAATTTGCGGTAGCAATATCAATAGTGACTTTGGAGATTTAATCATCTTGTGTGCCGTCAGAGAGATATAATATTCTAAAATGTATTACAGTGAATAATCGGAACAACGAGTATTAACGGGTTGACGGAGATTTTAAGCAATCTCCACCTAATTAGTTCATCACTGAATACTCGACGCCTAATTCTAGTTGAGCTGAAAACCATTAACGAACGAAATTAAAAGGTTGTTGACCAGAAAATTGGCGACAGACCCTTGCCCAGGTAACATGCTTTGATTAATGTTATCGGACGGTTATCTGGGGAGGGACGAATTGGGGCCATACCCTTTTTTGGAGAAGACATTTTTATCTATAGGATTATTATCTGTGAGGTTTGTTTTGTACAGGCTGCGGCAAAAGTGTTATGGGGGAAATGTTGTCGTTGGAATTTCTTTAAGTAAAAAAAAAACTCAACTGACTGAGCATCACATTCACATGACACTTTTTTATATAAAAATTTATGACGCGATTCAGATATTTTTATATTGTCAAAATTTAGCGTATTTACAAAATCTAGCATTTTTCAGTCTTCCGTTATTTTGCATAATCGTTGAATTTACTTTAAAGGAGCCGTGTAAGTAAGCCGAACAGTGCTATATTTTTAATACTTTCTTTTAAAGCCCGTTTTTCTTTGCTAGTCGAATAATGTAAACAATCGTTTTATAACTTTTAAAATAATATCAGTAAATAAAATGAATTAACTATTTGATTTACAAAGATTTATGTCCAATTCTTTTATTCTCACAGCCATTCGACTTTGGAATAGGCTTCCAAAAAGTGTTCAAACATCTACCTCGAAATTTACTTACAAGAGGGCTTTGCGAACATTACAGAGACGAACGTACTGACCCGTCTCATTGACTTATATTTAAATGATGTGTATGTTTATAAAGTAAATATGTATTTATTTATTTTTATATATTCGTATATAAGTAATAGGCAGTATGTATGTGTATCATCGTATTATAGTCATCGGTATCGCTACTCTCTTATCTATATATATATATAGATAAGAGAGTAGCGGTCAGTAGATATATATATATATATATATATATATATATATATATATATATATATATATATATATATCTACTGACCTACAATTGACGGGTAATTAAGTCCGCCATATGTAAAATTTTATGTTTTATGCATGCAATTTTAAATATAAATAAAGATTTCAGTTCTAAATGATGAATAACTCTTATGTAGTTGGTCAGTTTTGTGTTCATTTTGTTTAAAAAGGAAATATTTCTGTAAAAAGAAATGTCAAGATAGTTTACAATATTTGACATGCAAAAAGAAACGAACTTTACACCTGACTGTACTATAAAAATATTTCCGTAATTTTCTGATCCTGTTAAGATAAAAATGTTTGAAGCTAATTCGGCCACGTTTTGTTCTAATTACTTTTCTAACTTGTGATTTATATTAATTTGCGTTTTGTTACACTTTCTAAAAACAGGAGATGCTGGTAATCTCTGACAATAAATGCTAAACATAATCTTTATAAGTTTCTACGTTAAATTCTCTGGTAAAAATGAAAGAAAGGCTAGATCAGATATACTTTCATGAAAAATACGCAATATGCATTTGTTATACAACAAACAATATTAAATTATGAAATAAAATGAGGAATGCTTTTAGAATGTTTTTAACACTCACAGTGTCATATTTTATATTTATAAAGATGAAATAAGAACCAAACGAACCAATTGCGTGACGCTTATAAACAGACGGCTAGATGGCGCTAAGCGTCACGCAATTGACGTTTTCATAAGAGACCACAAATTTCGCAGGGTCGGACTGACAGCACGGTAGCTCAATTGGTAAGAGCGTTTGGCCCGGTTAGCCAAAAGGTTGCTGGTTCAAGTCCCGCCCGTGCGCAAATTTTTGGTTTCTTATTTCATCTTTATAAAATGAGGAAATCTTTTAATTTTACTTGAATAGGATTCTTAACACTCTCGACGATTAAGTGTTTTCCAACCACTTCCGACCTTTTCCCATCTCATGATACGATACTACATTAATAAACTATTTACCTCTTAACATTACCTTTCCTCTTCATTCGTGTAAATGTAAACGTTCATTACACGTGTTTTAATCAAGTTTCTGTGCTATAGTGTTGTGCAGTTAGCGTGCATTAGTCGCACAGCTCATGATACGTGCAAACTAGCTCGTTGCACAGCTAATAAACTAATATTACTATCTTGATACAGGGACGGACTTTACTCATTATATTTGACTCTTAATCTGACTTAAAATTAGTTTAAAGATGGCTGTTATGAATAAGAGAATTTCTGAAATACAAGGTTGCGAGTGCCTTTTAGTTATCTTTATAAAGGTTTCTTTTAAAACTCCTTCTTTGCTCATGCAAGTTACTGTGTATGATGACGATAACTAAACATCTAAAACGTGATATTCTGTGACGTTTTAGTCAAAAAAAGAAGGACGAAAGAAAAATATATCTAGTTTGCTAAAAAAAATACAATTTTTAGTCATAATAGTACTGTCGTGCAAATCCTATTGTAAATGACTACTTCTTATCTACAATTCCTAATAGTTATACGTTACCTAAAATATCTCAATCCGTTCCTGTTCCCTCAGATAGAAACAGGGTTGTAATAAGCTGGCTGCATGTAACGTCTCAAAGATTGTTTGTTGAACTTTGCTAGGAGTGAACATTTAACGGGTAAGAAGATTACTAACTCACTACAGATTTAATCGAAAGAAATTATACGAGTTTTTTTTACTGTTACAAATGAAGTTAAGAAAACAAAAGACAGACAAAACCTTCGTAACTTTTTAGGTTCGACGTATTCCTGAAAAAGGAAGGGTTTATCATAGTTTGATCCGCAACAATATTCGTTGATTAACGTATATTAGACTTAATTGTTTGATTTTCCACCACACCAGACGACCCGTCTGGTGTAGTGGTCGAGAAATCGCCTACTACGCAGCGGGTTGCGGGTTCGATCCCCGCACAATACAATATTTGTGTGCATGAACATGTCTGTTTGTATTGGTATGGGTGTTTTCTATGTATATCATGTATGTATTTACAAACAAAAAGTATTTAAGTATTATATCCGTTGTCTGGCACCCGTAACAAAAACTTTGAGTAGCTTACTTTGGGTCTAGATGGCGATGTGTAGGAATGTCCAAAGGATATTTATTTATTTATTTATTAGTGACTAACTAGCGGACACAGACAACTTTTTTTGGCCCCGGCCCCGTCCCGCCCTGACTCCGTAATTTTAATAATTATTATCATAATCCAGACGGTGACGAATCTGACAAAGTAAAAATCATGAAAATCCTTTCCCCCGCTCATTTATCATAAGAACCTTCTCCTGATAATAACAAACAAAACAAAAAAAGAATAAACGAAATCGGTCCAGCCTTTCACGCATGATGGCGTGACCAAGGGAAATATGGATTCATTTAAAAATAAAGAAATTATGGTTAAACTACGGCGCCAATAAATATTACCTTAGAACACTTGAGATCATCTACACTTTAAGAAAGTACTAAGTAAATTACAAAGTACACTACATAAAAGTACTCTGGACATTTTAGGCGGTATATTGCTTATTTTGTTAGTCAATGCTTACTTTGCAATCAGATCTGTTAGATATGAGTAGAGGTTTAAACATCGTTGTTTTTATTCATATGGTTAATTATGTATTTTACAGAGAACTTAACCCCACCGCGGCCTGCGTCACCGGAGCGAGCGAATAACACTAGAAACATAGGAAACACTTCAATGTTCATCGATTAATTGGCGTAACGCAATATACACTTGCATGCATGCAATGCAGAACTAAGCTGGATCGGCCGTAAGTTTCCATCAGGCCTAAGCCTGTGCCTTGCGGTAAGCCTGCCCGGTGTCCAGACCACAACATCACAGTCTTGCATAGTACCTAGGATATTTTAAACGATATAACTTGGTAAATGCCATTTTTTTGGAGTCGTTACATGACGTGTGTAGACTGTTCGTGTAGGTAAGCTTGAAATCACGCACTGACTTCAAAATAATTGATTTTCCTAAATAGAAGACGCATGCGTTTTTTAAAGCTTTTATCTATATAAAACATACAATATGATATATTATAATCAAGTGGAAAACTAAATCAAAAACAGAAATATAAAAACCTGAATCCTTAGCTATTAAAAAACCCTTAACATAATCTCAAGACAAAAAATTCAGACTGTCGCAAGAAATAAGCAGGTAATAACCCCGTCTAGGATGTAGGAACTAGCAGAAACTATCTATCGCGAAGTTTCACTAGTTAAAAGTTTCAAGTGTTGAGGTGCTCTCAAGACTGCTACGAAATATATGGGAACTGCAAGGTTTCCCTTATTTTTTTACCATTTACACAGTTTAGATACAACAAGAATAATGTTGTATAACATAATTTTAGTTATAGGTTAGTCAATTTCCGAGACCTAATAAAGGAAACTATTTATTTGAAATTTCAGTCTCTTATTATGTCATCGTAATATTGTAAAATCGCGAGAACAACATAACGGTTTTAAATCCGGAAAGGTTTGTAACGTGTCGATTTATAGTGAACAACCTCGATATGGTTTACAATTTACGCTTTTTTGGTACTTACACAAACCCTGTACAATCTAACACGAAGCATTAATGGGGATTTTACGGATTGAAAACCGTTAGATCGTAATCACGCGGTTTTTACAATTTTAAGGCAATTTTCCAATGACATCTAGCTGCTAGATTTCTAGAACCCAAATTCACAGTCTCCAATCACTGATACTCTTGCGTACTTCAGTTTAGTCATTTTGCAAAAAACGACTTTTATCTAATAGAATTGTCCGTATTATTGACAAAAGGCTTTATGCTATTTAGTTTATCTTCTCTCACATATCATATTTATTTAGTAAAATATATATATTTTTCTAGACTAGTAAAAAAACCGGCCAAGAGCGAGTCGAAATCGCTCACTTAGGGTGCCAACTTTGACTGAAATTCCACTTAGCTAAAATACCACAATGTTTTGTTGACAGCAAATATAACTTTGTTTTTCATAGTGTTTGTATAAAGAACAATTTTTTCTTCCGGTTTTAGTTTCATGTCAAGGGGGTCTCTTGAATATCATATTTTTTTATGTTTTGTATAAGAATCGTAAAACGGTTAACAGGGTACATCTTCCTACCAAATTTCAACAGTGTGAAGCTTATAGTTACAGAATAAAGTGGCTGTGACAGACAGACAGACAGACTTGACGAAACTATAAGTTTTTTGCCATTTAGCTACGGAACTCTAAAACACTGAGCAATTAAAGAGACAGATAATATTCTACCCTCAGCAGTAATGAACATCGCTCAAATACATCAGACCAGACCCTACTTCAGCACATAACATAACACAATCGTATCACAAGCAAGTGTGTGATGTGCCACACGTGTCTTCTCAGAGAACGAGAGTGTGTGTTTTCTTCGGTTAGTCTTTCTCTCGTATATCACTATTTTATACCTAATCGTCGACATCATCACTCGCGTTGCGACGCCGTTTTTGTGCCGCTAACAGCTCATTAACGTCTGTCTTCATTAGGGTTGTCAATAATTCAAAAACAAATGTTTAATGCCTAAAGGTTTACTTAGAAGCAACAATTGGTAACGTGACGTACCTACTAGTGTTATGTATATTAATATAAGTGTCAAGTTTTAGCACAAATCAGAGTTTTAAAAAAAAATGGACACCAATCACATACATTGCTCTGATCCCAAAGTCAGTAGCTAATGAACTTGTGTCATGGAAATCAGACACAACGGTGGCACCACAACACCCAGACCCGAGTTAATATAGAACATTTTGATTTCTTTATTTACTTTTTGGAATCGAACCCGAGTCCTAAGAGCGGGGATGCCTTGAAACCCATGCTGGGCTTATCCACTACACCACGGAGGACCTCATGGTTTAAATTTTCTGTAACCAAAAGTTATGCTTTTTCATTTGTCTACGCGGCTTTTTCACTATTCTACGCCGGAAGCAAAAAAAAGGATTGTTTGCCATTTGGTTAATACGTTAAAAAAATCTGTATTATCGAATTTTCGTTGAAAAACAAAAATTATGTGTTTTCCGTCGTTGAAGTGTTATGAAAGTAAAATAAAATTTGGCATAAAGTCAAGTCAAATAAAAGATTTATCTGGCAACCCTACGGAGATGTAGCCACCTCGTTACGTCTTTGTAATGGTCGGCGCGCGGTTTTTACGCGAAATGGCTGACGTATTGTACCAGTCGTTACTTATAACGTTTCATGTGTTCTTTTAATGAACGCAATAAAATACTTGCGAAAATAAAAGTGGTCCTTGTGAACGAAGATGTTCACTTTTATCATAACAGCAAGCTAGGTTTGAATGTATCCCTTTTTGTTTAATCAATGTACCTATATAAGGCTGACGCCCGTCTGGTGTAGTGGTCGAGAAATCGCCTACTACGCAGCGGGTTGCGGGTTCGATCCCCGCACAATACAAACATTTGTGTGCATAAACATGTCTGTTTGTAATGGTCCGGGTGTTCACTATGTATATCATGTATGTATTTACAAACAAAAAGTATTTAAGTATTAAAAATCCGTTGTCTGGCACCCATAACACAAGCTTTGAGTAGCTTACTTTGGGACTAGATGGCGATGTATGGGAATGTCCAAAGGATATTTATCTAAAGGATATTTATTTATAAGGCTATACTAATCGGATTTTAGCATTTTGACACAATAATCCGATAAAAGGTAACGGACGTATCCCTTCGAATCAGTTAGCTCAAGTGGCAGTGGGCAGGGCACATAGCGCAAAGAACTGATGGCCGTTGGGGCAGAAAAGTTCTAGATTTGAGACCTTTCGACCAAAAGCGCAGCGTGGGACGTCCACCGACAAGATAGTCGGACGACCTTGTTAAGATCGCGGGATCACACTGGATGCCGACCGCTTGTATCGGTCGCTGTGGAAAACCGTAGGAGAGGCCTATGTTCAGCAGTGGACGTCCTTTGGCTAATAATGATGAGGATGATGAATCCGATAAAAGTTAATATTATAGAAAGTCAATTATGATTTACATACTTGACTTCCTATAATATAAACTTTTAAGAAGGAATCACTTAGTTCCGTCTCTAAGGCCTGTTTCACCATCGACAAATTACCAACATATAATCCAATTTTAAGGATGGTCATTTTGTATGAAGTGTTGGATAGATTACGGTAACCAATACTTAAAAGGATTTTGTGAATAATTGAAGCTGCAATAATACATTGGGAATTTACAAATATTATTTACCCATTATTTGTTATAACTTTACATCATTTTTTATTTATATACGTCGTGAAACTCCGGCCACTCAAACCTATCAATCGCCCTCGCATTTATCCCTCACTATCCTCACGTTCAGAAACCTAACGGCATAATTATGCGAAGGCATTACGTCATCAAGACGTCATTTCATACAGTTTAAAAGGGCCCGATAAAGCCGTCTGGATCCCTCCAAATCGCCCACATTACCCCCGGGGTATTACATAACTTGCGACTGATCACAGCGCGATAGCATTTCATTATAAGTGACATGGCCAGAGGACTCGCTGTTAAGTCACTTTAGAGAATTTCTAAGCACATGATTTGTGAGCACGGTCGAATGCAACATTCGCAACAGTGCTTATTTTAGAGCGTTTATTGTCATGATGACTCAATACATGTAAGCAGTGTGACAACGACTCAGATAATCGCACTATCGAACTTAAACCCTTTCTTTATTACCTACAGTGCGACCTTTTTAAGTGTTACAGTCGTAATTCAGTCTTAGATACAGCCTCAGTTTTCTAACAGTGCCGCAACAAAACAGTCGCGAGTCTGAATCGTCGCAATGTAAAGGCCAATAAATGTACAGTTTTGACATATAAATCTACTCGAACACTCTTAAAAATATTTACTTGACAGCGATTGGCCAACGGATAGCAATCACGTCGCAATTACAAAAGTTACCTAACCACACTGCGGGTTACAAGGATCGATTGCCCTAATTTTAGGGCTAAATATCTTCTGATACGCGGAGTCTATTTATTCTCGTATCTTGGGCGCCCATTTGGGTACCTGTGACGATAACGTGAGTGAACTTATCAAGTGATTGTGAAGGGCTAGGTGGGGTTTGGTGAACAAAAGAGGAGAAATAGTTATCTTTGATGAGTATGGCCAAAGTTTGTGACCGATTTGTGATAGAGTTTTATTAAACGACTGTAGTGTTTGTAGTGGTATCGATACATAAGTTGATACACACCGTTCCGTTGGGGCAAAAAAGTTCTAGAATAGAGACCCTATGTTCAGCAGTGGACGGTTTTTGGTTAAAAATGACGATGGTGATTCTGACACCGACACGGGACAAGCCACATGGGTTGCTTTGTCAGTGACGTAGTCCCTAGAAGTCTAGGTGTCTATGGTCTATACGAGAGCCGCGGGCGAGAGTGGACGTAGGCTATATCGCTGTGTGTACTTGTGAGGCGAACCGGTGTTTGGAGTCATGTGAGGGTAAGGAATGTGTAACGTTACAGTGGCAATAGGCGTTTAAGTTTCAGTTTAGGAAAATAATTTCTAAGGCACGTCTGTGGCATTATCTACCAATACCTCTTTTGCCTCAGCAAGATCTATGTTTTTTTTTTCAGAATTCAAAACCGAAGTAGCAGGCTTTCAGTAATAATCATTTAACTAAGGCAATAAATGCAAATTATAATATCCACTGTTGTGCCCTATTTTATTGTCATAGTTATTTTCTTCGTAGGTTCCACATACAAAAATGTGTACTGTTTGTACTGAAACTCACTAGTCCGTCCAAATTAGCTTCCAAATCCAACTAGACTCTACAACAATTGGAACAGGTGTGCAATCTGCTGCACGTGAAGCCATTAAACTTGGGATTACTATCAGCTGATCATCCCACCTGTGGACTAGTCGTGCGGCAAATGAGATTAGAGCTGGCCAATTGAGGAGACGAGTGTAATGCGATTACACGGAGATTGTGTAAACCGTTGTTGTGGAGTACATTAAAGTTGTTGTTTTATTTGCTTAGCACTATTCATTTTGAAAAAAGTGTAAGTAAGAGTTTAATATTTAGGTCATTTATTGAATTTAGGCTGGTTTTCTATGGTCTGGAATTTATTATGGACATTTTCTGATGGGGTCTACTGGTTTGAGCATACCTACTAAGTTGTAAAATTTGAGTACCTAGTTGTGTCATTTGAGATTGCATGCATCAGAGCAATTATTGTGGCGTCCAAACGATGAATGGCAGAGTATTTAACGGATCATAATTATTATATGTGTATAGTTTGACTCTAGAAATGATTATCATCTTATCTCATCTCATTATTTTATGTAACTGTCCTGTACTGTTACTTACATATGGGACTTTTTATATCCATATCCGATGAGCGTAGATTTCAGTTTAGTGATAGCGTCCGATACTTAACGTAAAGCTTTAGAATCCGTAATAGCCTAAAGATTCGATTGAAAAAATCGGCGATCGTTGATTACAATCTGTCAGCGAGATTGACGAGGCCTGCCTCTGACGCGGCGGATTCTTCCTAGCCGGAGGGGAAATTACGGGAAACTTCGTTGTTTTGTTTAGGGAGTGGTATGTAGCCACAGTTTTTGATAGAAGTTATTTATGGATGCACTTTGTTACTTTTATCTGGTCAAATATAATCGGTAGTACTAGTAGTTTGGTCATAGCATTTAGACTCGATTTTATCAACGTCAAATAAGGAATATTAGTCGAATATAATATAAAACGCCTAATTTGAAAACGTCACTTATTTGTCAGATTCATTTATGTAAATCTGATTTTATAACCAGTCGTTTTATACTTAATCGGTCGGATAGTTTATCTGACGTTGATAAAATAAACTTTTGTCAACAACAATCTGTCGTACAAAATTTCACCAGGCATGATATATATGGTAAAAACTTTTAAAACTTGCATAAAATTGAATAAATGAGATGGTGGACATAAATGTAATGATTGATCGTCTGGATATAACATAACAAACATACACTATTACGAGAAAATTTTGACAAGTAATATTAATCGTATCTATACTCTGATTTTTAATTAGATAGACCAGAATGACAGCTTGAATCGATTTTTTTATTTTTTAATGTTGTAAGCGTAGTACCAATAGTGATGTAACATTTCAATTGTACGCGATTATTTGAACTTGTGGTATACATTTTCATTCATATGATTTTACTAATTAGTATAAATAATACATGATAAACGTAACATAAAGCTATAAATAAACGTTATACATACAACAGTTTTTGTAAGGATCAAAACATCGAGGTTTCTCTTGCATGAGCAACATTTTGTATGAATTTACCTTCTTAAACTTTTTAATATTTCTAGAAATAGATTTAGATTAGATATTAGAAATAATTATAAAATTTGAAGGATTCATAATTTTTAAGTTTTTATTTGAATATTTTATAATCGATTAAAACCAACAATTGAACGAAATTTAAATTTTCGATTATTAAGCATATACTACTATTTTTATATTACGAAAAAGTGGCTACCCACCAAATGACATTTTGGTCTATCTAATTAAAATCAGAGTATAGCACAATGCACTTTTGGTGCAACTGATGTACAAAATACACTATCGGTCCCTAGGACTGCGTTTATATTGCTCCCTCCTCTCCCGTCGCAGCGTGATGTATTAAAGCCTATCCAACACTTTTTTTAAATCGCAACAAACTCTTCAGCTTAGTATAGTATTCGTATAGAAAATCGTAAAAAGTTAATTTATAGGGTCAGTTGTATCAGAGTATTTTAAAATCCTCAGCTCAGGGTAACCATTTCCAACAAAGCAGAAAGATCCCGTCATCAGATTTAACCCTTAAACCAAATTAAGAGTGTCCGGTAAACAAAGGTCACAGGAATCTTTCTTGCGGGGACGGGCTTAATTAGTAAATATTTCAAAGGGTCAGAATGTCGGATGAATTAAACATAGGTAAGGTTTAAGGGTAGAGGTACAGGCGGCCATCGAATCTTCGCTTACATGTTACTGATTTATAGGGATAGGGTCCTATCGATGTGTTGGGATATCGATAAATTAAATGAAACAAAAAACCTTTCCCACGATCGCTGCCACTTTAAAGAGATGCTTAGCCCATATTATTAGATTACTAGCGGTCCCCCGCGACTTCGTCCGCGCGTTTTGAGTTTGCTCCCTCCCCTCCCGTCGCAGCGTGATGTTTTATATCCTCAAATCGGTCCAGCAGTTCCTGAGATAAGCGGTTTCAAACAAACAAACTCTTCAGCTTTATAATATATTAGCGCAAGCGCACGTTGTACTTAAGCTGCGAACATTATTTGGTGCGGAGTTATGTTTAAACTGTGATACCTTAGGAGGTATTTATTGAAATCAAATAATATAAAAGGCAACTTTGTTCTAAATGAAATGCTCGTGATGATGAATTTATTGTTTTTGATAAGAATAAATATCTGTGTGTATAATACACCTCTAAAAATAATGCATATTTTTTTTAACAAATTTATTAACATATAAAGGGTTGTAGTAAGTCAACCATAAAAGATAGACATATGCTGTCGTGGACTTTATTATAGAACTCTTAATGCCGAACAATCCTGTCATACATGATTTTTGTGTAACATAAGCGGTTTCCGCAGCGTACGCAGCGGAAGCTCTCAAAAGGAATATCTTTCTCCCGTTTTCGCAACATTTTTCATTGCTGCTGTGGTCTTATGAGTCGTATCTTTATGTTTTATAGCCTAAAGCCTTCCTCGATAAATGGACTATCCAACGTAAAAATAATTTTTCAAATCGGGCCAGTAGTTTCTGAGATTAGCGCGTTCAAACAAACAAACAAACAAACTCTTCAGCTTTATAATATAAAGTATAGTTGTCGGCATTTTTCTATAACGTTACCACAGTGACACTAAGATGAATGGCGTTTGCAAGTTAATTTTTGTGTCAATATAATGATGTAGATACAAACTTTTAAAATTTAGCATGGTTTAAAATATTATATGAAAAGAAATTAAGTCAAATGTTAACAAAAAAATATTCAAAAACAAACTGTGACCAAAGACATTCGTTACATAAACGGTTTCGACAGCTAAAAACGGCGTCCGTGCGATCGCAAAAAAGTTTAATTCACACTTTAATCAAGCCGCAAGGCAGGCAGGTGAACTACTATGTAAACGATGTCCGAGTGGAATGCCTTTGTCCTAGTTTCAAGTATTCAGAAAATAAGAGACTACGGTTATGTCACATAGCACTCACATTTGTTTTTGACACTAGTAAACCTAACAAGAATTGTCCGACGCAGTTCAAACGTCACTTACCAGGTGGAATTTTAATTAAAAACTGTCACTGACTCTATCATCGTCCTCATTTACAGCCAAAGGCCATAGATCACACTTGACGCAGACTGCATGCAACTGCGCGCTGCACTGTGAGGAACCGTGGGGGAAGCTTTTTTTTTGTTTCACAGGGGATCAGTAACTCACCCAAATAATATGCACACGGCTAGAGAGCGGAACTCTCTGCCTGCATAAGTGTTTCCAAGGAAATATAACCCAAAGACTTTCAAATTCAAAGTGAACAGGCTTCTTCTGAGTGAGTTCGCTCCATCGTCGACTCTGTCTAAGCCCAATAAGGTCTAAACTAGAGTTTAAGAGCAAATTTCTAATAAAATAAACCTATAAACGTACACAAATCGGTTATATTTGGGTGTTTACAAAACTACGTACGGCTTACAAATGAACCACATTATGAGCACCTGGTATAAGTAATTAACTGCCTCGGTGGCGCAGCGGTAGCAAGGTCGCACTTTAAAGCAACGGCTGCGCCAGAGGTCCCGGGTTCGATCCCCGGGTCGGGCCAAAAATATATACCTGAGTTTTTCTGTTCAGAAATTATTAGGGTAGCCCGGAGTTTGGAAGTTGGCGGAAAAGCACGTAAAGCCGTTGGTCCTGCGCCTAAACTCTCTCCGGTCGTGTCAGATTGCTGTCCCATCGGACTATGAGAGTGAAAGGAATAGAGAGTGCACCTGTGTTTGCGCACACACTTGTGCACTATAATATGTCCCGCGCAGTCGGTTAGTCGTTGTGACTGGCCACCGTAGTCGAAATCGGCTAGGTGGACTATTATAGTATTATAAGTCATTAGTCAAGGTACATAAAAATCAGAATCTTTGGCCCTCTACCGATTTTTTGAGTCAGTTTATAGAGTAGTCCGCCAAAAGCACGACAGGACGCCATAAGCAATCGATTTGGCACAGCGCCCGGTGTCCTGGGCTCTGCCTGCGACCTACTTCTGCTGTAACCTTATCTGGCCTGAGGGAACTTTGACGAGGATGAATATTAAAGTTCACGGTACGAGGATGACGTTATTTTAATTGGTGTTATAGCCACTCTGTTTTAAGCACCATAACGTAAAAAAAAAGATTTCAGTTTTCAATTGCGTCTGAAGTGAAAAACAGATTACCTGAAAAGACATACATACCACTAAGAGTCGATTCAACCAAACTAGCTAAAGTCTGTCTGACCAAAGTAGCTAGTTATCCAAGAGTATAGCAATTTTCCATTCTATCATCTAAACGTTCTAAAATATAGCTTTTATACGGAAGTAACTCTCATACCCACGCGTGAAATAAGTACTAATCAAAGTTTATCGTAATGACGACTCGTCTGGTGTAGTGGTCGAGAAATCGCCTACTACGCAGCGGGTTGCGGGTTCGATCCCCGCACAATACAAACATTTTTGTGTATGAACATGTCTGTTTGTATTGGTCTGGGTGTTTTCTATGTATATCATGTATGTATTTACAAACAAAAGTATTTAAGTATTATATCCGTTGTCTGGCACCCGTAACACAAGCTTTGAGTAGCTTACTTTGGGACTAGATGGCGGGATGTGTGGGAATGTCCAAAGGAAAAGATAAAGGATATCGTAATGACGTCTGCTTGCCATATGATTTATGTCATTATGTCCGAATGTTTTGTCAAATTCAAAACTTCTGACAACTCGATACTTCCGTTCCGTACCGTACGATACTTCTTCACTCAAATTTCGTTTTGTTTACAAACATTGTCATGTATCACAAAACAAAATCAAATAATCGATAAATCACACGTGCATACTTTCTCAAACCTATGCTTGTATCTCATACACGAACAGACGGCAGCCCGAGCCCAAAAGGCAGATTTTAATTACGAGAACTGCCTCCGGCGTGAGTTTCTGCCATTGTGCTTCTCTATTTGTGCCTGTACCAACTAGTTAGGGGCCTACTACCAACCTGTAATAATTGAGAAAAGTCGACAATTCAATTTAGGACATTAATAAAAACACAAATGAACGACCAAAATGAAAACCTTTTTATCATGGCTTGTTAAACAAATAAAATAAATATGCGTCAGGCAACGCACCGATTGTCTTATTTATTTATTTATTTATACTTTATTGCACAATAATAAAATTTTGTACAAAAGGTGGACTTAACGCCATATGGCGTTCTCTACCAGTCATGCCTTTGGGCTAAGCAGAAATTTAGATTTTGGGCGGTGCGACAAAGAAACAAAATTAATTATATACAAAAAAATGACCCAAATAAATACAATTAATACTTACATAATATCACACATATATAACATAAACAATAAAATAAATACATTAAATAATACATACACATGTCTTGGTTTTGAAGTAAGGATTTTTCTTCCTTGTGCTACGAAAACCAGACAACGATAACGACGGGAGCGTCTCCCATAAATACTTATATAGACCATAACTTAGGTTCAAATGTTCGTGCACATCTTACAAACATTTGTCCCTTGCGGGATCCGAAACCGCGACGGCTGGCATCGTAGTCAGGAGCGCTAACCACTGCACCAAAGGATCGAATTGTTGCATTACAAAAGCAAAGAAACAGGTTTGGTACCTAATAACTCTAGGTCATAGTGTTTTTTTTTCATTATAAATACTCATTATAACATTACCCACTATTATGCACTGTAAACAAACATCTAGCTTAATGAAGCCTACAAAAGTGGGGCGGTAAGACGGAATGCACTTTTAAAGACTTTACTTGTAAAACAGAGTATGATAAAAACATAAGTCACTGTAGCATAGTCATTACGTGCAAGGCTACACTTGAGCATGCAAAAAATCCTTAGCTTTCTTCATCATCTTCCACCAGTACAATTAAATCTAATCTAGTCGCTTATATTGTCAGTTTTTTTTTAAATTTGACTAAGACGAAAACGGTTTCCAACATTTAAAGCAATTATTATGAAACTTGGTGATTTCCAGAGTAGGGGCATTACCATAGAGTTATGCACATTTCGAGTCGGCGTATTCGGCAAAGATCCGCGTATTGTTGAGTGTTTGCCAACAACTTTATTGTTGCTTAGTTAAACTATAGTTTACTCTGTTACCGAGTTACGTTTGCGTCAAGGGGTTTACTGTATCAATCCAGATTCGGCAACATTTACTTTATGCTTGAAGCGGGGTTTGTTGTTGATTAGATTATACATACAAATATAACACAGTTTATGGTTTATTCACATAAGGACTGTTGAGATTGGAATTGAAATATAGCCTGCCTACCTGCAGTGCCTGCTATAGTTTCATGAAACGTGGAGAATTGTCTTGCCTTTTAAATAAATAAAAAATAGTGAATTAGTAAAGGATTTGCCTCACTGAATTCCGTCTGCGGTACGCCCCTTCAAAGTTACCCGCGTCCAGACAATTTTGTATGGACCGTACCGCAGCCCGCCCGTTACAAGATTCGAAAAAAACTTAATTCTATTCGACACACAAGTGAAAAGATAATCAATGTGTCAGTGGCCGGCACATCAGGTTACCCACTTTTGTTGCAAACTAGCCCTTATTACAACCGAATAAGATACCGCACTGTTTAAAAATATATGGCACTAGTAGTATTTCAGACTATGATATGCACATAATTTAACAGTAAAGGTAGGTAACACATTTTACAGAACTCGCGGTTTGTACAAACATACGTATAAATCAGTGTTCTGAACTATTTGCATGGATTCGGTCTGTTCACAGCTCACACAGACGATTCCAATGACAGAGTAGTGCAAAGCAAATAATCACGGCAATTAGAGCGTGTTTACAAGGCCCAGGGATGACACTTATTTGATGCCTCTTACAGAGAAAATACAAATTTAAAGATAAGAAAACAAACGGACTGGACCATGACTAGGTATTAAAAAGACACGCGCCAGAGAAATGACATAATTAGATACACAAAACTATAGACAGTAACAAAAGTCAAACTCGGGCATGTTTTCGCTAGGGATGTCAACCTTGACTTACACACAAAAAAAACAAGTTCGTCAAACTCTCTACAATCTAATCTTATCTATTTCTTAGATTTTAGGGTTCCGTAGCCGAATGGCAAAAAACGGAACCCTTATAGTTTCGTCAAGTCTGTCTGTCTGTCTGTCCGTCCGTATGTCACAACCATTTTATTCTGTAACTATAAGCATTACACTGTTGAAATTTGGTAGGAAGATGTATCCTGTTAACCGCATACCGATTCTCATACAAAAAATAAAAAACTATCATATTTAAGGGGGGGCTCCCATATATGAAACTAAAACCAAAAAATATTTTTTTAGTCACACCTATGCGTGTGGGGTGTCTATGAATAGGTCTTTTAAAATGACATCGAGGTTTTTAAAACCATTTTCTTTAAAAGTCTAACGTTTCATAGCTAGACGCTTCCAAAGTGGTAAAATGGGCGTCCCCCCCCCCCATCTAACTTCTAAACCAAGCAAGTGTAAATTTTGAGAAAAATATATGATGTAGACCTTAACAAATACTTTCAACGAAAATTGGTTTGGACGGGATCGAACGAGAAGTTTTTGAGATATAGCACATTTTCAACAACCGCAAACATAAATTTGTACTTCATACAATCACTCATACAAACACTATGAAAAACAAAGTTAAATTTGCAGTCAACAAAATATTGTGGTATTTTAATAAGTAGATGTAAGTGGATTCCCTAATTCAGTTAAAGTTGGCACGGAACCCTCAGTTCGCGAGTCCGACTCGCACTTGGCTGATTTTGTTCATAACGATAATAAGGCAACGAAAATATAAAATATGAAACTAAGTTTACACCATAAAAAGATATAATTTTACATTTGCACTGACAAATCATGCCATTTCTTCTGCCCTATCCATTTCAGACTTAATACTATCATATAACACTAAAATTACTTAATATCTAAATAAATTAAATAATGATATGTTTTCAAAATACGTTATATTTTTTTAAAAAAGGTAACTTCGTTTATTCAGATTCCAAATGAGAAACAATTACATAAAACTAGCTAAAATAGTCACCTTGGAACATATTTTTAACCCACTAAACTTCACAGACGAGCGGCACTCATCACACTTACTCATCCGACATGTTCTGAGATCTCGTATACGTGAACCGTGTCTATGTGTGCGTTACTCGAGTGCGTGTTTTATGAAGATTGACTTCTGTTAATATATGTTTTTAATATTTGTTTTTTTTTTAAAAAAAAGTCCAAGTAAAGGAAAAAGTAAATGTCATGTCTTACCAGGAGGTCAAGGAAAAGGCAAATAAAAGAAAAGAATGGCGATTACTCCACCGACAAGAGCGAAGCTCTTATATTTAGGAAGAAGAAGAAGAAATGTTAGAAAGGTCTACATAAATGAGGGTTTTTGACACATTTAAAACTTCACCAAAGACTGGTTCTCCCCGTAAAATATAACTGATTTTACACTAGAAACTATCTACCTAGTAAGACTGAAGTTTAGTCGGTGTCCTTTGCATGTCTCTTAACTAGTCGAACATTTCCAAAGCCCGTCCTTATTGTGTGGTGATGATAAATTACACATGGTTCTATATGCTTGTACATGCTGTACCTAAGACGCAGCGTAGGACGTCCACCGACAAGATGGACAGACGACCTTGTAAAGATCGCAGGATCAAACTGGATGCAGACCGCTATTGATCGGTCGCTGTGGAAAGCCGTGGGGGAGGCCTATGTTCAGCAGTGGAAGTCTTTTGGCTGATAATGATGATGATGATGCTGTCCGATATTAGTCGTAAAGCCGTCAGAGTCCCGCCCGTACGCAAATTTTTGGTTTCTTATTTCGTCTTTATGAATACAAAAATGACACTGTGAGTGTTAAAAACATTCTACATGCATACATATGGACAACCCTAACAATCAGTACGGTTCTGCGGCGGCGCGCAAATGAAACTCAAACATCGCTACAATTAAAACGTTACGACGCACCGCTAGGTGGCGCTGCTATATTATAAAATATATACTTATTATTATTAAATACCTCCAGTCTGTCTGTATATTATTATTAAATACCAATGATCTGTAATCCAATGGTCTGCCAGCATTGAAATTTAAAATTGCCAAAATTAAGCTAGAATCTAGTGGTAGTTGCTCAAACATAACCTCTTATGTTAAAAACTCGAAGATCTTACTGTCGATATCTTCGAAAGATTGTTATTTCATTAAATTGTTTTTAAATCGAAAAACAGTACTTTTCGGTAGTTTAAAGTTTATCACGTTCAAAGAGTTTTTTTACAGAAAAAAATATAATACATAAAATAATCTAACTACCTACAGCTCTCACAAACTGCAGCAAAATTAGTCCTTAACAGCCATTCAAAACTTTTTTAAGTCAAAAGCCAAAGTCAAAATTTATTTATTCAATTTAGGACTCAAAATGCCACTTACGAGTATGAACGTCAATAATTAATATCAATCAATTATGGCCCATATGGGGCCAGAACATGTCTTCTAATCTTTTGGGCCCTACTAGCGCTTCGAGACAAGACACAGACAATCTGGCAAGTGCAGAGAAGAAACGCTGGAACAAACTCAGTCTGGTCTAGCTGCCACTGATACAAATCAAAGTAAACAGGTAGTTTCTTCACCCTAGTCAGATCATGAAAGCCTTTGAATGCATCAACTATAAATGCTTACAAAACCTACAGGAACTAATAAGTCATCAGCACTATGCCCATGCAGTCCAAATGGCGGAATGATAAAGCCAATATCGTTTCTGTTCCGAGTAAAAGTTAATTTGGGCGACGGCTAAAATTAAGCGGCGTTTACACTGTCCGCGAGACGCCTTGATTGATGAGGGTGCCCGTTTAGTGGGGCCACGAAACGAGCGTGACGACTGAGTCATAAAGCGATCGGTTTAAAATTCGTCTTTAGAAAGAAGAAAGTCGAAGCTTATGTAAGCTTTTATGGCTTCCCAGCAAACATTATCAATTGTTTTTTATTATATTACGCTTTAATAATGATACTTATCATACAGTAGCTGTGAGATGCATAATAAAAGAAGTATGGTGAAAAATATTAAGTACAATTCTAGGTAGAAAACAAAATAATAATGATTGATTGATTACACTGATGTACAAACAACGGCAAATCGGCGTATTGCAAGCGAAAGCAATATTTTTAATAGATGAATATTGTATTTTTTTCTTTTAAAACCCAGCCACCACTGCTTGTCAGCTCTTGCCTTAATCTTTTGAACCGACTTCAAAAAAGGAGGTTCTCACTCAGTTCGACCTGTGTTTGTATAGTATGAATGTATGTTTTTCCGCGAATATCTCACGTTTGGCTAACGATTATGATTAAGTAGAAGGTTTTAGTAACTATTTTAGTTCCATCAGGTACACTGTAAATTAAACACTAACTAAAAACAACAAAAGTTGGTTTTAACAATAATTGAACCGCCCTAAAAAAAACACTAAAAAGACTAAAATAACGAAACGATTCAAATGAGTTTGTTTCTAAGAGTTATTTAGTCCTTCTAGTGTTTTTTGAACGGTTTTATTTTAGATAGTTTTTGTAAACTAAAATAGCTACTCAAAAAATGAATATTAAAGTTTACCCGCCATTTTAGTGGCCCCACCACGAGCGAGCGTTAAAGTTTACGGGCACCAGCGTTTGACAGGCACTGGCGGATAATGCCGGCCGATACATTAACGAATTTCGCCACTTTAATTGAATCCGCCATTCGCAGGGGCTATGAGCAAATGCTCAGGAAACATCGGCCATCTGCTCCAATTTGAGACAACATTATTTTGGGCTGGGTATTGGATGAGTTATGGCGATGACAGAAACAGAAGTGGGATATTAACCAGGTCACAAGCTTGGGACTGCTTCGGAACAAAAATGGGGATTCGCCATAATACTAAAATTTAGTATCAACATTTTAATGAACCTGAAGTCAAGTTTTCCGTATATGTTGACAGGAGCAGTCCCTCGAGACTGCATCCCCGCGTTTTGAGTGTCAGTTTTATAGCCTAAAGCCTTCCTGGATAAATAAGCTATAATTTAAAGGGTCAAGAGTTTATTTAAGACTTTTTAGTGCGTTTTGGTTTTGAAGTCAGTTCTTACTTTATTTAAAGATATTTTACTTAAACACGCCTATACGCGTATTTTTATCAAACTCAACGTCACAAGTAATTTACATCGTCTCGACCATAGACTAACAAATCATCGAGCTAAATGGGAACCAGGACAGCTGATACACCGGAAACGGATCTGGGTTAATTGTACCGCCAGTCTGAAGGTGTATTTATGATTTTTATTGTTTATTTTAAATCACCACAATATTTTTCAGAGATTTGACAGATGGGCGGCAGTTCACTGGCGGCTTCTGATGACAGGTCGTCGATATGAGACGTCACTATGCCCAAAAATGTCTCTACCTGTCTAACCTTATGAGCCGTCGCCATTACGTCGAGTGCCGCGTGTAACACACGGGCCGTTCTGCCAAGTATTTTATCAGCTACCAAAGTTAAATTTACTTTTGCAATTAAACAAAATCACGAATAAAAACAGTATACATCTAGCACCGGAGATAAATATTATAGTTGATTAGGTATTAGGTACGTAAATATCAAAGGTAACTAACGATTATTGATTCAGTTCAATGAAATGTAATCAATTTTAGTGAAAGCATTTATTTGAGTATTTACATAACACATTTCAGTGCTTTCTAATAGATTGAAAGTGAATTGAAATGAAAACTCCGAAGGAAACTTCTGTTGATTGCCTCTGAAAGAACGTCTGGCTTCACAGCTGCAATATTTCAATGAAAAATAAACATAGAAATAACTAAGTACTGACTGATTCTCAGTCCATTAAGTTAACTTCAAGAAAGGAATGCAAATAAGATCATAAAACCTGAATATTATAAAATAACCAAGCAACAAAAATAGAAAGGTAACTGTAAAAAAATAAGAAATTACTCAACAAAGAATATGTCCAAAATTAGTCATTACCGAGAATAGTCTTGCTTGATTGACAATAACGTGTCATTATTCTTTTCAATTAGAGCTCAATCTACCGAATTCTCTATCAGTCACATACCAAAACGATTTGCAGACAGTACATTTCGTAAAACAGCTATAGGATAATTGTAACTAAGGTATGCAAATTTCATGATGCTCAAGTATGGTTAAAGTATGGAGTCCATAGGCCACACATGAGACATCAGAAAGTTATTAGCTCTTTAGATTTATTCTTGAAATGGTTTTAAATGGTCAGCTATCAAAACACGATCTAAGCATCATGGTTGCTTGACTAAGAGTCGATTTTAACATCGTCAGATAGGACTTATCCGACCGGATAAGTATAAAACGTTAGATTTTAAATGTAATTTTCATGAAATATTGCTGCAGTATAGGTGACGTTTTTAAAATCAGGGATTTCATACAAAACGCCTAATTTGAAAGCTTTCAAGAAATATTTAACGAATATTCCTTGTCTGAGATTGGTAAAATCGATTCTTAGCCACAATCAAACCTCCTACTGTCGCAACTGCGCTACAAGGACATCATCAAGCGGTCAGCTGAAAACCATGGTATCTTTCTCATATGGCATGGCTGTTTAATCACGCTGTGTTGTAGCAGTTTACAGAGCTAATCCCGTCTGAGTGCAGCTTACTGCGCCGGTAATTACTCACACGAGCTCCCATGTTTCATTCATAACAGATTATAGTTGAAAATGCCGACGATTAAAACTATTTTGACGATAAGATAGGTCCAGTATAATCAGACCTACTAATACCATTGATACGTATAAAAATAGGTGACTCTTTTATTCACGTGCTGTTCTGCTTTCCTCTATAATTAAGGCCTGGTTTTTTCAACATCAGATAAGGAACATTCTTCGAATTAATTTATATACGCCTAATTTGAAAACGTTCACCTATTTATCAGCAATCATCAATGTAAATGTCATTAATCGCTTGTTTTATACTTATTCAGTCGGATAAGTCTTATCAGACATTGTTAAAATTGGCCCTTATTCGTCCTCCCAACCAAAAAATGCAATCGCTGAAAAACCGCGTCGTGGTATGCGTTCTGCAGTTTCCCCGAGCACGACTAATTCTGAGCCTGGTGCCTTTTCGACTCAAGTAAGTAGTTAAGTCTCTGAATACTGTTATTTTATTTAGTTGTTTTAAGTATATATTTTTTCTTTTTTTCCCTCTTTTAAAAACAAAAACAGCAATGCAGAGACACAGCCCACAATATTATTCTCAGCATGTAATTATGAAGTGGATATATAAATTTCAAGATTCGTAGATTCTATAGTCGTATTGTGTTTATAGTCAGAATTTGAAAAAAGTCATAACAAGTATAAATCTTATTCTTCTTTATTTTCTTATCTTATTCTTTCTTAAAATAGAAAAAGATTTTTAACCTCAAAACTTCCTAACAAGAGGAATCAATAACTGCTTTTCCATTCACATTCTACGACAACAAATAATCCCAAAACACGAGGTTTTATTTCAGATAGACCATTTCCACAAATCATGGCGCAAGACAAAAGAGCAGGCAGCGTAATGTAGACCGGAAATTAGCATCTCCATTTAAGGCAGTGCCTTTAATTTATCAGGGGAGGATCGCGAGACCACTCTTAGTTCAGATTCGGAGATTGTGTTATGCAACAAAGAGCCATCAGCTATTTTCCGGTTTGAATACATTTACAAAACAAAATGGTATTTTTTTAGGATAGATGGAATTACAGATGATAGTTATATACCTCTAAAAAATCAATTTAAGCTTGTAGCGTTTCTGTTTATAAAATTGTAAACAAGTGCAATTCTTCCACACAACTTTTATGCATACATATATGTAGTCAACAAAAAATTTCAGCCAGACAGTTCGTTAACAAAAAAATAAAAACATCACAATATCGATGCTTGGATCCGCAGGTGTCCCCCTAGCTTACGCATAAAAAATGATTTACGACCAGTTTATTTATTGAGGGATGCTTTGATCATCAACCTTCGGATATACTGCGCTATCTAGGCCTAACTAAGCAAAACTCTATACTGCACGAAGTTACAATACTACAGCACCAACATAAAATATATATATTGAAATCAATGATAACAAAATGACACGCATGCCATATAAATCATTATAAATTGCATTTATAAAAAGCAACTGTGTCAGACAAGGAATCGAACCCTTGTGTTTTTAAGAGAAGTTTTACGTAGCAGCTAAAGACACGAATCTTTGTCATGAAAAGTCTAGTTCAGAAAGTGTAGATCTACAAGCAATATCCACAGTACTTGCTCGAAGTAGGGATCCGATATTTTCAGACGAATCACGCAATAGCACTATGCTTCTTTGATATAAAGGTTAAAAGGTTGACCGTCACGGTGAATATTTTATAAAATGTCATCAAGGGTGATTTATGGAAGCCTGTTAGTTTTATACTTAAAAGGTTCTTAAAATAAATAGAACCTCCCGACTTCAAAAGATTGTGTGGGTTGGAAACAGAATAATTCAGTCAATAAAAGTGGGTATGGAAATAGAAATAGGTTAAGTAGACCTTATCATATTACCGAGGCGAAAAGCTTTTCATGCAAAAACATCTAGTTTTAAATCAAATCAACCGTTGGAGGTCCACTAAAAGTCATAACATATTTTTTTCATCTCTTCTGTTCGGAAAATTGAACTTTCATGTGAAGATAGACAGGTAGAAAATAGCTTAGTTTTAATTGCTACGATCAGACATGGAGTTGAAGATAATTGAGTCACATCATATTATTGAAATAAACAAGCTTTCCATATTTTTAAGATTAGCTAATCATAAAAAGCGTGTTTATTATGGTCACTGATTTTAACCATTTACAGTTGGTCTAATTTTTATCAATTTTAATCAACAAATATAATTTCGGTTGCCCGCCAGACATTTTTTTTTCATTTTAAATTGTCATATTTCTTTTTCTATTTTTTTTATATAAATTTAACGTCCTTGGCTTTACGCCATACAGACTATACGTCAGTGTTTATTTTAATTTTATATCACTTATTACTAAAACTAACACTAAACTATCCTATCTTAACCTAACTCATTAAAATGCGAGGTGGTTCACATTTCAATGCTCAACAAGGAAACTTAGCGCAGGAACAGCGATCCGGGTATGACGGCGCGATCTGATCACTTCACTTAATTCCCCACTTTAATTGCATTGTTTTCTTCAAAAGCACAAATTATCATGACAATTCCACCACACAATCACAATAATTGACCCGAAAAAACCAATAACTAAAATGAAGAAATAAGGTCCGCCCTTCTCTTTTCGTTTCCCGCGCTAATCTCCCTGTCATATTTCATTTTGTCTTTGACAGTACATTTTTTTTAATTTGGTCAATTATTGCACAGATTATTAAGCAGGCGGAGGCGACTTGCCGCGATTTTGTCATTTTTAGCTGTTACTCATAGCGCTATCTTATGAGGCAAAATTGAACCCGGAATTTGACATAACCTGTGGTAGTTTTGATGAAAAAATTAAGGTTGCGTTCTTCTACTAATATAATTGTCTGTGAGAAAAATTCAATCGTTATTTTAACAATGATTTTAAATATTTGATACAATAATATTATTTAAATATGTAATATTGTCCTTCTAATCGTGTGTATAACGACAGTTAACAAACTGATATGTGATGTAAAAACTTCAGGTTTCATCTCTCGCCAAACAACAAAATATCTCATCATCGCATCACAATCACACAACTAAATTTATTTATTTTTCCTCACAGTCGAAATGAAAAATTGTATGATTAACTCCGGTGAAAGTACCCATTTCACTCTCGAATTGGGTCACTTTCTCCCCTTGTATAACAATTTACTATATGTATGTATGCTTCTGCACTTCTAAAAATAGGACACCCACACGGTATTCCATAGCAAACAATTGCAAGCGGTCTGCATCCAGTTTGATCGTTTTATAAGATCGTCTGTCCATCTTGCCGGTGGACGTCCTACGCTGCGCTTGATTAATATTTCTAGAGCTTTTAGCCACCAACTTGGCTCCTCTCGCATAAAGCCATCTTAATTAGCGTCACGCCTGCTAACAAGGTAAAAGTGTCGTATCTGGGACGAACGTATCACACGTCTTAGCGTCTGGCAAGTTCGCAAGTTTCGCAGGTAACTTCTCTAATTGATTTTACTTTCAGCTTGTGTGAAATCGTTTGGTTCAGTTGACATTCACGCAATGAAAATACGTAAAGTCCGTTTTTATTTGCTTGACCAATATTGTAAACAATATTTTTTTAACTTTTAAAATAATAACAGTGAATAAAATAATGTAACCATTTGATTTAATAAGATCATAGTGTACAACGATGAATTAAATATGTAAGTGTTTACGTGGGTTTTGTGTCTAGCTTACTTAAAAAACAAGGAATGACAAGATTGTTCACAGCATAAGATAACCAAATAAAAACGAACCTACCTAGTAAAAGACAGGTGATTGATGTAGCAATCGCAAACTTTTGTATATTCGACTATTATAGTATCAATCTGTAGGTATGAAGTAAAATATCTACGGCCTTGCCACTATTTACTAAACAAGGTTTGAAGTACCGTTTAAATTTTATGCAGTTAAAGTGAAACGTTAGTCATGCTTATGCCATTTGACTTCATTGACGTTGATTTAAAACTAGCCATATTATATTTAAACAGTAGTCCAAACCTAGTTAAATTATTAGTGGTTAGGCTAGCCTTCAAATTTGTTTTCTGAGATTGTAAAAGTAGAGCAGCTGTCCTAGTGTTTTTATTCAATTTTCAGCACCTTGGCTAGGCGACAATGTTTTATTTTATGTCTAACAGTAATTATAAGCAGAACGAATAGGAATTGAACCCTATGTAACTAAATGTCGATTTTACCAACGTCAAATAAGGAATACTCGACGAATATAATACAAAACGCGTTATGTATTATATTTGACGAATATTTCTTATCTCACGTTTGTAAAATTGACTCTCAGTCGGATAAGTCATATCATCATTTCTTGATGACGTTACTTTCGCCTTGCATGTCATAGCTTACTGTAATAAGTTCCCATAAATAAGACACTATAATAAAATCTGCTAATAATCTCCATCTGCCCCTATAACCAGTGTTCACCCTGATGATTCCTCTCATTATCCGGGAGACAATTGCCGAGTCCCATCTATTCCCTATTTTCTGCATAAAAACACGCACAAGCGCTCATTAGGAAGATTAGTTTTTTTCCAGGACGCCATTGTTCTCTTTGTGTTGAGTAATTTATTCTAAACTCTGATTTTTTTCTGTCTGTTTATGGTGATGAACATACATAAAAGTGTAAATCTGGTATGGTTTAAAAGAAGAACAAGTTAAACATTGATGAATTTAAGGATTTACCTCAAAAAAGGACTAATCGAGTATGGGACTATCCAATTCCTCATTTAAACCTTGCAACAGGAGCGAACAATCCTTTTGTACACTTTTATTTGTGCAATAAAGTTTTTAAATAAATAAATAAATAAACAATATATGTGAAAACATATGTTTTCAGGGCTCTGAACTTTATGCAAAAACAAGTCTCAAACACCAGTTTTTCTAAGTATTTTTTAAAGTAGGGAAATAATTCAGAAAGTGAGTACCTACTCAAGGTATTTGAACCAAGTTATCAATCAAGAAATGAATTGTCACAAAACATAATGTTACCCTTGGTACTTTATTTTGTACTAAGCTTTTTGCTTTAATTTATAATGTAACCTCAAACTTGGTTCTATGTAAATTAAAAACAACATTCGTGTTCTGATTCCAAGCGAATAATTTTTCAGACAGAACAATTCATTATAAAGCAATTAATTATTTTTCTTCTGCGGTAAATGCGAAGCTTTTTCTGTGATTACAAACGATGTTATTGTTATTTTAACATGACGAAAACACATAATTTGGTTGGTTTCATTTAGCTCGTTAGAAGTGTATTTTTACAGAGTAGAATTATGTGCTACAAAGAATCGGATTAAGAAATTGTTTTTTTTCTTCTTTTATTGACTAAACAGGAGCTTTTAAAATTAGCAAGATGTTATCGGACCCGTTGCCAAGACTAGGTACGGTCTCTGGCTACTTTTAACCTAACTTTAAGGTCCAAAATCGATTGCACGTCGAGTCATCTTTTGTTTTATATGACGGCCGTTTTTTCGATTTCGGTTTTTCGGCAAAGTGCTTAGGCGCCAGAACTCGAAGGTACCAGTGCATCATATTAATATTTCTTAAGCTGAAGCTATTAACGTTGGCCACCTTCACCAAAATCGATGTGAGAATATGAAATTATGAAGCCATACTGATGATAATATAAAATAATGGGGGACGATAAACAGTTTGCCCCATAGTTTTATTTTTAGTTTGTTCAATATCCGTTGCAAAATAGAGAAACTTAGAGGCTCCTGTTTGAACAACTATTTACAAATACAAACACATGCAACCGCTATACTTGGCGCAAGTTTGAAAACAAAACATTCTTGAGGGCGTTTGATTTGTAGCGAGGGCCTTTCTAATTCCACTAAATGGAATAAGGGTTGCTATTAGGAGTATTTATTTTTCATTTGGTTAAGAAAGCAACTTGATTAAGTGTATTCAAACTATCAGGCTATAAAATGAACTAACATTTATTTACAAAAGGTTTATAAAATGCAATTTCATTTTATTTCATCTTTGCATTAATGAGTAAGATAAAAGATAAAACTCTAGAAGGTATGTGTGGTTGCCTTATGTGTGGCTGAATCAAGTTTTTATTTAATTTCGGACAATGTTATCCAAAATAAACAAAACCTAATGAAATAGCAGCATAGAATTAGAACTCTTACTTGCTAAACATTTATTTTAAACAAAGCTCAACCTATTTTGGAGGAGAGGAAATTCTCGTAAAGATTTTCAGTGATCATAAAATATAGAGCACATACTTTGGCAGAAATGCCAAATGCTGTACTTGTCATATTCCAAAGAGCAAATAAATTCAGTGTCTTTTTTTCAAATATGTAGGTGATAATAGTTTAAAATACTGATAAAAACAAAAACAAAAAATATTATATTGTACTAGGATTCAAACCCGAGTATCCGCGGTCCGCGACAAGCGTCTAGCTTATCTTAGATAGCTTCTTCATGACATTGTCGCTGTAGGCAAAATTTTCCTTTTTAAGCTTATAACATAATACTTTTTAATGTTATTAAATAAAAACATTTTAAATAAAAAATCGTATAAAAACATTTAGCTCTGTGCCTAAAAAACGGTGATAACATCATTTTCTTAAAATAAATCCCAGCTGCATCAATTTTTTCCTCCGAAACCCCCTTATAAAACAAAATTTCATGAAAATCTTTGGAGCCGTCTCCGAGATCCAGAATATACAAATATTTCTCGTTTATTAAAGTAAAAGATAGGTGATAAAATAGATAAACTTATGGGCTCACCAGTCTACCTCTAGTAAACAAAACAAACTTAAGCCTTTCGTAGATGGTTGATTTGTGTGTGTTGCGGTAAAACGGTGTTTCGGTGCCTTCGAAGTCAGCCACTATCGGGTAAGACGTTAAGAGTCCATAAATCGCTGTTTCACGGCCACTTAACGAATGAACTGAAAAACTTATCTGACTCTTAGGCCTAAGTACAGCCGGTAGCAAAAGTCCTTTAAAATTAGTTGATAAAAGTTTTTCAAATTGCCCATTGCCCGTATTTATAAAATTTTAGCAAAATAATCCCACTATAATATAATATTCTCTCCTCTGCACACTCTTCTCGGTATTAAACGACCCTAATTCTCCTTATTACTTAAAATGCCAGTTCAACTATCTCAGTGAGACGCCCTCGCGTCCGCTGCGCTCTTCTAATAAACTTTCTCTCGCTACTCCTTCTAACCACACAGGTTTCCTTTCAAACTCTTTTACTGTCCAGGCCATTCGTCTCTGAAATGCCCTTCCGGCAAAAATTCAGCAGGCTCCCACTAAATTTTCATTTCAGAGACTCGTCCGTGCACACTTTCTACATATGTACACATATATGGGAAGCATCAACAAAGCTTAATCCATTAACTTCTACTACATCGTCATAATATTTAATTATTATAGTATATGAATTTATTTTATCGCTTGTGTTATGTGTATGTAATAATATATTAGTTCATGTTTTATTTATTGTAAATTGTATTTATGTTGTTTTTTTGTTTTATAATATATGTTATCCATGGTTTTTTTATGTGTGAAATTTACCTTTTTTTTCTTGAAATAGTAACTTTTTTTTGTCTATCGCACCGCCCTCAATCTTTTCTACTTAGCCCAAAGGTATGACTGGTAGAGAATGCCATACGGCGTTGAATCCACTTTATGATCAAATTTTTGGCTGTGAAATAAAGTATTTAATAAAATAATATTATACACGCTAAAGTAAGTGAGGGTGGATGTATGTTTTTAACAATTATCGGGTAAACGAAGTAGTAATTAATCGTTAGATTTTTTATTTTTTGGATTTTCAAACCTTATTTAAATATAACAATAAATACGTTCTCAATATTTCACACCTGTGTATGCGAGCAAAAAAAACGTATATCTGAAACAGTCCTTCAGCACTCAATTCTAATATAAATTTCCAGACGTAGCGTAGGTCGAGTAGGTCACATTTTTGTTGAGCAGCCGTATGTAACGCAAAGGTCAAATGGCTGTTTGGGAGTATGTTACTGAGGTGTCTAGACCGGGTTTGGGGACAATGTAATATTGCGCTTTCAGTGAGTTCGCTTGCTGCGAGGTTTTTAGTATTATATTGATAGCCTTAGGCATTCTATTTCTAGCCTAGCTAAGTTAGCAATATTTAAAGGATAATCGTAAATAAGAAATATTGTAATATGGCTTATTTATCATTGTAACAGCTAACTAAGTGGGAGCTGGAGACCGTGATGGCGGGTAAAGTGATGGCTTAGCAAATTTTACATTTATTAATTTTCGCGACTTTCAGTTGTTTCAGATAGAAATAAGCAGATATCGAAAAATTTATAAAAATCTGCACAGTATTTATGTTTTTTGCTACCAAAGACACTGTATATGGAATAAACGAAAAGAGATTAATCCTGCTCTAAGCTGTATTCCTACTATAACAACCTATATTGTGTTCAAAGTTCAGTCTTAAGAGCTACTACGCCTCGCGGGTCTCGATTATTTGCTCGAACCGAATCTTGAAAATGTGATTTTGATTTATTGTAACAGAATTGAAGGGTTTCGTCGAGACCAGTATTTGATTACTACTTCGAGTATGTGAAGGAGATGACAGTGTATTTTAGAGATTAGTAGGTAAAATGTACATACATATATGAAAGTGATAAGTTATCACTTAATTAAGTGGATTGAGGGAATCCATCACGGAATAAGCCTAAAAAGTCAGGATCCTGATAGGCAATTGGTTGGTGTCATACGTAGGTATACATTTCATGAAATCAGTTTAATGAATAAATAATAATAATAATAAATATCATTTGGACATTCCCACACATCGCCATCTAGACCCAAAGTAAGCTACTCAAAGCTTGTGTTATGGGTGCCAGACAACGGATATAATACTTATATACTTTTTGTTTGTAAATTCATACATGATATACATATAAACAGAAATGTTCATGCACACAAATGTCTGTATTGTGCGGGGATCGAACCCGCAACCCGCTGCGTAGTAGGCGATTTTTCGACCACTACACCAGACGGGTCGTCTAATGAAAAAAATAAAATTTCAAAAGTAAAGTCATTTAATAGTCGCCATACATAAATGTTGGTAAAAAACAGCAGTATTACCCACGTGCTAAATATTTGCATTTGTGTCCGTAAAAAAACTTAACACTTTCATGCACGACTGTCTTCAAACCGCATATAAAGAGGCATATCGATGGGGTTAGTTCCCCTAATGTCCGCATAAATAATCGTGTCGCGATGTTATCGAGTGAAAATACGATGGCGACCTGAAAATAGTTTCCTTTTCCCTCCTTCCAGTACTGAGGGAATTTTAATTAGCCCCCAGCCCAGCTGTGGAAGAGCCATAGAACACTTAGTAGCATAGACGGAGCATTTTTGAACAAAAAGTTTTGACGTGACAACGTCTTAAATTAGGTTGCGGCTGGGAGTCACTTATGAAAAAGTGTAACGCTCGGTAACGTTACGATGAGTCACCGAACGAGAGAGAGGCCCGCCGAATGCCTTGCGTCTCTCTCCCACTCAACTATGATCGGTCTGCCGCGCGCGCAGCACTGAGAGCGAGTGAGAGGCACGCGTAAGAACGAGAGAGACAGACATAAAAAGTCGTTGTCACGTAAAACTTTCGCCCGTATACCGACTTTACAGGCAACCAATTTTTTGATTGGCACTTTTATTTGAGGTCTAGCAGTCCCCTGCAATTGCGTCTACGGGTTTTGAATTTGCTCCCTCATTTCCCGTCGTCGCGTAATATTTTATTAACAGACTTCAAAAAAGGTTATAAATTCGACTGAATGTTTTTTTTTTGTATCTATGTAACCTCAAATCTCAGTCGTTTGTCGACCGATTTGAAAAAAATTTTCGCCTACTTAGAGGGTATACCTTCTCGTTGGTCCCATTTTTTCAATTTGGGATCTTATGATGGGATCTTGGTGTAATCGAGGGAAACCCTCAAATTTTAAAGGCGCGTATAGTGTTTATTTACTTGAATCTCAATGTTGACGTGTTGTTACGTCGAATAGTCAACATCTTGTGGGGCTGAGCTGATGGTGGAACTCCTTAACGCCATTCTGCCCATTCTCCTGTAATCTCTAAAAATGAAGAAATAAAATTAACTTTAAAAAAAGTAAAAACCGACTTCAAAACCAAAATGCCCTAAAAAGTCTTAAATAGACTCTTGACTATTGAAAGGAAAGGAACCCATTTTAGGCAAACAATTTCTGTTTGGAGTCGGTGCTATGATAGTTAATGCTTGATGGTCAAAGTGATGGCACCGACTCCAAGAAGTTAATAGCTTTAAGCTCTAATAGATAAGTAAGCTTTCCAACATATATTTTTTTCAAATCGGTCTACTAGTTCCTGACCTTTGCGCGTTTAAACAAACAATCAAACTCTTCAGCTTCATAATAAGTATAGATTGATTTGAATAAATACTGATTTCGCCAAAATAAGTTCCGTACTGAACATAGGCCTTCTCCACAAATATTGGTTTAGGTACCTGATATTCGCTAAAAGATAGCAGCACTATGAAATAACACAGATTTTCCACTATTTCACATAGAAATTTCAATCACATTTGATTTTCAATTATAATATAATTGTATTAAAGATTAAATAAATAAATAAAAATTGGACACCAATATCACAAACATTGCTCTGATCCCAAAGTAAGTAGCTAATGCACTTGTGTTATGGAAATCAGACACAACGGTGATACCACAACACCCAGACCCGAGACAATATAGAAAATTTCGATTTCTACGTTGTCTCGACCAGAATTCGAACCCGGGACCTCGGAGCGGCGACATCTTGATACCAGCGTGCTTCGCCACTACACCACGGAGGTCGTCAAAGATTAGTGCAGTAAAGCTTAAGTACAAATCTTCTAGAAGTATAAAGGTAAAATAACATTGTAGTGGACTTTTCCCTAAAATCAACTTAGTCAAATTTACACAACGCGTCCTCTAAACCCTAATTAGCCTGTGGAAAAATCATCGGTTTTATAGCCCATCGGAAACGCGGGTAATAGAGTCCCTAACTCCTTAATAGGTCCCGGTAAGGTTATAATTATTTTTGTCGGCTTTTCGTGTTTAAAAAATATGCGACCTTTTTCTGCGGACAGGAAAGCACTATTGCTCTGGAGTTCCGAAATGGTAATATTTATGTACTACAAATACAAGAGAATGTTTTAATTTCGTACATCATTGCGAATTGCATACGACTTTATCAATAAAACATCCGACCAAAAACGCGGCGTAGGACGTCCACCGACAAGATGGACAGAAGACCTTGTAAAGATCGCAGGACCAAACTGGATGCAGACCGCTAGTGATCGGATGCTTTGGAAAACTGTGGGGCGCCTTTGTTCAGCAGTAGACGTCCTTCAGCTGATAATGATGATGATGAATAAACCGTTCGTGAAACGTGGAGTTCTTTTTTTTAACTTAATATTATAATATTTAACTAAATAAATAACAAATATGACTTTTAAAACATGTCAAAATTAAGTTACTAGTACGACAAGTTTAAATTCTCAGGTTTTCTTCGATTACACCAAGCTCCAATCATCAGATCCCGACTTGGCAATAATAGAACCAAAAAGAAAGAATAACTTCAAGGTAGGCGAAAAAAAAATATTTGATCTGCAAATGACTGAGACATGAGGTAACATAGAGACGTCCAAAACTAACCTTTCAAATTACTCATAATAACGCAAACAATCTAATAAACCTGTTTTAATTATAGCACTGTTTTGTCTCGTTCTTTCTTGGCGCTGTTATCATTTGACAGAAAGTGACAAAACAGTGTAGTAGCTAAAATACGTCTTTTAGACTCTTTGAGTTATTATGTAAGACAACAACTTAGCAACAAGTACAAGCGCTAGCACATCAAGTTACGCAGTCTTGTTGCAAACTAGCCCTTATTACAGCGTCATAAGACACCGCAGTGTTTACCTTGACGTGCTGTTGTCCGTACATTCAGAACAATGGTTACAAGAGCTGAACGCGCTATTAACTTGAATGCAATTTTTATTGCTCCCTCTCACGTCTTTTGTGAGACACTAGCACGTGTGTAGCCGTCTGGCTGTCTAATTGCACGTTGCCTTCTCTTTCACACAGCATAGAGCAAAACGAGACAGAATAATATGTGGCATACAGCGTGTAGCCTGTAACAGGAGAAAAATTTGATTCTACAGGGTATACGTAGTTACCTTGACCTGTCATAGTGCTCTGAATAGTTATCAAAGTTATTTTGTAAGAAAACAACAATAACCTAAATTTTCATTATAATTCGTTGGTGCAGGAAAGTTCTAGATTGGAGACTCTTCGACCAAAGAAGCAGCGTAGGACGTCCACCGACAAGATGGACAGACGACCTTATAAAGATCGCAGGATCAAACTGGATGCAGACCGCTAGTGATCGGTCGCTTTGGAGCGCGTGGGGGAGGCCTATGTTCAGCAGTAGACGTCCTTCAGCTGATAATGATGATGATGATTTAGAATTGATAAATTTTGCCCCTATTATAGGCCGTATTATAGACACTTCCTTCATAAGAAAACGGTAAAATTTCAGGTCCACCAAATGAAAAAATGGCAATCACGAATGCTTCATTGACTTTATTTCACTGAAATAAGCACGAAAAAACTAATAAAGTTATACTCTGAAGCCGCTAAACTAATGAACTACATACAAGACATAAACAATACTGCAAAAATATGCAGCTGTATTACAAAAATCACCGGTAAATTATGAAGGAAGCATTTTGTACAATATGAAAAATAATAACGCTACATTTTGCAAGCTAGGGCTGCTACTCCAGCAAAAGCAGTCCATTGAAATCACAAACAGCACAGGTCAATGCTTATCCAATAAAACAATCATTTACCACCTGGATGTGCGTTACGTAAAAGCAGTCAAGCCCTACTTATCGCGTCTTGGATGTCAAATTACTCGTAAATATTTTCTTTTTTGGACACCCCCACTAAACCACCACAGAGTAGTGAAAACATAGAAGCGGCAAATAAGTTAAACGCGACATTTCCATTACGCGTCTGTTGTCTAAATTAAAAAATGTTTCAAGCATTCTTTTCCGTTTTTAAGGTATTGTAAAAGGATTTTCTGGCTGCATGCGTTTCTTGCTTGAGACAGAATTTTCATCTCAGTGAAGTTTGTACACTGGTGCACTGAATATTTATGAACTTATACAAAACTACAAACAAGGTGTTGTTTTGGTAATATGAAATATCCTTACTCTAAAAAAAATGTTTTCTTTGAATTCTGTGCAAGTTTTATACAAGAAAACCTCTTTACCACATAAAAAAAAATACAAAACGAATGGGAAAACTCGCACTCTAGCGCGTAGCTAGCGCTTATCTACGAAATACTACGCCGTAGCTAGTAAGCTACGAAGAGGCTACCTGATATTTGTAGTTTTGACTCGAACGCTGTACCACATAAAAAAAAGATTTTGTGGGTTTCTTCCATTTCAAAAAATATATTTTTTTTAATATTTTTTTTGGCATCAGTATCGTTTGTACAGCCACCACTGAGTCGCTCGTCGCTGCCCAAAACAACATCCTGTATATGTTGTAACGGAATTTTAAATATGTTTATGCTGTATATGATTTGAGTTGTATACTTTATCTGCAAATTATTTCTGTACATTACTATAATTTAAACTTTGTTACACGGATTTTTGTTTTATTTAACGCAGTTTACGCCCTAAATAAAGCACTCTTTATGAGTTATGATTCACATAGTGCGCTCTTGGTTTTTAACTTTTAACCAATTTCAAATAAGAAGATAGTGGCAGCATTTGTCTAGAAGGGTTAAAACGATTCTTTATGATCTCAGTTAAGACTCATTAGTCCTGCATCGAAAATTATTTAATCTTAATTGCCTTAAAACTATATAAGTTTTCAAATAAACAAAACAATTCAAGCTAACCCTAACAAACCATTACTCTCCAACATTGATAAACGCGGTCGCCCAGACCGGCGAATAATCGCCTTGACGAATGCATGACATTTGTTTGGACCTCGTTTGTTAACCCCTCCGCACCGCGCGAAATTGCCCGCATTACCGGGCGCTATCGACGCTGTCAAATTGGTCATTTCGACCCCGGTCACCCCATATTTTTGGTGAAAAAATATTAATATTTGGCTTCATTTTTGTAAACGAAAATTCATTGTTTTGGAAGAAGTGCAAGTTATAAAACGATTTAATAGAAAATAATATTGCGATATTGATAATTAAAACAATAACAATTATCACAAAAATATTGACAGCATAACTGTAAAAATAGAGGGTTTTTCTCTTAATACTAAACTACGGATTAGAAATAAATAAATAAATATGACATAACGCAAAGACGACACTTAAACATTTCAATAGACGAAATATTTTTAAGACTGCTAAACAAATACTTGTTGTAGGGATAGGATGGTAAAAGGTATAGTAACAATGTACCAATGTTTTATTTACAAAAAAATGTCCTATCGTCTTATTTCCTACAATTTCTGTCGTAAAAATAAATAATACATTCTGGAACATTCAAAAATAAGCTCGTTGGTTCAGCCACCACCGAAGCACACGGCTGCATCGCCGGCTATGCAATTTGCACGGCATAATCTCCAGACAAATTGGAGCTGCCTTCTTTAAGGTGCAATACACCACGATTTTACCAGTAATAGTGGTTATTTATTCCAGCCGCTTTTTGTTTTCTTAAGATTTTTTCTTTATTATTATATCTGTTGTTTACAACTTTACAGTGCAGTATCCCAGATACAATATAACTTATATTGATTTACAGCTATAGCTGTTTAATGTCACTTAAAGTCACGGCTAAAGACAGGGTATCTGGGCTAGAAACAACAATTATAATATGTGCAAATGTACAATGTGTGTGTAAGTTTATAGAAAGATCTTATAATCTTTATAATACTACATATTATAAAAAATATGACACAAATATACATAATAGTAAACCATTAGGGTGATGCAATTTGGTGCGGAAATCGACCTGCGGAACTCGGAGCATAATCCTGAGACAATTGAACCTGCCTTAACGCTACATTTCACCAGAAATACCGCAACTCCCGAGATAATAATAATTACAGTTTGGTAAGCTATCTAGTCAACATGCTATGATACTTACCTTACAATAGCATTTTTTTCATTACTTTTATTAATACATCGATAATTCTTTTTTATCAGACACAAACTATAGTATATAATGGATAACATATAGTTTTGTTATTGATCAATCGGAAAATAAACTTGACATATCTATTATAGCCTCTAAAATTTGAAGCACATTTCTAGATTACAAATTAATATTTTTCATGAAGACCTTAGATAGCTTGCGTGCGCTATATTATAGCATATTATAAACAGATGAGGGAGGCGTGCTTTAAGCAACAAAACATTAGTGATCCATTACGATTCTGCTCATCTAATCACCAGTCAGGCACACGCTACGCTCGATAATAGAATGTACATTCACTAACAAAGCTATGGATATGGCACTTTTGTTGTTACAGTAACCGAGAAGATATACATTGACTGCAACAGAGTAGATATAAAAGTGATAAAGTAACTACCATTGAATCTCATTATGATCCAAAGGAGTCATACCTTTTACAATAATTTATGAAAATGATAAAGGAAACAAATAATACTTTGATTATATACAATAAACCAATCCATCAACTCCCAATTGAAAAAAAGTCATATCACTTTTTGCCATCATAAAAACGATTGTCTAACGACCCAACGGGACATTATCTCGAGCCGCATCCATTTGATTTTATTATTCGCAAAAACAAAGGGGGCAATGGAGCGGGCCCCCGAGACGCGAACGAATTGTAATAACAGCGTACAATACAATCCACGATTTTGAGATTTGCGCGCGAATATTTTCAGACCACTCAGAAGCTGTAGAGTAAGACCTTACAGGGTTGCCAGGTTATACAAAGAAAGCATAGCACATATTAGGCTGCCAGGGTTTAATGCCATAAATAATAAGCCAGTAAAAAAAATTAAGCGCCTGTATAAAATCTAGCACATGACCTGTCTTGGAACACTCCTCATCATCATTATGAGCCAAACAACACACTCCTAAAATTATGAAATCTAAAGCCAATTTATATTTGCTAGTCGAATATTGAAAAAAAAATATTCATATTAGAATAAGTTAAACACAAAACACACTCATAGGTAATTCATCGTTGAACACTGAGTACTTTTTAATTCAAATACTTAATTAATTGTATTTACTGTTTTTATTTTAAAAAATTATAAAACGGACGTTACCAATGTATTAATTGGCTATTTAAAAACTTCCTTCAATATGTACAATTGAACGCTGAGGTTTTAAAAAGTGTATACCTATATCAACGGTCCATTTTAGAATTCACATTAGCAACGACCTTTAAATTAAAGCCTACTGTTGTACTTTAAAAGGTGAAAAATTTATCAAAATATTAACTGCTGATCTCCTGACACAGCCCTATTCTCAGCTGATATAATATGTATTAACGCGGAACCGTTGTTCAATTGTTTGATTGTTGTTGTTCAAATCATTGTTCTGGCAGTGAAAGGGCTAAGCGAATCACTTAGCGCAGCTCAAGCTGACATAATGCGGTAAAATATTGAATATTTTACCAAAGATACTCTAAATATTTCTCATACTCGGGCAATTCAAAATTAAGACGCATCAATACTAATCGTTGACATGGATTATCTTTTATTAGAGAAGATTAATAAAATAGGCACTATTAAGACAATAGAAACGTATTAACAATAGACCATTCAATTGATCTTTACTCCCCCACGTTTTTGACAAAGATATGATAACTATGATTGATGATGGCAACGTAAAAACTCATCATGCAATAGCCTATTAATTGTGAAACTTTGACGGTATTTTTAAGACAGTCTTAAAAAAAAGAAGATAATCAATTTGATGTGTATGTATGTGATATCGTTAGAATTTTATAAAGTTTAAGTATATTGATCTAGTAAGGCTTCCAAACACGTGCGCTACATTTTGTGAGTGTATTTATGGTTGTATCTGTAGGGTGCAAGGAGCCCTCACAAGACCTTTGGGCTCAAGTCAACCTCACCGGCCCGATGGTGCACCTGCCGAACAACGGACGAGGCTCTGACGCCGGTTTTTCCCATGTGGTTGAGGGGTCAGACGGCAGTCGCTCTCGTAAAAGCCAAATCAGCCAAACATTTATGGAATGATGTACGCGAATAAAGATCTTGAGTGCACTGTTAGGGCGCCGCCGCAAAACGGCGCGCAGGAATATCGCCCGACTCCTGTGACAAGTGGACTAGGGCTACCGTGCCATGGGCGGACACGGCTAAAGACGCGAGCCCCAAAGAAACTCCGCTTTGCAACATGGAACATCGGCAGCCTGACCGGACGCGCAAGAGAGTTGGCCGACGTACTCTTCAGGCGGAGGGTGGACGTGGCATTCCTACAGGAGACTCGGTGGAAAGGCAGCAGATCCCGGCTCATTGGGAATGGCTACAAGCTGATCTACACAGGGGCGCCTAGTGGGGAGAACGGAGTGGCCGTGGTGCTCTCTGGGGGGATGCAGGATGACATCCTAGAGGTGAAACGCTTTAGCGATCGTCTAATGGTGGTACGGGTGCTTATTGAAGGAGTAGTCACTCACTTGATAGGTGCCTATGCGCCACAGGCTGGGCGTAGCGATGCCGAAAAGATGTCATTTTGGAGCCAACTCAGTGAAGTACTCTGCGGCATACCGTTGTCTCAAGGAATCGTTTTGGGTGGTGATCTGAACGGTCATGTGGGCGAAGGGTGTGAGGAGTTTGAGCGTATCCACGGTGGTTTCGGGTATGGTAGTCGTAATGTGGAAGGAGGCGATATCCTTAGGATGTGTGCGACTGCTGACCTGGCCATCGTGAACACGTTTTTCAAAAAGAAATCTGAGCACCTTATAACCTACAAGAGCGGTGGACGCGCTACCCAAATCGACTTTCTACTTATTAGGAGGCACCTTATCAGCAAAGTAGCCAACTGCAAAGTCATTCCTGGCGAGAGTCTGACCGCACAACACCGTCTGCTTGTCATGGACCTCTGCTTGAAGCCTAAAGCCAAACACATCGAGCGTCGTAGACGCCAAATCAAGTGGTGGAAGCTCGATGAAGTCACATCCCAGAAGTTTGCATCAGTTATTGGCGACAAGTTCAAAGATACTGATGGCAAACCAGTCCAGGAACACTGGGACAGGATTCAGGCAACTATCACCGATGCGGCAAAAGCGGTGCTAGGTATGGCCATGGGCGGTCGTAAACGTGACAAGGAGACTTGGTGGTGGAATGTCACAGTCCAGCGGGAGACTAGGATGAAGAAAGCCCTCTTTAAAACGTGGCAAGCGTCCAGATCTCCCGAAGACCACGACGCGTACAGGGCTGCTAAACGTGCCACAAAAAGAGCTGTAGCCAGAGCCAGACGTGAACACTTAAAACCACTTTATGATAAGTAGCACGTTCGAGGGTCAATGCGGCGCAGGACATTTCCCAGTGTCGCTGCATTCAGGACCCGGACGGCAACCTGCTATGCGAAGACCTCGCGGTGAAGGAGAGATGGCGCTCATACTTCCACGAACTGCTGAATAAGCAACATAAAGAGGTGCATCCACCTGTCCTCCCTCCTAACCAAGGACTAGTGCCACCGATAACGCCCGAAGAAGTCTTTAATAGTCTTCGTCGCATGAAGAATCGGAAAGCTGTCGGCGCCGATGGAGTCCCCATCGAGGCCTCGAGGTGTCAATATGGGTTTCGCCCTGGGAACGGTACCATGGACCCTATTTTTGCCTTAAGAACCGTCATGGAGAAATACAGATCGAAGAACACGCCTCTGCATCTATTATTTCTTGACATGCAGAAGGCCTTTGACTGTGTTCCTCGTGTGGTGATCTGGTGGGCACTGAGGTCTAGAGGGGTTCCAGAGGCCTATGTTGACATCATTCGGGACATGTACTGCGATTCCGATTCTGTGGTTCGGACTGCAGTTGGTAACTCCAGACCCTTCCCCATCACCGTTGGTGTACACCAGGGTTCCGTCCTTAGTCCGTTTCTGTTTAGTGTGATATTGGATGTATTGTCAGACAGCATCAGAGACTCGCATGAGCAGCCTCCATGGTTGTTGATGTATGCTGATGATATCGCACTGGCGGACGCGGACAGGGGACGATTGGTTAAACGTGTAAATGCGTGGAAAGAGTCGCTAGAAAACGGCGGCCTGAAACTAAACGTGGCGAATACTGAGTACTTGGCATGCAACTCCACAGTCCCCACGTCCGTTCGCATAGGCGGAGACATGGTCGAGCGCACGGACCAGTTTAAATACTTGGGATCTGTACTTCACGCGTCTGGTGACATCGATTACGACGTCAAGGCACGCATTGCTGCTGCGTGGGCAAAGTGGCGTGAGGTGACTGGTGTTATTTGTGACCCCAAAATGCCGGTTAAGTTGAAGGGACTGGTCTATAAGACCATCATTAGACCCGTCCTTTTGTACGGTAGTGAAGCGTGGCCGGTGCTTGAGCGACACAAGCAGGAACTGCGTGTCACGGAGATGAACATGCTGCGATGGATGTGTGGAGTCACGCGAAAAGATCGCATTAGAAACTCCCGCATCCGCGGCAGCCTGAATGTTCGTGACATAGCGGATAAGTTGCAGGAGAGTCGCCTTCGCTGGTACGGTCACGTTTTGCGGAAACCGGTGAGCTACGTGGGTAACAAATGTCTAGCCATGCCGCCTCCGCCAGGCCCCGGCAGAAGGGGCAGACCCAAAAAGTACTGGCTTGATGTCGTGAAAGACGATATGCGTGCCAATCAACTGTCCACAGAGGATGCCCAAGACCGTGCAAAGTGGAGACGGAAAAGTAGGAAGGCGGACCCCGGGCGTCACCGCACGCAACTGGGATTAACGCCGGGATGATGATGATGATTTATGGTTGTATCTTTTAATATTGTCCACGGATTTCTCGAAAATGAGAAGTTATAGTGATGGTTCTTTCAGTTTAATCAGGTATATTCTTACTTAGGGGACAGTGTAAGTTTCATTAAAATCGGTAGAGTAGTTTTTGAAATAAATACTAATAAGTATTTTAAAAATACCACCTTTAAAAACTGTCTCAAAAGCTTAAAAGAACACATTTCTTCTATTCGGAGAACCAAATTCTTTTGGAGTCTGTGTTTGATGTGCATTGTAGACTATTGGTGTACGAAAGCTTACGTTTTTTTGCTACTGTGTAGAAAAAAACTACACAGTAGCAAAAAAACGTTGATTTTACAATGAGTTAGCTCAATTGATGAACAAAAGAAGGACACATAAGCAATAATAGTAAAATTTACAAAAGAATGAAATCAAAGTAAAAATAGACTCAGAAAATATTTTTTATGAAAAAAAAAGAAAGTAATTACGAGGATACATACGCTAAAACTTCCTTTGCCTTCTTTTGCCTTCAATCAAATTGAGTGCTTATTCGTGGCGTTCACGCAAGCCAAAAAATATTTAATTATTCGCTCGCAGGACACAAATAACCGATAAACGTGCGTCCATATCTAGATATTGCCCACAAATTACTATAATTGTTTTTGTGTTAACGACGTTACAGCACGGCACGGAAGGGCAGAGTAAAAGTCGGCTGTCATAACAGTCTAGATAGTAATCGAGCCGTGACACAAACACATTGAAGACTGTATTACACAATATTTATTAGGATAAATAAAACGTTTAATTACAAAAGTGCGTGGGAATAAACGATTTCAGTATTAGAATTTCTGATAGCAAAATAAATTGAATATCATATATAACATTTTAAATATATTTTGATCATAAAATACATAACATACCTAACGTATTTCTTGCATTCGTTTCTTGATAAATTATTTGACCATACAAACGAGCTTGCAAATCCAATTAAAGTACAATTTCTTCAAAATAAATAACAGATGGCGCTTATTTCAAATTACCCAACTATAAAGACTTACTCAGCCCTTTATTAGTTTATTTTTTAAGTAATTACTAATAATTATAAAATAATATCAATATTTTTCTCGTATTAAAAAAGCAAAAAGTTGATATAAGTAGAGTTTTTTATTTTACAGAATACTATTTAATAAAACACCCGGGCTCATCCCGGCGCTTAGCGGGTTAATAAGAGGCAACTTCATAACACTATGTATTCTGAGCTTCAACCTAAATGGACTCTGCTAACTGCTCTATTAGCTCAACAGTTACACTATAAAGCTCGAACTTTGCACTTTGAGGTATTACTAATTTTCACGCAAATTGTATTTATAAAAACGAAATGGATTCGAAAATTCAAAAATCTAGTTAAAAATAATAGTTCCTAGAATTTATTTCGACAAAAAGTTTACTATCTAACCACACTTACTCGGAAGTAATGGATCTAGAACTATTTAGACGTCATCAACGTTAGTATGAAAATTTGCAGAGAACAATCAGGAAATTCTAATTGCTGATTGAAGCTTATTTCACAAAATTCCAACACATACTGTGAAAATTGTAAACAAAAGAGTCCGATATCACACAATGCGACACATAAGGTATTCAAATAAACTACCTATAACTGAACTGCCTTTACGTAATTCTCCCAACTTTCTTTAAATAGCCTACCAAAATTATGATAACATTAACACAACGTCTTAACAAGGTTAATAAAACAATTCTAACATTTGGGAAACTTACAAATTTGTACAATACGACATAATAAATATTTCAGAGCGTCTTAGGGAGTAAAATATAGACACCAATTAATTTAATTCAAGACATGGCACCGAAACGAAACAGTCACGCAAGTCCCTGGGTTATACTAATGAAACTCGAACTTAATTCAACTAGAAAAAACTCGAAGCAACATTTTTTTTCCCTAAGGAAATTATAATAAATCAAATGCTCTTAAATCATGACTAGTAAGTGGTTTTTGTGAGATCAATGTGAGCACATTGAACTTTTCGCAAAAGTTTCTTTCTACTTACGATAGGCGGCCAAACCAGCTCCTTTGAACGAAGACTGAAGTTACTGAGTCGCGAAATTTTATTCTAATTCAGGCAACATACCAATTTTCTTGGTTTTGAACTTAGGAATTTTCTTCCTTGTGCTACGAATACCAGAAAACGAATATGACTGGGGCGTCTCCCATAAATACCATATAAACATCTTGATGGCTTAGGTACCTACATGTTCGTGCTCATCACATAAACATGTGCCCCTTTCGAGATTCGATCCTGCGACCGCAGGCGTAGTAGTAAGAAGCGCTAACCACTCGGTTGCCAAATTTGAAACGTATACAAACCAAAACAATTTCGCTACGTAATCTGTTTTCATAACAATGACAAATCTAATCGTTAAACGGTGGTACCTGCGGGTCTATTCTGCACTTATTTTCGTCAGCATCCATCCCTTTCACACTCACTGTCGTGGTAACTAATACAAGTAACAAACCGATACAGTTATTGATCAGCATCATCATTATCAGCCAAAGGACGTCCACTGCTGAACAACCAACCAACCCCAAAGATTTCCACAGTGACTTTGCAAGCGGTCAGCGTCAAGCGTGATCCGCAATCGTAACAAGTTATTTTTGTCGCTTAACGTCCTAACATTTTTGGTCTAAAAGACCTCATTAGAACTTTTCTGCCTCAACGGCCATCAGCTCTTCGCGCTATGTGCCCAGCCCATTGCCACTTGCGTTTACTGATTCGCACTCGCAATTACGAAGATCGTTTTAACGTCCTACGCAGTACGCTGCGCTTTTGGTCGAAGGGATTTTAATCTAGAACTTTTCTGCCTTAACGGCCATCAGTTTTTCGCGCTATGTGCCCTACACTGCCCATTGCCACTTGAGCTTACCGATTCGCAGTACGAAGATCGTTTTCCGTAGTAGGGCCGCAGAGGACTTATCTGAATATTAAAACTTTGCAAACAAAACAATTTGGACACGAGCGCCATTCAAGATGTTCGCAACGATGCTTCGGCATACGCGCTTTGCATAAACGCCACTGAATTATTCGTGTTAGCCTTTTCGGTGGCTGTATCGTTGACTTTCGCGCGTACTTGAGAAGAAAGTCTTGAAGTGATACGCAAACTTTTTCGACGAAAGATAATCACTGCTTACATTCGACTTTGTACTAAGTAGATGGAAACGTAAAGTTATCAACATACAATTTTCGATGACAGTTTTTTAAGTTAAGGAAATTGTATCAACTGTTATATTTTATAAAGATGTTTATTATTTATTAATATGATTATTTATTTGTTTTTATATAATTATTTTTATTATACAGATATATTTCTATTCCACTTATTCAGCTCTTCATTTTCTTTTTCTTTTCTTTTTATGCACAAAATACCCCTTCCTATAAAACTCATAATTTCTTTACCCAAAGGTTGTCTGGAGGAGATCGCTTATAGCGATAAAACCGCCTAAATTGTACATTTCCTTAAAACGAATTTGTAAATCAATTTATGTTATGTGCAATAAAGAGTTATCTATCTATCTATCTATCAACCTTAAGTCAATAGACTATCACTATAATAAACTCATTAAACCAACTTACTCTTTAGGTACGATGATCTGAACAATACATACAATAACTTACACGAATTGATACGTATCCTATGTATAAGGTATTGAATTATGATAAAATCTTAATACAAGTCATCTAGTAATGTGATTTCAAGAGCATTTATATGCAGCCCATGCTATTAAATATTATTCAATCGTAAATCAGTTACCAACTACCTACTTCGCACGGCTCCAAGAACTCTCATTCAAGTCCACACTATAAGTGTGTAGGTACTTAGGCATATGCACAACAGTTGTATGCATCTGCAGAATACGTAAACTGAAGCTATTGTTAAGAATCAAACTAGAACTTGTAAGTCTGTGATTTATGCTATGGTCCGAGAGAGTTCTACGCAAAGATTTTCGAAGTGGAAGTGGGAATCGATTTTTTTTAAACTTGAGATGTGATGAAAACTTTGCATTCAATCTTGGATAGGACACCATCGGTATTTTGGTTCAGAGACATACATTATGAAAAAGAGAGTGCTAATCCTATTTTTTTGTGAGTGATCAAGTAATATCCCGTCAAAAGAGGGAAAAGTTTAAAAATTTACTTTATCAACCCCGTTGTAATAAAGTAATATATAAGAAAAATATTTGTAATATGTGTATAGTTATATATAACAACTTACCCGAGGAACTAAAAAAACTTGAAGGAAATGTATTTAAGCAAAAGTTGATTGACTGGTTATTACAAGAGAATTTTTATAGTGTACAAGATTACTTTAATAATTTTGATAAATAATGTTTTATAGTTTAATATCTTTTATAAATATATATAATGTTCCATTTAATGACTTAACATTCATGACATTGTTAATTAAATTTTATGACATCTTTATTACAATTTTAACATTATTAGATAAATCAATATAAACGGACTTATTTGTTAATTTGTTAAAATGATTATTAATATTTGCACGCCTGCATGCAGGCTGAATACAATTACTGCCTATTTTTAAGATCTGCAGTTTGTAACTTGCATACTTTTGTGTATTCTGGCAAATAAATGATTGATTTGATTTGATTTAACAAGATATGACTATGACACAACAACGTAGAAATTAGCACTTCTATTTATTTGGTCATTTTAACTATGTTTTAATTGGTTTGAAAATATAAAAGGTTAGGTTTTATAGACCTTCGATATACCAATTTGGAAGTACATAGAGTTTTCTTTGTTCTGACAAACACATCAACACAGTGTTAAAAAAAAACATCTTATTGCCGCATAAGCTCACGTAATACTACCTACATTAACTCTTTTGTGCCACTTTAAACCGTCTAATGCATTCACCATGGTTCACTCGTAGTTAGTGTTGCCAGGTGTCCCGATTTTCAGAGGTCACGCGATGATCAGGACGATAAATGTCCCAATAAAAAAAACAGTTTTTTCAGAAATAAGTACACGTTGCCAGGTGTCTCGATTTGCGCGGGACTCCCGATTTTCAGAGGTCAAGGGTTGATTGCTTAATGTCCCAATAAATAATAAAATGAAAAATAAAAGTTTTTTCATAAATAAGTACATTTACGCAACGTTACTTTCACTTATCACATCACTATGTCCAAACCATGTCAAATTCAAAATCGCACTATTTTTGGCCAATGACAAAATTCCTAGGCTAACTTAATTTTGTCTGAGTGGCAAAATCGTTCAAATCCTGATTTTAAAACACTTTATTTTTTGTTCACTGTCCCGATTCGCAACCCAAATTCCTGATTTATTTGACGTTTTGTACTAATTTAGCAAATCGGACCTGGCAACACTACTCGTGGCTGTAGACAAAGACGAGCGTTTCCAATTCCAAGATAAAGGAGACAAACAGCGGCAGACAGGCATTCGTCATTGTCTGCGAGATCCTGATGCTGTTACCGCTTTTTAAACCCCCATTATAACATTGCCTTGTAAGCGCTTTGCACTAATGTTTGAACGATTGGTGTTTGTTTTCTAACTATACTGACACTTTTGCACGTAATATAAGTTCTAAAAAAATATCCCTTTTTTACTGTCGACTACGTTGACCAGTTACAACGGCTAATCGACTGCGCGAGACTTATTATAGTGCACAAGTGTGTGCGCAAAAACAGGTGCACTCTCTATTCCTTTCACTCTCATAGCCCGGTGGGACAACAATCTGACACGACAGTAGAGACAGGTGAGAGATCATCTCTCTCCTTGCCTCTGAAAGCACGTAAAGCCATTGGGCTTGCTTTCAGAGGCACGGGGGTGAAACACCGCCAACTTCCAAACTTCGGGCTACCCTGAGAATTTCTGAACAGAAAAACCCAAGTACATATTTTTGATCCAACCCGACCACTTAAATGTCTGTAGAATACAGCCTAGTATCATACGTTTTATTGTCCAGCGGTCTCAGTGACGTGTCAAACTACGTCCCCGTAAACTCTGAATTCAACAAACTGAAAAATATTAAAATTTATACAGCCGATCACAAGTTACAAAAAACGTTTCTTGTAAACTGTGAAATGCAATAAACGGAGGAAAATAGATTAATGAAATCAGACAGTTGCTAATGTTTGTGCGGGATTCGAACCCGCGACGGCCGGCTTCATAATCAGGAGCTCTAACCAATACACCAAACGCGTCGTAAGAATGGACATCTGACAGGTCTCACGATAACAGTGCAGTTCTATGAAAGTACCTATAAAAAACTAGTAAAAAGCCAGCTGCTGCACAGGCAATCAAAATTTGCTTTTCAGACAGCTTATAAATAGAACTGGCTGACAACAAAAAAAAAACAAATGTTTTTCAACCTATTTTTTTCGCGTCCTCAAACAATCAAAACAAGGCACCTCCACTAATGCAATTAAACTTTTCCTCAACCTCTTTGTTCCTGTTTATCTCGCGACTAAACCTTCACTTAACTGCGATTTAACAAAGGCATTTTTAAGACGGCACTCATTTACTTAACTAATTCCGTTTGTGCCATTTTAATTGAATATTTTAAAGTTTAACAAAGGAAAGGGTTTCGGAATCGCTTCAACGTTTATAATCAGAGCAAAATGTGTCGATTTTAATTAATTTCTAATGAGACTGAATTAATGACTTATCGCTTTTATTAAAAAAGACCAATATGATGTGGTTTTGTCATCTTAAAACCAGCTTGGTTCCACAGTAACGTCCTACGAAACGTAAAAGTAATCTGGAACAGCTTTGAGTTTATTTCATCTATCTTTGTACGAGGTAGTCCATGGGATAAAGACGCGTCGGTAGTCCCATTAAAATGCCACTTATGAACGTCAATAATTAGTGTAATATCAATCAATTATGGCCCTTATGGGTCTAGAACATGTCTCCTTATCTTTTGAGCCCTACTAGCGCTGTGTCTTGTCTCGAAGCGCTAGCAGGGCCCAAAAGATAAGGAGACATGTTCTTGCCTCCATATGGGCCATAATTTAATGATAATACACGAATTATTGACGTTCATAAGTGGCATTTTGTGTCCTATATTGAAAAAAATATTTTCGACTTTGACTTTGACTTTGACGCTTTGAACTGAATGCTTTTCAGACCCAACCATGTTAACCTCTACCAGACCGGACATGAGTGTGCACTCGGACATCGCTCGTTTAATTACTAGCCATTACGCGATACCCGCGCGTTAACGGCGCGCTCGGTTTATCGTCCGAAACGCGAATAAAAACGGGACAATTAAACGAATAATCAACAATTCAATACAAAATGCGCCGCGCTACGGGTTAATCTATTTTATTTTATATTTGTACAGGGATCTAGTGGTTAATTTTTATTGTGTTTGTAAATCACGGTCAAAAAGCTGATACGTTGTGGTTTTATGGATTAAATGAACTATGACAAAACACATAAATAAATTGTACCTATTTAACCCGTTCTGTAGATTCGTAGGTTACGTTTTTATGTCAGCTGTGTTTTTTTTTGTACCCGATTATTGCCTTAAAGCCTTAATTTCGAAAGTAAAACATTCATTCATGGTACACACAAATTCACATGGAAATCAATAAATGTACTGTTTTCTACAGCTAACACAGAACTCACATTTAAAAAAAAATAAAACACTTTTCTACATAAGCATGTTTATTTTTACCGCGTTCCTAGAGAATCAAATTGTTGATTTACACGGCAATTAGCACAGTTCTAGCAGCGTTTAAATCATAATGAACAGATAATGTGGCGCATGTGAACGAATACAGACAAGAGAGAAAAACCAGACCATAAGCGATCATAAACCTATCACTGCTAGTTGTCAAACTGCTCCATTTTGCAGTGAAGTCGTCTAAAAAAACATCATAACATTCTCATGTCACGGCACATTTCCTACTTGGGGCCAGCCTTCCTGACACGTCTTGATTGCCGCTTGTCGGAATTTTTGGTCTTTAGCGGTCGTTCCCTATATGCAAACTGTGGTCTAAGATAGATAGCTCCTCGACCGGTGATAGCATTTCGTCGACGGACATAGTATTTTCTACTGCCAAAGTTTTATAGGGACAAAAAACTAAAGGTTCGTCATATCCAAATATAATTTGGATTCGGTTGAAATCAGCATAATAAAATAAGTAATAAAAAATCGCCAATAAATAATAAATTAATAAATATCCTTTGGACATTCCACACATCGCCATCTAGTCCCAAAGTAAGCTACTCAAAGCTTGTGTTATGGGTGCCAGACCACGGATATAATACTTAAATACTTTTTTTTGTAAATACATACATGATATACATAGAAAAACACCCAGACCAATACAAACAGACATGATCATGCACCAAATGTTTGTGTTGTGCGGGGATCGAACCCGCACCCGCTGCGTAGTAGGCGATTTCTCGACCACTACACCAGACGGGTCGCCGATTAAAAAGCTAAAAATATCGCATTTGCCTTCTACTTAGAACAAACAAATGCATTTGGAGTCTATACTCATCTTGACATAATGCACTTTGAAGGTGCTGCAGGCAGGGACAAACAATACTTGAAGATATACCAAGAACTACGTTTGTCACCCGCATGCAGCACCTTACCTACACGTAAACACAAATTTTTTTATAAGATGAATAAGGAAACCTTGTTTTTTCTTTTCAGTACATTTTTGTAAGCAGTCGGATTTTTTGTTTTCATTAATAATATTTTTTAAGATCAACACACTCAAATATTATCACATTCCAACAAGATTACATATACCTATATACACATTGGATTGTTCGAAATAGGAGGTACCCTTTTTTTAAAGTCGGTAAAAAAGAAGACACTTTTGTATAGCTGGTTGTTACCCAAGTAAATTTTCTTATTTGCAGTGACATGGCTTTATACCTTTATGCAACATCACGTCCCAACTTGCCACTACTCCATTTTCATACAGAACAACAATTTGCATAATTTATCTCGCTCAGAATTTTGCATAAATTTGGAAGTTCGCCCCATTGTTTCTTCTATTCCGCGGGGACCGAAATCTGTTGCTATTTGAGCGTTTTGAGCGTAACAATACGTGTATTACAGATGTCAAATTGACTTTCAGTATACAGGAAAGCAATATATTAAATTATACTAGGAAGGGTTCGGTAGAATAATTTGACAGAGCTTGTTTGTATGGACAATCAACAAGTTTAATTTTCTATATAATCGTCTATCACCATTGTTTTCTTTATTGTTCTCGGAATGTTAATAATCGAGTTAATCTATACTAATATTATAAAGCTAAAGAGTTCGTTTGTTTGTTTGAACGCGCTCATTTCAGGAGCTACAGGACCGATTTATTGAGAAGGCTTTAGGCTATAAAACATCACGCTGCAACGGGCGGGGAGGGAAGCAAACTCAGAACGCGCGGACTAAGTCGCGGGGGAACGCTATATCAATAAAAATTATGACAACTTACTTTTTTATATATATAATTAATTTTGTTTCTTTGTCGCACCGCTCACAATCATTTCTGCTTAGCCCAAAGGCATGACTGGTAGAGAACGCCATATGGCGTTAAGTCCACCTTTTGTACAGAATTTTATTATTGTGCAATAAAGTATAAATAAAATAAAATTGCTCATATGTATAATATGATCCACTGGCATGTAGGAATTTAATTTTTTTCTCAGTCACGACTCACGGTGCCATGGTGTTGACTGCTTCTTCGTAAGGCGTAGCTACGTCCTTCATACTTAACATAGCGCTAGACCACTAGTCTAGCTAACTATAAAATAATTTCCCTGAATCGAAAAGATAGCCAGTGTTTTATTTTAAACTTAATGAAGAAACAAACGGTACGAACGGCGGACTTAATGTTAAAAGCATTCTCTTCTAGTCAACCATAGGTCTTCACAGAGAAAAAACAGACGGCGCGAAGAAAGTGATGAAGTGAGTGAAGTGACAAAAGATAGAGTGTGACGTTAATAATTTCCAAAAGGTATTTAAATCATTTTTTTCGAATACATTTAAATAGTGTACGTAGATGCGAGAGAGTTAGCGGTTTCTTCAACACACAACACACATATCTTAGTCATGCTCTAGGTAAGTACAAAGAATCCATCATACCAACTAAGTTGTCAAGAGAAACATTTCGGTTTAATTTGTCTTTCCCTTATTAATTTTAAACGTAGCAAACGTGGCCAGAACTTGTACAGTTTACTTTGTACATTTCCAAACATAACGTGTAAAGAAGAAAAATGTACAGTAGGCTTTGTATCGTATGTCAATTAAAAGACAACTTAATTGCTTGTAAGAACTTTAAACAAGAGTTTAATAGGAAAGAATATATGCTTCCTTTAACGGCAATTAGATTAAAATAGCTATCACACACGGTCATTTTAGTTTAACAGATTCACGCTATTTATAACAAAAAAACACATGTCAGATTGAAAAAAAACTAACATGGACTTTTGTGGATGTAAAGTTGACCTACTTGCACGTAAATCCACTGTGTCACGTGACGCTTTTGTACCAAAAGGACGTTGTGATTCTTGGGACTGCAATGTTGATTTTTCCCGAAGAATAATTTCGGTGCTACATACATTCGGTATTCGGATACAACAATAGAAGTAATGTATTGTTACAGAAAGCTTGAAAATGTATTCGTAAAGTTACTGAGCCAGTATGAAATATTTTTACGGAAAACGGTTTGCATTTAAATTTTCACTGATATTTTAGCAAACACAGATTTTATAAATGCTCGTGTAATTCGGAACAGAAACAATGGAGCCATTTGTGATATATTTCAGTATTTAAACAGTAAAATAAAACAATTGCACATGAGTTTTAATCAAGAGAGTCCACAAAATTATAGAAGAGACGCATGTCATCTTGCTAAGTAATTTAGCTACCAAACCAAAAACCATGACTTACTTCAGAAGCTGTCATTAACCCATATGCTGCCACCCTTGAGACACAATAGAAAACCAATTGTAAACTTGCACCGGTGCGTGCTGTGGCATGAAACCAGTTAAAATGTGTACTGTTAAAATAGAACTATCAACTACATTTATACCAATGAAACACCAGCTAAACTTATCCTTTAAAAACCCATGCGCCATTAACAGCCCCTATTTGCCATCTTATCTCCGGGTATAGCTCTTTTTGCATCCTGACTGCAACAAAAGGGGAAAATCAATGCTGGTGCGAGACCGCAAAACTTAGCCGGAGTTCTGTGAAACTTGACATTTTTAGCTGGCAGCCCTGTGTGCGAGGAGGATTTTAAATTCGCATTTTTGGTCAACTATTTTACACTCAAACTTCAACGTCCAGCAGGCGATGTGGTTTAAACTGAAACTAACTTTTTATAAAAATATAGTAACCACCTTCATACGTTAAAGCAAGACTAAATATTAGCAACCCAACATAAAAAATACATTAATTTATTTTACTAAATTCTTTTTATATCCTTTATTAGTAAGTAAGATCGGGCATCTTACGAATTTTAGGTAAGGAATATTCGTCAAATAAAATATAATACGCCTAATTTGAGAACGTCACCGATTCATCAGCAACCATTTATGTAAATGTCTTTTTAAAATCTATTATTTTATACGTATTCTGTCGGATTAGTCTTATCTGACGTTGGTAAAATCAACTCAATCTACTAAGGGTGGATTCGAACAAACATTATGACGTGGATTATGAGATAATCCATTTATAACGTAATGACGTCCGCATGCCATATGATTCAAGTCAGAAAATGATGTCCAATTTAAAACTTTTCACAGCATGGAGCTGAAAAACTTAAAAACTTTCCCACACTATAATATGACAATGTTTAGCTGAAAGGGTTTTAACTTTCATACCATTTTGGTGCAGCATTAATTTGCCAGATAATAATACAGTTCAATCATTCGTTCTGTTATGCGAATTTAGTTACTCGAGTAAAATCAAGAAATAAAATTATTCTTCGTATTGTTACGCGCGTGTTAGCCAATGTTTGGTCAAATTCACCCTAAGTTGCTCTCTGCTGATATGACATAATATGCGACAAATCAAATACCAAAAATACACTGCTTCTATACAATACACCACTAGGAACTATGCTTTGGTATTCATGTTATTTGTTGTATCAGCTAAACGTTGCAATAGGTGTTAAACAAAAGCAGCCATCCAAACTAAATAATGCATGAAGTTCCGCTGTGAACGAAACAAGAAAAGCAATAATTGTTTGCCGTTCCACTCTTAGGGGAGTCGGTGAATCGCTCTGAATAGTTGCGATGATAAAAAGGTCCTGGATATAGAATAAAAATAAACAACAGTCCAATCAACAGTCAAGGAAGCACTGTTAGTGAATCGCATATTTAAAGGGAATAAAATTAGGAGAATGGAAAGAATAAGTTGGACAGAAAAGATAACAAACGAATAAGTGCTCAAAATTGTAGACGAAGAAAGGAATATTTTGAAAACAATAGAAAATCGACGAGGCAATATGATAGGACACTTGATACGACATGACAGATTTTTAAAGAATATCATTGAAGGAAAAATAGAAAGGAAGAGGGGAAGAGGACGGCCTAGGATAAGCTATTTCGACTAAGTGAAGGAGAAAATTAATGTCTTGTCATATCAGGAAGTAAAGAGGAAAGCAGACTGTAGAGAATGGCGATAACTCCACCGACAAGAGCGCGGCTCTTAAATTAAAGAAGAAGAAAATTAAACAAACTCAACCGATAGCAGAAAGCAGCAGTGCCTCCCATTAAATTATTTATTTCATTCGCAATACATTAGAACTGGACACAATGCACTACGTCAGCCAAGTTTGCAATGAAACAAAAAAATAATCTACATTGGCCATGTGTTGGTTAATTATTTTAGGTATACGGTATACAGTAGCTGAATTGTTTTATAACGTGATTAATAGCTTAAAACACTAGAAAAACACGCTTTTATAAAATTGCCCGTAAAAATCAAAATTAATTGTGGATCTGCTTTTAGTATGGATGTGCTTTTAACTATAATATTTGATTGTTTAATTTTATAGAATTACATACAGCTGCCAATTTTCATGACGCTGCGATCCTTGGGAGCTGGTTAAATTAGTAACCAAAGATTTCACCGCAATAAAAGCGTGTTCAAAATCTATTGCACATGCCTTAGAAACGAATAAAAGTTCAGTATTGATGCGATAAGTCACAAAAAATAAGTTTAGTATGGATGACTTTAGAACACTTTTAATTTGGCACATTTTATTTTATTTTATTTCAATAATCTGCTAAAGCAAAAAAAAAGTAAAGGCAAAATGTTAACATGGCCTTCAAACATTTAGAAGGACATCAAGCTAAGCTAAATCAGTTTCCAGACTTACAACTAATAATAAGAGCATCATGCACTGATTTCAATTACACGATTTAAAATAAAGCTTTCACCAGCTATATTATTTCTTAATATATCATCAGTAAATCAATTAACCCCATTATTAATTAGTGACAACCTGGCTGTTCTATACTTCCTGGGCTAATACCTTGTAGCGCTTTGTTCGGCTGATGTATGAGCCAAGTTCCGAAATAGCGTGAACTGTGCTCCATGCTACACGACTGCTTAAATTTATTGATAAGGGAAACCGACCACTTTGGAAGAAAGCGAGCAATCTGATGATTCGGTTGATGGCCAAAGTTTTGGTAAGGTGTAATTGAATTTTGCTGCTGAAAATGCTCATACGTGGTGCTAAAAAAATCCTTCATGTTTATTATTTTATAGAGACTAGCTAAAATTGCTTTACAGTGCTTAAATAACTTTGATTGAAGTTAGTACTTCAATAGTTTAGATATAGATTTCAGGTTTCTTATTTAATCAAATTAAGGATGAAAAAATGAAGAAAAAATAAATGTTAATATTTTAGAAATAAACTAGTGTAAAATTGGACTAATTAACCAAGGGGGTTGTTGGGCCTAACTGGAATATTTAATTGATTTGTTTAATTACAATTGTGATTTTCTGTTAAGATTATATTTTGGTAAGATTAAACTATGGGACCATAGAAAAAATAATAACAAGACTGAATTTCATAAGTTTAATAAAACAGGATTTCATTTTTCCCTCATATACTAGGAAACTTAACTTCTCTCTTGGCTCATAAATCCGCTGGACTCGATTACTTTTCTACATTAATTCCGGGCTCTTCAAATTTTACAACTGTCCTTAGCAATCCGGTTTTATTAAAATACGCGGCATAATATGGGCACCGGCGAATTGTAGGAATAAAAATTTAATTCGATCCGCTTATACTACCGTACGCAACTGAGAGTGCAGTAGTAGGCTCATTGTTATATGACGCCTGGCTACATTGAGTGAGTCTTATGTGTACTTAACATCGATTAGTATTGTATTTTAAAATGCCTTGGTGGCGCAGCGGTAGGAGGGTCGCACTTTAAAGCGACGGCTGCGCCAGTGGTCCTGGGTTCGATCCCTGGTTCGGGTTAAAAATATATACCTGAGTTTTTCTGTTCAGAAATTTTTAGGGTAGCCCGGAGTTTGGAAGTTGGCGGTCTTTCACCCCCGTGCCTCAAAATAGCACGTAAAGCGGTTGGTCTTGCGCCTGATCTCTCTCCGGTCGTGTCAGATTACTGTCCCATCGGGCTATGAGAGTAAAAGGAATAGAGAGTGGACCTGTGTTAGCGCACACACATGTGCACTATAATATGTCCCGCGCAGTCGGTTAGTCGTTGTGACTGGCCACCTTAGTCGACATCGGCTAGGGGGACTATTATTATTATTTTAAAACAAGTGGCATGAATAAAAAACGCTCAACAACATAAAGCACACAGTTTTTATGTTAATAGAAAAATCACCAATAAAGTGACCGTTACTCAAACTGTCAGAGTTTCAGCTTATTCAGTGGCTGTGATGTAAATGACGGCCTAACTGAGCTGTCCGTCACAGGCATGGCTGACGGAAGTTGTGGTGGGGAAACGTGGCTTACAAGCGGCTGCTTGTCTATGGCTTGGCTAGCTTGGCCGGCTTGGCAAGCTTGGCGTTGAATTGGTATACCGTTGGCGTTTGGTAGGCATCGCAATACTGAGGGGTGCATCTTTACTTAACTAATGTAACGATAACGATACAAGACATAGCGTAAAAAATATATTGTAATCTTTTTTTACATCACTATTTCTAGTTAATTTTATCATATTTTTACATGGACTTGTGTTTAAGAGCCTACCATCTTCACTTCCATTTTGTATGTAGCGAGATTTTACGACACTCAGTTTAATTTAGAAATATTTACATAGCTCAAACGCGGGTAGGTAATAGAAAAGAAACAAAGAATTTATTGCGCTCGTATTTTTACAGAAGTCGCCGTTTCAATCTGATAGTTAAAGCGATTAAGGAGCTTCCGAGAGCGTAATTTAGGGACATTTTTACCCCAAGTTATATGTATTTATCAGCAAGATGGATGAATTTTAAATAACATTTTATAGTTATTTTTAAAACCAATAACACGAACATTCTTTTCTTTTGTGGTAACAAAATTAAGTTCGAAAGCGGCTTCTTCTTCAAAAATCAAATCATAATCCGAATGGGTACTAATAACATTTGTATTTTTTTTCTATTCCGCTTGAGATTTGTATTGTTTGTAAATTAAACCAAAACGTTATGAAAACTCTGTTCAGTTTACGGGGGCCCCTTAATTAAAAAAACCTTTAGATAACGTCGGGTTCAGTAGAAACAATATAGCCGTGGGTTTAAAAAGCTTTCCGAATTAAGCTCGGTTATCTGCCGGTGCATTCGCGTTCGGTAGAGCGCTTTTTTGTTTTGTTTGCTTTAATTAATGCATATTTTACGAACTTTGCATTTGAAACGTAATGGCATGCAAATGGCTAAGTTTTAATGTTAGCATATGAAATGGGAAAGAAATTATGGTGAAGCCGACGAGCAACTGAAAATTTTGTCCACATTAAATCTGTAATAATCATTATATAGTATATTTAAATTTATTTTTGCTATGTTAGATTTGACCCACAAAATTTATATTTAATTCAATCATAAGTCAAACCTTTATAACTCCTGTGTTGTTACTCTACATTTGATCCTATTTTAAAACCATTTACGTCCTCAGCCCAATTTCATGTAATGGCGTTTTCAAATTGGCTATTTTTAAGTTTCAATAAACTATAAACGTAGGACCTTAGCCTATTAAAATACAAGATTCTATTTTTCTTTTGAAAGAACAGTACTGGCAGGAGGTGTTTTTTAGACACTTTATTACAAAGAAATAAAAGCTGCTTTTCTACTTGGATGAATTAACCACTGGATATGAAACGCAAGAGCGAATGTATGAAAACATCATTAGCCAATTTCTGCGGGGCGGGGGGAGCTTGTCGTGTCAATTTTTGACATTTAGTGCATGGTAGTGTCGATATTTTTTTATCGATATGTATGGAACGAATGAATGAACGAATCTTCTGTAAAATTATATCACCAAAACAATAAATTACATTATGGGCATGTAATGCACAACCATCAAATTAACAATTGAAACATAGAAAGTCGTTTTATATGAACGATCTGGCAAGTATCACTTAGTTAGTGTGAACTTCCTAAGACATTTTGAAATAGCCCGTTAGTACACAATATAGCCTTGCACCAATAAAATCCTCCTATGGGATAATTAAGCAGTAGTTTTTATGCGTTTGCATTCAATCACGCTTGGTGTAAATTGGATGCCACATATTCGGTGATGTTTTGTGGGGATTCATTTTGCCTCTGTTTGGACTGCTTCTACCCACTTTATTTTCCTAAATGGATCTACAGAAAATATGAAATAATATTATAAAGATGTATTGTCAAATATGAAGTTCAAAATTTTAAACCAAATTGTTGTATTTTTAAGATTACCTTAATCTTCTTTCGAGTGAAACATTTTATAAATTTATCATTTTATTTTAAAAGAATTTATATTTAAATTGAATAAATGTTTATCGATATGATTTATCGACAATAGTCAAGCACAATTAAAATTAAACTGACAAGAGAACGAATGATAAACATATGATAATCCTACCGTATAAAGTATACGGTATCTTGTTGATTTTGTAGTAACTGACCACCACTTTTTTAAATGGCAATGTTACTTTTCTCTTAGAAAACACATTTTACTATTTTCATGAAAAATAACAGCTTTTTTGGGATAAAGCGTTACTTACGAATTAAAATACATATTTTTTGTCTTGCCACTATAATTTTTACAGAAAAATAAGCCACATTTACCCATTTTTCCCGTCAATGTTTCTCACTGAGCTCTATCACCGTACTGACAAGACGTCACCTGTAAGTGAGGCCAAAAAGCCCGCTTCGTGGCTAAGGGGGCACAAGCGAAATTGCCCGTCATTGCGCGTCCAGTGGTTTATTCGTCCAAGCTTTTCTACAAAACTGACAGATATCTATTCCAACGACAATTATGAATGACTTATGTTGCACAAACTTAACACTCGTACTCGCTGCCTAAATTACTACAAGCAAGGCCAAGATTGGTGTTACATTAAAAAAAAAAAGTTATTCTATGCACTTGATTTTTGACTCATATGCCAACCATAGAACAATAACGATTTTCTTTTATCGATATCAATTGTTTACTTAGTCAATGTTACGGACGGAACACTTCGTACACGATTGGCCGGTTTTAGGGTTCCGTAGCCGAATGGCAAAAAACGGAACCCTTATAGTTTCGTCAAGTTTGCCTGTCTGTCTGTCCGTCCGTATGTCACAGCCACTTTATTCTGTAACTATAAGCATCACACTGTTGAAATTTGGTAGGAAGATGTATTCTGTTAACGATTTTTTTTAGTCAAACCTATGCGTGTGGAGAGGTCTTTTAAATTGATATACCACCTTCCAAAGTGATAAAATGGGCGTCCCCCTCTCCCCTCCTCATCTAAATTCTAAACCAAGCTAGCGTAAATTAAAAAAAATAAAAAGTAATGTGGATCTTGACAAAAACTTTCAACGAAAATTAGTTTGAACGGGATCGAACTAGTAGTTTTTGAGATATAGCACATTATCAACAACCGCAAACATAACACAAAATATTGTGGTATTTTGGCTTAGTGGAAGAAAGTGGATCCCTAATTCAGTTTAAGTTGTCACGGAACCCTCAGTGGGCGAGTCCGACTCGCACTTAGCCGTTTTTTTTTAAAATCGTACGAAATTACTCCTAAAGCACGCAACCCAGTCGACAGCTTATCGAAAACTCCCCTTCTTGCTCCTTTAGATCACCAAAGGCAATTGTATTTCCGTTCCATTTTCATTTCCAAAGACAGTTGTATCTCTATCTCAAACCAAAATTAATCCTTCCACAAGTTCCATCTTCGCTGCATTAATCAACCGACGATAACCGCAAGCCGTGCAGCTAAAGGCGCACTTAAAATAATTTAAGCCACAAACTTGGCCCATAAAGCCGTGACACTGCCGCGCGCATTTTTCATTAGAGGAGTTTTCGCCGTAAACAATTATTGTGTGTCCGAGATGGTGTTGTTTGTTTGTCTTAATGTTTGTATACTTGGTAAAATTCTAGATTCCGAAGTACAGAATTTGTATGCCAGGTTTTTTTTTTACCTACTTTAGCAAATTTTAATGGGAAATTCACTCAATGCATGGAGATTGGAGTGTTATCTCTTAATATTTAACAGCAGAAATATTTTATCCAAATGCGTAGCTTTTGCAAACAGGCATAGTTATTTTAAATTAGTCACATATAAGACGTTTTCAGACAAATTATTGTAAATTATTGTAGCTTTAATCAAGCTCTCACTTTTGCCCTTCTAATACCTCCTTCGCGCCGCCAGCATTCTCTCTGTACAGACCTATAGTTGACTGGTAGAGAATACTTTTAGCATTAAGTCCGCCATATGTACCTTTAGTTTGTGCATGAAGTGTTTTAAATAAATAAATATTTCTTGCTTGTAACTAATGAAATCTAGAACCCAACTACTAGGTCCAGTCAGGGTCTCTGCCGCCTAACCACTTGCAGGACACAAAAACGGGCGACACTTCAAACAAAAAACTACACATGGTGCAGAAGAGATTTTGTCTTTGGCGGCAGGGTCCCATGTACAGTGGCCAGTACATCAGGCTACCCACTATTGTTGCAAACTAGCCCTTATTACAACTGAATAAGATACCGCAGTGTTTACCTTGACGTGCTGTTGTTCGTTCCTGACCCACCGTGGTATAAAATTTGGTCACGGCAATCCAAATAAAGCATTCGCATTGCACAGCTCATTTCCACAATAACTTCTTGTAGGAAAAGATAACTCAAAGTAAGAGAACCGGATGATATTTCTCCCCCCCGTTAATTCGCGGAAAACAATAAGAAATATCCGGTCGCTAATGCAGTGTTACTGCTGTATTTTAGATTTATTTTAAATGTAACAAACAATTTCTTAGTAAACATACAAAAATAATATTTTAGTGACAATAGAGCTGTATTAATTTGATAATTGGGAGCTACTTACAATTGGAATACTATCCAATTCCAATCCAATAAAATGAATTGATATGGTTAGGCTCTTTACACAAAATCAATAATAGAAAATAAATAAATTACCATAGCATTGTTTCACCATCGACAAATAAGTACTAACCAATTAATAACTCAAAACGTGATTCCGTTTGAATTTTTTAGCAGGCAACGCTAACCGCAACTTATTAAGACAATGTGAAAAACCATAAAAAAATATGCCGTCGTCACTTACAATAATCGCGACGGTTGCATCTGAAACAAACAAACATCAAATTTGTAACATTTTAAATGATAACAGAATTTAGTGGCACGTATTAGACATTTAGTGCGCCTGCACATCAGAGCGACAGCAGCGCGGCAGCAGCGGATGCCCATATGTAATAAAAAAAGTAAAAACCGACTTCAAAACCAAAATGCACTAAAAAGTCTCTAATGGGCAAAGTGATGGCACCGACTCCAGAAAGAAATTGTTTGCCTAATATGGCTTCCTTCCCTTTCATGGGTCAAGAGTTTATTTGAGACTTTTTAGTGCATTTTGGTTTTAAAGTCGGTTTTTTCTTCATTTTTTTTATTTTTAGTTAATGCAGAAGTTTACGAAGCTGCAAATAACCTAGCTCGGCAAGATGTTAATTTTCAGACGTAACAACACGTCAACATTAAGATTCTAGTAAAAAAAACATGTGCCTTTAAAATTTGAGGGTTTCGCTCGATTGCACCAAGATTCCAAATTGATAACCTCGTCCTTTTTTGAAGTCGGATAAAAAAACAAGCGGCGCTGCTACCGCGCGACTGCCTCTGTTAACTGTCGCGCGATCGTCGCGCTGCTAAAGTCGACTATGTGAAAGCGCTCTTACTCAAATCAAATACAGTGTGTGGCCTGTAATAGGAACAAATGTTATAATCAATGATTCTACTGAGTATACGTAGTTACCTTGACCAGGTCATAGTACTCTAAAATGCAAATGCTTTAACTCAGAGATACAATAATCCAAAATTATAATCTCTTATCAATGTATATCAAAATCGCTAACACGTTGTTACTGACAATGTCAAGTTCCATGACTGGGCACATTTGTTTACAATACTTAGTTTTTTAAATATTGGTTGCTAAAAGAGCCTTTATTTTAAATTTTACACCAAGCCTGTGTAATTCGCAATATGGGCCGTAATCTGACCGTCAATGATAATTTCAACTCTTTCTGTTTCGCTTACTCGAATCACCCTGACAACGTTAGTGATAAAGATGACTAAAGTATAAAATATGCAAATGTCCTACAGTTACACTGGTTTCAATCTGTTGCGATTTATTTGCATGTAAATTGCTGAAGTTTATTGTATCAGGGTTAGGCTCTGTCTCAAATTGGAGCAGGTATAACATCTGGATTTCTAAATTAATGACGTTTCGAGTTTGGTACGGAATATTTGCAGGGTTTATGTGGTTGTGTTTTGAAATTGATGGGACAAAACGATAACTTCAAAGGCACAATTTGTTTATCGATAGTAATGATAAAAATTCGTTACCATGTTGATTATTTACGATTGTGTGTGTTTTGAAGAAATACTACCTTGAAGAAATGTCAGAATGGATATTTTACCCGCGACGGAACAGAGAAAGTGGATACGTTTGTGGTGAGAAGATATTTGTGGGTTTGTGTGTTCACAAACGAATGTTCCCATGTATCTCAAGAATGGCTTGACCGATTGACATGCAGTTTTCTGTAATGAATTCGTGATTTCATTGACCACTGGTTAAGGTATTCTTTAAAACACACACAATCCTAAATATTCAACCGCTGTTAACGACATTTGAACATTATATCGATGGAGAAATTGAGCCTGAGGTCCAATTGCACAGCCTCGGATTATATGTATAACTCTGAATTAAAGTTGATTTTACCAAAGATGATCGCTGAAACGTTGTTATTACGTCAATTTTAGTAATTTAACCCAATTAAATTAAACCGGTGTTTTTCGTACGAAGTAGTTAAGTTTAGTTAGTAGAAGGTTTTTATTGTTATTTAATAATTCTTAATATGTAAGTACTATACGTGAAACGAATGAAAGTATCATGTCAAAAATATGTCAACGATCATCATAAAAAAATGGACAAATGACTATCTGGTTGTTGACAGTTTCTTTGATATTGACAGATTTGCTGACAGTTAAAATCGGGTTACGTGTTAACTATAGACTGGACACGTGAGCCTAATAAGTTCATTCATTTTGCGTTAGTGTTCTTACCCCTAATTATACCAAGAAAACGTTGGAAAATGCAAATAAGTAGTCTATCAACATTAAATGAGAAAGATAATCTTAACATTCTCACTAATTTCAGTCAAAAGCAACGAATAACAGAGTCTCAACACACTCACAAGTTCATCACTATAAAGCGCAAGAAGACATTTCATTTATCTTAATTACAGTTAAACATCCTTCATGTCTCAAATTTGAGAAACTAGCTGAAATAGCCAAGTTTGAACACATGTACCTGCTCTAATGAACACATTTGTCGCGTAAATCTAGCACAATTTGTGATTCCAGCTCAAAGTTACGACGGAGCCATATCTCAAGTCTTTAGACAAATCCTTCAAACCTACGAACCATAAGCATATTCCTAGTTTAGGCAGATCAGCCAAGTCAAATAAGTAACGATAGTTTTAAACGAAACGGCCAACAAGCTTGATACGGCACCAATTTAAAAACCGAGGTCGCCGATTGACAAGGTTAATAGGAAAAATTGCGATTTTGGACGGTATCCCTCTTCAATTTTTATTTTATTTTGTTTATGTATGTATTATTAAAACGGCAAAAGAAATACATAAGTTATAAAAATTCCACCTGTCCTAGCTATCGAAGTTTTTGAGATACAGCCTGGTGGGTTACAGACAGACAAACCCGTAATAGGGTCCTGTCATCAGTGATCAACTTGTATTGCTCGTTGCTAAGATACAATAACATGGAGCAGAGGTGTGATTAAGCAGTAGATGCGCTTTCCAAGTTGCTATAAATGACAGTGATATCTATCCCAGAGTGGAGGCAGAAGTTTTCATCAGTTTTGTCCAGGCAACAGAATAAGAAATTCTAGCTAGACGAATCTTTAGCTTTTTTTTTGGCAAAGTATATTATTATCTGAGCTATAGCGTTTTAGTAAAGTGCTTTTCATTTTCTTGAAATATTGGAATATCATTAGGAGACAATTATTTAAAATTACACGAGTTTCCGAATTTAGTGATATCTACTAATTACTAACAAACTTTACTATAAATATAAACTCTTCTGGCAAGTATTTTGTCCACATTAATCAAGCCTATCACAACTTTTTCAAGCCGTCTCTTTGGATCATAATAACATTAGCGTTCGCTTTTTTAAATATATTTTTAACAACCCTTTTTTCTTATCATTCTCTCCCTGCTACCAACATACTAGCACTTTGCGAACATATATATAATTAATTAAATATGTACACATTAACTGTAATAGAGCGGGGTGTAAAGTAGCAGAATCCCCTACAAATTTATCATAAACTTGTACTTAATAGGTAAATTCTTTAACAATAATTATGTCGCCATAAATAAGTTACCGAAAAAAACAACATCAAATACATTGACTGTTCACAACACGCTACACCCCAAGTCTAAACACAGTCTCACCAGCTCCAGAAAGTGTCATTAGTTAAAATTACTGAGCCCCGGCAATCGCTCCCTGGGAGGCAGTTGACGAACTTCAGGAAGGGTTCTGTATTACTAATACTGCCTGCTTTTGACCTCTTTATTATAAGATGCAGCGGTTTAAGCTCAACGTATAGCACATTTACTATTTTTGTGATTCATATTGAAGACCATCACTTTTTATTTGACTTCGATTTTTGTCGGTTTGGTTTACTGCTTGCTATAAAGTAAAAATCTATAGTGGTTACTGTCATACTCATAGTCATTATTAGCCACAGGACGTTAACAGTGCTGTTCATAGGACTTCCCATCGTTGGTGTATCATATTGTTATATGCCTTCTCTACAAATTCAAATAAATTACATGATTTTCCACACCCTAATACGCCTCCTTTCACTCTTCTTTTTTTACCGACTTCAAAAAAGGTACACAATTCAATGTGTATATGATAATATCGTTGGAATTTCATTATATTTGAGTATGTTGATCTATAAGAGGTCTAAACACGTATGCAAAATTTCGTAAGTGTATGTATATTTGTATTTTTGTCCACGGATTTTTCGAAAACGAGAAGTCATAGCGAGATAATTCCTTTTTTTAGTTTTATTAGGTATATTCCTACTAAGGATACAGTGTGAGTAAGTAAATGTGTAAGTTTTAATGCCACTTATCTCTTACATTTGCACCACATGATCCCAAACCAGGAGACACCGCAAGAACCATATTTTAATTATTTCGGCTATCACTACAAAGTTGTACTGTTACACTAATTATTAAGTTCACGGCCAAAATGCACTATGCATTAGCCTGGATTACGCGTAGTTCCCTGAGGTGTAGTTAATATTACCCCAAAGAAAGTTGGGCTTAGAATGTTACCCCCATTTCCAATTAGCTGAATGTATGTTTGACGACCCTACCCACAACACCATTGTGGGTACCTAAGCAACCTAAGCTCTCTGGGTTTCAAGGCGTCGCCGCTCTGAGGTCCCGTCCCGGTCCCGCGTTCGATTCCCGGTCGGGTCAATATAGAAATCAAAATTTTCTATATTATCTCGGGTCTGGGTGTTGTTGTACCGCCGTTGTGTCAGATTTCCATAACACAAGTGCATCAGCTACTTTGGGATCAGAGTAAGGTATAGTACTGAAGTTACTGTCGTCCCTTAAATCTGTTTTGGGTACATCGCTTTGGTTACAGTAGTCCAACCCGAATCTAAACGATAGTTAAATACACTTGATATCCAATCATTTTGACAAATACAAAAACTCTTTACAAACTCTGATTTTTAATTAGATGGACCATAATGACATTTTAATGGAACGTCTCATTTTTTAATATTGCAAGTAGTTCCAATAGTGTTATAACTATTCAATTGTACGCGATTAATTGAACTTGTGAATGTATGTAGAACGTTACATAAAGCTCTATATAAAAGTAGTTTATAAACGGTTTTGTAAGTAATAAGCATCAATATTCTTGTGTGATTTTACTTATTTTGTCTTTTTAATACTTTCTATACAATAAATACTAGAAAAAACTATGTAGAAAACATGATTTTTATAAAATGATTTTATTTTAATATTATAAAATTGATTAGAAACAACCGATTAAATTGGAATTTTCTATTATTTCGGCACAACACTATTTTTAAATTTCGAAAAATTTGTCACCAAATATAATTTTGGTCTATCTAATTTAAAATCATAGTAGTATACGTAACTAAATTGACAAATAACTTATTATGGCACAGCCATAAGATATTATGGCTATTCCCTCAGGCAAAAAGCACTTTGACGATCTAAATAACATTCTTTGCGTCCACAAAACTGTCATAAAATTTGTAACCACAAAATAAGCGGCGCCATTTTTCACGCTCATAATCTTTCGCAAACCCTCTGAAATGTCCTTACATTATTATGTCCTCCAATACCCTTAACCTCAATAAATCTGAAATCTGATATCCCTTGTCGCAGGCAATCTGACCACAAATAATGTAAATTGCTCATCAAACTCCTACATACAAGTTATTTAGATCTCTGTAAAAACTAAAGGGTCTAATAACTTTTGCGATACATTCGGGTTTGGGGCGAAATTTAAATTGTATATTACATATTCGGTTATGCCCGCCAAACTTGGGCTGAAGGGATTTGGAGAATAAAAACTTTATATAGGGATTGGATTGCATTTCACAGGGTCGCGTGAAAACGAATCGGATACGCATTTGGCAGATGTCGTGGAAAGTTTTTACAGCACACAATATAACGGCGCATACAAATGGTCTAGATCTACGATAATACGTAAGTTGTATGAAAGTTCAGCGGTGACATTTGTTATGGCTATGCGAGGGCAAAAGTCGTTTAACCCTTTAAGTTTCGATTTTACCAACGTAAGATAAACTTATTCGACTGAATAAGTAAATGATGTATTGACGACCCGTCTGGTGTAGTGGTCGAGAAATCGCCTACTACGCAGCGGGTTCGATCCCCGCACAATACAAACATTTGTGTGCATGAACATGTCTGTTTGTATTGGTCTGGGTGTTTTCTATTATATCATGTATGTATTTACAAAAAAAAAGTATTTGAGTATTATATCCGTTGTCTGGCACCCATAACACAAGCTTTGAGTAGCTTACTTTGGGACTAGATGGCGATGTGTGGGAATGTCCAAAGGATATTTATTTATTTATAATATTTTTTTTGTTTTTTATAGTGATTTGTAATATAAATTGCACTTGTAAAATGCAACTGTCTCAGACAAAGAATCGAATACCGTGCGCCATGATAGCGTAAGACACGGTGTACGATTCCTCGTCGGACACAGTTGCATTTTACGAGTGCAATTTATAATATTAGCCACTATCATTGTCTTCTAATGATGATTGCAATTTTGTCGCTCTTAGACTTTGTTTCTACAATGACTTCAAAGAAGCTTCTAAGACGGATATAGTTCCTTTAAAGTGCTGAAGGGTCTAAGCGTTTGGAACCACAAACGCGGCCACAAGAACATTATAAAGACCTTTGCTGAAGTTAATGTAATGTACAGATCTACGGACGGAAGGATCAAAGTGACATTTAAATGTACACAAAGGGTCATTAAAGCGTTTTGTTTTGTTACTAATGGGGAAAGTTGTTCAAACGATATTCAATAAACTTCAATGAGCAGTTTTTTTCCAACACTTAACAGTTCTCAATAGATGGCATTGCGATAGCTTAAGGAACATTTTTTTACGTTGGCTGAAAACCATAGACAAAGAAAATGTGCCTAAGAAATATTGAAAATGCGTTAGACCTTTACGTTAGGCCGTTGCGTAAGACCCTTTAGAACTATTAGGATACTTATTTAAATTATTGTAAAGACATTTATTTACTAAACATATTAAGGTAGGCTTCCACATGATGATTTAACCCAGGATCACGCTAATCCTGGGTTAAATCTTCATTCTGTCTCTGTCAACTCAAAATAAACTGACAGACTAGTTTATTTGACGTTGACAGAGACAGAATGATGATGAGCGTAACCTTAGGTTAAATCATCATTCGCAAGTGGCCCTAATACTTTTTAACTGTTTTTAGGGTTCCGTAGCCGAGTGGCAAAAAACGGAACCCTTATATTTTCGTCAAGTCTGTCTGTCTGTCTGTCCGTCCGTATGTCACAGCCATTTTATTCTGTAACTATAAGCATCACACTGTTGAAATTTGGTAGGAAGATGTATCCTGTTAACCGCTTTACGATTCTTATACAAAATTTAAAAAGTAATGATATTTAAGGTGGGGCGGGCTCCCATACATGAAACTTAAACAAAAAAATTTCAAACCTTTGCGTGTCGGGTGTCTATAGATAGGTCTTTTAAAATGAAATGGAGGTTCAAAAAACCATTATCTCTAAAAGTCTTACGTTTGCGAGATATACGCTTCCAAAGTGTTAAAATGGGGGTCCCCCTCCCTTTAACTTCTAAACTAAGCGAGTGTAAATTTTTGAAAAATAATAATAATGTAGATCTTAACAAACACTTTCAACGAAAATTGGTTAGGACGGGATCGAACTGGTAGTTTTTGAGATATAGCACGTTTTCAACAACCGCAAACATAACTTTTTTTTCTTACAAACACTATGAAAAACAAAGTTATATTTGCTGTCAACAAAATATTGTGGTAAAATACGCTTAGTGGAAGTAAATGGATCCCTAATTCAGTTAAAGTTGGCACGGAACCCTCAGCGGGCGAGTCCGACTCGCACTTAGCCGGTTTTCTATTTTCGTTGGAAAAAAAGCAATTACCCTCTGATGTAATACTGAAACTAAATGTTAAATAGTCATCTATCGATGATATAAACACATAATGATAAGAAAATTTAACTAACTGCATATAAAAGAGTCAATATCAACAGAAGAAAACGTAATAGCTGTATGAGCCCAAAACCCAATTTTAGAGTAGAGCCAAAAAACACTTTGAAAAGTGGAAAAAAATCCTAACTTTTTGTTTATTTGTAATGGAAAGATATATATTTGTCGTCGCGCGCGTGTACTGGCAACTTTAAAGTTGCTATTATGACTGTACCGGATATTGAATTTGATTATTACTGATTTGATTACGTTGTACTGGATCTTTAAACTGATTGGTTGAATTTATTTGTTAAATGGTTACTGATTTGACTCAAATTGGAGGACGTAGTACTAGATCTTTAATTTGATTGGTTGATAATTTGTACAGTGCCTACTGATTTGACTACTTAGGTACCAGATCTTTCATTCGATTAGTTGATTTATTTTGTAAAGTGCATTGAACGCAGTGTGGTGGCGCTAGTATCGGTTTTGGCGCAATCACACGAGGACAGAGTCGAGGTGGATCACTTTCTTTTCGGCGCGCAAACGACCGCCGCTTATTTCGGATTTATACCATCGAACCTGTCACGCACGTTCACGGCACTCCAATACGACATATTGTGACTTTGGAATAACATTCGTTATCATTGCAATCTGCGTTTTTTTTTGCTTGACCCATCAATGGACGCCCTACCTCGAGATATTGGCCGTGAGCCACCTACCGATTCACCTCAGCCCTTGCCGTCATCAGAAGCGGGATTCACTCAAGCCCCATCATCGGATGCATTATTACGGATACTGCTCGAACAACAGAGCCAGAATATGATGCGACTGACCGAAGCCATGCGACCACCAGGTTCAGTGGCAATCAAGTTGCCTGAATTCGATCCCGATCACTCGGACGCCGATCCACGATCTTGGTGCTCCACTGTGGAAATCTGCCTAGTCGAACGACCGTTGGAAGGAGGAGTTCTTATCATCGCACTAAGCAAAGCCCTAAAAGGATCTTCATCAACATGGCTTTCTCACGTTGCGCACTCGGGTATGACATGGCAAGATTTTCAAAGTCTGTTCTTGGCGCGCTATGACACTGCCGAAACATGCGCGGCCACTATGATTCACGTCAATAACAGCCGACTCAATGAAGGAGAAAATCTTGCCGCATATGCCAGTCGCTTAATGACGTCGCTGATGGCTAAATGGAAGGACATGAAGTATGAAGAAATCGTCATTTCATACGTGCTCGCACATCTTGCACAGATTGACAGTAGAATAAACCGTCTAGCATTAACAACCGATATCAAAACAAGGACGAATCTAATCCAAGAAGTGCAAGCATTGTCGTTAAAACGCAAGCAAGAAATAAGCAAAGATACCTTCACACATGAAACAAAACGACTTCGAACGAGTTTCACCCCACGAGATGGAATCAAGCCGGTGCAGTGCGACATTTGTCATATATTTGGGCACAAGTCGGTCGATTGCTACGCTCGAAGTGATAAACCAGCACTGGCTGCACGCGCTTCGTCATCGTCAAGCTCCATGCGGGATTCGAAAAAGTTTGTAACATGCTACCGCTGCGGAGATGAAGGCCATATCGCCCTACAGTGCATGAAGAAAACAAGCAACGGCGCGCCAGGCAAGGGCGTGAACGTCGGCGCCGGCGGCAGCGTCGCCGAGGCAGCGAGCGGCGGCGGTGCGCTCGAGCGACGGGTCAACATTTGCGAAGTCACCGGTGTCCATGGTCAACTTATACAATCTGGTGAGTCATATCCATTTTATTTTGATAGTGGCGCCGAGTGTTCTCTTGTGAAGCAAAGTATAGGAAATCGGTTTTCGGGAGTGCGCAGTGCAACTAACGTGCGTTTAACAGGCGTCAGTAACGCCCAAGTTTAATGTACCGAACATATTTCGTGCCTGGTAATTATTAACGATCATTGTTTACATTTATCGTTCCTTATCTTGCCAGACGAACGTATGCCGTATGATATTATGATAGGTTCGGATATTATGAACTTAGGACTTATTGTTAATTAAGCGCACGCGCAATTTTTAATTACAAAACCGGTTGACCGTTTTAGTGCAATCACGAATATGGGTCATTACGGACATTTCACCGGCATAACAGGATAATCTTGTTAATTTATTGACGGTATTTTGTTTGCTTTTATTGACGGTTTAACACTGAGACGAGTGACAACCGATGAATTGACTATTCGGCTTCAAGACTCTTCTCCATTCGCGAGGCCCATATTACTCGTAGATAAGCGAAGCAAGAGAACAAGCGGTGCACAATTTTGAAAAGAGTGCTAATTATGAGAAATCCCGGTTTGACTGTAACAAGGCAAATTTTGATAGATCTGCGGAGAATGCCTCAAAGTACCGTACAATCAATCAATCAATCAATCAAATCATTTATTGCATGTCACATTACATAAGATGGTATAAAAGTTTTAAAGGTAGGTACATGTGACGCCCTGCTCAGGGCATAGCAACATTATGGGGCTATTTAACTATTATTTTAAGTACATAACATATAATATATATAAATCTCGTGTCACAATGTTTATCCTCAATGGACTCCTAAACCACTTAACCGATTATAATAAAATTCGCACACCATGTGCAGTTCGATCCAACTTGAGAGATAGGATAGTTTAAATCTCAATTTATCATAACTGCACCCGTGCGAAGCCGGGGCGGGTCGCTAGTATATTATATTTTTTAACATAACATCTTCTACATACAACAAATAACATTCTTAAGAGGTGTTGAAGTACATATTTATTTTTAAATATAATTAAATATAATTATTTTATGACTATTGCTTATATTATTTTGTCATTAAAAAACTCTTGGATGCTGAACTTATTGTTTGTGACCTGGAATGTAATTCCGATTGATAAAAAGATTGCACATACACATACACACACAAGTAGCATTTTTTCCGGCATGTGTGCTACAGCACCGGCGTAGTTGTAACTGCGGTTCCGTTAGAGACCGAACAGAGCGCGATGTGCGACCGGTGCTGTGGCAGCAGCCTGTCTGATAGTTGTAGTCCATGAGGACAGCGTTTAACCACGGCTCCAGCGTAGTTGTAACTGCAATTCAATAAGTTGTTAGGGCGCAATGTGCGACTGGAGGTGTGGTGTAATGAATGGCCCATGAGGGCATTGTGGTTGGTTTATGAAAACCAAGTGATTGATCCATGGGGATCTGGTTGTGATTGATCCATAGGGGTCTATTTGTGATTGATTCATGGGGATCTGGTTATAAAATTATACGTGGCAAATGACTGCCAGTATGTTATTTGAGTTGTCGAGTGTGCTTGTGTGTAGATATTGTTTTAGTCACTGTGAAATGTTTACTTTGAGGCTTTCGTTTTCATTTTATTTCGTTGTAAATTTTTAACCCATTGTCAGGGTAAGCCGAGCGATTGTGTATTCCATACTCTGTTTTTGTTGCAGGTATACACGAGGACGTGTAACCGGTCAGTCTGGCCGTGTCGTCGCGCGCGTGTACTGGCAACATTAAAGTTGCTATTATGACTGTACCGGATATTGAATTTGATTATTACTGATTTGATTACGTTGTACTGGATCTTTAAACTGATTGGTTGAATTTATTTGTTAAATGGTTACTGATTTGACTCAAATTGGAGGACGTAGTACTAGATCTTTAATTTGATTGGTTGATAATTTGTACAGTGCCTACTGATTTGACTACTTAGGTACCAGATCTTTCATTTGATTGGTTGATTTATTTTGTAAAGTGCATTGAACGCAGTGTGGTGGCGCTAGTATCGGTTTTGGCGCAATCACACGAGGACAGAGTCGAGGTGGATCACTTTCTTTTCGGCGCGCAAACGACCGCCGCTTATTTCGGATTTATACCATCGAACCTGTCACGCACGTTCACGGCACTCCAATACGACATATTGTGACTTTGGAATAACATTCGTTATCATTGCAATCTGCGTTTTTTTTTTGCTTGACCCATCAATGGACGCCCTTCCTCGAGATGATGGCCGTGAGCCACCTACCGATTCGCCTCAGCCCTTGCCGTCATGTCACATTTTTTGTACACAATTTTGTAAAAAAAATAGGCAAACAAAGCTATAATATAATAATGTAGTCCTAAAGTTATGACAGACAGGTTTTTTACTATTTACAGCAATTGACTTTTTGCTTGTTTCCACGAATATTGATCAGTATTTGCCAAACTTAAAAATGCTGTATGCTGTAAATTTCTAAAACAATAAATTGACGTAATCACTAAAGATCTCGCTCAATAATCATTTTTTATCAACCAATAAAGTGATTTGTAATAAAAATAATGTTATAGTGTGTTTAGGTTTTAAATATGAACGACATTAGTAAAAATATTTTACAATCACCTATGCTGCGAATTTCTGTAAGTGAATTATAACCAAAAACATCGTTTTGTGGCACAAACAAAATGAACATGTCATTTTTCCAAAAAGTATTTTTGTCGTCGTAGTGACAAGAGATCCAAACCATTCGACGCAGTTTTTTTTTCTGATTGCGACTGTGCATTTCAAAATCAAAATCAAAAAATATTTATTCAATTTAGGACACAATATGCCACTTATGAACGTCAAATGTACAGTGAAAAATAAAATAAAAATAATTGTGCCCTGAAGGGGCCGAATCATGTCTCCTTATATTTTGGGCCCTACCAGCGCTTCGAGACAGAACACAGACAATTAGGCAAGTGCTGAGAAGAAACGCCGGAACAAACTCAGTCACCACTAGCTGCCGTAAAATCAAAATCATCAAAGGTAAGTACATCAGTCGGTGCAGGCTGGACAGACCACACATTCGTGTCGTTCAGATAGTCTTGAACCTTATAATAGCCTTTAGACATAAGCGTGTTTTTAACGTGTTTCTTAAATTTATCAACCGGCAATTCGACAAGATTGTGTGGTATATTATTAAAGAATTTTATACAATTTCCCATGAACGAATTACTAGTTTTAACTAATCTGAAGTTAGGAACGACAAGCTTGTGATTATTTCTTGTGTTATATGAGTGAATGTCGCTCTTCTTCATGAAATAATCTAAATTTTTACGGACATACATTATATTGTCAAAAATGTATTGAGAAGCCACAGTTAATATGTTGATTTTCTTAAAGACCTCTCTCAGGGAGTCGCGAGGACTAAGTTTATAAATAGCACGAATGGCTCTTTTCTGCAAAATAAATATGGTATCAATGTCTGCAGCAGAACCCCACAAGAGAAGACCGTAAGACATAATACTGTGGAAGTAACTAAAATACACAAGCCTCGCCGTTTCAACATCAGTCAGATACCTTATTTTTCTAACTGCAAAGGCAGCCGAGCTTAGCCTCCTAGCTAGGGCTTCAATATGAGGTCCCCACTGTAATTTTGAGTCAAGTGTAAAGCCCAGAAATACAGTGGAGTCTATTAAAACTAGATTATTACCATTTAGTACAATATTTGGTGTAAGTTGTTTTACATTAGGCAAAGTGAATTTTACACATTTAGTTTTACTAGCATTCAGCAACAAGTTATTGGTGGTGAACCAATTCAATACTTTGGAGAGAGTATTGTTTACTTCGTAAAAATTTTCTTCGTGTCTTTTCATTTTAAAAATCAAAGAAGTATCATCAGCAAACAGAACTATCTCACAAAGATTTGTGGAATAAAATGGCAGGTCGTTTACATATATCAGGAAAAGCAAAGGCCCCAATATTGAGCCCTGGGGGACCCCCATTTGAAGAGGGGCTCCGGAAGAGTAGGTACCATTTATGTTAACTGATTGTATTCTACCTGATAAGTACGAACTTAACAACTTAGATGAGTTTTCTGAGACACCATAGTGTTCTAACTTAATGAGCAGTGTCTGATGGTCTACACAATCAAACGCCTTTGATAAATCACAGAATACACCTACGGCATCATGTTTGTCTTCATAAGCATCAAGAATGTGTCTGATGAATGCTACTCCGGCATCAGTTGTATTTCTACCTTTAGAGAACCCAAACTGGTTTTCGTGTAGTAAATTATTAAGTTTAAAATGGGAAAGCAATTGATTATAAATGAGTTTTTCAAAAATTTTACTTATTGTGGGTAATATTGAAATAGGCCTAAAATTGCTGGGGTCACTTTTGTCTCCCGATTTAAATAAAGGGACAACCTTACTATGTTTCAATAAATTTGGAAACTGATTTTGGTCAATACATTCATTAAAGATATAAGATAAGTAAGGAGCTATTAGAGGTATAATGGGTTTTATTGTGTCTATTGATATACGCGATTTATCCTCTGTTTTCTTTTGTTTTAATTCTTTAAATGTTTTTATGATGTCTAAAGGACTAATATTTCTGAATTTAAATGAGGATTTGCACTTATGAACACTCGACACAAGTAATGATTTCGCGTGACTTGAGCAAGAACTCAACTGTTTAGTCGTCTCTATAGGAATGTTACAGAAGTAATCCTCAAAAGCGTTTGCTACCTCGTCATCAGATTTAATAAGCTTGTTGTTTATTTCTAGACTAAATTTGTTATCATGAGATTTCGTTTTACATGTTTCTTTATTTATAATATTCCATGTTTCTTTGATTTTATTACTAGATTTTTTAATTTTATCGCGTATGTAATTCGACTTAGCTACATAGCAAACTCTTTTGAAAATTTTTGAGTACCTCTTAACGTACTCATGAAACGATAGATCCTTTCTATATACTTTTTTGTTATACAATTCAAACATTTTTTTCCTACTTGTATAAACTCCTCGTGTAGCCCAGTCACTGAATTTCGGTTTACAGTTATTGATAACTATTTTCTTTTGAGGGAAAGTAATATCAAATTGTTTTTTAACTACCTGAAATAATTGTTCATACAAGTCACTAGCATTTTTTTTATCAAAAGGTATAGACGGTATTTTATCACTTACAAGGTTTTTAAATTTGTCCTTACGAGATGCAGTGACCGGCCTGCATTTGATTTCTAGACGGGGTGGAATAAAACGGTTCTGTAGTGTAACTATCTGACCGCAATGATCCGATTTTACAAAATTAATTTAGTTCACTTACGCCATTTTTTGTACTTACAGCAAAATACGTTTCTGCTGTCGATATGATTACAGATTACTTAATTTTGCTGCTACGTTTCGTTGTTTTTACGTAGGCTCAAAGCAAGCTACTAATTGTTTATGATAACTCCTAAAAAGGCCGTAACCCTAAAAACAGGATTATTATTCCCCGAATTCAAGTTCAGATGTCCTGTTTAAAAACAAGCCTGCCGCGACATGACAAACAACCAAACAAGGATAGTCGCAAAATGTATTACGTGTTTAGACAGGCGTTAACAGCAACAATGTACCGTCACGGATATATTATTTATGATACGTGTTCCACGCGCATATCAAAAGCGCTTCGTTGGAGATATTTTTTTCATATCAGCAAGGTTATTAAGTATCTTACAGGCGAACCGCACGCGATACGATTGATATCTATAGGCTTTAAATTCCACTCAATATCTAGCTCAAAGACCTAAGTGATTTCTTCAGACACAAATTTAGGATGCTTAGAAAATAAGTCATACTACAACTTCCCGCATCCAGAAGACGAGCCAGACTGGTCAACCCTCGAATTGTAAATGTGACTGAATTAACAATCAATGGAATTTCTGCTTAGCCCAAAGGTATGTCTGGCAGAGAACGCCATATGGAAAAATGCGGCATAAGGGATCGAATTAGTTAATAGCCAACGATTCGCGCCTCTTTTTATGCTAATCGAGTAGGAATGAAAGACAACTGAAAAACGTGGTTTTTGTGATTCAACAATAAATTAATGAAATTACAACAAACAACAATATTATTCAAAACAGGGTTTAAAGTATTCACTTAATAGATAGTATTATTTTATACACAATCGTGGTTCCTAAACAATTTTGCAATAGGTACCTTACGATGTTTTACGCAATGAGACAATATTCTTCTTGTTCCACTTCAGCCAATTGGGAGTTTTAGCAATGCAGTAACTATAATTATGTGTAATACGCTTTCTTTAACTCTATACACATACACCGCTAGACAACTAAACTTCGTGCTTTTAAATAAATTCTATGTATCTCTACCAACAGTACCGAATTCATTAGCAAAAATACAGACTCTCCCAGTACACAAATAAAGTAAATTAGTTAATCAAGCTTTTCATTTTTCATCTCTACAATTGAAGTCAAGGGAACGAAATGTCTACTACAGGCTGAAGTTAATTTAGCAAATAAAATTAGGTTTACCGAAATGAGAGTCATTTTAATTTGAAGGGGACAATAGTGATAAAAGAGACTGGTGTCAAAATAATAAAATTATTTTAACTTCAACACTTAGTCTTCTAATTAGTTGAATACATATGTATGTTTTGGATTAAAGTTGTTATACATATAGGCACGTTTTGTCATTTCTAGTGTGCAATTTGGAGATATCATTTTTTAACAAGTGTAGTTTTTTTTATATTCTGAAACCTAAACGTAACTAAAACGTAAGTAAATAAAAACGTGGGACGTAAGGGAGCTTGACCAAGACCATAAGCTCCAAGCCAACCTCACCTTCACGTGGTGCGTCCTGTTTATACAGACGAGGAACTGGCGACCGACCGATGGCGATATAACCATCCAATGTAAGGCGCAGCTAAATGTTAGACTGTGACGGGCAGCAGCGTCACAGTTGCAAGGGGCTGCGCCTCTGCGCTCGCCAACCCGCCTGCCAAGCGTGGCGAGTATTGGCAAAATCCCCTCATGAGTGCACACAAATAACCAGGCCCCCAGTCTCCGGCAGCCCCGCTATTCCTGACTTTGGTAGCGGTCACGGTAACGGCGGGGCAGGGGGTGCTAAGAATCCCCGGAGGCGATCGCGCTGCCACCCCCGACGACAACTGGCCCGTACGTACCGTACTGGCCCTGGTAACGTACAACACGTGTACACTGAGGACAGATGAGAAGTTGCTCGAGCTGGAGGAAGAAATGAGCAGGTTACACTGGGACATAATGGGTCTATCAGAAGTCCGTAGCGATGGCGAGGACACGATAACTCTACAGTCCGGAAACCTGCTCTACTACCGGGAAGGCAACCAACGAAAGTCCCAAGGTGGTGTCGGGTTCCTCGTTCACAAGTCCCTCGTCAACAATATCGAGACCATCGAGAGTGTGTCGAGCAGGGTAATATACCTTATACTAAGAATATCCAAGAGGTATTCGCTGAAGGTCATACAGGTATATGCACCGACCTCGAAACACCCGGATGAAGAGGTGGAGGAAATGTATGAGGACGTAAGTAGAGCCATACATACTTCCAAAACCTATTATACTGTTAAAATGGGGGACTTCAACGCGAAACTGGGCAAGCGAGGCGAGAATGAGTTGAAGGTGGGACCTTTTGGATACGGGCAAAGGAACGCCAGAGGACAGAGGCTGGCCGACTTTCTGGAGAAGGAGGGACTCTTTGCGATGAACTCTTTCTTCCAGAAGCCGCCTCAAAGGAAGTGGACTTGGTTGAGTTCCGATGGCTTTACGAGAAACGAGATTGACTTCTTCATGACCTCCAAGAGACGGTTATTCAATGATGTCTCAGTGATCAACAGGGTGAAAACCGGAAGCAATCACCGAATGGTTCGAGGCACATTGAATATAAATGTCACATTGGAAAGATCCCGCCTGATGAAGTCCATGCTCCGACCGACTCGTGCTCATATCAAAAATTCCGAGAGCTTTCAACTCGAGTAGTCAAACCGCTTTGATTGCCTAGAAAATTGCGTTACAGTGGACGAAATTAACAACGGGTTTGTGGAAACTGTTCAAACGGCGGGGTCTAAGTATTTTAGGCCTGGCCGTAAAAATAAACCTCAAAAACTGTCGGTCCACACTCTCGACCTTATGGCAAAACGTCGATCTATGGCACTGCAGACTTCCGTTAATGCTGAAAACTACAGGCAGCTCAAAAGACAAATATGGAAGTCCCTGCGACACGACATTCGTTGCTTTAACACTAATAGTGTTAAAGAAACGATAGAGCGGAACCAAGGCTCCAAAGTGTTTGCAAGGGACATGTCTATTGGGCAGAGCCTGTTGACGAAGCTTAAGACGGAGGACGGCAGTGTAGCGTCGACGAAAGCAGAGGTTTTGAGGGAGATCGAAAGGTTCTATGGGCAGTTGTACACCTCAGTAGCCAAACCCGTTGATAGCTCGGCCAGAGACCCACGAGCTATCCTGACCGGTCACTATACCGAAGACATCCCGGACATCAGCCTCTACGAGATTAGGATGGCCCTTAAACAGCTCAAAAACAACAATGCACCTGGCGAGGACGGAATCACAGCAGAGCTTCTGAAGGCGGGTGGAACACCGGTACGTAAAGTCCTTCAGAGACTCTTTAATTCCGTGCTGCTAGAGAGCATCGCGCCTGAGGCATGGAACAGGAGTGTGGTGGTGTTGTTCTTCAAAAAAGGAGACAAAACCTTATTGAAGAACTACAGACCCATCTCCAGAATAGAAGGAAAAAGGAAGCGAGGAAGACCAAGAATAAGCTACATGCAGCAAATAAAGGAAAAGATAAATGTCGGGTCGTATCAGGAGGTTAAGAGAAAGGCGGAAAGCAGAGAGGAATGGAAAAAACTCCACCGACAAGAGCCTAGCTCTTAAATTGGATGATGATGACAGAGACCCATCTCACTCCTGAGCCATGTCTACAAGCTGTTTTCAAGGGTCATCACGAACCGTCTCGCACGTAGGTTTGATGACTTCCAGCCTCCCGAACAAGCCGGTTTCCGAAAAGGCTATAGTACCATAGACCACATTCATACGCTTAGGCAAATTATACAGAAGTCCGAGGAGTATAATATGCCTTTATGCTTAGCGTTTGTGGACTATGAGAAGGCCTTTGATTCGATCGAAACTTGGGCGGTGCTTCAGTCTCTGCAGCGGTGCCACATAGACTATAGGTATATAGAGGTGTTAAGGTGCCTTTACAATAACGCCACCATGTCGGTCCGAGTACAGGAGCAGAACACGAAGGCGATTCCATAGCGGAGAGGTGTGAGACAGGGAGATGTCATATCTTCGAAACTGTTCACAGCGGCATTGGAAGACGCCTTCAAACTTCTGGAATGGGAAGGAATCGGCATCAATGTTAATGGCGAACACAGCACACACCTCCGATTTGCCGATGATATAGTTGTTGTGGCAAAGACGCTGGACGATCTTGGCACTATGCTCGAAGACCTTGACCGAGTATCCCAACAAGTGGGTCTTAAAATGAACATGGAAAAGACGAAAATTATGTCGAACTCCCTTGTCGTATCCACTCCAGTATCCGTTGGGAACTCAACTCTCGAAGTTGTCGACGAGTACGTCTACCTGGGACAAGTGATCCAATTGGGTAGGTCTAACTTCGAGAAAGAGGAAATCACGACGACGATCGACGAATCCAACTCGGCTGGGCAGCGTTCGGGAAATTGCGCAAGAGTGTCTTCTCATCTCATCTACCTCAGTGTTTGAAGACGAAAGTCTTCAACCAGTGTGTATTACCAGTGATGACATACGGATCCGAAACATGGTCTCTTACTATGGGCCTTATAATGAAGCTTAAAATCACATAACGAGCGATGGAAAGGGCTATGAAGCGACATCAATTTCCAAGTTGAATTTATTCTGTAAAGAATAACTGCTTGGGCCATCTGTTTCATAAACAGACGGCTAGATGGCGCTAAGCGTCACGCACTTGACGTTTTCATAAGAAACCACAAATTTCGCAGGGTCTGACTAACAGCACGGTAGCTCAATTGGTAAGAGCGTTTGGCCCGGTTTGCCAAAAGGTTGCTGGTTCAAGTCCCGCCCGTGCGCAAATTTTTGGTTTCTTATTTCATCTTTATGAATATAAAAATATGACACTGTGAGTGTTAAAAACATTCTAAAGCATTAGAAAGCGAAGCGACATCAATTTCCAAGTTGAATTTATTCTGTAAAGAATAACTGCTTGGGCCATCTGTTTCATAAACAGACGGCTAGATGGCGCTAAGCGTCACGCACTTGACGTTTTCATAAGAAACCACAAATTTCGCAGGGTCTGACTAACAGCACGGTAGCTCAATTGGTAAGAGCGTTTGGCCCGGTTTGCCAAAAGGTTGCTGGTTCAAGTCCCGCCCGTGCGCAAAATTTTTGGTTTCTTATTTCATCTTTATGAATATAAAAATATGACACTGTGAGTGTTAAAAACATTCTAAAGCATTATGCTGGGTGTTTCTCTACGGGAGCGAATCAGAAATGAGGAGATACGTAGAAGAACTAGATAACGGACATAGCCTTGAGAATCAGTAAGCTCAAGTGGCAATGGGCAGGGCACATAGCGCGAAGAACTGATGGCCGTTGGGGCAGGAAAGTTCTAGATTGGAGACCCTTCGACCAGAGACGCAGCGTGGGACGTCCACCAACAAGATGGACAGACGACCTTATAAAGATCGCAGGATCAAACTGGATGTAGACCGCTAGTGATCGGTCGCTGTGGAAACCCGTGGGGGAGGCCTATTTTCAGCAGTGGACGTCCTTTGGCTGATAATGATGATGATGATGATGATGAAACCTAAAGTATTTTAGTCAATCATTTTGTTTTTCTAATTTTAGGTATAGTTCGAAATCTGTTTACACGATAAAAACAAGGCACCTACCTACGACTATACTTTTTAACTTTCAATTGTACGAGTAAAGTTCGTTAAAATAAAAATAAAATAAAAAGATGGCAAATGTAGACATGTAGCTATGTCTTTTCGCATTTTCAAAACCACATCGTGAGTGGCGTAAAATTCTCACTCAAGAAAGAAATCTTAATGTAAAACTCTGAGCCCTGTCATATCCAATAACAATTCAGTGAGTTCATATTGTTCCAATTGACGATATTGAAACGGCCTTGCCTGGTGTTGTAACGGTTACACTTGCTATTTCTCAGACGCACTGATATTGAGACACTTATTTTTCTTACTATCACTATAAGAAAAGCGAGAATCGAATAGAAAAGTATTGCTTAAAAATTACACGAAATAAGGAACAGGTTCATCTTTTCGATTTCGAAAAGATAACTTTGTTATATAGTTTTGACGATAGTACCCTTTTTGTAGCTACATATACAATAACTATGTATATGAGTTACAACCAATTAAGTTTAAAACTACATATTTGGAAAAGATGTAGAACTTTATTTGAATATTTTACGCTTCAAACTACCCTAATCTTTTGTCTTTACACTTCATACTAACCTTTATTAACACGGGCAATAAAAAAACAACTGAAACGGTATAAGTAAAAAAGCTGGAAAACCGCCCAGAAAGGCTTTCATTAAAAAGCTGTTGATTAAAGCCATTCATACAAAATGAGCTGCACCAGCTCGATCAGTACAAAGGGAAATGTGAATTGTAGAAAATTGCTATCATTATAGCAATATTACGGTAGTATAAAATCTAAAATACGGTTTAGTTGGGATTAAGAAATGTCTTCAAATATTATATTAAATTGACGACCTCTATGATGCAGTGGCTGAGCACGCTAGTTTCAAGGCGTCGCCGCTCCGAAGTCCAGGGTTTGATTCCCGGTCGGGTCATAATATAAATCCAAATTTTCTGTATTTTCTCGGGTCTGGGGGTTGCGTTACCACCGGTGTGTTTAATTTCCATAACACAAGTGCATTAGCTACTTCCTTTGGGAGCAATGTATGTGAATGGTGTTTTTTCACTATACAAACTTAAAATGCGCTTGAAAAAAGCAACTGTGTCAGACGAGGAATCGTTCCCCGTGTCCTACGCAATCCGGGCGTATGCCTATGCCACTCGGCCACCGACAAATTGACAAGCCTGTTGAATTTAGCATTTTGCATTTTGCTTTCCGTAATGCATAGGCTGCGTGACCTCATCAATGTTGCGAAATTGCTCTCACAATATTCGAAGGAAATATTTTTACAAATATTTAACAATCGGTAAGATGAAGAAGCCCTACTTTTTAGTGTTTTGTCACTATACAAAGGTAATAACATAAATGCATATAAATAAAACATGCTTCTATGTATTAAATTGTACTGTATATGTCTTATATTAATGCAAAAACCGATCTGTGCCCTGAATAATACTTCAGCACTTATCAAGAGAAACGGTCGCAGTTTGTCTACACAACTAATGGCTTGAAAGACACACAATGCGGCCAACTTAGAAATAATACTTATCTTTCATAGTTATCTTTCAACTTCCAGCTAGTTTTAGTTTCCACGGCGGAGTTTTGATAAGTTGCGCTGCAAATAAACTAAGTTCAATACTTTGTGAAGGACGAAATAAAAGATCATTAATGAAACTTGAAGAAGTATCAAAGTGACGTTTCCTGCAAGGATACAGAAATAAACCTTAGACCCCTTACTCACTGCAGCTAAGCATCGATACTGTCGCGCGTTAGTATCTGCATCGATGCTAAATTAAATCAGTACCGTTACCATGAGTTAACGACGGTTTTTCTCGCTAGCGACGACGTCAAAAAAGTCTATGAAAAACTGCACAGCGCCTCTAGCGGTCACTGACAGAACTAAAATTTTCCATACAAAAAGTAACGTCGTCGTTAGCGAGTAAACTCATGTTAACGCGTGAGTCGCAATGCTGAAGAGCATTTTTTAAAAGCGCGACTGCACCGATGCCAAAAGTCGCAGTAAGTAAGGGGTCTAAAGCCAACGTCTACGTGTAATCTTAGTTCAGTTTGCGACCTTTTTTATATATTTTCTAGCATATTATAAAGCACATAATTAACCACATTAACCTTGGCTCTTTTCAGAATTAAAAACCATTTTCTTTTATTTGTGTTTTTTGGATGTCATCCTACCATCTTTTGCTTATGTATCCTATTATACATTTGTGTAATATTAGTATGTATGTTGATGTTAGTGCATTTTACTTCTTTTTTTGTACCACTCCTCTCACTTATTATTAATATTCCGCCACTCATTATACTCTCTGCATTACCAGGTCCGCCAATTGTACATTTTACAGTGCAATAAAGTTTAAATAAATAAATAATTTGACAATATCCAGCTTCTGCATCGCGACTGCATTGATGCTAAAGCACGTAAGCATCGCTCCTGCAGCGATGCTAAAAGTAGCGCAAGTGTGTAAAGGTTGTCATATTGCGGCTGCATCGATGCCGTATTGCGACTGCATCGCTGCTTAAAGTCGCAGTGTACAAAGGTAGGACCCGAGAAAATTCCTTTTTTACTATAAGGAAGATACTTATTTACAAGTGGTCATAATAATTAAGGTAATTTATTTTTAAATGCAATTTTTATAAACAATAAAGGCATTAAAAAAGCAGCAAATAAATAAGGCAGGATTAGCATCAGCAGCTACAACTTAAGTACAATAAATGTAATTTTTTTGACGTTTCGTATTGATAAGTTTAATTTTCTTATTTTTAACTGCAACTAATATCCTTATAACTAATATAGATCTTTAACAAATCTTTAAAAACATGTGTTATTTTTAAAGCTACATTAAAAATACTTAATAATCAATAAATACACGAATATACGCATTTTATCTCGTCGTTTTTGAGCGCCACCTCGTTGTTCAACAGATAAAACTGTGTATGACACTGAGCTCGGAGCGGATGTAAAGTATTTATACTATTAGTCAGGTAAAATAGAATAAATACCAACTTACTAAGAGCCGACATGAAACCGCAAACATTGCCAACCATTGCTTTTGATGCCACAAGTCCCAATCGTCTCCAAATAAGCGTTCGGAATGCGCTACCCGTCTCGTCTTGTCTCCGAAACGTCACGATATAGAATTCCTCCCATCGAGCAGGAAGGCTATCGGGAATCACCCTCCTGTCTGTCAGAGCCTTATCTTAGACCTGTCATGTCGTGTGCTAATGGAAACATACGGTCGAATAGTTCATCTTGAAACGCAATGGTTAAGTTGCCTTTTTAGCACTGCAAATGTAAAATTAATAGGGTAGTATTTCTGTTATTTTCTTCAAAGGTGTTGCATAACTGATTTGGATAAAGTTTAGTATCTTACATATCCTGGGAATATGGAGAATTATGTCCGGAAACAATGATGTGCATGAGCAGGAGCCACCATTCAGTTATAAAAATGTACTGTTTGTGCTACAATATGAATTACATGAACATTTCTTTGAAATTGACAACTGTTGTCTACTGCGGTGGCACATACAAAGGAAAAGGGGTATTCCTAAAAAAAAGTGAAAGTATCGTGTGATGACAGCTAACAAATAAGAATATAAGTTATATCCTATTATGTCCGTGTAAATGAGCCTGCTTCTCTATCTAGTAAGTAAGTAAAGTTAGCCTGTAACATCCCACTGCTGGGCAAAGGCCTTACCTCAACTATGAGGTAGTTTGAGCCAAACTCCACCACGCGGGCTCAGTGCGGGTCTCTAGCTAGGCTTTAAACAAATAAAAACGCCACAGTTCCAAACAGACTATGCAACCGTATGTTTCCAAGCGAGTGTTATCTGACGTGACGTCGGAGCGCCCTTCGCGCACAAAGCGTGGCGTAAGGACGCGGTATCTAGGGCAAGGAAAGGTGAAATGTAAGAGCCAGAACACAACAAACTCACAAAGAGTTGGTCACTGTGTGCAAGCACGAGTCAATATGTTTCTGAGCACGTTCGCCCCACGTCAGAATCCTTTTGGATCAAACCACGATGAAAATCAAACTTCTTTTAAAAATACAACCCTACTTATATTTTCAACTAGCGGTCAACCAGCAAACTTCGTTACGCTCTCGGTCCCGACCCGCCCCGGCCCCGTTTTATGGTTATAATCCTATTCAGGCCGGCGCCAAAACCAACAAAGTAAAACTCACGAAAATCAGTCCATCCTCTTGATTTATAAGTAGTGTCGTACCTAACATGACTTTCTTTTGTGTATACATAAAGATGCAAAAATTATTCTTCCTGTCTTTTATTTACCCATAAGCACAGATAGCGCCCCTACTCGTTTTATTGAAACGTATCACACAATACTATTATCTCACAGTTGTGCTTGTATTCGTAGTACGACTATTGTCTTGGCTATTGAGTCAGCTGTTTATAAACAATGAGAACGTACTATATTTACTGTGACGCAGTAAACAATGGTTGGAAGACATGATTCAATGCCCTTTCAGTACGGAAGTAGAACGCAAAAATTAAAAAATCATCACGAGCGTCTTGCACCCTCGGCGTTTGATCATATTTTATTTGGCCCAAATTAAAAGCGGCAAAATTCGTTTCTTTACGACTATAAATTTTAAAGCCATTTTTCTCTAGCGCTAAGCCCCAGTATTTACGCGTTTTCGGGGATCTGTATCCTTAAATTTCATAGTTTTTTTCATAACATTTAACTAATAAATTTATATGTTACGTAATACATAGTTTTTAACCGACTTCAAAAAGGAGGAGGTTATCAATTCGACTGTATGTTTTTTTTTATCATTATTTTTTTTTGTATGTATGTTACCTCATATCTCAGTCGTTTGTCGACCGAATCGAAAATTTTTTTCACTTACTTAGAGGGTATACCTTCTAGTTGGTCCCATTTTTTCTATTTTGGGATCTGATGATGGGATCTTGGTGTATTCGAGGGAAACCCTAAAATTTTAAAGGCACATATAGTGTTTCTTTACTAGAATCTTAATGTTGACGTGTTGTTACGTCTGATAGTCAACATTTTGTGGGGCTGAGCTGATGGTGGAACTCCTTAACGCCTAGGAGTTCAGTAATTATAATGACGAAACTTATGATAGCTAATTTATAGCTTCGTAGAAAATAGAATCATAAGGTGCAACTCCCCCCCCCCCTCTTATGTAATCACTAAAAATAAAGAAATAAAATAAACTTTAAAAAAAATAAAAACCGACTTCAAAACCAAAATGCACTAAAAAGTCTTAAATAGAGTTTATTTAACTCTTCATCATTGAAAGGAAAGGGATCCGTTTTAGGCAAACAATTTCTTTTTGGAGTCGGTGCCATCACTTTGACCATCAAGCATCAACTATCACAGCACCGACTCCAAAAAGAAATTGTTTGCCTAAAACGGATCCCTTTCCTTTCAATGATGAAGAGTTTATTTAAGACTTTTTAGTGCATTTTGGTTTTGAAGTCGGTTTTTATTTTTTTAAAGTTTATTTTTAAGATTAGAATGAGATTGTAAAAAAAAATGTAGTGAAAGACTTAAAACAATTATTTTTCACAGAGCAACTGCTTTTTAATCCCTCAAGCGTATGTGAACGAGACACAATGCAAATTCTATTGTTATGCGGTTGCCTGCAACCGCTCGGGTGTTGAAGCATTAACAGCTATCATACCCTTCTATTAGGATGAAGGGGGAGGAGTTAGTTCATGTAATTTTTTTCGGGTACTATTTGCGAATAGAAGAATACTACAGAGCGTTTCAATCCTACCAACCAGCAAACTAAGCATATAAATTAAGTACTCTTCTTCTGAGCAGTACCTCATTCATTCTGCTTAAGTTTCATTTATATTATTTAAGAAAGTTTTAAAAAAGTCATATTAGTTTCACCATTTATAACTCGACAACAGGTGAACCGATTTTCATGATCTGTTGGATTCGTCGCCGCTCCGTTTAGGAAAATAACTATGAAAACTACGGAGCTCGGGGCGAGACGAAGATCGCTAGGACCGCTAGTATAAGAAAGAAAGTCATGATAGTCACACCACTTATTACTCGAGAACGGGAGGACCAATTTTCATCATTTTTACTACGTTGTAGTTATTTTGGCCCTCAATAAAATGAAAACTTAAAAACGGGGCCAAGGCGGGACATGGCCGAGGGCAAAACAAAGATCGCTGGAACCGCTGAATAAAAAATCTTACTTAAAAAAACTGTGGTACGGAACCTTCATTCTGCCAGTTTTGCTCACACCTGCCCCGTTTTTCTCGGTCTTTACGCTATAATGTATTAAGTGAGGGACCTTTTCACTAAATCCGTTCGAATTACTTTCAGACTAAATTTGAGGCTGGTTGAGGCGAATTTAAAAGCTGGATTTAATTATGTTTGCCGTAAAAGAAAAGGGTTCGGGATAATACTCAGTATTTTTACTTTCTCAGTTATTTCGTTGTGTTATAAAAGTGATTATGGTTCGAGCTTTTGATGTTTATAACAAAGTTTGGAGTCGTTCATTATGCTGCTCTCTATTGAGTGCTAGAAAGTTAGTATTTTGATTTTTCATTAGTTTTATTATAAGACAGTTTTAGTAATGTACCAAAGTGCATAGTTACTTTCTTCATTATATAGCTAGAAATAACTATTGACCTGGCAATAGTAATACCTATTTACTCAAGTGATGTGACAACTTGATACCTACTAAATATTATTATCATCGAAGAAGATGTTAAGAGCTTTAGATTTTAAGAGCTTTAAGGATTTTAACATATTATTTCTGTATACTAGACAACAAAAAACTTTAAACGCATCACCCGAAGCGCGTTATCGTGAAACTATGAGCCTGACAAAAGCCATAGATAAGCCTCCACCCAGCCAGGAGCCGATAACATATCATATAGACGCCGTACAACACTCGTAAACCCGTTCGTAGAGACAGAGCTGTCCTTCCGCGTTCGACAGACGAGCGACTTGTCAGTGTCAAACAAACAGTGTCTAAAAATATTGAGCGCCTTCAAATTTGAGCGACAGGAGCGCGGCACAGCGGATGCCCATACATAAAAAACAGCGGCCATTGCATGCTGCCATTCATGAATGAAATTATCAGAAGCGTGACTATCGCGCGACCATCGGGCTGCTAAAATCACCTAAATGTGAAAGCGCTCTTACAATCAGCACCACGGAGAGAAATTCTGACAAAAATACAGTAACGATTACTTAAATATTCCTAAATCCGAGGACAACAAATGTTCAGTAATAATTACTAATCGATTTTAGTAAATGCTGTAAGTAAACATTACATGTAACGGTTTTGTAACTGCAAGTTTTTATTATTTAGTATTTAATGATGACGTCAGAAACATATGCTAAATGTTTTGTAATTTTAAGAGTTGTAATATCGAAAATGATGACGTCATAGACACTTACCAAGTGCTATGTACATACATAGTTATGAAAAGTAGGTATAAATCGTACTAAAACAATAAAATTTTCTTTATTCATATTACTTTATTGTTGATCGCAAGGTGTCACCTGGAGCGCTTGCAAACTTGAAAAGGCAGACAATTTAGTGCCTGTGCCATGAGCATTACTTGTATTGGCAAAATGGCTAATTGGAATTACAAAACAGATTAGTTTTTATTATAAAAATAAAATACGTTAGTAGTTTTAAGAAAACTATATGCAAAAACCAAGATGTGCTTACTTGGAAAACAAAAAAAATAGTTATATTACTATAAAAATACGTTAGTAATTTCAAATAATTCTAAGATGTAAGGTAAATACTAAGATGTAATTATCAATTTTAACAAAAGTTTGTTGTGTTGCCTAGTACTAAAACCATTTCTTGAAAGTATGCATTAGTTTTTAAAATCAAACTTAATAGGTTTGCAATACTTACAAAACTTTAAATATATTTACTATAATTTGCGATAACCATGAAATTTCGTAATATCTGGCATTGACTAAAACCAACGTTTAGGAAATACAATTACAAATACAAAGGCTTTGCTATAATTCATTTATATTTGTAAGAACAGAAAAACTTTCGTTTCTAAAATTAAAACTTAGTGTTTGCGTTAAATACGAAACACTTTTTTAATTTAAATGTAAATTGTATAAAATGTAAATCCAATGTTGGCTGTATATTTAGTATTAAGAAACATGTAAAACTGTAATTTTGAGAGCTGTGGATTTTGTTGTAATAATAAATAAAAAAACTGGTGGTGTCTTTTTTCTCCGTCATCGTTCACTGTAGTGGCTAAGCACGCTGGGTTTCAAGACGTCGTGGCTCCGAGGTCACAGGTTCGACTCCCGGTCAGGTCAATGTATAAATCCTAATTTTCTGTATTGTTTCGGGTTTGGGTGTGTACATAACACAGGTGCATTTATCTTACTACTTCACTTACTTTGGGATCAGAGCAATGTATATTGTAAGTGATTGGTGGCAAAAAAAAACTGTTGATCACCATATGAATGGATGTACTAATATTTTTTGATAGATTACTGAAAACATTCTCGAAAAATGTTCTTAACCATAGCTTTACTTATTATTTGCTCTATTTACTAGTCTATCTCTCTTTCCAGTATTCTAAAATGTATTTTAGTGTCATTGATGGCAAAACGCGCATGCTGTCGCTACAGTTCAAATTCTTGATTAGGATCATTATTATAGACGCGACCCCATACTCGCAAAACCGAACTTTGCTTCAAGTGTACAGTCACATTGCATATAAGAAAGCTGCCTTTACTTGAAACAGTATCAAGCGAAAATGCGGCAGCAAGCCAACTGAAAAATACTCTGCGACAAATCGCAGCCCAGTCGCACGTCTGCCGGTCAATTTTTTACAGCCTTTATCATTACACATTCTGACTCCCACCCATCAGAGGGCCGGACCCCTATAAATAAGCTACAGACCTTCAGATTGGCACAAATGAAAGGGTGGAGGAAATTAGGGTTTTTTAGTACGGAACGCGTCGTGTCGGTACAGCAGTAAACAATTTTTCATATCCAGGGACAGGCGGCGAACAGTATTATGTGCCTGATGGAATGTTTTATGGTGACCATAAGGCATTAGGGGGTAAACGCAAACTTTAAGGGCGAGGACGTAATTTGGTAGTTCGTAATGCCGCGATACTGCTCATGTTTGAAGTAATGTTTTTTAAATGACGGTGTATTTTACTTCTTCTGTACTTTTAGTTAGAAAAAATAGGCTGAAAATTAGTATCACAAAAACACTATGCTGCAGGCCTAAGATGCGTGCCTATTTATCATTTATCGCGGCATTCGATTAATTTCAAACGCCTTTTTAATCATATTTAAGAAGGTTTTTACTAACATGTTTTCATTTGTTTCAAGAAGCAATTAGGATTGCCTTACAAGTAAAAACAATGTGGAGAAACATGTTGTTAAGGAAATTAAATTATTTTATCGATGCGATAAACGGTTTCGAAGCATGCATGTTAGTTAGGCCTACAGATCTCATAAGTTTTTGAACGAGAAAATAAAATAATGTGTGTCAAAAACATACAGGAAGCATCAGCAAAATAAATATATATCATAATCTGAAATCTGGGTAAAAATATTCCAACAAATAATATAATCAAGTAAGATGGGATTTACTAACTCCGTTCTAAAGGTATCCTTATTTTCGATAAATCTCAGAGCTCCTCCGGTTTATAGGATTAGGTAACTCGGAACTAGCTATTCTGAGATTTTCTAGGCCCAAATCCAATCAGAACGTCCAGACACCTTATAAAGGGCACTAATATTGTATTAGGCGAAGATGCTTAGGTATTTCTTCAAACTACAGCTGTCACTAGTGTTTATTCACTCGCACAGTTAAAGTATCGTTCGTCAAATAAAACAAGTATTATATGATGAATATTCTCCTGTAGTGTTATAATTTATGCGATCACTTCAAATTAGAAGGGCAGTTCAAAGATTACCTTTTAATAAACTTAACTGAAAGAATATAGGAATTTACATCATCATCACAATCAGCCAAAGGACGTCCACTGCTGAACATAGGCATCTCTCACTTTTCCACGGGGACCGGTCGCAAGCGGTCTGCATACAGTGTGATCCTTCAATCCTTACAAGGTCGTCTGTCCATCTCTCGGTGGACGTCCAACACTGCGCCTTTTATCAAAGGATCACCAATCTAGAACTTTTCTGGCCTAACGGCCAACCAATGAGAATTTCCATATCTAAAGAAAACTTTTAAGATACTACGTCGCTTCATTTACACCCTAATGGTTATTTTTGAATTCAAAAGCGTGCAAAATTCTCGTCAGTGGAAACATAACCCTGACGCCCTCACACAGTATAATAATCACAGTATAGAACTCTCCTGCTTTTGACATAAGGGTGTTTTTTAAATGTGATATGCATACATTATGCACCAATCGTCTAGAGGTTAAAGTTTCCGGCAGTCTAGGAACTTGTCTGATGCATTAATTAATTCATAATTAATAAAGCGAGGAGCAGCTAGGACTCGCGTAAACACAAGCAAGGAGCTTGCACATACAGGTTGTGAAGTATTACCATAATGCGAAGTAGCTCAAAAAAACAACTACATAGTTTTTAAACCTACAACTATCTAACTTTTCAACCAAAAATTCCTAAATACATGATCGAGAGGGCGATTATTAACTAAAAATAGGTGCTGATAGTTCGTAATTGATGATATAAATTCCCAAGTAATGGCATTAGTCATAAAAAGGATGAATAACCCCTATTATGTTTCCATATCTCTGTCAAACCCCTGATCGGTCTCTCCGTTCATCTGACAATCTCCGGCTAGGCACGCTGGCCCACCGTTCCTCGTACGTTTCCAAGTCTTTCACAGTGACGGCAACACGACTGTGGAATTCTCTTCCCGTGGATATAAAGAGAACCGATGCAAAGTTGTCTTTCAAGAATAAAGTTCGTACATTTCTGAAAGAGTGAATAATTGCATATTATTATTATATGTATGTATTTTTGCTTTATTTATGTTTATGTATATACTTATATATATTTTGTAGTTTAATTATTTATCGATATAGTTATTATTTATTTAGTTTATTTAATTCAATAAGGTCGGGAGAACGCGCTGATCAGGTTCGCTAGGTATGCACGTATGTCGCGATCGAAGTGGGTCGGCGCTCCGTCCTGCCGGAAGTACAATCCCCGTAAAGATGTAGAGGTACGTCGGCCAGCAGCTCCTCTAAGGTGTACTGCAGGAAGTCCAGGTACAACTTGCCGTTCAGCCGCTGCTGGATTCACTCGCAAAAATGGCACGACGTTCGAAATCCTGCGGCTTCAGCCCCTGCACCCGGAGACGTGGTGTGTGTGCCTCTCGGTACGCCTGAGGATGCCTTACACACCCCCATCGCAGTCAGGCTTGATGCGGGCGCTGCGTGACACCGTAGATCTCGGCGTACATCCGCGAGGCATCAGCGCAATTGTAGTCTGCATCATCACATGGTAATACATTACCATACGCAAATAGGCGATGTTCACGTAACGATATGCATCCTGATGACAGGACTTTACTGTTACAATTTCGAGATGAGACTGACGGAAGGACGACTTTCGAAGCAACTGTTGCGATTGACTTATGCCGACGCGACGCGTGTCGCGTAGGCAGTAGCAGTGTAGGGTGACCATGCTACTAAATGCTAGTCTAGTATTTAAAAACAAAAATGAGTTTTTTCAAAGACTATTATTCAATCGCAACTTTGTTTTAAGGTTTGCGCTTTTAAACGTATTCTCGTAAGGAAGTCGAAATTAAACCCATTACATTTGTGTATGTCAATAAATAATAATGAAGTTGATGATGGGTCTTACATAATAAGCATGTCACAGACACTATCTACTTGTCAAATGCTTGAGAATCCAGAAAGTTGAGTTGGTAACCATTTACTCTACTTTACCTAAATAATTATGTTCAATCGAACGTAAATAACTGACAAAACTTAAACACGTACTTAAATTTTAAACCTAAATAAAAGGATGTAATCCAACATTATTAAAAACAACGATGTTTAAATTCTTAGTTGTTTAAGCACACCTCCACATTAGTGTAAACATAAAATAATTCAATTTGGAATAATTGCTCTTTTATTCAAAAAAACTTTATGAAACCGTTGTCACCCTCCATGTAGTCATAACAGAAGCGGATTTAAGCGGAATGCCTGGCGGTGGCGCCGGCGGCGGTGCCTTTGACGTTTTCGAGCCGCCTTGCCGACATAAATCTGCCGAACCGTATGCCCTTGCATTATGGCTTACTTTAGATGTGCGTATGCGCTAGCGGCTCTTTGAATCTTTCTGTTAGCGAAAAACGGAGAAAAGGGTTGCTATTGCTATGAAAAAAATTGCACGATTTGAATAAAAAATGAGAATACAAAAGTCGTGAATACATACTACTTTTCAAAATAAAATGATAATAATGACTGGTGCTATTTATTTAAATTTACGAAATACATTTTGAAATTCAAACGATATTTATCATACTAAAACAATTCATTTTTAAAGAATGTCAAAAATTTTTGGATTGTGAAATGAACTCACAATTTTATTTATTTATTCAAACTTTATTGCACTGTTAGTTGTACGATTGTAACACAATTTCTGTTTGTTTTTAATTCAGAATAATACTGCACATTTACAACGTTAGTAAAGTACGAGTACTTAGGTATCCTTTTTATTAGGGTAATCGCCAAATTTCAATTATTTACCTACATAATGAGTTTTTCGTATAATTCGTGCAATTTTCTTTCTGCTGGCAATACTCAATGGGCACTGACCGAATGTTGAGTCTTTGTGCTTGCGTAGTCAGTTATTTTTGTTGGTGTGCGTATTTGTCAGTGTAGTAGTGCAAAAACAGCTGTAAATGGTGTCTTTTATCACTTCTAAAACACGCTGATGTTTTGTTAATTATCTCAGAAACTAGCCTGTATTTTTGGACCAAATTTGGTGAGCGTGATCATAGTGATTTATAGATTCCCCCCGTTGGCTATCGATCATTAGTTTTGTTAGACCCTGTATTTATTAGATTCTTATTACTATTTTCATATTTTAATTTGTGTTTTTTTTTTCACTGCACCCGTTGCTATCTTTCTGCATGACCTAAAGGTTTGACTGGCAGAGAATGCTTTTAGCATTAAGTCCACCTGTGTACACTAAATTTGTGCAATAAAGTCTTTAAATAAAAAAAAAATAAAAAAAATTATCACTACTATAATATTAATCCCTCAAGCGTATGTGAACGAGACACAATGCAAATTCTATCAATTTCTCTTCAAATTCAAATTCTAGGAATTTACATCATCATCATAATCAGCCAAAGGACGTCTACTGCTGAACGTAGGCATCCCTCACTTTTCCACAGGGACCGTTCGCAAGCGTTCTGCATCCAGGGTGATCCTGCGATCCTTACAAGGTCGTCTGTCTATCTCTCGGTGGACGTCCAACACTGCGCCTATTATCGAAGGGTCTCCAATCTAGAACATTTCTGACCTAACAGCCAACCAATGGGAATTTACATACCTAAAGAAAACTTTAAGATACTCCGTCGCTTCATTTACTACACTCTAATGGTTATTTTTGAATTCAAAAGCGTGCAAAATTCTCGTCAGTTGAAACATAACCCTGACGCCCTCACACAGTATTATGAGAACTCTCCTGCTTTTGACATAAGGTTGTTTTTTAGATGTGTTATGAGACGATGGCATACATAATGCACCAATCGTCTAGAGGTTAAAGTTTCCGGCAGTCTAGGAACTTGTCTGATGCATTAATTAATTCATAATTAATAAAGCGAGGAGCAGCTAGGACTCGCGTAAACACCAGCAAGGAGCTTGCACATACAGGTTGTGAAGTATTACCATAATGCGAAGTAGCTCAAAAAATCAATTAAATTGTTTTTTAACCTACAACTATCCGGTTTTTTAACCACAAATTCCTAAAAACATGACCGAGATGGCGATAATTACTAAAAATAGGTCCCGATAGTTCGTAATTGATGATATAAGTTTCCAGGTAATGCCTTCAGCCATAAGAAAGGATCAACAACATTTATTTTTACTACTATAATAGTAAGCTGAGAATCCATAAGCTCAAGTGGTAGTGGGCAGGGCACATAGCGGGAAGAACTGATGCCTGTTGGGACAGTAAAGTTCTGGAGTGGAGACCCTTCAACCAAAGGCGCAGCGTAGGACGTCCACCGCCAAGATGGACAGACGACCTTGCAGAGATCGCAGGATCGCACTGGATGCAGCGCTCACAACCAGTCGCTGTGTAGAAAGCTGTGGGGGAGGCCTATGTTGCTGTAACATAATGCTGCTTATAGTGATAATACTAAAGGTAAGAAAGATAGAACGGAATAATCACAAAAAAAAAATCTATTTAGGGCTGATTTTTCAATAGTCAGATAAGAAATAATCATCGAACAAAATACAATATGGCTATTTGAAATTTGCTTATTGAATTTGAAAACGTCACCTAATTGTCAGCAATCATACGTAACTGTCATTTTTTAAAATGTTTTTATCAGTCTGATAAGTTTTAACTGACCATTGAAAAATCGGCTCTAAGTATTTTAGGGCATCTACATTGAAACATTTACAAAGATCACTTAACTCGTATTTAACATCGCAAATCTTTATTAAAAGTTGTGTAATCAAAACCAGTGATTAGCATCCGTCCCCGGGCCACAATTTAACCAAGTTTAGGGATTCCACAGACGAACCCTATACCTCATGATTAAAGAAGTTGAAATTGTGAGTTACGGCTAGTGAACGGAAAAAGCATAGAACATAAATTCAATTGAAACATACACAAACTCTGTCTGGGTTAGTGAAATAAGAAGGAAGAAATACAAGAGATAACAAATCGAGGATAATATTAAATCCACTACATATAAATTAAATATCACATCGTATCAGGAGTTTAATTATAAGTAGATGTAGTGGTAAGCGCTCCTAACTATTACGCCAGCCGTCGCAGGTTCGATTCCCGCGCAAAGCGCAAAACTTTGTGTAATATGCACGAACACTTATATCTAAGTCATGGCAGTTTATATGTATATAAGTATTTATGGGAGACGCCCCCGTCATATCGTTGTCTAGTATTCGTGACACAAGTCGGAGAATTCCTTACTTCGAAACCACGACAACTGGTGTATTGTTTGCCACATATTTATTTTATGTATAATCCATAAACCAGGCATTATTAATATTTAAGCGATTTAATAACAGCAAACCTCCGTCAAACCAAACCAAATGTTTTTAATTTTGAGTGATATACAGTATTTTCAGTAACGACTGTTATGCTTCTTCGCTTTTAACGTTGAGTTGCAACGAACAGCATGACCGTATGTCTGTGTCCAAAGTTGACACAAGACTCGCACGAGGTCATCAAGTGACCTCGTAAACTTAACATTCGGAAGGGTATAGTGATGTATCTGTATAACGGCCGTTACGCCGAGACTAACGGGCGTGACGTTAGCCCGTTTATAACGTTAGTAAAATAAAGCCTAGCTCTTCACGTGCGTGGCTGGATAACTTATAAAGCTTTGTTGGTTTTCATCAGTAGATACATAATCACCTCTCCCTCTCAGACCCACAGAAATACAAGTCCATAACCTACGAGGGTCAAACTGAAAGTTCTTAGAAAATCAAAAACTGATTACATTAGCCAGTTATTAGTTTTATTATATCTTTTCAAAATATTGTCCATTGACGTCAATACACCGCTGCATGCGATGGAACCACTGGGAAAAGCACTTTGCCCACTCGTCCTTAGGGGTCTCTTCAATGGCATCGCGATACGCAGCCACCGCTTCTTCAGCATTCATAAACCGCTTTCCTTTAAGTTTTTCTTTAATTTTTGGAAATAAATAAAAATCACAAGGCGCGAGGTCGGGGCTATACGGCGGGTGACCCAGTAATTCAACGTTTGATGTCGCCAAATAGTCGATCGTTCGCTTGGCGGTGTGCGACGAGGCGTTGTCGTGGTGAAGGAGGATCCTACTGCGAGGTCGTTTCTCTCGAACTTTTTCCAAGACAAGTGGCAAACAATTGGTAGTGTACCATTCTGCAGAAACTGTTTTTTGATCCTCTAACACAATTGTTGCGAAATGACCTATCCTTCCAAAGAACGAGGCCACCATTTTTTTTCCCGCACTTCGATCTCTCTTCACTTTAGTTGGCAACTCCTCGAAAGGAAACACCCACTGAGCAGATTGTCTTTTGGTTTCAGGATCATAACAGTAAATCCAGCTTTCGTCACCTGTTAGTATGTCGAACACAGCATTTGAGTCACCTCCGTTAAATCTTTCAATCATTTTACGGCACCTATCCACACGATGGAGTTTTTGAGCCTTAGTCAAATTATGAGGTATCCACCGGGCGCAAAGCTTCCTGACCGCTAAATGTTCGTGGAGGATTTTGTGCACTTGACTCATACCGATGCCTAAGCTTGTCCGAATCTGCTGATAGGTCACTCTTTTGTCAGTCTCTATCATACGCCGCACAACACAGATGTTATTTTCAGTCGTCGCCGTAGAAGGCCGTCCCTCACGTACATCATCAGTGAGATTAGTGCGACCACGTTTAAACTCATTAAACCAGTTGTAAACAGTCGCACGAGATGGGGCTTCATCGTGAAAGGCCAATCGTAGTCTATCATAACTTTCTTGTTGACTTAAATGACATCGAAAGTCATAAAAAATCATTGCACGAAAATTTTCTCGTGTTAAATTCATGTTGACGTGACACAGACAATTTTCAATTTGTCGCCAAATCGTAAAACAAATGACAAATGAATGAAATATATAATAGAACTCTTTGCCAATACTCAGTAATATTGGCAAAGAGTTCTATTTTCAAATTTTAGAATATTTTTTTTATTATATTGTTTATAAGTGGCCAGTTCTAAGAACTTTCAGTTTGACCCTCGTATGAATTGTGTGTAACTTATTACTATCATATCTTATTACTATCGTATCTAACCTAATGGTCCTTGCATTACAATATTAAATGATTGTATCATAAACAGTGGTTGGATAATCGGATGCATATTTACTTTAACTTCATTTTAAGGCTAAGATATTGTACCTACAGGCGGGAAGAAGTATGGAGGCGGCTTCTTAAAAAACATATTTTTAATGTAAATCCCGGGATTCCAGAAAATTCGAGAATTCCAGACTAGTCTGTTACATGGTGAGGAAACGACGTCTTTAGAATGTGGTAATACTTAAAGTGAATTTTACGACTTATGAGTATGTTTAATATAAGTTACTGAATTAAGGGACCTGGGCGTACTTCTCGATTCAAAATTACACTTAGAACAGCACATAGAATGCATCATTAACAAAGCATATCAACTTTTTGGGTCCGTGATACGAGCCTCCAAAGACTTCAAACGAGCCGACACTTATATTCTGCGCTACAAATCTCTAATATGATCACAACTGGAGTACGCGGTACCTATCTGGGATCCCTTTTATTCTAAATACACTGAACTAATTAAAAAAGATGAACGTAAATTTCTAACAACTCTACATTTTTATATCATATCATATTGACGACCCGTCTGGTGTAGTGGTCGAGAAATCGCCTACTACGCAGCGGGTGCGGGTTCGATCCCCGCACAATACAAACATTTGTGTGCATGAACATGTCTGTTTGTATTGGTCTGGGTGTTTTCTATGTATATCATGTATGTATTTACAAACAAAAAGTATTTAAGTATTATATCCGTTGTCTGGCACCCATAACACAAGCTTTGAGTAGCTTACTTTGGGACTAGATGGCGTGTGGGAATGTCCAAAGGATATTTATTATTTATTATAGATGCAACAGAAACTGCCTAAATAACACCAATTTACTTAAAATTTACAAGATGCCAACGATAAAATTTAAACGAATCCTTTTGCAAGCAGTCTTACTTTTCAAGATATGCAATAGATACTTCGATTGCCTCGCTTGAACCAACGAAATTTGTTACGTTGTCCCAAGATCTGTACATCGTTGGGTTCTCGAACAAATAAACTGTTTTTCATTAAGGCTTGCAGAACTAATGCTGGCAAAAGATCACCATTGGTAGACATTTATAATAATCACTTTGAAAATATAGACATAGTTACTTATAGACATAGTTATTAAATATAGACATAGTTATTTTATAGGCAGAGCAATTTTTGTCTCTCTTATATGACAGTGCACCATACTGTATGTAGGTATTATTTTGTTACCTACTCTTAGATGTTTTTTTTCTACTTTCCCTTACCACTTCTATATGTTGCAACACTAGCGACTTCACGTAAACTCTGTTAACTAATTAGTGGATAACGGGGTTATACATTTAATATTTTATTAGTTAATAAATTATTATAACATGTAATGTGTAGCTGTTTGTTATTTCTTAATAAATAAAATAAAAAAAGAAGAGCCCGAATAGGTTTTATAATAAAAATACTAGATTTTACGATTTAGGAATCCCAGGATTCTTTAGATTCAAAAGTGCATTTCATTATAGCTAACACATCAATTTTAGGTGAATTTGCATGCGATTATCCGATCACTAATCATAAATAAAATAATTATGAACATGAACTTATTTAAAATAATACCTTATACTACTTTAGCATATTGATCCTCAACGATCAATCAATTCATATCCATATTTACATTTACAACTCACGTCAACCTGACTTTCATTAATGTGGTAATTGCTATAAACGCAAGAAATAAACACGTAGCCAACAACATTATCCGTAAAACATAATCGGTTTACGTTACACGTTGCCACCATACTAGATGTAAAGGAAATTCTGTAACAGGCAGTGTATTGGATTAGCTGTCAAAACATTCCAAACTACCCCTCTAGCCTGTCTGTGCCTGGAAGAGACATAATTCATGTTTCTAAAGTAAATAATATCTGCGAAAGTGCCTTGCATTTTGTTCCTCGAAAATGTCTGCTGCACGCCTCTTGCAGGTAACGATTAGAAATCTATTTAATATTTGTGTTTATGTATAAAACAACTGATTTCAAATCATTCGGAAATAAATTGGTTCCTAGGCGCTTTAATATTGGCAGGTACTCGATATCCAGTCTATATACTAGATTAAAAGTCGAAAGTTTAATGTCATGATTGAGACCATTTTCGCACAAACATGGCTTATACATGGGATCATGCTTTTAAGTACGGACAACAGCACGTCAAGGTTAACACGGCGGTATCGTATGCAGTTGTAATAAGGGCTAGTTTGTAAACAAAAGTGGGTAACCTGATGTGCTGTCGGACTGTACCTTGAATTATTTTCTTGCATATTTATCTTTTCAGTATATCACAGCTACCTAAAATGAAACACTTGACATGAGATCATTGAAAGCCAGCTTAGCCAGCGCCTGAACAGCGTCGAACTAACGTACCGACCGAATAAACGTACCGACGTTGCAGAGTAATTTTACTTGTCGCGAGACGAACCGTTTACTCAAATAACGACCGGTCGCCCCGTATGTTACGTTAAAGTCCGATTTTTTTGCTTGTCGAATATTGTAAACAATCTTGACAATCCTTTTTAACAAAATGATTCGGTTTAATCCCTCAAGCGTATGTGATCGAGACACAATAGATATTCTATTGTTATGCGGTCTCATGTGACCGCTCGGGTGTTGAAGCATAATAAAATAAACACAAAACTTTAAACCTACAACGGATCAAGTCCACCTCCGGTTTAAGATGACCAATAAAAATTACAACGCAATTGATGTAGTGGTTAGCGCTCCTGACTATTACGCGGAGTCGCGGTTCGAATCCCGCAAGGGGCAAATGTACCTATGTGTAATGAGCACAAACATGTGAACCTACTTAATTCATGGATGTTTATATGTATTTAAATATTTATGGGAGACGCCACCGTCACAATTGTTGTCCGGGATTTGTAACACAAGAAAACCAATTCCTTACTTCGAAACCACGACAATTGGTGTGTTATTTCTTTATTTATTAAAACCTATTTACAAGAAACCAAATCATTTCAAGTATCCTCTTTTGCAGAAGGCGCCTGAAATAAACTTCCGGATCCGGCTGCGACCATCACCAACATTACGGGGGGCTGGTGAACGGGGCCTGTTCGGACATTCAATATCCGATATGATACGACCCGCTAAGAGATTGGTACGATAGGCGATACAGCCAAACTTTGAAAACGAAATTTGGAGATTTATCTACACAATTGAAGCTGAAAGCTGTATAAACTTGCTTCAATAAGAAATAGCCTTCGCAAATTTTGCAGTAATAAACGCACTTTTAGCAAAATTAGCCCATATTTAGCCGGGACATAGATTTTTCTCCCATTTACTTGTACAAGACATCGAGAAAACTGTGTGTGTTGAAAACTGTGTATGTTTGGGTTTGAACGATATATTAAGCGTTTTTGTCGATCAATATATTGTTAACAATACAGAAGTAAAACACACAAAATAAATATCTAAATCAATAATAAATAATGAAAGACTCCATGTCATCAGAATCGCATTCCGAGCCATAGCGACGACTCTTTTTAAAAGGCACAACGTTGGAAAGTTTTCCTACATAAAAGGCGGAGATACTGGCTCTTTTCATCTTCTTTGATGTACCTGCTTTAGGTGGTCTGCCTGGTCGTTTCCTCCTAATATTCGAAGTCCCTGTCTCAGTAGTAGGGTTGATACACTGGGTTTGATTTAGCTTGGCCTCTATCTCCACTGTTCTCTGCTTCGCTTGAACAACGTTTGTACTTTGTATTGATTCTTGAGCTCTGTTTACAGAGTTCGCTTCAATGTCAATATTGGCTTTGGAACACGTGGTGTTGTCAGGATCTTCATGAGGTAGTTTGGCAGAAAGCACTGCTTTCATTGTTTGTCTGGAAATGTTTAACAAAATTGCTTTAAATCATCAAAGTGAGACAATATTAGTTTCCGATTTTATGGGATTTTCAGTTTTTAGATGATTGACTGCGCTACATATTATTATACCAAGTATAAGCATTTGTTGAGCACGAGCAAAGACCGTTATGATTAGATATATAAAATCTGTATTAATTATTTAATAACCGAAATGAAAACATACCTGACCTCATCTGCGGAATTAAATTCTAGCAGTTTCGGATCATTTATGCAGTGAGTTATATGTACAGAAGGTGGGTCGTTTTTGGATGATGATGGCTGTTCATCTGGTTTATTGTCCTCATTTAAATTATCGTGTTTATTGTCCCCACATTGATTCTCAGAAGCCATCACCAAAAAAATAGGAACGGAATAACAAAATTAATAAAATTTTACAACACCAACAAATTATCAAACTTTAGGAAACGTCAGGCGATCCGTAGACAAAGGAGAAGTTGCGCAGTTAAATCTTATTTTATTTCAAGGAGGTTTAATACATTCTTCAAAGTTTTTAAACGCTTTGCACGATTCGCTGAAGCCTACAGGAGAGTTTTGAGAGCTCTCACGTAAAGTATTACTCAAATCAATTGAGACGTTTCAATTAATTTTGGAACTTTCCAGCACGTGTAAGATTTTCAATTTAAAAGTAAAGATATAAACCTACAGTGGTAATAGATGTATAATATCATAGACAAATAAGAGGGCTAAGTTTTATACAAACTAGCTACAAACGTATTTCTAATATAACATGAAACATCATTATTTACATGATACTAAATTAATTTCTCTCGGTACTACATGGCACAATCAGGTGGTTTAAGTTTACAGGTAACTCTTATACAAAACCACCACATTTTTTCCCCACAACAATATTCAACCCCTACCCTATATCTTATCACCACAGACGCGTCCAGGAACAGAATTAATCAGTACATCTCACCGCAGTTGCTTATGGCTGGAGGTAAATAATTCAGGCAAAAGCCAGCCAGGGGTGGAGAACATTTTCATTGCGCTTGCTACGACACGCCGGGGAGCAATGCCTATAAGCTTCATAATTTAACGCAAACTCACCTCTGTTGAAGGTTGAAGGCGGTGGATGCATAAGACTTGGGAGACGGATTAATCAGATCTGTCGTAGTTACAATTAAAACAGAATCAGATTTATTCGCTTAGTGATTGTAAAAGCATTCTGATCATCTCTAAAAGGTACGATTGACGTTGCTGTATTCAACCTTTTCTTATTCAAGCAAACGAAATAACAAGGATCAATTTAGACATGATTGGCAGTAAATAGGTACGCAAAATTAGATCCTATAACATCACGCCACACTTAGGACATAGTCAGTTTTATTACCTAAGACATAAAAGCCACCGAAGCCACGTAGTCTGTTGCGTAAGGTTCGCGCACATTATGTCGGGCCGCAGCGGGGCGGGTCGCAGCGCAAAAATCCGCTCAAATCGCTCGCATACATTTTATATGAACTATCGCAAACTATGCCGGGCCGCAGCGCATCGCATTATTGCAAGGCGGATTTGCGTCCGTGCGATGCGGCCCGCCCCGCCCCGTCAACAACATTGGATGTATCCATATTTAACGTTTTCTCTTTTGGCGAACTTTTTGTCTGTGCTGTTCATTAGCTTCTTCTTCTAACAACAGACAAAAAAAAAGAAAGTTCTTCGTCAGAGCTATCCACAACGTACATTTCTATGCAAATTCTGGCAGTACACTGTTCTCAAAATCCGTTAGTGCGCTGCGCCCCGGCCCGTCACTAATGTGCTAGGGTAACATTTTGCGATGCGATGCGCCCCGCTCCGCCCCGCTCCGCCCCGCTGCGGCCCGACATAATGTGCTCACACCTTAAGGCACGTACGTTTTCAAAGCCCGTCATATTTAGTAATCCAAACTTATTACTTAAAGCAGTTGTTCAGCAGTGTGGAATCAGCCCAAGGCTAATTTGAAGTCCTGCTCGCAAGAGGCGACTTACATACTTGCAGAAAATTTTATTAACAATGTTTATTACTAAGCAGACGAAATGTTTGAAGACTTGTTTTGTCTCAGAAGTTACTGAAACAGTACTACAAGTTGATACACCAAAGCAAAACTTTTGATGCGTTTGTTTGCATAAAAGCAAAATAGTTCCTGTTTATTGTTTAAAATGGACAGTTTAATAGTTATCATTTAACTTTTGATTGTTTGTGATGAGTATGCTATACAAGTATCATGTTATTTGTATTAAAAGATAGTCGATATATATAAGACATTTGTCATTTGCATTTTACGAACTTTACTTATTTCGTCCCTAACACAGGCTTACAGGTAAACAAATACAAAATAAAAAATCTTGGTATTCTCATTATCTCTTATTATTAACAAAGAATAACATGTATCGTAAATGATACAAGTTACCAAATGATGTAATGCCACTGTTACCTTAAAGAAAAACACTTGTATATCTTTTGTTGATCTTACTAATTGGGCGTTGTTTATGACCCCGCCCAGTAGTTTCGTAGTCCGTAACAGTGGTCCGACTCTGAAGGCCTACTACAAAAAACGATATCCGTCAATACGATAATAATTTTGCGAATCCCAAGCATTTCGTTGTAAGGAGTTGCATTCTAAAAAATTTCCGGATCCGGAAAACGATGATCGTATTGACGGATTTACTGCACAGTGATGTCGATTTTCAAGAGTAAGATTTTCAAGAAAGAAATCTTCTATTGGTTATATCTCTCATGTAGGACTGAATAAGCTAAGTACAATAGTAGCTAGTCAACTGCAGTTTCTTTGGCGAATAAATCGTTTCTCTGGTACCGAAACATAGAAACAGCAGTTCAAGGATTAAAATGGTGAAGGTAAGTCCGCCATATGTACCGTTACGAGTTGGTTTGTTCATGAATTTCAAAATAAAATTTATATTTTTGTTTTTATGCGTCATGGAGTTGAGAGATAGAAAGTAGTGCTTTAACATACTAATATTTAAGATACAAATAAGAAGTGTACCTATTCAAAGTTTTTTGAAAAATGTTTTCAATCCCTGGGATTCTATGTATGGAAATGGAAGGATAAATGACTAGAAACAGCGTTAGAAATACACTCATTGTCACTAACACAGTAGACCTCCATTTCAGTGCCCGGGGCATCAGACCCTTGTTTGTTTTTGATTCTGACTGCAACAGACCCGCAACTGATTTCAGGCTTCGTGGCAACTTAAAATAACTTTGCGTAAGCCTTGTTACCCTTTCGCACTTGTTCCTCTTTCTTCAACGTCAAGCAACATGATGGCTGATGTTTATCTTAAATAAAGAATTTCTTTTAAGTTTGTACCTAACAGATGGTGAAAAGATCAACAATTTTTGAACAACCAATTGGGAGACGTTCCGTTGGACGTCCTAGTACATTGTACTAGTTTACAACAAAACTGGGCTAGTTTGCAACATAAGGTCTAAGCAACAAAAGTGGGTAACCTTATGAGGTTACCCACTTTTGTTGCAAACTAGCCCTTATTACAACTGAATAAGAACTGCATTATTTACCTTGACGTGCTGTTGTCCGTACCAATGGAGGTTGTAGCTCAAGACCTGCTTAACCTTTGCCAAATCAACTGACAACGGTTTTCGCAAGATAGAGATGGATAGCGAGATCTAGGGTAGTGTTGTAAAATGACTATATCTGACCAATAACATTTGTCATAAACCATTAAATATGACCAGTCAAATACTGTCAAATTCAGTTAATTTGGCCATATATGCTGTACCGTAAATCTAAATTTCATGACTCAGTTTATGCAAAAAAAAAACTATATCACTTTTCGTGTTTTAGTTGTGATAACTTCGTATGATTTTTATTGTATTTACTAACAAACATTGTCATCCTACATTAATATAAGAAATTTCCAGATTCAGACAACAGACAAAGAACTTGTATAACACTAAACTAGACTTTAATGTTGTGTGAATAAGGTTGAAATAAGTATAATACAGAACTGCGCGAAAGTCACGTGACCGACCGAGTTCGACCAATCGCGTACACACAACCGAAAAAAGTAATGAAATGTTATTGAAATCAGCATGACTTACTTAGACCATTTATGACAGTTAGTGTCAATTTTTTTTTTACTGTTTTGGCCGTACATGACAATCAGTCAAATTTAGTCACTATGGTCATTTTCAACACTAATCTGGGGGCCAATTCTTGTGCAGTTCGTATATGAAAAAAAACTTTTTTACATGTATGACTTGATTTTTTCTGTTACACACACAGTGAAACTCGTAAACGAATTACCGCACGGAAAAAGTTTGGTTGACGCGAGAATCTGAGCCTTGATTATGAATCGGTAAACTTTTATCGTTTACGAACTGCCAGAGACCAAGATTCACTTTGGGTAAGCCACCATAGTAAGTTGGTAAGATATCTATTAAATTAAGGCATTGTGGCAAAAAAAAACACAAGTTGACTTTGTACGCTCGGATTTTTTTGATATGTGAAGGACGAAGAAAGTGTGATTTTTACAGGGTGTCACCGATTTTAAACTCTTTACAAGTCAGTGTTTATCCCTTTCTATCATTAGCTCAGTCATTAGAAATCCCGGCGAGACCATTACACGTCTTTATATTGCCAATGAGCATAAATAACTGTGATTTACTTTAGTTCTGTTATAATAAGCGGGTTTTCGAAGTGTATAAAATAATTATTTTATATGTGAATAATAAAAACTAGGTACTCAATATTCAAACCTTGTCGCAATATAGAAGTAGATTGAAATGTCAGTAGAATACTTAGAGTAAAAAATTCACACAAATGTATTGTGAACAGAATGACACAAGGAAAGTGCGCTATTGATACTATCAGTGAACGATAAAGCTCGAATGTGGAGCAAAGATAATTATTATTAATGGAAGGACAAAGGTCTCGATCTTCTACTGTCGCACTATCTCCATACAATAGCTTCTCGGTCAATTTTAACGGACAAATGAGAGTGAACGAACCTCCATCGAAGATAACTCCAGAGACACTTTACAATAACCACTGCTTTCCAATATTGACTCGTCTCCCAATCACAATAGTGCTCAAGTTCTAATTCCTCATAGTTTATCAGAAAACAAATCTTCAGAAAAGAATCTCGTTGCTCACAGTCCGATATTTACTTGTGAGACAGAGATAAAAGCGTCCATTCTAGGGATTTATACAATGGTTGTTTGAAACCCGCAAAGAAAAGAACTGGAAATATTGAAATCTCGGAGCTGTCTTTATTACTAGAGCTCGGAATGGCGGGAGCTAATATTTTTAAGAGACGAACGAACTCAGATCCATACAGTAAGCAAATCCAATTTAAAACTCGAGCTTGACAAGAAAAGTTATATGCAGTGGCAATGAGCGTATTGAAAAGTTGTATTGAAAAGTTTTGCGAAATGGAACGTTACATGCTTTTAATAGAAGAGCTGAAATTACCTAAACAGAGTGAAGCTTTTATATTTTTGAAGTGTACTTGCGAAATGCCAAGCTTGGGTGTTTTCTGACAATCCTATACTGAAATCGGATATTGATCTCTTTTAAATATGATAAATGAACAGTTAACACCCTGTATATTGTAATATTTTCTCATTTCCCAGCCAAAAGCCACTATGACCCCATTATATCCACTTATTCATACTCCTTTTAAAAATAGCGTACGTCTTCAAAAGACGCCAAGCGACACTTGATTAAATTCTTACAAAAGATTCACAGTAGAATGAATCTAACGGCATATCTAAATAAAATACGTTTTTTTAAGGTCTGTATTTTCAACAAAAATCACAGAATATACAAAAACGTTTTGGTATCGTACAAATAAATGACAAAGGCAAGTGTTTTGGAGAAAATATAAACTTTTTTCTCTCTTTTACAACAGTTACGATTGTCAAGAAAAACAAACATCATAACATATTATTGTTCCATATAAGATGTAAGAAAATAAACCACGAGACCGTGTAAATACCGGTCAAGCGCGAGTCGGACTCGCACACTAAGGGTTCCGTGCCAACTTTACCTGAATTAAAGATCCACTTCCTTCCACTTAGCCAAAATACCACAATATTTACAGCAAATATAACTTTGTATTTAAAAGTATTTGTATGAATAACGAAGTTATATTTGCAGTTATTGAAAATGTACTCTAGCTTAAAAAGTACTAGTTCGATCTCGTTGAAATCAATTTAGGTTCAAAGAATTTATTCCCATAAAACTTATTACAGTTCACTTATAATAAGATACATAGAATTTATATAATATATTAACAATGCCTCTTAAATGCTAGAATTATGGCGTGCTTAATCTTAACTCCTATCGTGCTCTTATCGTGCTTAATATTAATTCCTTTAACTTAGACTTATGTAGATTTAAACTTTCAGTCTTTAATATAATTTGGGAATTTATTGTACAGCTGCAATCCCTCAAACAATATCGTTTTCCTCCCATAATTCCTATTCGCAGTTGTCACTAATTATTTGATGTTTGTTGTCATTTCTTAAATAATGTTTCAATTATAAATTTGATTGAATCCGTTTAGTGCTAATGTTTCGAATGACATTGCATGTATAATACCTGCAAAGTTTGGTTTTATTTAATGATTTTGTGTTTTGGTATAGTTTATTTGTTGGAGTTAAATAGTGGTAATGAAATAACACTGTAATTATTTTATTTTGTGTCCTCTGCAATTGGGTTTTAAGTTACTTACGGCTGCCGGCCCCCAAATTTCAATTAGGTATTCTAGGTATGATTTAACGAGGGAGCTATATATCTTTGTCAGTAAGGTGTATGGGATGCAGTGTGTAACCTTTTTACGTTGAAAGTCTTTGTCAAGATCTATTCATGAAGTTTTTCCAAAATTTACACTCGCTAAGATTAAAAGTTAGATTGGGGGGACGCCCATTTTACCACTTTGGAAGCGTCTATCAGCGTCTATCTCTCAAAAGTTAGACTTTTAGAGAATTTCGATGTCATTTTAAAAGACGTATCCATAGACACCTACATACAAGCATAATTTTAATAAAAAAAATATAGGTTTTAGTTTCATGTATACCCTTTAACATTTTATTTTTATTTTTTTAATAAGAATTTAAAGCGGTTAACAGGATACATCTACCTACTTAGTTTCAACTGCGTAATACTAATAGTTTCAGAATAAAGTGGCTGTAACATACGGACGGACGTACAGACAGACAGACTTGACAAAACTATAAGGTTTCCGTTTTTTGCATTTGGGTACGGAACCCTAAAAATGGTGACGAAGGAAAAGTCCAAAGCACTCAACATGTACAGTTGGCAACCCCAATATTTGTACAGTTTCGACAAACTTTGACACATATTATAAGGAAATAGGGTTTCTGGGATGTCCAATGTGGGTGATAGTTTTGACGGTGACTGTACTCAAGGGTTGAAATAAACAGATGTGACATCCATATATTCAAACGATAACCACGGGTAAACTGCTCGCACGATATCCGATAACTTATGTATTGCCATCTGAAGACGTTTCGGGACCAAATTCATGCGGAAAGATTTCTTTTTTGGGTGACCAGGCCCCATTTTTTTAAAAAAAAAATAATATGTTTGCTCTTAAAGCATTAAAGCAATTTTTGTAGTCAACTGAATGACTTCAATAGTAAAATATGTGTAATGTATAGTGTGTTTCGGGCTCTATTACAATGTCTTGATAATAGGTTCTGGTTTAAGCCATCTGCCAGGTATATCACTGATATTTTAATCTAATTATATCTTAAATTTGCAAGAGCTATGTATCAATGAAGAAGCAGTCCCATCCCATAGCTTAATTTAATTTAAAATATATTTATTAATAGTTAATATATATTTAAGGAACGAGAACACCTGCCAACAAACTGCGTGCGAAGCTTAGCAGATTTTATTTGCTGTTATCCTTTTGTTTTATTGAATAAATTAAAAAAAGATCATCACTGTAGTTTTTTTGCAATCGCTAATAGTGATACGATGACACTAATGATGATATGATTTGTTACTCCAAAATAACTTCAGCAGAAAATTAGTTAACCAACCATAATATGGCTTTTTGTTGTAATCAAAATAAACATATAACTTCGTTCTCCAAAAACATGTTTGTCGAAATCCATCATAACCAATCCACAAAGGAATCAAATCGAATAAATCTTCGCTTTTCGTATTTGTGTAGGGAACAGGTAAAATGGGCTTTCAGTATTGGTAATATCTAAATTTTTTGGGTTCCGTAGATATCTTGAAAGTGCTAAAAGGCGCCACCCTATATATTTTTGAAAAGTTCTAACGGCGGCATATGACTAGTATGACGCTAGGTACGAGTACTCACTACGACAAAGATTATTTACTACGCTATACTGATATTACCCTGATGAAGGCTAGTTTTATCCAGGAACTTATCTGTTTCTCTTCCTATTTCTAGTTCCAGTGTGGTGAGACAAATGGGTGGATTACAAAATTATGATATTTGCGCGGGCGGAACAGTACTGAAACGAATTTTCTTTGTTTATGGTACTACCAGTCTGATTGATCTACGACGTACGGAACCCTTCACATAAGAGGCCGATTCGCACTTGACCGATATTGATGAAATTTCACGACCCATCACTTCAAGGGATTTAAGAGGCTTCTTGAATGGGGCACATTAGGACTCGAAATCTATGTACCGAGAAAATCGAGATATAATGCCAATAAAAGGACGGATATGACGCATTTCCATTACCCACTTGTGCCGGCTTAATGGAAGAGATGAGATGGATTCGACGACGAGGAAACATAATAAGAGGTGACTTAATATAAAATGTGAAGATCGCTTATAATTTCTATTCAATTCACATGAATTGCTGACCCAGTTTTAACCGTTAGCAGAGGGGGCTACTATGGACTCGATTAACAAAACAAGTTTTACAAACGGATTGCAAAAGTTGCTGAGAAGTGGCTTTGAATGAGGAATTTAAATAAATAAGTCTGTCAGTCAGACAAGATATATCACACTATGGCTCTAATCTTAGTGATATATTAAAATACTTAAAACATTATTATTTTATGAATTCGCGACTTTCCACCGAATAAACCAAACAGCAAGCCCGTGATATATTGATCGCATTTTTGATAAAATGAGATTCATTTTATCAAAGAAAACAAGAAAGCACTTTTAACTTCGTTTCAAATCTCGAGAGGCGATACCAAAACATTAGACACCTCTCTCAAACTATAAAGACGCCATCAATCAAAGAGGCAAATAAAAAGCGAGCCAAGTTAAATAAATAAACTAATGTATTCTTAAGGGAGCACCTAGCGTAGTAAATGTTTTCCGAGTGAAACAATCGGTCCACCTGAGGCCAGGGACTGCTAGCAAAGGACAGTTCTAATAAATACAGGCTTGCAACACAGCTGAAGCTATACAGTCGGAAGATAACATAGCATGGTAAAGTAAAGGTTAGCATTGCAAGGCTTTAAAGATAACGCCATCCACGAAAACGCGCGCGCGTCCTAAATTGTTTCAATTCGTCATTCGTCATGTGTGCAAGCTTTGCCAATATTTGATGATATAATAATTAATATAATTATTAAATATGTATTTATAGATATTTTAATATTTGTTATATATATTAGAATATTAATATTGGGTTTTCCTCAATCTATACTAATATTATAAAGCTGAGGAGTTTGATTGTTTGATTGAACCCGCTAATCTCAGGATCTACTGGAACGACTTGAAGAATTATTATTGTGTTTGATAGCTTATTTATTGAGGATGGCTTAAGGCTATAAAACATCACGCTGCGACGGGAGGGGACGGAGCAAACTCAAATTGCGCGGACAAAGTCGTGGGGGACCGCTAGTCAAATATAAACGGCGCGCGCCTTCAATACCGACGGCAGTTCCTATAGCTATCTCCATTTTATGATGTCATGAGTTACCATGATTTCCTAAGTTAGGTGAATGACCGCTGCCGCCGTTGCAATTAACAGAAACGGCTAGCTAGAGTATGAAATATGTCATTTTTTACTAAGAAAGAACTCTGGATAGAGATTCGTTATGGCTTATAATACGAGTAGTAACAAGATACCAAAAGACACACAACTTCTTATCAATTACTGTAAGAAGATTCCAATAATGTGGAGGCAAACTCTAGCTAGTAGAATTCAAATATTAAAAGTGAATTTATCTATTCTTTAAAACCTTACGTTATCGACATTCCACATACATTTATTTTTAGCAACAGCCTAGCATCGTACGTACATGGATCACAAGCTCACAGAAGCTCGTTTATCTCACTAAACTGAAACGAATTTAGTGAATAGGCCCCGGATGGACATTTTTCAGCGAAGTATCACATTCGCTACACAAATGTTCTGGTGCTGGACACTAAAGGTTTTACGAGGGAAAGTATCCTGCTATTGTGAGTTCATGCTATGTTCTGCTCTAGAGGTATCCTTCAAACTTACCCTCATTTTCATTTTACACTCTTGCTCCCAGTCCCTAAGGATAATGTGATGAGTGAGGCATTTGTTTTTATTAACTTAGTATTGTAAAAATGTGTAGGTACTTGAAAAATATAAATACATCTTAGACACTTTACACACTGCGACTTTTAGCATCGATGCAGTCATATAATGTCAACCTTTACACACTTCGCTACTTTTAGCAGCGATGCTAACGCGCGTTAGCATCAATATAGTCGCGATGCAGAAGCTGACAAATTATGTACTAAGATTTGGCGATTGCATCAATACTTACGCGCGTTAGCATCGATACAGTCGCAATGCAGAAGCTGGAAATCGAAAAATTATGTACTGAATTTTAGAAACTGCATCGATACCAACGCGCGTAAGCATCGATGCAGTCGCGCTTCTGCATCGATGCTAAATTAAATCTGTTCATTGCGTGAGTCGCGATGCTGAGATTGCATCGTAATTGTACGAAATTAAATTTTAGTGCTCAAACTCCAACATTAAAAAACAGATAATCTGATTGAAATTACACAGCAGACTGTTTGCTTTTATGCAAAAAATATCATAAAGAGAAAGTGCACTGTGCAAAGAAGAATTATTTCTAATGCAAAACATAAATAGAGGTAGAACGCAGTAGACGAGAGGCAGCCAGTCAAGCCAGACAATTAGCGTAGCGGCCGCGGTCCTTATTATAATAAGAAATCCGTTTGCCCCTGAGAAATGTAACATTGTACTGTGTGGTAGGGTTGGCTAGTCCTCTTTATCTTGTACATAAGATAAAGTAGAATCAATAAATCTAAAGTATTCATCCATCAGAGTTTAATTTATGCGGCGCAGTGCCAAAGAGTCTGGAGGCCGATTCTTGCGGCAATCGAACTTTTTTCGTGTAGTAATTCGATTGCGAGTTTAAACGTTTTTCCTAAAATATCAAGTTAAATATCTACACGTGAAAAAACAAACGCATGAACCAAATCTAAATACATATAAATCGTGACCCTGAGATATCAAAAACTAATATTTCTTCGACAAAGAAAATTCGATCGGTGAACTTTTTTCGTATACGAATTGCACGAGAGAATCGACCCCCTTATCTCATCACATGTTTAGCATAAGATGTTTACTGACAAGATGGACAGACGATCTTGTTAACATCTCAGTCAGAATCACACTGGATGCAGAGCGCTTGCAACAGGTTGCTGTGGAAAACCGTAGGGGAGGCCTGTGTTCAGCAGCGGACGTCCATGAACTGATAATGATGACGGGGATGACTTGTATGGAAACTAGTTCGAAGTCCATTATATGCGCTTTAGAATCCATATCAAGCAAGGGTCATAAGATTTGGATAAATCCTTAAACGCCAAGGAGAACTAGTCCTCACGTAAATACGTAATGTGGTGATGCTTGCGTGCTCAAAGCGAAACCTCTTCACTTGCACCAGATTTTAAGCAATGTACACTACAGCGAAACGGGGTATGCGTTTGAGTAGCCGCAGATGAGGGTTTCCTCAGCCCTGCAATTTAGGGTTCCTCAGCAATAACTCAAAGCGGGCCCAGTACACTCAGGCCTCAGGGACACAGCCGTGCTGATTCAATTTGAAAAGAAAAGCCACTCTAGTTATCAGGGTTCCGTGGGTTTAACAACACCACGCTAAAAGTCTAGTACTTGAATAACTGACAAAGTCTGAGAAGAAATGTACTCAGAGTCGATATCTTACAAAAACTCGTTTAAAAAAATATCTAGATGCTAGAATTAACCCAATACATACAAATCTCCAAGACCAAGGTATGCTATTAATTTTGTATATCAATAGGTTTATTTGTGTTTGCTAGGCTAGACCTACTGTAATGTGTGATTTATTTTACAATCGTGTTTTAATTTAAAAACGGGTGAATTGGACTAGTAATTGGACTACGAGATAAAAAAGGCGAACTTAAAAACCCTAGAAACTAGTCAGCCATAATAACTGGCAATTTAGTTGCAAAGGAACTAAGTTTACACAGCCTCGTTTCTGTTGGTTTTTCATTTGCGTTTATTGGTTTAAGAGGAGCCGGCATTATTTCGAGAGAATTTTCATCAATAATTAAATTTAATACCGATAACCTGTTTTTCAGTGTGACCATAATTCCCAAATAAAAATTCGGGACTGCGCATATAAAAATATTATTCATTCAGTTCAAAGTACACTGTAGTTAAATTATTGAATATAAAGAAAATGTTTAAACTACTTATATATTGATTATCTAAAATATAATTATATTTTCGAAGTAGCTTCTTATTGCGACAAAAATATTATGTAGTGTGTTATTTATTATGACAGAAACAGGCAGAAAACATGTCAAAATAACTAAACACACCGTTGAAACCGAGTTCCGATAAATAAATCTTCAGTTAGATTTATTGCAGAACTTTTGCCGGTTTCGCGTTGCACTCTTTGGGAATATAAAACAGGTTTACAAATTCCGAAACATATAATTTAGTGTGCCGTACACGGAACATTATTAGCAGCGGTTACCATTTTCTTTGTGTTTCACTTAAACGTTTAATTCGTCTATTCGGCCGCTCATAACTCCAACTTAATCAATATTGCAACCTACGGCTATTAAACATTTTGCAGTTGAAATAACTGCTCCGAACACGGAACTAGGGTTGCCAAAAGGAAAGGTTATCGTTTGAAAAAAATAATTTAATTATAATCGAACTGAAATGTCTTACTATAAAAATATTATTTTCTTCATTTAGCATGATCATTTCAACGTAACAAGGTAGCGACATAATATTATTTGTATATTGCAGGATTTCAGTTCAGATTTGATCTACATTGCTTGCTAATAGCTTGAAAAGATAATACAACTATAGGTAGGTACTGATACAGATAACTCAGTGTGTGATGAATATTCTTATTTCATAATCATAACATAGGTAATAATTAAACAAAAATCAATGCAGTAAAATATAAGTGCAGGACAATACAACAACAACCAATCTAATGTCAAACAAAATCTATCTGACAGCTCAAGTGCTGTCCATACTCTAGTGTTGTCTACCATGGTAATGTCATAATCGATTATCGATTTCAGCACTTAGCTCGTTGTTTAAGAGTTAGTACAGATAAAAAATATTTTTGCTGTGTAATATATTAAAATTTAGATGTAAGAACAATATACTTCATATTATTAACGATATTGATTTGGGCATCCTTAACCCAAACATGGAGGCTAAAACTCGTGGGCGACTGCACTCGCACGAAAAACGTTTAGCAAGATAAACGCGACGTTGCGCGCAAAACAGGACAGATGGCGCCGTACCGCGCAAGTAAATAGCCAAATCTGTACATTTTTAACTCCGAAAACGAAGGCACTAAATCCTACTGTAATTTATCTGTTACTCTACCCGAAGCCGCTTTCGAAAAGCTTATACAGAATTATTGTAGACCAAACTGTAGGTTATATACTCACAAATTAAAATATTGGTAAAGTAGTGGTAAAATTTAGTTACCAGCTGTTTAATATTTAAGCTTGTGTTTTAAAGAAAATAAACCTTAACCAAATATAAGAAGGATTATTTTATTGATCATTGGTTAAGGTATTTGTTCTTCAAAACACACACAAACTTAAGTATTCAACCGCTGGCCACGACATTTTACCATTACTTTCGTTGGGCTTTAGATTCTGACCGTAAGCCATTTTTGCTAACATCCCAGCGGAAGAACAAACCAACCTAAAAAATAAATCTTCTCTTACGACCAAAGGTCTATGGTACGATTTAATGCTCTAATGAATATTAATAGTAACCAGTACCAGCTTCATCATAAGACGATATTTCCTCCAACAATATAGATCGCGTCTCGACGTAAACGTCTAGCAAAAATAAACCAGAAAATAAAGAGTTTTATATAAAAGAGCAAGGAGAAACCCCCATGAGGCCATGTTTAATTAAATCAAGCCGCGATTGAAACCTCGCACCGCCGTGAGAAATCTAATATTTCATCCTTTTTCTTGTTTGTCTATTAAGACTGCTCCGTGAGACGAATGGTAGACGGGAAACATTCTAGTTTGTAGTGGAAATACGAAAGAACTCAATTCAAAAATGTCAATGTTACTGAAATGATACAGGGTACAAAATTTTTAATATGAACTTAGAAAATTGATATATTTTTTTCTTAATATCGTACAAGGAACACGTAGGACCTTGAGGTGCTGCCTCCAAGGTCTGTAAAATATAATTTATCGTTTCTCTAATTAGCTATTAGGAGGTCCCTTTTTCCTGAGATCGCAATTAATTTACAATTATGTACGAAAGACTGCACAAAGCCTTATTAAATAAAATGTTCAAAGACTCCCTCCCTCATTAATTGGGGTAATTTCTTTCATTCTTCACCGAATCTTTGATTACCAAGACTGAAAGTTGGTAATTTCACAGAATCCATTAAAATTACTTATTTTAATTGAGACTACATTATTCCGGCTTGGTGCTGTTTTTGAAATGGCATTTTAGTAAACCACTATGAATTTTATAAACATAAAAACCGTCAGATTCCACCCGGCACCCAGCAAGCTTGTTTAACTTTAATATAGTGCTCCATAATTCACGTATCTGCCGCATCGATCTGCCGAAGTGAATATAAAATGTTCAATCATGATGTCGGAGATCAACTCCCATCCCTCACCCACGACGCGACTTCATCCCCGGCATTTGAATTTTTAATAAAGACTTACGTGCGACGCTACCGCCTTTTTTGGGCCAAATATCCATCAAATATGCACTTAACAAGGCCCTTCAAAGGCAAAATGTACTGCGTGATAATGAAGTCACCTTAATCAACATTTTTTTAAAATAGGAAAAGATTTGGAAGCATATTATCAAAACACTTCATACATATTATCCCTTGATTTTCTTGTATACGTCATGTTTTGGCTCTGGGAAAAATAAAGGTACTTCAAAGTAAATGTGTCTTTGATTAATTCTTCCACGGCAAGTTCTCACAGCTTCTGTTATCTATTAGCCGTGTTAAATAGCAAAACGTCGCACCGCGTTGGGCGCCAAAGAAGCGGAGTTTGCGAGAAACTGTATTCTGTTGTAGTCCGGTGTAGAACTTTAATCGGCGCGTAATTAAACTCGAGTAGCTGAACGTGACCACCCCCACTGCGCTCCACATGCATCAGACGATATCTCAGCGGGGCGGAAAGATAAAATACACGGTTGTAATTTCTTTACACTATCTTCTTAAACGGCGTCTTAAATAACAAGCGCACTCAGAACAAACAACTTAATCTGAAAATTATTGCCTCGTTTTATGAAGAAATAGTTCTAAGCGAAATGTATTAAGAGTAAGCAAATAAAAGGAACGTAATAAATAAGTAGCTCAATATTTACTAAAGAGTAATATACGTCTACAAACACGCCAATTTCAAAGATTACGCGTACACATCAAACGTACGAAACGACATTGAGGTAAACCTAAATAAATACATGTATTTTTCATCGCACGAACGTTATGCGTGAAATATATGAAGATAGTTGAAGGCAGTAATTTTACGCATTATATATCCCGTCCCGGGGCGAAGATGTGGGCATTCGTCATCCGACTTTCGGAGCTACAGACGCGCCTATGTTACCGTGTTTTGAAAGGATGGATAAACTTGTACCCGTTTGCAGATTTATTTTTCGAACAAAACTTGTTTTTGTTCTTCGTTCTGCATATTTGTGTACAAAACAACCAATACACGTGTGTATGTATACTGCAAAAATATTGAAAAAGCAACACAGAGGAAAGCTGTCAGAAAATTAATTAAACTCGTTGCTATTTTTGGGCACCAAGTTGGGCGCCAATTTAGACTGGTGCACGGGTGCTTTAACGTTCGCCGAACTCACATACGAATATGTGACTTGCATAAAGAATACACTTTTGTTCGCCGTTTAACGGAATCGGTTTAATTAAAAACGTGACTCTACAGAACGTATGTAGGTCAGGCATTATTTTTATAAGTTGTCCCTTTACATTGTACGCGCACAATATCCTCAGTTTTGTAGAAGAGGAAATAAATAAAATTGTCGGGTCACGAAAAATAACGTGTTATGAGCATGAGTGTTATCAAATCTGAAGGAGTATGTCTTTGAGAAGTGTATCTGAATTTCCCCCTTTATTCTGAAGTCGGAAACTATTTGAATTTTAACCCCATACGAACACATCTTTATAGCGGAGTTACACGACTGTGACAGAGGACAATGATACATATTTATCTAACAATATTTATGGCTGTCCTGAAAAAGCTGCGCGATTTTCTTGTCTCCTTTCATATTTAAAGTTAGGATGTTTTATGGGGGACAGATTGCCAAACGACGCACGGAATCGATAACAAAGCCATTTTCTTTGGGATATCTTTGTGAAATGGTGCTTGTTTTGATGAAAGCACATTATCTGCATCTAGAAACCGCTTTTCTGATTTATTATTCATGATGGACATTTTAAACTGTGGAGTTAAACATTACTTAAATATGAGTATTAATAACTGGCTTTCAAAATAGTTATTTAATGTAAATAAAGGAAAAAGATTCATGTAAAACTAACAAAACTTTCATTCACATTGTGATGTCGCACTTGATTCCAGAAAGTGCGTACTAGAAATCCTAAAAATCTCTTGAAACTGCCTCTATTTCGCTCATGTTACTCGAGAGCGTAAGTTTCCGGATGGTTTTATATATGTTACAGGAAATGTATGAAATCCGTCATTCTATATTTCTAACATCGCCCGGAAATGTGTTAGGTAAATTAATAAGACATATTTTCTAGGAAATTTACACATTACCCTAAACAGCAATCGGAAATGTAATATATTTAGATAATTGTAACTTGTTAGTCTGAGTGAGAGCCTAAATGAAAACTCTATTTCATAAATTATCAAGAAGTATGAAGACTTGATAATTAATAAACCGTATGATTATTACTTGACTGTCTTAATGAGAGACATTCCCACACATCGCCATCTAGTCCCAAAGTAAGCTACTCAAAGCTTGTGTTATAGGTGCCAGACAACGGATATAATACTTAAATACTTTTTTGTTTGTAAATACATACATGATATACATAGAAAACCACCCAGACCAATACAAACAGACATGTTCATGCACACAAATGTTTGTATTGTGCGGGAATCGGCGATTTTTCGACAACTACACCAGACGGGTCGTCAAAAAAAGACTCCGTGATTCTTGAATTAATATAAGTTAAAAATATTAAATACTGTATGATTGTTACACAATTGTCTCACTGCAACCCTTTTTCATAAACTCTGATTCATCATTTAAACAGTGTTTTACTTTTTTTATTCTCACAAAGCGTTAGTTTAATACATATCCTAATGCGATATTGGATTTCTATAAAATTCCTAGGAAATGTATACATCGCCTAGGATATGTGCATATTAAATTATCTTTGAATCAATATTCCATACTTTGCCTAAATAGCTTCGGGATTGTATACATTTTCGAGAAGTTGGAAAAATTCTCCCTGAATTCATTCATTTCCTGTAACATATACACGGCCGGGCTGATCCTTCGTAACATACAAATTTGTCCCACCAAGAGATATTATCAAACTGGATCCCTCGGTTCGATCAAGCGTCTCGTTTATCAAAAAATGGAAAAGGGTGTACGGGGTGAAATTGGCGTATATTTGAGGGTGAGATTTTGTTTTGGGGAAAACTTCAGTGTGAATAATGTCAATAATGTTTGCTTCATTACATGTGACACGTAAACATGATACAGTTTATTGGGTTGGTATATTTTTGGTAACATGCACATGTGCGTGCATTTTATACATTAAAATGTATTGCACTAATAAAAGAGTACAAAGGTATATCCATAAAAGTGTAGAAGATGCGCATCACAATTGGATAAATAGTTGAACTGTAAGTTTTCCTTAAATATTATTTAACCTTCTTAAATGTTAATTTCGATTTAGCCCGCTTTAAAACTTACATCGTTTTATTAAGATAGCCAGACATTTGGCTAGATCGCACCTGATGGTAAGTGACAGACAATTAATAAAAGCCTTCGGACGCGGCTATTATACAAAAAATACTTTTCATATGATAAAAAAACAGCTAAATATAAATAAATAACAAAGCGTTTTTACAGGTTTCTACGCACCCTAAGCCGGGCTGACACGGGGCCGAGGGAAGCAGGTGGACAGGTGGCAGCCGATGAATTACCCGGCAGATGTACAGCAATCATTTCAACAGGTTTTATATTTTTGTTGGAATTTAGCCTTTATCACAACCACATAAGATACCACTGCGCCTTGACGTGGTATCATCCGTACGTACGCAGCTTTAGGGTTTTTAAAAGTGCATGTGGCGACCATGAGAGTAAATAAATCAATGATTGACCTACTTTAAACAGCTATGTATTTAGTCAAAAAAAAAATACATTCAATTTACTAAGGAAGAAAATGATTTTGAGGAATTACTAAAAAAAAAGCAGTTTAGAGCACTATTTCTCATATTTCTACATCATTTAATAGTCATTGTGTAAAAATATTAATTCATTATTTTTCAAACTTTATTTTAATATCAAATTAAAAACTACTGGAAGATAAAAAAAAATAAAACATAAGCTTAACTAAGAAAAAAAAACAATTCTTAAATATTTTTACAATATACGTGTCCTAATTTCCTCAGTTCATTTAAAGCATGGTCACCCTAGCGATACAACTTTTATGGAAGTGCGGAAAGGTGTCATATGTGTGACCGAATAAGCTATACATTAGGGAGGATGGATCACCTGTGCAAGACAGAAAGGTATTTATCTCTATTGGGCCCTTTTTCAAAAATTGATATTTTTAAAAGTTGATAAGTATACGAGAATAAAATCAGTGAAATCAGTTTTTGATCGCGCATAGCCGAAGAAAGATTGAATCATTATATCTAGTTGAAGTCTGATTGTAAGTTTTATTTTAGTTTATAAAAATTTGACATAATGTACTGTACGGGAAATTTGGTATTTCTTTTTAAATACAAAAAAAATGGGGCGCAGGGAACTTAGTAATAAATGAATTGATTGGATATGTAAATCAATAATTGCATCTGTTTCATGAATAGACAGCTAGATGGCGCTAAGCGTCACGCAATTGACGTTTTCATAAGAAACACCAAATTTCGCCGGGTCGGACTGACAGCACGGTAGCTCAATTGGTAAGAGCGTTTGGCCCGGTTTGCCAAAAGGTTGCTGGTTCAAGTCCCGCCCGTGCGCAAATTTTTGGTTTCTTATTTCATCTTTATGAATATTATAACGGCGAGCTTATCTAATAAATAAAATAAAGATTAATACATTAATAATACACTATACGAGCAGACTTGAAGTATTAATAATTTATTTACCGTTTTGTGGAATGGGTAAAGAACTTAGTGTTATCAAAAAATGATTATTTTTACAGCACCTTTGCCTGATATCTCCGATGTTATGAAGTCATACTAAACAGGTTAAGAAGGATACTTTAAAAGATAAAGATGTTCACATTACCATATTAGGTGTGCCAAGCGTAATGACATACTTAAATGCACGTTACATGCCAGTTAATCTGATTCGAGTAGGGTTTTATTAAGGGGCGACGTCACTTAGGGAACATTAACCTGACTTATTCACGCAAACAAGTGTCGTTATGAAAATTGTAGCCGGATCCGGGGTCAAATAGGAGTCCTGGGACGGATCGGTAATTGTATAGGGTTCCAGAAATATTTCGGATGAGCCAAACCATTTATTTAAAGAAGTCAATGACCCGTTACTTAAATTTTCAATGTTGGAATCCGCGACTGAATTAGATTAAGAATGCAATGAATATTTGCTGAGGCAGAAGTCTAATGCATATTGTGGAAAGAATGATGGTGGCTCACGAGGCAATGTTTTATTCTATGTAAGCGTTTAATTTAAAATTACATGCCTATTAGTTAATGAAGACAATGAAGCACTATTACTTTCCTCACTACAACAAAGTTGCTTCGATCTACTTACAAGTAGATTTCATTGGGTCAATAAATTGTAGTTCTCAATCATAATATTATTGATGTCTTGGGTTTAGATAGCATAAGTTATGTGTCTTCACGAAGTCACTTGCCCGTATCGACGTCTGCAGCTATAATTCCTGAAGATGGGACAGCTAAATCACAAGTATGACATATCCCTTCATCCGCGACCGCCGTGCCACTCCGAATCACCATTTCCATCGTATTATTATTGCCCACAAGCCCTAAATCTAAAGATAACGCGTTTCTACGACGTGGGAGGGCCATCAAAATCCCTTCCTATGTTTAAAATAAAAATTTAACCCTAAAAGCGGTTTCATTTTACGAACGTTCTTTATGTCCGCGGGTATCGTAGATGCATTTGTTTGCGCTTTAAAATTGTTATAACCTCGTTACACAATTTCGTACTTTCTTTCAACGGCCGCGTTTTATATTAAGTCCTCGGATGTTCGCCATTAAACTTTGCGGGTTTGTTTTAATATCTCGCCGAAAGTTTTTAAATATTCAGCCCCGAATCTGTAGTCCGGTTAAACAATTTTTCGTTACGGCAATAGAAATCGTTAAGTTCATATTTCAGTCCGGAAATAAAATAAAGCATGCAATAGCACGGTTCTAACAGCCGAGACAAATGGTTGAAATTTCGAGGGAAACGGAATGTTGGGAGTTGAATCGCAGATGTAAATTAAATCTGGACCGTGGTCAGAATCTCGGCGTCTACGGACCGTAGGGAATCCAAGTTGGCCTTTTTGTCTGCAAATTGCAGCGCTGTAGAGGAAAACTTTTAAAGTATATTGGCGACGAATACGATGCATCATTTTTCACCAGTCACAAAGAACAAGCGGGGACGTTCTGTGGCGACAACAGAAGGAATAAAACGTATCGTTCCCCGAGCAACGGTGAAGGAATTGCAACTCCCACAATGCTGCATCAAGTTTGTTTTCAATCTTTAGACGGAGTGAAACAGGAATCGTGTGTCTTCCGAGCAGAGTGCACGATGTTTGTGATGCATTGGTACTTTGGAGCTTTCAACCAAGAGAATAAATGTAAATGGATGGCATGTTCGCTCACGTTGCAGTATCTTGTAGACTTTTACATGGAAGGTTCAGAAGAGTTGTGTAGAACATGGAAGGTTTAGGAGAGTTGTGTAGATAATTTTATTATGGTTATGCATCATTGTTTTAGATTTTAAATTGTCTGTATAAATGGTGGAAATTACACGACTCTAGATGAGGTATTTCAGTGCTATCAATGCTTATTATAAAAATCCGTTTGTTGATCGGTCGGTGGTTACTCTGCATGTTAGCACGCTTTATTTATGTCATATCGTTTAAAATGATTTATCAACCTTGAATATACAATATGTTAATTTTACACTTGATCAAACTTTCAGAAAGTGCTCTACTACTATGGGACCAACTTCGAAATCGAGAAAAAAAACAGTTGTTCCATACATTTTCTCCGAGATTAAATGAGTTTTTGTATGGATCAGCTGATTGTTTTTCTCGATTTCGAAGTTGGTCCCTTAGCAAAAGTTGTTCAAAACTATCATTAGAGCGCTCCCTAAAAGTTTGATCAAGTGTAAAATTAACACATTGTATATATTTTTTATTATAAATTTAATAATTTCGTATTCCAAACCAGCACAAAACATTAGAACGACGAAGGCTAAAAATATCATCCGAGTTGGTGTATTTCCTAAAACTAGGCCAAGGAGCTGTGGTTTTCTTACCGCAAAGGATACTAATAAAAAAAATCTGCAAACACAGAACATGAATTTCATAAATCCAATAAATCACATAACTATTACGCCAATTACGCAACGGTCAGCGGTCCCTTAATCCGTATGGTCGGGTCCGAGTTAGAAAAAGGGCTCAGGAGGGACCGAACTTATATTCGGCCATGATTCAAATTGATTTATGTCCTACGATAAGCAGATCGAGAAGTTTCCAAGCAACGCTGCCGATTTCGGAAGGCAGGCCGGACGGTCGAATGCGAAAAAAACTATTGTTTCACCGTTCGCAGTCGAGTAGCGAATGCTATTGTAATAAGTTATTGGTGGAAGGATTTGAGGCAGTAAGTTCGCGCACGGCTGCCCTGATTCCCGAGATATTGATCTTGTTAGCCGCGCGGTGGAAAGGACTCGGCTGGCTGGCAAACTATTGGAGTTAATTATCAACACGTTCCGCAGACACTTATTGGACTGAGTCGATAATTGACTGTACTTTGAAATAAAAGGACATTTCAACTTATAACATGACAGATCTCTTTGAGGGATGATCTGAAAATAGACGGTAATAGTCAATGAGCTCATTCTCTGCACTTTAGAAGGGTTATTTTCTATGCTGATACGTTTAAGAACATTATCTAAGCTAGGTTTCTCGTTAGACTGCTTGGTCATAATGACGCCTACTTTATGGAAACCTACCTTAATACGAGGCAAAGTAATATCGGTTATTATGACTCACTAAATAAGATAGCAGAAACAAGTAAGTTTCCCAGTAAAGAGGTAGCAGAACGCTACCGCAGTGTTAACGACTACGCCACAGAAATGTATTAACGTTCCTTACCTCTGCCGCAAGGCGGTACTAAAATGCAAATGTGTTTGTATAGGTATTTTTAATCACAACAGCACGGAGTATGAAAGTAATAATGAAAGAGTATTCGTCAGAACGCGCCATTTCACCACAAATGCGTCCCCATCCATCATAGGTAATCGGAAACGATCATTGCAAAAATGAGTATAATTTACTGTGAGCTTCGCATTTTACAGTCGTTCCAAATTGCTGCCATTACATTGTACATGACACTGTGGTGCACCGTAACGACTGCCTGTTCCATCAGATATTTTGAAGTTCGACGGTTCAGCGTAAATGAGATCGCTATGCTACCCGCCTTGTTTTCTTTATTGGAGGGCCAATGAATAATTTCTCATCTCGTCGCCTCTTTTTAATAGGAGATAGAGGGCGTTTCTTAATAGGAGATGGGGGGCACTTCATCGTACTTCCAATCACAATTCGCTCCATGACTCTGTATTGCTTCTCGGATAGCGGCCGGAGCACCGCGAAACTCACACCCATGGCCTTGCCTTTCAACAAATCCTCTTTCAAGGTAGTATTATCAAGAAGACGAGTTTTTATGTACTTCAGTAAGTTTTCAATGTCCAGATTCGATAGTTTAAGTAGTGCTGCGATGGCAATTTTGTCATGATCTTCGGAATCTTTGAGTTCGACTTCGAGTTTGATGTCCTCGTCTTCTTTGGTCGGGTAGATTATTTCTTGGAGCTGGAACCGGTTGGGACCGGCGCCGGCCAAGAAGGCGCATTTGAAGTTGTTCTGTTTGTGGACGACGGTGTTGAGCCAGTCAGAGTTACGCTCAAGGGCTGCTAGGATGAAGTTGATGAACTCGCTTACTTCTTTCTGCTTCTTGTAAGAGGCAATCGCCGCAAGCGCAAGGTCAGGAAGCGCGTCAGCACTCCTCTCACTCGGCTCACGGCTCCTTTTGACGGAGAGCTTCTTCGAAGTCATTGTAACAGAGAACCGTTTGAACAACTTTAAAACATCTCTCCCGACGTCCGTAAAGTACTTGCGCCTGTGACGAAAAATTTTGCCGGTTTAGGATAAAACTGGAGTTTAATTTTGTTTGGTGACGTTTGTCATTTTCCAAATGAAGTTTGCGCCGTTTGCGTGACTGTTGTGAAAATAAATCTTCATTATGAAACTCCGTAGAGGTTTTATACAAATTGTGTTATTTATGTCTACTAAGTTTTTGTGTTGTAAAATTGAGGTTTTGTTTTGATTTTGCTTACGTATTTTTCCTGTAAAAGTGTTTTATTTTTAGAGAAGCTTAATAAGTCTTCAGCGAAAAGTTGTTTGGCAATTATTTCGCCTACATAAGTCGTTACACGCGCTAACTCTGCGATACTGATGAATAGGTAACGTAGCTAAGGAAAAAATAAACTTAAGAAGATTTCACTTGTATTGTGAAGGCATTTCTTACAAATATTTACTTTAAAAAGACTGTAGCATTGTTAATACTTTAAAGCTTCATCGATAGCAAACACATCACATATGAAACATGACCATTATGGTTTATTACTAGGTATTCCATATCTTGCGACTGATTATGTTTCAGTGAATGTGTATAAGATCTACCCATATAATCAAAGTATGACAGAGGTATGACAAGACTAAATAAAATATATACGTGTGAAAAAAATGTTTCAAAATTATCAAAACGTTTCAAGATTATTAGGTGCTCGTAGCGCAGTGGTAGCAGCGCTTTGGTAGTGATACCGAAGCGAAGCAACCTACGACGCAGTCGTGTTTGGATGGGTGACCATTTCGACCATATAAATGACGTACATCATGAGCATCTCCGTGCTTCGGAAGGTACGTTAAGCCGTTGGTCCCGACTAATATCGGTTGGTATTAGTCGTTCAGAGGCCTTATGGGCGGCTTGATAAAATCTGACAGCAGGGTTTGTCGCTTGCCTAGCATACACCCCTTCACCAACCCGCACTGAGCCCGCATGGTGGAGTATAGCTCAAACTACCTCATAGTTGAGGTAAGGCCTTTGCCCAGCAGTGGGATTTTACAGGCTAACTTTACTTTTACTTTTTTTCAAGATTTTAATACCGAGTCGGAAAGTCTCATCATCAATCGATTTGAATGACCTTAGAGCAAGTGCCCATTCGTAATGATATAGAGAAACTATACAAATATTTTGTGCTATTTATTTACAAACCTATTTGAGATGCTCCATAAGAAGACCAAATATTGTTTCTGCCCTGACTTAATAATTCGTTCTGGTCACATCCCAACCAGAAAGTTTTAATATTTTATGGGACTAACTGTGAGTTATTGAATATGTTATTACACGTCTTGATTGAGTTGAGCTCAGGGCTCAGTTGTATAGGGATAATAGATAGTAAGGGCATTCGGCAGGTGTGATAGTTTTCTGGCAGCTCCGTCAGATTAGGCAAAAACGCTATGTTGTTGTTTCATAATTCTGTTGTTAACTAAAAAAACGAATTAATTAGTTATGTACTTATAATGACGGAGCAACATGACCAGTATACACAAAGCCCCTTAAATTAAGAGAGAAAAAAGATGACACGTCAGACCCAGACAAAATAACGGTATCAATCGTGGCCACTCGTAAACAATCTCGGCTTTGTTTTTGGCCAAATGATTAAGGTCTTTGAACCTGTTTTATTGGAAGGTCAATGATGGCCGGCACTCGTCTATTAGTTATTAATAATGATGTAGTAATAGAATAAAGATGTGCCAAGGAACATTTTTCGAGTGAATGGACGCGTAGGTTAATGACATATCGGAGACGAAGGCGGGGCAAGTCACCAGTATGATTATTATCGTATAATTTATCGTCTATTTTATTCCTAATGTAATATAATTTTAAGCATCATAGTTAAATGTTTAATTCATTAATGCCTATATTATATATATAGGTTCCTACCTACTTGATTAAACTAGATGGAATTCATATTCTGCATGTCTCATCAAACTTGTTTTATAATGCGATAAAAGTAACAATAACTAATACAGACCTACCTACCATTATTGAATTTACGAAATAAGAAAATTGTGTTACTATTTAGGTAGGATTGTATACATCATCAAGTCAAACGAGTCTATTTTTGCAATGAGCTATTTTATTTATTAGGTACTAATAAAAATATCATAGGATACTAACATATTTAATTTTTTCGCTTAGCCCAAGGTGTAACTGGTAGATAATACTATATATATATCGTTACATAAGTATGTCCAACTTTTGAAAAAAAAATGGTTATATCGTAAAAATAAATACACCAGTGGGTACACCTACCTACCATTTATTTTGTATAGGAAACAGATAGTTAAGCTGCTGATGTAGGAACCTACCTAGTCCCAAATGGTTATGGCCGGACGACTATTACTTCTATTCCCATAAACCACTGCCTACAAAACTACCATACCATCACCCTCCCACGTATAAAGTCAAAAACCAATCAATCAGATATTGGATCTTATTCCCTAATACATAAAGGTGATAAAAATGAACCATTTAAAATTACTTTGCCAATTTTTTTACAGTACTGTAGCAGCAGGTAATAAGGAATTGACTAATCAAACAGCGCACAGATGCGGAACTCTGATATTACTGTGAATAATACAGTAAAAAATACCGAGCGCGAGAAATCGCCTCTCGATACAAAATATACTGCTCTCGAAACGAGGTCACTTAACGTGCTGCATACAATATTTCACCCGAGGAACCCGCTCAGGTTATAATGTTAAGTCAAAACAATAATTCTAACTTACCCAAAAGCATTTACAGAGTGTTCCGTTACAAGATTCGCTTCAACGGCAGCGGCAATGCTGTCACGACACACACACACAAAAACACCGTAGTAAACGTCATAACCAACGTTTACATCGCGAATTGCACTAATTAACGTTGTTTTTGGAGGCTACAAACGATATGAGACACGTAACACCACTTCTAGATGCATGTAGCACGAGCACAAGTCGGAAAACGTCCGCGAACCATATAAAAAACTTTAATTTTTGGCAAAGACAGGCATAATCACCACTCCTTTTCTCTCACGTATTTCTCTGATAGCGAACAGCTGCGCTGCGTGGTTACTGTACCAAAACAAAAACCGGTCGCGCCATCTGTTAGGAACGTTGTACTATCGTAATGGGGGAATGCCGGGTAAGCACGTACACTGACATAGATTTGATCCTCCTCAACGTGCTTAAGCAATATGCTAACAAGATCATTGCGCTACTTTGGCATAGATGTCGTTAGCATAGCTTCACTAAATTTAATTGAAATATTTTTCTGAAAAATATTGCTTCACGCCTTTAAATACGATAAAATTATTCACATTTATTTAACTTTCTTTGGCTTTAAATTTTAATTAGGCAAACAAAACAATTTATAGATTATATTCTACAGAAACATTGATTTTTATGTTGTATTTTAATTTACAATTCTTCATAGACATTATAAATTTAAATGTTATGTTATGTTATTATTTAAATGTTAAAATTAAAAATCAAAATGTAATAATAAAAAGTCTCCACCGTGACAGTGATATTCACTGCCGTGACCAGGATTCGAACCTGGGTTACTACGGCCACAACGTAGGGTCCTAACCACTAGACGATCACGGCTATCGGAGCACATGACATGAATAGCGAAATTAAGTAACTGCTACCGATACCTGGGCCTCTATTTTTGAATCACTCGCTTAAATATAGCGTGTGATAATTGTACGAAAACGAATTAAAAATCTACGATAATCACGCGAATTATTGACGTAAGCACTAACAAAATTAAGATGTATTTTTGCCAATCCCTCCTATGTGGATTTCAACTGATTTTCATTAGAAAATTCGACTTTAATGAATGCTTTTCACTCGCCATCTTGACGCGAGTGATTCAAAAATAGGGGCCCTGATTCTACGATAAGGCCTCGGTCACAAATTCAGTTTGTAGCAATACCTTATCCTCAGCAATACCTTTAAACGTCGGTATAAAACCTCCTTTCAATCTGTTTGTTTTTAGGGTTCCGTAGCCGAATGGCAAAAAACGGAACCCTTATAGTTTCGTCAAGTCTGTCTGTCTGTCTGTCTGTCTGTCTGTCCGTCCGTATGTCACAGCCATTTTATTCTGTAACTATAAGCATTACACTGTTGAAATTTGGTAGGAAGATGTATCCTGTTAACCGCTTACCGATTCTCATACAAAAAAATAAAAATAATGTCATTTAAGGGGGGGCTCCCATACATGAAACTAAAACCAAAAAAAATTTTTTTAGTCAAACCTATGCGTGTAGGGAGTCTATGGATAGGTCTTTTAAAATGATATTGAGGTTCCTAAAACCATTTTCTTATAAAGTCTAACGTTTCCTAGCTATCTGCTTCCAAAGTGGTAAAATGGGCCTCCCCCCCCCCCCCCCATCTAACTTCCAAACCAAGAGAGTGTAAATTTTGAAAAAAATATATAATATAGATCGTAACAAATACTTTCAACAAAAATTAGTTCGGACGAGATCGAACGAGTAGTTTTTGAGATATAACACATTTTCAACAACCGCAAACATAACTTTGTACTTCATACAAACACTATGAAAAACAAAGTTATATTTGCAGTCAACAAAATATTGTGTTATTTTACTAAGTAGAAGTAAGTGAATTCCCTAATTCAGTTAAAGTTGGCACGGAACCCTCAGTGCGCGAGTCCGACTCGCACTTGGCCGGTTTTTTTACATGTATTTTTGAAATGATGCCTAATGTCATTTCATGACATATTTATTCACACATTTTGTGTCAGAACATCGGGCCCTATTTCTTAAACACTCGCGTGTGATAATCGCGTGTGTTGCTATTGATTTAAAATCCAATTTTGGAATTAAAATCAGTTGTGATCCATACAGAAGGACATTGAAAAGAAAAAACTAAATTAAGGAGTTTCTACACATACTTATCTACATTTCGTGTGATTTTCGCAGGTTTTTGTCGATTTTTTATTCAAACGAGATGAAAACATTTTTTTTTTTAATTTTTAGGTTCTGCTGTACCTACAATTATTTATGCCACGGATATATCATACAGGTATAATTATTTTTAGTTTTTTTTTTTTTTAAAGATTAAATTTGACTCACTGTGTACACTGGGTGGTGAACCCATCAACTGGTGAACAATAGGTCTAGGGATTTAAGTAGGTATAAAGGCATTGAAAGATCATTTGGTAGGCATTATAAAATTATTATGAAACATTTATTAAAAATGTAAACAGTATTAACCACTTGATGTGAAAGGAGTCATCATAATTCTTTGCTTTTTGAACAAAAAGCATAGCATTATGACCCCTTTCACACTGCGACTTTAAGCATCGATGCAGTTGCACGTTTTGAAAACGCGCTTCAGCATCGTGACTTGCGTAATGAATAGATTTATTTTAGCCAAAATTCAGTAAATAATTTGTCAATTTACAGCTTCTGCATCACGTCTGTATCGATGCTAAAAGCAGCGCAGTGTGTGAAGAGTTTAAATGGTCTGCAGTCTTCTGCCTGTTTTTTTTAAATAATAATAATAATAATATCCTTTGGACATTCCCACACATCGCCATCTAGCCCCAAAGTAAGCTACTCAAAGCTTGTGTTATGGGTGCCAGACAACGGATATAATACTTAAATACTTTTTGTTTGTATAATACTTAAATACAAAACACCCATTGAAAAACAATGTTATTTATTTAAGCAAAAATTACTTCTCGCTCCTTCTCTTTCGCCATGCGCGAAATAAATCAGAATAGCGCAAAGACGTCGCATCACCGCAGCACTCTAGGAATCAGATCCGATTTTGCTACACACGTGCCGATAACACTTCCTTAGTTGATAATCGTCCCTAAATCGTGAGCTCTCGTCCGAAACGACTGTGAAGTGCCAGACTCCGGATATAATACTTAAATACTTTTTGTTTGTAATTACATACATAATATACATAGAAAACACCCTGACCAATACAAACAGACATGTTCATGCACACAAATGTTTGTATTGTGCGGGGAGTAGAATTTGATAAATATAGAAGGAATAGTAGAATTTGATTATACTGTGGCAGGAACTTGTCGAGAAGGGGTTACGTGCGGGGAAAAGTGGCAGGCAACGCTACCTATACTGTTTTGGTAAATTTATTACTGTTCATTACTGTACTCAACTGACTCACCGTTAACCCAGTAAACCCTATATATCACCGTAATATTGTAATAAAAAAAAAGTTAATACCGACTTCAAATCCAAAATACACTTAAAAGGCCTAAATAAACTCTTGACAGTATCCTTTATTTTAATATTATACATGTACCATCTTACGAACCACTTGTGACTTGCAATAAAGAATCTGAATCTGAAAGGATCCATTTTAGGCGAACATTTTTTTTTGGAGTCAGTGCTGTGATAGTTGATGCTTGAGATGGTTAACGTGATGGCAGAACCAGTCCAGATTATCAATTAGACCGTATATTTCGTAATGTAACAATAGTCGATTATTCACTCAGGGCGTAAAGTGCTGTCTTCCTGAAACTTGAATCACGAGCGAAGCGTGAGCATTGTAGATTTCAAGCCCGAGCTAAGCGATAGCATTATTGGGCTTACTCCCGAGCGTGTTCAGAGAGGGAGGTACCTAATAGAAAATCCTGAGAGTAGCGAGGGTTTTAAGTTTACCTTCCACCTTTATGCCTAAGATGAATACTCTGCTTTTCACGCTTTCTGTGAGGCAATAAAAATAATGATTACTAAAAAGTTATATGTATGTATGCACCGGCGCGCCACAATTCATTTTACTAAAGTATATGTATGAAAGTACGCATCAAGTTAATTCTTGGGAAATTCGTAACCCATCTTTGCATTGCAGTGGCCAGCACATCGGTTACCCACTTTAGTTGCAAACTTGCCCTTATTACAGCTAAATAGCAAAATCGAAGTTAACTTTGCGCCACTACTTTGGCAATAATAATAAAAATAAGTACTGATAATATAATATAAATAAAATCTACTAGCCTACCTACTCGCGAAGTAAATACATATACAGCAGGAATGACTTGAAGATCGCAGGATCAAACTGGATGCAGACCGCTAGTGATCGGTCGCTGTGGAAACCCGTGGGGGAGGCCTATGTTCAGCAGTGGACGTCCTTTGGCTGATAATGATATGATGATGATGAAACCCACGACTATTAAAATTTTGTTCGTAATAGAAAAAATAATAAAATAAAACTTCTAATATCCCCCGATTAAAAGGCATAAGCGTACTAAAATATTTATCTACCTATTAATTAATTATTACAAAACCAATAAATTCCGTCAAGGCTGCCACTACATCTATAATCTATGTATATATTGTGTTGTGTTATATTATTATTGTGCGATATTCATAGTATACCTTCCTAGTTATATTCCATTTTCCCGTAATGACTAAATACAGTAGTGTCTATGTTTATGTCAAACAATTAGAATATGTCTTATCAACATATTAAGGAACTTTTATCTTAAGCTTGTAATTTTAGTAGACTGTGCTCATGTACCGACGACCTCCGTGGTGTAGTGGAAGGCACGCTGGTTTCAAGGCGTCGCCGCTCCGAGGTCCCGGGTTCGATTACCGGTCGGCTCATTGTAGAAATCATAATTGTCTATATTGTCTTGGGTCTGGGTGCTGTGGTACCACCGTTGTGTCTATTTCCATAACACAAGTGCAATTAGTTACTTACTTTGGGATCGGAGCGGTGTATGTGATTGGTGTCCAATTTTATTTTTATTATTATTATGCAATCTCTAAACCACGGCCAACCTGTGTAGGCGTGGTGCTTTAGGCCAGTTCCTACATTTTAGATTTACCGCATTCTAAAAGTACATAAGACCTGTTGTTGACTTTGAATAATAAGACCATGGGAGGATATAAGGATAAGGGAGGGAATAAAGTATAAACACATCATTGCTATTGTTTATTGATTTAAAATACAAAACTTAGTGACATAAAGCTCTATCCTTTTATTGTTACAGTGCCCGCGAACTGACAATCCGATAGGAAATAAACATTTTAGCTTATCGCGCGTCAGCACGTGTCACACACTTCACATAATCCCATACTGTCATAGTACAAATAAATAGTAAGTTATTATATTACATACTCAAGCGCAAACATCTAGGGCCATTCTTGAGTAATGGATTTAGTTAGAACTATTCAAATAGGTTGGTGTTTACGTGTTGTTTATCACTTAACTCTCCGACTAGTTGTTATGTAAAATATAGCAATGCTGCGACAGATTCCCTTTACAGATTACATGCTTCGATACAAACACAGAACAAATTAAACACAATTCTAACAGTAGAATCTAATACATTCGTTTTATGTTCTTCTAATTCAAAAGAAACGGACAATATTTATACCATGTGTCATGTACATAAAAAAGTATTTTTCTTATATTTGGAAATCTGCCTGAAGATTAAAATGTTATTGCTCTATCATCAAAATTAAACATGTCCCATACCTATTTCTTATACTCTTTCTAACAATCCTATAAACGTCATGAAGCAGAAAAGTATTACAGTAAATATTATACAGATATTCAAAAATTTATAGTACAGAACAGCAAGATTAGAAATAGATTCAAATCTACAATGAAATGGGTGAACCTAGTTGTCAGCACTATAAGAAACAAACACGGAAAATACTTTCATGCTTCATGTTCCAAATCAAATAGCTTTACCGTACAAACGCTTTATTTAAATTTTAAAATTATTACATAATCGAGGGTGTATACGTAATAACAATACGCAGTCAGTACGAAAAATCTGCAATCTGTTGCATGTCGTCTCTTTAGCCGCTCCACTCTGAACTTGCGTACTCGTACTTCAGTCGACAATTAACTAAAAATAATTTCAAATAATAATATTTTCCTAAGCTTCAGTTCAGAATAAAGTTGCTAAGCGCGGACCCGCTACTTATGTGACTTCTGTTGATTATACATACAAGTGGACATCACCTATGCCATTCAATTACACTAATATAGTGAAGAGATTAGGTATGCCGAGCTTATACCTTATTAAACTAAACCTTGCACTAACACTATGTGCAAATTTAAACTATGTATCACAAGCTTTAACTAAATAGAGCCGAGTGAGCTCACGTAGGGTGCATTCTCAATGCACGCGCTTATGCAACTTATTGCGACGGCGACTGTAACGTTTGCCGTCCATATTTACAATCAATATTTACCTATAAAAAACATCACCCACGTCAAAAAGATTTTCCTATAAAAATCTGAACGTCAAAAGTTACAGGAAAAGAAAAGATGCGGCGTGTACTTTTGCAATAGTAGATAGCACACGAAAGAAAATCTGTACGGTTGTATCAACATCATACTGGACATTTATTGGATGAATAATATATTCCTATATCAGCATGGTCCCAACGTGATAGACAACTGTCAAAATATATAAATATATTTTAAAGTGCATTTATATATGCAAAACGCTGTATTACCGGATGGTAGCGTGCACGGTCACATAATGCTAAAAAGCTATGCTTTTCAATAGAGCGAGCACTCGCGAGTTTTTCTGTCATGTCAGTACCATTAAATTATTACAATACTTTCTAACCGAGTTACATAAGTCGATATGTAATTAATTATTAGTAAAGTAAAATAGTAATTGCATTATACCAATGTATAGTTATCACATTCAGTGTCACATTACAGGGTGGGTCGCGCCGAGCGGCTGCCAAAAGCCGTCCATGAGTAGCGGGTCTCATTCGTATTAAGTTCCGGCACAATAAGGCAGTGTTCAAGTGTATTGCTATACAAAATATCTCCGTTACAAAGTTTCGACCAGTCTGTTGCGATGAGGTTAGTCTATTGTAGATTCAAATCCAAAAAGGTTGAACAAGTCAGTTATGTAATTCAATTTATTAACTCCTATCTGAAATACCCAAAAGTTTTATATATGATTCAACATTCTCGTAACCTACAAGTACATTTTGTGTTTTTTTTTTATAGAATTACCTATACACTATTCTGTTTTACACATCGTCTGAATATTCCATTGGGTCAAAAATAACCTATATATGCTTTAAAATAATACTTGAGAGTCTCGGATCACAAGCGTCAGAGGAGGTGAACGAATATGTACAACTCTGCGCGGCGAGGGCGGTCGTGTTCGATACTCTGATAGATAATAAATCAGTCGAACCGGTGGTGTCAAATGAATCGTTTTGTGCATCAAAATATACTTAAACTCTATTTCTCTGTCTGTGTTAAAACAAATTCTCATTGGCCCATTGAATTTCAGTCATCAGTTGCCGACACTTTAAAAATATAAAGCTTGCGATAATTAAAACCGAACGAAAGCCTAACTAGCATAGATCGTAACGTAACTAAACTATAGATTATCCAGTTTAAATCGCAGTCTGTATCCATTAGTCTGTTTTCCTAAATTTTATATACAATATTTATTTTCTACCATATTGCGTTCTTGATATGCATTGCGTAACAATAAAAAAACCTAGCTTTCATGCCCTCATGCATCCGGGTGCGATCTCCGATACGCTCTATAAGTACGGTCGAGTGAAGCGATTAAGAACAAAATACATGTTACAACGTAACAAATCGTACCATTACATTTTTACAGTCAGACTTATCGCGTTAAATAAAAATTATAGACCCCTTATACACTGCGACTTTTACGCATCGATTGTAACGCGCGTTAGTGTCGACGCAATCGTCAAAATTTAATACATTGTCAATATACAGCGATGCTAGCGCGTCAGCATCGCTGCTAAAAGTGGCAGTGTGTAAACGGTCCCAGAGTTATAAATAGGTTTCGTTCGAACAGTCTATACGCACAGCGGCCCGGGCGGAGGTTCGCGGCGCGCGTCACTGAGTGTCACTGTCACTGTCACCGTGCCCGTGCCCGTCGGGCGGCTAGTGTATGGCGACGGGGCTGTGCTGCAGCGTGCACACGGGCTGCAGCAGCTCGTCGTCGCGCCGCGCGCCCTCCACGTCCATGCGCTCGGCGCCGCCCCACAGCCGCGCGCCGCCCACTGCGCACGCGTCACGTCACGTCACGTTACTGACAAGGTGCGGCGTGCCGAGGCAGGGGTGTGCTGCCTGGCACGGAGAGCGTGCCCGACTGAAGCTGGAGATGGCTTAGCCGTGGACCGTTCGAATAATAGTAACATGAATCTGATAAAAGTCTCGTAGTTTGGGAGATAATGCCACCTTTTGTATTTTTCTTGTATGAAGAAAACAAGAAAGTGAAATTACCTCCTAAGCCATGACACTTTCATAAAATTCATGTTATTTTTATTTAAAATGGCTTTTGCTAAGCTATCTCCAGTGTCAGACTGATGTGCCATTTATACGACAAAAAGTGGCATAATTTTAAAAAAAATGTCTATGACTAAGCAAACTCCAGTTGGGCACGCTCTTTTCGGGACACCCTGAATATGGTCTAACAAAATTAACTGCACTTCTTCCTGGGAATAATTCTGACCCTCAAATACAACTTTTTTGTATGGGACCAACATCGTTACTAAAAACAGTACACTTTCCCATACCAGAGTGCCGATCAGCTGATTCTAGTTTGTATGGATAAGTCAAAATTTCTTGAGAATTCAATATTGGTCCCATACAAAAAGTTGTTTTATTTTAGCAACAGGATCACACCGAGAAGGAATGCACTTGATTTTGTTAAACCCTGTATGCAGGTCGCTAGTTGCTAGAATCTACGCTGGTGGTAGGTGTTGATAAGTAAACGGTAAAATAATAAATATAAATTTATTAATTTATTTGCACAATATTCTGGCAAAAGAACGAGAATAACCAATGTAATCACACTGATCTAAAATAGCAAGCTTGTTTCATAAAATAAAAAACATAGATTAATACTTCTATGAGATGCATGTCTGCATAACATATCGATTATATTGCGTTTATTTACCAACACCTGTCTGATTTCATAAATAGAATGGATGAAATAGCAATTTTCACAAAATCAATGTTGTGTCGAGAAAAAGCGGTAAAATATAATTTATATCTATAGAGATGTAACTCAATATTGAAGGCGAAAACAAACGACATAAATGTCACACGCGTTCACATGTTAGGAGGACGACCTACGGTTGAAATCCGTACGTTTGGTAACATTGTAGGTTTAAGATGATATAATCATTGTATTTAGTTTGTAATTTTGTAAAAAAACTTATTTTACAATTAATAAGTAAATTATTTGATATAATGTAGTATAATTTTTTTTGTTAGCAAATCTTTATATTTTTAGATGAAGCAAAGGCACAGATTTCAACACAAACATGCATGAACAACATCGATCAGCATGCACTGGACGTGGTACATGGGATATCGGGGGGTGTGTCGCCAGATAATCGATTACTAATCGATAATAATACTCGTTTAATTTTAATTGTGTGTTGTGTTCATCGTACGGCATGTAATTAAGCATCGATTCAGCACAATTCTATTACAAATTGGCAGTCGATAAATTACTCGTTATGATTCGTTCTGAACTGGACAGCATCAGCTCACACGCGAAGATGAAGAATTTATTGTATCGCCATCAATAATATTAAACAGAATATATATGTTATACGCTCACAAAACACGTTAAATCTGTGCTGGTCGAGAGCGACAACACAAATGCGCAATTCTTATTGACCACATTCCAAAATGATGTGTGAAAGAGATAGCATAATTTAAGCAGTAAGAAAAAAGAGAGTGATTAATTCTCTGTTATGCTCAAGCAAAACAAAATGTCACTTATTGACCAATCACTGCTCTGCACTGCACACTTGAATTACTAAAATCTAATCTATGATCGACTTGGTGTCGAGGACATTGCGTTCTTTTCACACTTGTAAAAATAACAATTTAATTTCTCTTTTACCCCTGTAACTATATTTTAAAGATAGATTTATGTGTAATTCTTCTTTACCTACATGTTATACGAGATCCCCTGAGCTTGATTTACTTCCTTATCATAGTTTGTACGCTTTTGAAACACACTAGTATGGTATTTAATAGGATTTACAATCACTATCGTCTAGACTAGACGTCACACTTGTTGTATAGCTATTCGCAGAGTAAGGTTAAGAAGTTCTAATTAGGACGTTTTCGAGTCTTCACAGTACGCGCTCGGATGACATTTTTATTTTTAATAACATTGATCGCCATAATTCAAAGTAAGCAATCGATTATCCAGCGTCACCGGTGACCAGTCTCCCGGGCAAGGACGCGCAGACCAGGGAAGGGTTAGACATTCCGACATAACAAGACGCAGACCTGGCAGGTAGCGTTACGTGGCGGCGTTAGGCGCTAGTGCCTCGCGGCGGGGCCGCCGGCCCGCTCTAGTCATCGCGGGTCCGACGGGCCATCTGCCATCCAACGCCACACGGTTATTGTCGATCAACGAGGGTGGAAGGTACCCGTGCTACGTATATGTACACGCAAGCAGTTTTTTTACAAAAAAGACGGCATCAAGTTTAAACAGAGACTAAGGTAACCAGACCAACTAAAAAGTATACCTACATTATTGAATGCTATTATTATAAGTTTTTGGAAGAACAGAACAACGCGAGAGAGATGTTTTTTTCATTAGAATGGCCATTTTATAGATGTAGAAAGAGACAGAGCTATGTAGATTAGTAGAGGACCATCTTATTCTACGTCGATAAATAAATAAATAAATATGCGTCAGACAACACACCAAATTGTCTGGTATCGTGATAAGGAATTTTCTTCCTTATTACGAAATAACACAAGCCGTTGATGGGAAAATTATTGTCGAATTTTATTAATTATTCAAATATCATTATATTAGATGAAATCAACAGTAAATAATCCAAAAGTTAATATTTTAGATGGTAGGTGCAAAGTGCAATGAGCAATTTTATTTTAGGTATTCAAAGCATTTTATATTTTAATTAGATGGCGGTGGTAGCTCTATGCATTTAAAAAATATTTCATATTTCTTATAGATTTTTTTATTAGCGTTGGCGGAAAACAGTTATCTTCTGCTTTATTCTAGATACAACAGCCTTTTTTGATACGAAAAAAAAAACATTTTATGACAAACCCTACAATTAAACTGCTCTTATATAACCAAAGTATTTAACTATTGACGTGGTTTACGTAGGATACGGGTAACTTCCATGATATTTCTTAAACTTAAACGGTTAAAGTCATGAGTAATGTTAGTAACAAATGAGATGACAAAAGCGTTATGTGTTAGCGAAGAACACGATACAAGCTTGAGACGATGTATTTATTATTTGTAACAGTTATAATACACATCCGGACATCAAATGGGTGTGTTAAATTTAATATCCTATATATCAATCTTTTGGTTTATATATTTAACTTGTAAGAAAATCGAATTCAAAGATATGCTAGGAAATTAATAATATTTGAAATATTTTCAGAGAATGATTGAGGTATAGGATAATTTGTTATATTTGGCTGACTGACATCATGTTGCTGTAACATCGGACAACCAAACAGTGTATTGATTTGTGGGGGAAAAACAATAAGGTATTTTAAGAAATAAGTCAGGCCATTTTGTTAGCTCATTTGCGTGTTGCCCTTTATTCCATAAACAATAGCGTATTTCCCGGTTATCGTAAGAATGGTTTGTCAAACGTGTCACACACAACCCTCGCGCTTCCCCGCTCACCCACCCGCGTTCGTCCGTTTCATGACCATACATGTCAATGTCATTTTTTGTCAAACTTTTCTCACCGCGCAGTGACAGTGACAGGTTCATTCTTACGATAACCAAATAGGTAGTCTGTAGTGTTGAGTAAATAATTGAATGTTTGGTTTGTATTTGATTAGATGTGTAAGTTTTTTATGAGTTTATCAGTTCTTATCATGTGACTTGTTGAATAATTTAAAAATGCACAAAATATTCATTTCAAATAACGGACTGGTATATACGATTAGAGATCTTGGTAAATGAAATGTGTTTATTTTGACTAGTGAATGAGTTTGTTTGTGACTAAATGAGTGTAATGCTTTAAAGATATTTCTTTGTAAAATAGTAAGTTATAAGCCATGTGAGGCAAAAAAGCTATCTAACCCTTGCTTGTGATACTAAGACCTTCAACTTGGGTCCCATCAAGTAAAATAAAAGTAGGGTTCACGTCACACAAACTGACATGTGGTTTAGATTCTGATTCAGATTCACTTGACACGCGAAATTTAGATAGATTGAAACTATTTTTTGTTTTTTTAGTTTTCTGTAGGAAACTTAATACTGTGGATTGCACTTGTAAAATGAAACTGTTTCAGACAAGGAATCGAATGCTGTGTCTAACGCTATCCAGGCGCATGCCTTTACCAATATCGTATAAATTGATGAGGTGACGTAGCCTACGCGTTAAAGAAATCACTTACAAAATTTAACAGGCTTGCCAATGTGTCGGTGGCCGAGTGGTATAGGCATGCGCTCGCATAGCGCAGGACAGAGGGTTTGATTGATAATCTGACACAGTTGTTTTTCACAAGTGCAGTTAATAATGATGATGTGTGTTAGAACGAGTGAGTGTGTAATCATGTTGAGTGTAACTGTTTATTATACAAGTAATATATGCAAGTATAGTTGGTAACGTGATGTTGGCTTCATTGTCCGTGCACCTTACTAAGCAAGGGCCAACTGAAAACCAGAGTCAGGTCCTCCAGATGACCTGGCTTATGTTAAGTGGGGTCCTATTTGTCTGGACGTAACACACAATACATTGCGACATGCCCTACTTGGCTGGCATTTTACTGTTTTCCGTTTTTGTATTACTGTTTCTTATTTATGTTCTATGTTATAATTGTGTTTGTAACTAATTAAAAAAAAAACTGTGCGTTATTGTATTATTGTTTCTTATTTTGTTCTGTGTTATAATTGTGTTCGTACCTAAAAAAAAACTGTAATGTAACTGTGTTGTGTAGCGTGCGTGTGTTAGTGATGTCCAATATTCCCAATAAATGCTTGTCATATTATTACAGTCGACAATTCCACATACCGTGCTGATGGTGCTGCTGCTGCTGCTGCTGCGTGTTGGTCGCCTCGTCTGCGGTGCGCTTGAAGAAGTTGTGCTGCAGGGCGTAGTACGGCGTCACGCGCTGTTTCGGGTCGTACTCCAGCATGCGGAGGATTAGGTCCTGGAATACGCGGTTTGGGATGTCAAAGCGATGTATGAACTCTAGGTTGACGACCTCGGTGGTGTGGTGGCTAAGCACGCTGGGTTTCAAGGCGTTGCCGCTCCGAGGTCTCGGGTTCGATTCCCGGTCGGGTCAAAGGGATGGTCGGAAATCAGAACTCTCTACATTGTAGTGGGTCTGAGTATTACAGTTTTTTCTGATTTACATAACACAAGTGCATTAAATAAATAAACACAGACAACACACAAATTGAGATTAAGGAAAGCGCTCAGTCAGGATAGCCTTTTTTCTGCTGATCACACTCATTAGCTCAAAATGGCTAGGGCAAAATACTCGCGCAAGCGCCGTGTCCGTCTGTAGTAGTAGCGGTACAATTCCATCTTATGGTAGTATATTGGACATATTGGACACCAATCACATACATTGCTCTGATGCCAAAGTAAGTAGCTAATGCATTTGTGTTATGGAAATCAGACACAACGGTGGTACCACAACACCCAGACCCGAGACAATATAGAAAATATCGTTTTCTACATTGACCCGACCGGGAATCGAACCCGGAAACTCACGAGATGGCGACGCTGGAAACCAGCGTGCTAGCCACTCGACCACGGAGGTCGTCGTTTAGTATGGTAGTTTAGTAGTAGCGCTAGCGCATGTGTAAGCGCGCGCGCTTTGCCGCTCGGTCTTTGTTGTCGCCGATCGACTTGAGTACTATTCAGGGTGTAACAAAAACGCGAAATATTATTTAAGGGTATGTATGTTTGTAATGTGAACATTAAGTATTAAAAGTTTTAGTTAAAAATAAACAACTTTTTTTTCCATACTAAGTATTATTATTTTTTTACCGAAAGTGATAACCCTGAATCTTCGGTCATTCGTTAGCGAACCCCCGCCCGCAACCCTCGCCCGCCGCACACACACACACACACACACACCTAACAGCTGATGTTTAAGGTTGTCACCGATAAGGTTTTGTTAAAACTATAGCATCAATTCACTCAGTAATTTATACTCGCGAGAATTTGTGGTTTGGCATAGGAACTACCAGGCGCGAATCCAGCTCTCCTAAAAGGTTGTGGGCACGTTATGCTTTTTCAATGATGGAGGGGGGGAGATTAAAAAAAACGATGAAAAAACGTATCTATTATAAATATAATACCTGAATAGGTACCTTTAAGTGCATGTTTGCTGCAATTCTACGCTTATCACACTAAGAACATGATATAAATTTAAGTGCGAGCGAAACAAGTGCACTATAATTTGATTCTTGACGCACAACAAACTACGAACATATTAAAATTGTAAGCGCGAACAAAGCGAGCGCGCTATAATTTTGTTTTCAACATATATGTTTAAAACATATATGTTTAAAACATATATGTTTTGGTTTGGTCAGAGTCAAAAGCCGAATTGCAGCGTGCTCGCATCCCTCGCGCTCTAAATTAATGCACTTTTCGACTCTAAGCAAAAGAAGAATATGATTAAGATAAAAGCGCAAGCGTAGCGAGCGCGGTACAATTTTGTTCACGAGCAAAGTGACAACGAAACTTTGCCTGGGATGCTTCTTAATTTAATAAAATGAAGAAGAAAAAAATGTACCATGCACTTTGTACATTGTGATTAGGGCTGTGGGCATGCCCACAGTGCCCACAATGGTGTATTCGCGCATGGGAGCTACACTTTTACTACACTACACGTCCTTTAATAGTAGATTGTTATACAAGGGGAGAAAGTGACCCATCTCACTCGAGAAGTTCTTCGAATAATTCGAGAGTGAAATAGGTGCTTTCACCCTTCCTTTCACCTTTCCCATTTCGACTGTGAGAAAAATAAATAAATTTATTTAGATATTATGTTATTTGGCGACAGATGAAACCTCAAGTTTTTACATCACAATCAGTTTGTTTACTGTCTTTATACATAAAACACACCATTAGAAGGACAGTAACGGCACAAAAGACAACCGAGTACATAAAACGTGGACGATATCAAATATTTCAAATCATTGTTAAAATTATCGATCGAGTTTTTCTCACAGACAATGTTAATAGTAACAGAACGCAACCTTAACCTTGTCACCAAAATTACCACAGGTTATGTCAAATTCTAGATTCAATTTTGCCTCATGAGATAGCGTTATGATTGACAGCTAAAGGTGAGAGTAAGTAAGAAGATTAATAAACAACAAAATCGCGCCAAGTCGCCTCCGCCTGCTTAATACCAAACTAAAAAATATACTGGCAAAGACAAAAAATGTGACAATTTAAAATAAAAAAAGTGTCACTAATGTATGGCGGGCAACCAAATATTATATATTAGGAGATTTAGAATTGTTAAAAATTAGACCAATTGTAAATTTTAAAATCAGTGACCATAATAAACACGCTTTTAATGTTAAGCTAATCTTTAAAAATATAGAAAGCTTGTTTATTTTAATAATATGATGTGACTCAATTATCTTTAACTCCATGTCTGATCGTAGCAATTAAAACTAAAGCAATTTTCCACCCGTCTATCTTCACAGGAAAGTTCAATTTTCCGAACAGGAGAAATAAAAAAAATATTTCGCTTTTTGTTACACCGTGTATACTGTGACGTGCACGCACCTTGAACTTGAGGTAGTCGGACACGGAGTGTCCGGGCTCGCCGCGGCGGCGCGCGGCCGGCCCGCCGCCCTCCACGCCGAGGATGTCGTGCAGCCGCCGCGCGCCGGGCGCCCGGTACTTCCTGTAACCGCTGCGCACGCGCACACACGCGGTAATGTTATGGATATAATACAGGGTGACTTTGTTATCACTACCGAAATTTTGCGTAAAGACTCCCACTGATTAATATGAACAACTTTTACTACGGGGGCAATAGTGAAATCGTGAAAAAAATTTCAGCTGTTCCATACAAAAGTTCAATTGCCCCGCGGTCAAAATGTAAGGAACAGGTGATTTTTTTTTCTCGATTCCACTATTGCCCCCACATTAAAAGTTGTTCATATTCATGAGTGGAGTCTTTACACAAAATTTCGGTACTGATAACAAAGTCACCGTGTATAATATAAAAAAATATAATATAATATGATATAGTATTGATATAAAGGCCAGTGCCTTATAAAGTGATTTTTTAATTAAAGTACAGTTAAAGACACTATAATTGATCAGTTATCGAGCGGGATGAAAAATGATTAAATTACTGAAATGGCTATAATAAAAATAGGGGTTGGTGATAAAAAAAGTTAAAAATTTAGGGTTTTATGAATTTTTTAATGCCAACAAAAATTTAGGCCTGCAGCCTTCCACGATAAATAAGCTATCCAAAATATATTTTTTAATCAGAACAGTACCTGAGATTAGCGGGTTCAAACAAACAAACAAACTCTTGAGCTTTATAATAATACAATTAAAAAAAAAACGTTTTAAAAGAAACTCAAAAACGCTCGACCTGTCGTTGCTCAATGACGTAACTGCCTACGTAGAAAAGGTCTTTTTTTGACACCAATAAAATTTTGAGTATTGCAATGCCAACAAAATGTAAATGCCTGCCTAAATACGGTGATTTTGAAGTATCTCCAACAACAACAAATCTGCGACCTGTCGCAATAACATGTACTCGTATATGTAATAAATTCTTACTTTTACATGGACAGCGTAAAATCCAAGAGAAGTCCAAGTTAATTGCCACAGGGTCACTTTAAGCCTGATTTGGGATGATACTCAATTACATCCCAACTAGCACACAAGCGCTATAAGAAGCTCTACAGTGACCGTTAAGAGGTTGTCGATTACGGCATTAGCTGTATAGATAAGCCATACAGCAGCCGTATAAACTGCTATAGCGCTATTCTAACCCTAAAATAGGCACTTTTTATAACGGTATCAGCTCTACAATCGCGCTATAGCAGCGAAATAAGAGTTAGAACCGCCGTATAATGACGCTAAAAGAGTAGTGATGTACGTTAATGTTTGTACAATGACGCTATAAGAGTAGTTGTGTACGCTAACGGATATACAATGACGCTAAAAAAGGTGTAGCGAACGCTGCAAGAGTAAAATTATGTTTTGTGGCGCTATACTGCAGCTCTTGTCGTATTTGATCGCGATTGTGTGACTAAAAACTAAATACTTATGAAAAAATAATAGTTTTGATTTTAAATCAGTGCAAATGAAACAAGGTGTTGTCTGTCAGAAGTTTTTCAAATACATAAACTCAAAAGGTAAGTTTGAATATATTATTACTGTGACATATTTATTGCGAGTATCAGTTTACTGTGAATATATACATGTATTTTCGCTTAGATTTTAACGCGCCCACAAGATAATACGTTTTTAGTGTTATAATACTTTTATAATATTGGTGACATAGTTTTTTTATTTTATTAAAACCACCTATTAAGACTTCCCAATAGATGTTTAAGTCATTTATGAATAAATAATATCGAAACTAAACCATAAAGTAGTTGTACCACTATAACTCGATATCAATGTGGGCGTTGTTATTATTATTGTTGAAAATAGTTGTCATATTATTAGGGATAACTCAAAATGGACGACAACGTTTACGTTTTTCAAAGCATTTAAAACCGCTCCTGTCCCACTTAAAGCGCTACAGCAACGCTATAAACGTATTACTCATCGTCTTAAGTAATTAAAACCACTACTATAACGCGCTTAGCGCTACGAAAGAGTTCATTTCCTCAAATATAGCGCCTTTAGCGCTACTACAGAGTAAATTTAACTCTACTGTAGGTAATGACGCTACAAGAGTGGTGATAAGCACTATAATAGACCTTAAGAATCTATAGAGACTCCCTTTTCCACTCAAAGTGATTAAGTAGCATCCTATAGCGCCTTTCAAACACTCATACCTTCCAAAAAATCATTTATAGCTCTACTAGTGGTAAAGGATTGTTCACAACGCTACTATACCTCCATCACCTGTAGAATGACGGAACAAGATACCATTGTAACTGCTTTAGTGTAAATGATTACCATTGTATGGACACTGTATCGCCTACCTGTATAGTGGCATTAGAATACGTTGCTATACAGGCTGAGGAGTTGGTTTAAGCCCTTCAACGGCCATTGTATCGCTAAGAAGCTCTATAATGGCGGTGAAAGCTGCTTGTGTGCTAGTTGGGATTTTACTTATAGAAAACTAAAGGCAAAAGAAAATTATACGTTAATTTAATTGTATTCAAAAGACAGAGTAATAAATAGGGATAGAATTTCTTCAAAGACAGAGTAATAAATGTGATATAATTGCGTCAAACTTACCTCCCATCTTTGCCATTGACTTTCTTTAATACATAACCACCACCTTCTGACGCAGGTAACTTGTCGAAGAACTTTCTCGTTTTGTGAGCCTAAAAACAAACAAAAGGTTGGTTTTAATGCTAGTAACAAATATATAAAATAAACCAATTTTACACAAAGTACAGCTGCTTTCATTGAGCCTAATCGAACGGTAGCCTATGGCTATAAGTGTCCTCGTTACGGCTGTATAGCGTTATATAATGGTAATTTTTCTCAGGCTCATGAAAGTTGAAACGAGATGTCACGTCATCAAGAGATCTTATTCAACTGCTGTGATTAGTAGGCAGTATTACAAACCCTACTGTTTCAACAGTAGATTTGTTGTGTTTTCTGTTTCATTCTGTTTTGTTTTTTTCAACTAGCATTCAGCGCCACCTGAATATGCAAACAATTTTTGATAACCACTACGTAATAAAACTTAACGACACTACATGGTAGTATCGTCTTTTCTCTTTTCGGGATTCTATTTTTTATGCACAGGGAAATTCTCGAAAATAACTAAAAGCTACAGGCCTATTGTATCGCGTATTACAACAGCTACAACAACAGCTTTCAAACTTTGAATTTTACTGTATAAACGTTCTACTAACTTTTAAACCAAGCGAGTGTAAATTAAAAAAATATATATATAATGTAGATCTTAACAAATTCACTCAACGAAATTGGTTTGGTTTAGTAGTTTTGTGATATAGTACATTTTCAACAACCGCAAACATAACTTTGTTCTTCATACAAACACTATGAAAAATAAAGTTATATTTGCTGTCAACAAAATATTGTGGTATTGTAGCTAAGTGGAAGTAAGTAGATTCCTTAATTCAGGTAAAATATGGCACGGAATTCTCGGTGCGCGAGTCCGACTCGCACTTAGCCGTTTTTTTTTGTATTCCTGCCGTTACTCTTACTTATCGTGTTTTTATTACTGTAAATGAACTGTCATTTTGTGCAAAACTTGAGTTTTCGTATCTAGCTGAACTACATAATACCTAGCCATGACATCTAAAAACACTTTTGTAAATTTTATTTTTTTTTTACAGTCGAAATTAAAAGTAGTATGTTTAACTTAAGTAAAATCACCCATTTCACTCTCGAATTATTGGCGCTCTCAATTCGTTCGAGCACCAGAAACATCTCGAGTGAAATCGGTCACTTTCTCCCCTTGTATAAGAATCTACTATATCAATACTCATCTGGATGCGACCGCTTGGGACCGGTTGCTAAAGAAAGCCTTTGAGGGGGTCTAGTTCAGTAGTGCATAGCCATTGGCAGACAATTGATGATGATGATGACAATAAACATGCGCAAAATTTTTCCTTAGAGTTAAATGACTGATATAGTTCAGTGGGAGCCAATGATATGTACCACTCATTTAGCTCAGTAGACCTTCTATCACAATATCACTCACTACTTCACATTCATTCAGCTTAATTGTTAACGTCTCGTTTACGGATTTATTCTTTTAACTAAAACTTAAACACATTTTTATGATTACCCTGTAAATCATCCTTAATATCAATATATCAAGCAATACTAAATTCTTAGTCTTATTGCAGATATGTTAAAGAACATTTCTGATTGCGCTGTCGAAAACATGAATTTGGCGCAAAACTCACACGAGCCGACTCGCTCTCGCTCAGTAACTATATCCAGACGCTCTCCATCACTGAGCTACTCAAGGACTGAACTACTGAGCCGTATTAGACGATAGTGAATGAGTGAGTGAATGAACTACACACATCAAAAGTGTCTAGGGATCAACATATATTTTTGCGATAACTTTTCTCCTGGTTGATATTAATTAAAATTTTCTTTAAGGATTCATCAAATAAAGTGTTTTCGTTTGTCTACAGTAACGATAAACCAAGTCACCTTTGCATTAATAAAGAAATTTGCCATTTTCCTAAAAAAGGATTTTTGACATTTGAACCACTAACATTAAAGTTCGAAAATAAGACTGAAATAACAGTTATCTTAAAAAATTTCCATGTAAAAAATCAACACAAGAACATCGGTTTGGCATACTCAAAATGAGTTCATCCAAATCACGCTGTGGAATGGCCGCCCATGTTCGTTGCAACAACAAAAAAAAGGTCTTCTTGCGACTGGATACCCTCCATATTCGGCAGAGCTCTTCTCTGTAGCATATCCCATGCATGCTCAATTGGGGTCAAGTCTGGCGACTGAGCAGGCCAGGGCAGGACATTGATGTTAGCTGCGGCGAGAGTCTGTCTTACAACTCTTGCGGTGTGCGGTCGTGCATTATCATGCATTAACTGAAATAAGGGACCGATTTGCACTTGTAGAGGAACGATGACGTCTGATACAATCGTCTCAGCATAAATTTGAGCGTTGAGGTTACCTCTGATCCGAATCAAATCAGTTCTTCCGCCGATCCAAATACCCGCCCATACCATGATGGTTCCACCACTATAAGGATGGACTTCCTGGCAGGATTTTAAGGACTGTTTGGTCGCTAATTAAGTTCCCTGAAGAGTGATGAAGCCTCACGGCTAACATCATGGCGGTTATTGTTGGAGCTCTTCGAGATGTGATTTGAATGTATCGGTCTTGTCTCCGTGTGGTGCAGCGATACCGTCCTCCATGGCGCTCAGCCACGGTACCAGTGCTTCGGTAACGTTTCCAAAGTCGACAAATAACACTCATTCAGAGCTAAAGCCACAGTACGTTGCCGGAAACCAGCTTCTATCATTCCCACGGCTCTGAGCATTTCTTCCCTGCTTAAATGACGTCGCCGCTCCATAATAACGTTGGTTTCAATCAGTAGTAGGGAAACAATAGCACTAAAAATGTCTTCAATGCGTTGTATGTTTTTATAGGGAAAACATTGACAGGTGATTTTCATCTTTTACTCGAATTTGATTGACAGTTCCTGTTTCAAATTACGAAATGCAACAAAAAGAATTCATATAAATTTATAAAATCATAAATTTAATAAAAGCCACATCTCAATCTCAAGAAATCTGCATAAAAATGCTTGATCCCTAGACACTTTTGATGTGTGTATATTCCTGAAGTACTTGAGTCATTCATTCTGGAACTACCCAACACTCGATGCCAACTCACCTGGTCCAGCAAGTGGTCGGGCGGCATGCCCAGCACCTCAACGATCTTGTTCATCTGGTCGAGCTCGTTCGCGCCGCTGAACAGCGGCTCGCCCGTATGCATCTCGACGAGTATGCAGCCCAGCGACCACATGTCTATCGCCAGGTCGTAAGGTACACCGAGTAACACTTCAGGTGATCGGTAAAACCTTGACTGGATATATTGGTATATCTGGAAAGAAATGGAAGTAGATTTAGTAGACAGTCTGGTAATCAAAAAAAAAAACCAATACATGTTTATTGATGAGCATAATACTTATGTTGCCATCAGATTAATTTTAAGTTAGCCGAGCAGTTTTTACTCCGAATTTATATGCTGAGTCTGAATTGTGCAAGTGACTGTGATGTGTGAAGTACAGTTTTGACATTCTATTACTAGACTTGCTAGATTTGAGCATAATGTCAAGTATAAAAGCGCTCCTAAGTATTTTTATAAAGGCTACGGATTTGCCGAAGTTTAATTTCACTAATCGAACTAATTAGCTTAGAATCACAAGTTTTCTTTGTACTAACAAGATTCGCCGAATCGTATCAACGTCGCTAAAATATAATTTCTGAATAACGAAGACAAACATGTCGTTAATCAAAATCTAGAATATCTTCTTCATTTCGTCAGACGCTTTTGTCTGCCGATCGCATCTAAATGGCACACGAATCCGTCTCGTTTGGTGCTAAACGGTGTCGATAGCGATGATTTATCTATTTCTAAGTACATAATAACGTAATAAGAATATCTCAGGGTTGCCAGCGAAGGTTAATACTCCTCAAGATATATATGGAAAAATCATAACCATGGCAGAAATGCTTGTAATTGAATTAATTGACATTTAATTTTAATTAAACTATCACAATGGAAACAGACTGAATTCAGGTTTGAGACCGATCTTTCTGTATTCTTCGTAAAGAATTTGTTGCCAGTTAACTACATGTGCGATCACCATCAAAAGAAGCTGAACACACACTATATGCACCAAGTCAAATAACAATTCGTCATGAAATCTCTTGCTAAAGCTTGTTACTTTAACATAGTAACCACAGCAACTTATCATGCTGACTATACCTAAATGAAACCAAATACAGGATGCAGCAAGTACCGGTGATGGATATCTTCTATAGGAAATTGCTCTAAAATTGGATGTAGTTGGCAACCCTGTTATAATTATAATTGAGACGCAATACTCGATAACCCGACGGGCGCTGAATCACACGCCCCCGGTGTGATTTATCTGCGCAATTAGCCTATGCCGGGTACCGACTCTATAAATCGGCACATTCGTTTTAGACTTGCACCACACAAAAAACAAAAAATTTCTACCCTCAAAGTGAGGGTAGTAAAAACAAATGGTTTGTTAAATTAATAAAATAGTGAATAAACATCTATCAGTCTAACTAGTTCCATACATTATATATGAATACACCAAATTAACCTCTGCCTCTGGCCTCTGGCCAATGGATAACACCAACCATGAACTACAATATAGGAATACACATCTTCTTTTGAAATAAGTCTAGAGTCTCGACTTAAAAGCTTATAAAGTGGTTTTTATCATTATTTCATTAACTTATAATAGTGATAATATTAATTTGGATTTTATACTCAGATTTTTATTAAGACAGAATGACAGCTTCAATCGCACTTTATCTTTTTTAATGATGCAAGTGTAGTAAAATTGTGTTGAAAATTGAATTGTGCGCGATTAATTGTTTATAATAATTTGATATTACTAAATAGGATAAATAATGTATTGAATCGTTGCATAGAGCTTTAAACAGATGCAATAAATATTCAATTTTCTATTTAGTGAAAAATCTTAGACTGTTCCTCTGCTATACCTAGTAATATCTATAAATATTTTTACGAAATAGTGATGATAATTGTAGGAAACATAATTTTAATACAGATTTTATTTTTCACATCTTGAGTTATAGTTATGTTAATATACTTCTGCACAATACAAATTTGAAAAACTGTTAATTATTACATAATCATTAAAATAATAGATTGAATAAAAAATATTTTTTCGATTATTTTGGAGCAACATTATTTTTTTAAATAGTAATAGTTACCACCCACCAAATGTCATTTTGGTCTATCTAATTAAGAATCAGAGTAAAGAGCTCTTGAAGTAATCAACCTAGTAATAAATTGTAAGTCAACTATTTCATAGCTTAGCTACCGCGCAGTTTTGTATGTGCGACTAACTTTGGCAACGAGACATTGCAATTGATGGTGTGATATCGAGGCGGCAGACAAAGGATATCAATACATATTAATGATATGGTAATACAAATAGCAGCCACCTTGGTAAGCTTTTATGATACGTATTTTTATTTTCTTTTGAGAAAGACTGATAAAAATATGCCTATATATTATTTTAATCAATGAAATGGCCAAAGTTCATGTTATTGGTAAGATATCATTAGCGTTAATGATTCATTTATAGCAAATCAATCATCATACACTGCGTTGACCATTTATCAAAAAGTTGGTAGTAAACTTTTGAGGAAAAAAACAAGAAATACCACCAATAGGAACATGCATTTCATCATATTTACAACAATAGATGCATCGTTCTTATACGATGGTCAGGTATTTAAGTATATGTCAAGATATTTGTTAACAGATGCTTTTGGATATGCTCTGATTTTTAATTAGATAGACCAAAGTTAAATTGATTGGAATGCCAATTTTTTGTATTTTTTAAATTAAAAAACAACAAATATAAAATCTTTTTAAAAATCAAGTTTCCTGCAAATTTCATCATAATTTAGAAAATTATCAAATCAAATGGATTAATAGAACGTTATCGAAAACGGTTTTCTCTCATATCACAAATTCCATTAATCGTGCACAATTGTATTGTTACAACACTATTGCACGACGCTTGAAACATTAAAAAAGAAAAAGTACGATTGAAGTTGTCATTCTGGTCTATCTAATAAAATATCTGAGTATAGGGAAAAAAACACTAGTGTACACTTCTCTTTGAGGGCTTGTTTTTTAAAGTCGGTTAAAAATAAAAGTCGTTACTCACCCTTTGACCTAGTTGACACGAACTTCCGAAGTCCACAATCTTAATGGCTGACCTCTTTGGGTTGCATAGTAGTATATTCTCGGGTTTTAGATCACAGTGAATTATATTTAGTTCTGAAAAGAAAGAAAGTTTAGCATTAGAATAGACAGATAATACAAAGTAGCTTTGTAACTTTTGAGGGACATCACAATAGTTTATTTAGCAGAAGACTCTGTAGTCTACCTTTAGGCAAACCGCGAAACCGAGAAGTTCTTTGAGGTCACTTCTGTCTTCCTCTCCCAATTTATGTATTTCAAACTAGTATTATGAATTAAATGTTCTCCGTTTTAGGGCATTTTAGGTATATCAGCTTGCAAAACGTCACAGTAGAAATCTATGGGTGACTTTAAATTTAGCAGTCGACAACCAGAAGCTGATTACGATGGTGATAACTAATATAGCACTCTACTTCTCTCTCCCTGTAACCGTGACTATTAACGCTATCTAAAATGATTTGTTATAGCCCCAGCCAGGCAGGCCCTTCGGGGACTCCCCGAACACAAACAAAAGTGTCGCGAGCGACAAACGGTGCGACGCAATAGGCAATTGTTTAGTCACAACAATATCTGCATAATTGCATCGGCGGCTGCAGATTTAGTGCAAGCACTATGGAAAAAGCAGTACCTGGTCAATTACGACACAGCTCACAAAAGACCCAATAGCAGTCTTTACATTTTTTTGGTATCGATAGACCAGTCTGAAGTCACATTTGCCTATCGAGAGTAAAAAATTAGAACCCAGTGTAGATAGATGGACAGGGTACATTAGATCTTTAAATCTCTGTCTTATCTTCCATCTTTGACGACCTCCGTGGTCGGGTAGCTAGCTCGCTGGTTTCAAGCGTCGCCATTTCGTGAGGTTCCGGGTTCGATTCTCGGTCGGGACAATATAGAAAACAATATTTTCCATATTGTCTCGGGTCTGGATGTTGTGGTACCACCGTTGTTTCCGATTTTCCATTACACAAGTGCTTTAGCTACTTAGCTTGGGATCTGAGCAATTTATGTGATGTTGTCAAATATTTATTTATTTTATTTATTTCTGATCATTATTCTAAGCACATACTATACTTGTAGTTGGCAATTATAGGCTGTTTATTGGTTTGACATGCATTTGGATGACCCATGGGTCAAGCAAACAAAAACAGGGCCCTGTACGCTTTCTGTCGCGAAAAAGCATGTTGTGAAGACGTTCTTACTGGTTGTTAAGTCACGTGTTTTCATCTTTGCCTGTTCGTTCCTTTTTTACCGTATTAGATCATAAGGTAAAAAATGAAACCTCTATAGGATCACTTTGTCGTCCGTCTGTCTATCTGGCATTACCCCATTTTTTTGAAGTCATCCCTCCGTGTCACGCGTCTCCAGGCATCTCGGTCCTGAGTTGTCTCCTTGCTAAGGCTTTTTGGCGGTTCCTATTACAGGTAGACCGCTTCAATAAGACTACGCCTGCAGGATATAGGGGCGCGCGGGGAGGCGGGAGAGAGGGAGAGAGAGAGAGAGAGAGAGAGAGAGAGAGAGATATACACACGCCCGCACCGCTCAAGCGGTTTACCTATAACATAATGTAATTTGATATCTTACCAGGTTGACTAAGGAACAGTAACGCGGTGCATAGTTGCTGTGCGAACTTGCGCGTCAGATTCAATGATACGCCGCGGAAATTCGTGTTGCGAAGGAGGTCGTACAGATTGTACGAGAGCAGCTCGAACACTAGGCACAGGTGGTTTCGCCACATGAAGTGACGTTTCAGTTTTACTGGAACAGAAAAATCAAAATCAAATACAGAACTTCTTGCTACTTTATACTTCTATTCTTGGCTGAGTTAGAAATTTTGAACAAGTCCGGTCCGTATTTCTTACTACTAGGGGCCTATTTTTTGTCCGTGTCATTCCATTGAGCATCATTGTGTTTATATGTGCGAATGTGATAGAAAAAAAACCTTCAGCGTCGTACACAGTAGAAAATTAAAAAAAACACGGTCTCATGAAAACAACAATGATTTTACTTTACTTTTTCTCGTATCAGTTAAATAAGAAAAAAATATTACAACGTTATTTTGATAAATTAAACAACTGTTTAAATATGCCTAAGCGCCAAATAAAGTAAATAATACACTCATGAGATTCCGTAGCAATTTTGCTACGATGTAGCTACAAAATATTTCGTAGTCACATTACTACGCCTACGCGCTCGTAGAATTAGATGTTATTTTTGTAAAACAATAAGACAAAAAGAAATAATGAATGTAAGCCACCGTCAATGATAGTAAGTACCCGATTGCTATATTAGGTTTATTTTAAGTTGTCGTCTTTTACTGTTTTACCAATGTTAGCTATGCATGTCTGACTGTAATCCGTGAGGTGGACTTGCACACGATGATTTAAACCAGGATTACGCTAATCTTGGATTAAATCATCATTCTGTCTTGGTCAGTATATTTGACGTTGACAGAGACAGAATGAATATTTAATCCAGGGTTAGCGTAATCCTGGGTTAAACCATCGTGTGTAAGTGGGCCTTTATTCAATAAATAAATATATGGAATGAGAAAACTTACCTATATAATACTTATTTTCTGCATCTGCTCTGTTCATCATTTCTAGTAACTTGACTTCTATTTGTGCCTGGTTTAGGAAAGGTTTCTTATTCTTAATTATTTTAATCGCTACTTGACACTGCTCCTCATGGTCATACGCTTTCACAACCTGAAATAAAGGAAACCACCAAATTAATAAAGCGAATATCTAAATTCGACTAAATGACAAAACAACATTTTAGATCAAGTGTCTGAAATCGTCCTCAAAATAATAACTCATTATAACAAACAATACTAGAATCCAAATATTTTGGGCACGATAGTTATATAAACTTTTAATTGGCATTATTTCAGTAACTAAGCGAAGAACTTTACGCCCACGTCTCTCGGAGTGGTTCTTGGGAGCGGAACATTCCGAGAAAATTGCCAAAGACGTATTGTAAATAGGTATTTTACTATAATATAGGTTTAATGAGAAACCTGTTGAGAACGTCTAAACATAGAAAACTCACTGGGAAATTCAATGGAATTATCTATTTTCTATTAGATCGTTCATAGAGTAAGGGCCGGATTAAAATTTTGTCCAGACGTCACCTTCTGCCTATGACCTACAGATACCGCTAGAAGCAGACAGTTTAACCTTCGTTAAATGGATTACTTTCATAATAGCCGTCAGCCCGTCTAGCTTTTTTCTAACGTAGTTTAAAAAGTATGCAAATCAAACTACTGTAATCCCACGCAACGATTTTGAAGGCTAAATTTTCTCTTTATATTAGACTTTTTTTTAGTCAAACCTATACGTGTATGATGTCTATGGATAGGTCTTTTAAAATGACACCAAGGCTCCTAAAACCATTTTCTTTTAAAGTCTAACGTTCCATAGCTAGACGCTTCCAAAGTGGTAAAATGCCCCCCTCATTTAACTTCTATACTAAGCAAGTGTAAATTTTGAAAAAATATATAATGTAGATCTAAACAAATACAATCTGAACAAATAAAATGACAATTTGTTTGGACGGGATCGAACGAGAAGTTTTTGAGATATAGCACATTTTCAACAACCGCAAACATAACTTTGTACTTCATACAAACACTATGAAAAACAAAGTAATATATGCTGTCAACAAAATATTGTGATATTTCACTAAGTGGACTCGCACTTGGCCGGTTTTTTATTTTACTTTACTCTAGTTTGTTGGCAGTCAGTCTCGCGGTATATTCGTTTTAAAACTATGTAGCTTGCTTTTAGACTGAACATACATAGATTTTGTAAGTATGTTAGCCCATAAGGTATTTATAATATTGGCCTGTATTGTTTGCAATCTCCTGCCTGAATTTAATTAAATAAATAAATAACTACTCTGTAACGGTAACATCTGTATTCACGTTGACGCGTCAATAGCAGAAGGAAAGTCTAGCGTAGTAGCATACCTATAATTAAAGGGTAGTCATCATCTTAATATAATCTCAAACTGAAGCTTAAATATGACTGGCTGTTTACACTGCTGCCTTCCATCTTCACACATTAAAAAGTTTAAGATAAAATAGAAGTTATACTTCACTGACCTGCCCAAACGAGCCCTTCCCGATTGGCGAAGAGATCTCGTACCGGTCGAGAAACTTCTCGCCCTGTTTGATAATGTAGTCGTGGTTGTCGTCGTCGTAACCATCGTTGTAGAGCTTCCTCTCCTTCTTGTGCGAGCCATCCTCGCCCAGGTACTGTTGCGCTCTCCGCTTCTTCTTTGCATAGTATACCTGGAACAATCAGAATGTATGGTTAGACAAAACACTACGACAAGCAGAAGTCCATAAGAAGGCTTTACTCCAATCCAGAACTCTTTTTGGCCAACGGTCGTTTGCCATTCAGGCTATTTGCCCAGCCCGAGCCCATTTTCTTCTTCGCTATCGTTGCAACTATATCTCTCGTTATACTAGTTTTCAGGCATATCTAATCATGGAATGCAGACCCCGTAACAACACGAAGGGAAAAAGCCGACCACCCCAAGCCCACGGTGGTCTGATGATTTTCGACGACGCGCAGGACATGGCTGGATGACTCGGGCACAAGTCCGCCAGTCATGGCAGAAAATGGACGAGACCTATGTTCAAGACTGGACACAATTGGTCTGATGATGATGATGAGGGCTTTTCTAGTCCGACATGATCCATCCTAGGCCGTAAGATCACTTAACATACCATCAAGTCAAATGTATTGCTTAAAGCTCGAATAGTCGTAAGTAGGTAGGATAGACAAAAATATTACAGAGCATTCCAGTAACAAATCCAAATCTTATAATAAACTTTTGTGTGAAAAAGGAACTTCTCGAAACTAAATTTCACGAAAGTTTTAAATACGAAATAAGTAATAAGTAAGTAATACCTCATATACCGTAACCGCTGATTTATTAAGAAAATTTCCCAGTTTTTGTGTGATTGATTTAAAAGTGATGCAGTTTTTTTACATTGTTAGAAATGTTTTTATTTTATGACTAATGCCTGACAAATAGTGACGTCACTGAAAAAATGACGTCGATGATGACATAATGGCAGAATTTTTCTTCTTTCCCATTGTTTGAATAGAGGTGATCATAAAATTATGACTGATTATGATATTTTTTTTGTACCGACTTCAAAATAAGGAGGTAATCAATTCAATGTGTATGTAGGTGGCCTCGTTAGAATTTGATTATAAGTATTTTAATCTAATAAGGCTAACAAAAATGTGTGCTAAATTACGAAAGTATATTCTACGTAGGCAGGCATATTTGTATGTTTCTCAAAAATTTGTTCGATAGTTTTTGAGATATGGGTGATAACTAGAAAAAACGTGATATAAAAAATATAAAAAAATAAACTTAACCAAATTCAAAAAATAAACCGCCTTATTATTGCCCTCTATTTTAGTGAAACCAATTCATTTGGAGATGGTGAGTGATCTCAAACATGCACAGACTCCAAATCAATTGGTCTCTCCTACACAGAGGGTATTTTGAGCTTTTTAGTCAGTTTTTTGCCGGCGGTTTTTAGGAAATTGCATCAAACTGTCTGGTTCGCAGATTTCAAAAGCCGCAAACGACCAAAATTTCACAGAGAAGACGCCACATTAGCCGGGCAAGCACAATGAAGTCATCCAAATAGTTACAGGAAATGAAGAGTAGACAAGCGCGGGAATTCGGCTGACGGCCGTTGACCCAAATATGCGGTTGACATTGATCGACGATGGCCGCGATATGCCCATAATAAAGCATTACAACGCACGGGTCGGGGACTAGGAAGTTCGTTGCTACGGGTTTTTTGTACGCTGTCGCGAGACTCGCCTAGATATGAGTCACTGGCGACGGTAACGCGGGTATGCCGTGTGAATGTCCTCGGTAATGGGTTTCGATTAAAGAATTTATTTGTATGTAATGGACACTCATATAAAGCTTTTCCATAATAAATCCTTAAACCCAATAAACTCATCCGCCACCAGATCTTCAGACAATTTGCACTGAAAACTGGAAATTGGGATAGGGCGATGAAAAATTGCGTCAGAGGCGTCGCGTCAGAGCGTCGTCACAAGGTCCGATATCTGGCATTCAGAATCGGCCTTTACGTAACTTGGGATGTTACAGCAATAATATAGGCGAATGCATAGCATTCGCAGCTTGGCGGTGCGGAAGCGTCGCATATCGACGCGGCCAAACGATAACCCAAATTTCTGACAGCGACCTACATATTAGAGAGTGTATTTTACAGGCGACCGAGCGCGTCCGGACAGCCGGCGAGGCTTCGGCTTATAGGTATACACAATACCTATACATATAATTGTTGACCGGTGCTTTGATGGAAGTCAGAGTCGCCCAAACGAAAATAACTGTAGTTTTGCGCGACCTCTGCTGGTTTGACGGAGTATTTAATTTGCGTGCGTATTTAATGGGGTCATTTTTTTGTTAGGGGGTTACATAAGAGGGTGGTAGCCGGGAGTGTGATGATTTAGAATGATCAATCAGCGCGAGGCTTGGAGCTTAGATTAGACAGATGTAGTGGTGGTGGTGGTGAGTCAGTGACCGCGGCACGTGGTCGCGAGATGAGCGCGTCGGTAGGGGAGAGACGGCGCGCGGCGTCTGTCATTGATTTTCCCCGTTTCGCCCCTACCCCCTAGCTTGGCTCCCGCCCCACCGCGTCTCACCCACTTCCAGCGCCCGATAACGAGGTTAACGGGCGACGTGAGCGTCTCCTAAACTTTAATTATACCCGTACACCCGTCGTGCATGTTTAACCCGGCCTCTATTCAACGTTTTGTTTGCAGCGCACCTGATAGCGGTACGTGATCCACTATTCGGTCGACGGTTAACTATCTAATGAACGAAGTCGGAGATGAAACAGTACACCTACGTAGTCGGCCGAGTTGTAGCCGTGACTCCGGCTCGATTCAAATCAGCTAACTATAACTCGGCATAACAAGAGCGCCGTATTGGGTGATACAATTGTCTTTCATATTGTATCTTGCAAATACAGAACCTGATGCGAATAGAAACCGTCCTTTTCAAGTCTAATATCAAGTTCAAGTAATGTGTTCTTAAGCCCGTAAATCCTTTCGGAATTAAGTCAAACTTCCGGACAACCAAAAGTTACCAAAGAAAAATTGCCTGCAGTAAACTACCGGCTAAACAAGAGCAATTTCGTTTCATATTTTTTGCACACACCGATGAAATAAGCGCAGCACATAAACTGAGCTCTCCATTACCGCCCCACGGTGCGGCGAGATTTACGGCCCCATGTTATACCAACACCCAATTAAGATTGTCGCAACTTATCTGGTTGATACTGTAGATTGTGTAGTGAACGTGAGGAAAGTATTTTCTATCCGTGCATAATTATTCGAATGAACTTTGCAGCCATTAAAGGCACAAGAAGTGAATAAGTTGCGGAGAACCGTCCCACGATTATGTGTGCAATGTTTTTACATGAGAGATAATCTTGATAAAGACTTATTAAGGAAGTGATAAAAACTTAATTAGCTTTAACTAAGTAAAACTGCGGTGTGAACATCAGAGTGATCGGGGAGATTTAAAACTTTTTGTTTATTATGTCCTGATTATATTTTTGGTTATTCCAGGATTATATCGGATAAAGTTCGGGATATCCGACATTATCAAGACCTTTGAGGAATAAGTAGACAATTGAACAGTAAATTAAGTTTTAGGGTTCCATAGCCGAATGGCAAAAAACGGAACCCTTATAGTTTCGTCAAGTTTATAATAATAATGTCCGTCTGTAAACTATTAGTATTACACAGTTGAAACTTAGTAGGTAGATGTATCCTGTTAATGGCTTTTCGAAATCTAAAATTATGATATTTAAGGGGGGCGGGGAGGCTCCCATACATGAAACTTAAACGTAGTTTTTTTTGCGTGTAGGGTGTCTATGGATAGGTCTTTTAAAACGACATCGAGGTTTTTTAACCGATGATGTCATGTGATTTCTCCAATGTTGTAAAATAGGACTCCCTCCTCCTCCCCGTTTATGTACACTGACGTTGATTTACCTTATTAAAGATAACGGAGCTGACGATGCACTTTATGAATTGATTCTTCCTAATTCACTAATATGCCGAGACCCGTTTATATTTAGTATGTACGCACCCCAAATAAGTGTTCCGACATTGCATCACCAGTTGAGGAGATCGCGTCCTGATGTGGGCGAAAACGCTTTTCCAACAGATATACATGTTGGTAGACTAGATGCGATACTGCAGTCTGGAGTGGACCAGAATATCATCTTGAAAATAGCAGTGGCTTCAGAAAATAACTCTGTGGCTGGTGTTAAGGGTACTACCGTGTTATTTCAGAATACCTTTGAGAAATTTATCGTCGTTTTGACATAATTTAAAGCAAATAATACTGACTGGTAAAGAATATCCCAAAGCACTGAGACCGACAATTGGAAATAGTGCAAAAAAAATAGCTTTGAGATTAACAATCGCAGTCTATTCTCTGTGTGCGAAGTAGATGGTGGTGGGGGAACGCGAATAGATAACAGCGCTCAGTGACAAAAAAAATTACAAGTTACAACGTTTGCTAACTTTTGTCATCATTTCTCTAGCTATTTGAGTAGCCGCGCAAAATTTTGTTATTGAGTAAAAATCGACACTATAGATTAACGTGATTGATTTGAATAAATTATCCATTTAGTTAGACCGCCATTAATTTGTGACGCTATCGGCGCACACGGTGCCAATAAGCGCCTCTGAGCGTTAATAAAGCTTTGCTTAGATTTAAGTAGGTACCCCAAAACTCAAATTTAGAACTGATCAAGCTCTGCATAGTAAGACCTATTTATGCATAGAACAGTTATAAAGTAAAGTGAGCCTGTAGCGTCCCAGTGCTGGGCAAAGGCCTTACCTCAACTATGAAGTAGTTCGAGCCATACTCCACCACGCGGGCTCAGCACGATAAGTATAGTCATAGTAAACAAATATAATTATGAGATAAGCTTTCTGAAATTATCTGTTAAAAGCATCCAATGCCACGGCAGTCAATGAAAAAAAAAAACATAAAATATCAAATAATAAATCTTTATCGTCTGATGTAATGTTAGTGTTACATCCATACTTATTTACTTACTATACTTATACGTACTTACTTACTAATATTATAAATGCGATAGTAACTCTGTCTGTCCTGTCTTTTACTGAATCACGCCTAAACTACTGAACCAATTTGAATGGAATTGGGTATGGAGATATTTTAATACCCGAGAAAGGACATAGGCTACTTTTTACCGCGGGAAATTGACGCATTCCCATGGGAAAATTCAGGTGGGCCGATCGCTTTTACGCCTAAACTACTGAACAGATTTGAATGAAATTTAGTAAGGAGATAGTTTGAGACTTAGGAAAGGACATGAGTTACTTTTGACCGCAGGAAAACAACGCATTCCCCTGGAAAAAATAACTTTCCGGGGAATCTAATCGCTTTCACTCCTTAATTACCAAAGATTTGAATTATATTTGGATAAAATTGATATTACGGGAAAACAACGCATTCCCTATTTCACTATGACAATCACAGTTAGTATGGCCTAATCCCATCTCAGCACAATTAAAACATACGTACAAAAAAGTACAGCTCAGGTGTTTTTTCATACTACTACCTAGGTAGGTAAAACTACCTAGGTAGTTTTTTTGGTCGCGCGGGTAAAAGCTAGTATGAAAATGAAATCAAACTTTAATTGGCTTTAAAAAAAACAATAACATGAATGAGAAACCTCCCTCATCTACTGTTTTACGTGTTTCGTCAACGTATAGCACCTTTCCCCGTAAGCGTAAGGCACTCGAAGGTGTCGCGAAGGCGGGTAAGTGACCGGTTCAGCACCATTCAAGTGTGATCGCTAGAGATGCTGGTTTCAATATCGATGCACGCACTGTTGTCCTGTTGCGGCGTCAATTCATGGAGAACGAAATTCGTTTGTGGTGTCAGTTTAAAGGTTGTCGGTAAAGTGTCGGACTTTTACTATAAATACACACTTAATTTTATTCACACGTTCACGACATTCTTAATTTTATCTTATCTAATTAATGTGAATTAGCACTTGGCGATTCGCCCCGCGCGGTCCGAAACTTCGGGGTGCGAAAAGTCCCACTGACCGATTAGGCACACAAAGCTAATAAAATGCAATGTTGCCAATACAAAAGTAAAAATCTTTGGATCCGATAAAAATCTAAGACTAAAAAGCTGTGATCTAAGGAACAATCGATAAGGTTATAGTATCGATATTATTGCTTTCTTCACATCCATCCATCCCGTCCCATAGCACCCCTAGTGATCCCGAGTGGGGCACTCCGGCCGGTTCCAGCAAAGCGCTTATTCCACGATTTCTTCTGTACTCGGTTATTCAATTACGGCCCGCCAATGAGACGTGGTCGCATCATGCTATTGTGTCCTAATTATCCTTCTTCCTTTCCTTCCTCGACTGTTTTCAGTTTTTGAGGGTCTGTTCGACCTATTATGTATTAACTAGATGGCCTGACAAACGTTATAATGCCTGTAGTGGGAGAGAGAACAATACATTACAACCTATTTACATTTCTACCAAATATTTTTGTAGTAGTTTCGGAGAAGGGCGACCACAAACACCGGGTCACGAGATTTTTTTTAATAGAAAGAGGAAGTAATTTTTTCATGATCATCAATCACATACCTACGTGTCTTCTTTAACTTTCGCATCCCAAGTAAAATACACATTAGAAATGTTCAAAGTAATATAAACTTGATGTTATTTTGTACGAGCCGTCGAACCTGCAGTTTGCTCGAAGTTTCGTGTTGTACATTCCACATATTAGTTTGTCTAAGATTTAATATTAGCCGAAAGCCCCACACGCCAAAGGTTGACTGACCTTTAGATTAATAAAATAATAAAACAAGAGGGCGTTTTGTGTGTACTATCTAATGAAGCGGCTTGTTATTTTTTGTTGCTGTTATTTCGGAACAAAAGCAAGAATACTGCTGAAAATTTTTTCATAATTTAGCTGGGAGTCGTTTAGATATGATCTAAGTGCTGTACAATGCAACTTTAAAGGTACTTAAAAGTCAACTGAATTTAAAGACACCACTAGAATACATTCCTGAAATTAAAAAGTTTTGTCTCATTCAGTAGGGGATATCAGGTAATTGCTTATCTTTAGCAAAACTTAAGCATGGTGTCGTCAATACTTTAATGACAACCCGTAGCGGCCAATATGATATTTACCCTACTTGAAACTACTTAGAGAAAACAGATAATCGTTGCAACTTGTTCCAAATTTGATAGAGCAAGAAAATAAAATTTGAAATTTTCCAATCCAACTGTAACTTAAAGTGCACCTAATAAATAAAATGGTATAAAGACGTTCGCAGCGGATTAATGGTTGCTGGCGTACTGAATAAATCAGGGGGATGCAAAAAAGATGCGGCATTGTAAGGCAATGATGCCAAAAGCGCGCAGTTATGATGTGCTGCAATTGTATGCTAGCTTTGTATCGTGAATTATTGTTATGTTCGGATCGTTGCTGGCTGTTGGCATGGCGGCTGGGCGGTGCTCTGTTTATGTTTGCAACGGTGACGTCACTCTGACATCAGTGCGATGAACGGACGGAGATCATCGTCATTCGGAAGGTGTATTGCGCTTATTGGTATGCGAATTGACGCGTGGGTTTCTACACTTGCAGATCGAAATATAAAAATTGAATGTGGTCATTAACAAATGTATATGAACCTGGAAAAACCCCAAAAAGTTAGATACTAATTCTGTTTCTGGTTCCGCGTGAACGAAAGCACGGTAGACGTAAATACCATTGTATAACCAGCATAACAAATATTTGTTTATTAAATAAATATCAAAGGCCTCCCATCTTATTCAGAACTACGAATCTCATGAAGTGATTGCCTTCGTAGATGGGGTATTCCGTAAAGCGAGTAGATGCGTTAATTAATTTTTCACAGTCTAGCCGGCGACACCGCAGCGATAGGCAAACGAGCATCGTTATGCATTAGTACGTGTTTTACAGCCGTCTCCGCAACGTAGTATCAATTAAAGCGTCGGAACAGCGCAAGTTTACATCATTAACACTATAAAAAGACAGTTATTGCGAGAAAATTTGTGCAATCAATTAGGAGTTTTAAGAGGGGTCGGGGGTGGATGCGTGCGGAGTGCAGCGAGCGGCGGGGCCTGCGGGGCCGGCGCGCGCATCTGTGTGCATTCGGCATATTTACCCCGATAGTGGGCGGGCGGGGTCGCTGACCCGACCCAATGCAAGGCCCGTACGTAGGCCGCGGCCGACGCACACGCCGCCCGCCCGTTTCATTAGTGCCACAGCACCGCACCGCACACCGATGCAAAAAGCTAACACACTGCGTCAAGTGGGCACGCACGCTTTTTTAATCATCACCACGCTTTCGCCGTTCGCCCGCGAGCACACCGGGAGCGACGCAAACGCTAGCACCGATTTAGATGGAGACGCTCGTAAATTCCGCCGGATGTCCGGATGCGATGAAACAGAAACATCGGCGGTAGCCCGAGTTTGGTCCGGACGGGACCATATCGATCTCAGGTTTATTTTTGACTCGGCACCGGTCGAGATAACGGATTAAAAATGTATAACAAACTAAAATGGCTATGTGATCGATACTTGACAACTTTAAAGTGGTGTGGTCGTGATACGATACGATGGTAGTACATCGAGCATTATAAATTAAGAGGGCCGGTGTGTTTGTGTTTGTAAATCACCGTGAGCGATATAGGCACACGCACATAACGTCATAATTACTGCTCGGCATTCATAAATCTAGCGGCTAGACAGACACATTGAGGGCTGCGCGCTATAGGCGAGGTATACTTATGCTAAACCACCCCTGCAGTCGGCAAATCGTCGGATGCAATACCATAACCTACCCCAAGCTTTCCCCTCGTTGAGGCCGAACCGAGCAGACTGCTTTGATCGCCCATTTCCATAATAAGCGAACAGTTATCACTAGCTTAACTAATAAATAAAATGCATCCGGCAGAGATTGTTTACATTCCATTTGTAAACACGTTGGGATATGGATTTATTTATAACAACATTAACGATCATAATGTGTAATTGATTCGCTATTTAATTAATCTGATGTAAATTATGACTGACTGCATGCAAATAAAGCTGCCGTATCTCGGGAACTACATCAAAAGCTCTTAAATCTCGAGTTAAAATAATAAGTATCGGTAACCGCGGCACGCTCATAAATCACAAAGTACGTTTAAATATTACCAAATTATCTACATACTTCGAAACTTCGTAATCTAACTCGGTTGTAAAAAGTTTCCAAACGCCTAGAAAATTGTTTAATGAAAGGTTATTTCGAAAGCTAAGCTAAACAGCTACTTTAAATAAATACAGTTAATGTCAAATGAAACTGTTTACCCTCGAATAAGTTAATGAGCTACTTGGACTTGGCTGTAAATATTGAATGCGGAAAACATTCTTGATCATTCCGTATTGCATCGAAATAAAATGTTTTTTACCTTCAAAGTCAAACTGGTAAGGTCCCAGAGATATGCCACTATAATAAAGACCTATTGATTTGATTGAATAGATGTCATTTATATTTAGTACCTCACCATCTAGTTGGAAGCTTCTATTAGAAATGTATTGTTGCTGTCTAACTAAACCTAAGCTCTGATCTATAAACATCAAAATCTTGACCCTCCATAAGGATGGATGGAACGCAATTTTGGGCTCGTTTTTTAAACATCCTGATGGTCTGAAGTAACAACGATGTTCCTACGAAGTAATTTGTAATACTGCCCGATTTGAAACAGAAGTTAGCATGATCGGATTATGCGAGTGTCCTGAAGACAGTAGATCAATATAATGTTTTTAGTCGGCATCGGAAGTAACAGGCGTACATTTATTGCGTGCACGTGGGCCCGTTTCACTGTCGCATTATGGCGTGCACATTGTGAAGGTAACAAACTGGATGCTGCTGCAACTGGGCCATGTATGTGTTCGTTGACCCTTGGAATATGGAAGTTGAAGGATGAACATCCGTCATAGCACATGTAAGGAGCAAAAATCATTTAATAGCGTTTATGACTGCAGATCTCTGTTCATTCAGTAAGTGGTAGTAACTAGAATGACTAAGCATTCTAGTTTCAACCACTTACTGAATGAATGAAAGGTTATTCAGATTAATACAGCGAGTGAAATAAAATTGTCACTATAAAGTTTTATGTCCAATGAGGTTGTTTACTTCTGATAGCAATCCTATCATCCTATCGTCACCAGATCTCTCATCAGCAGAAGAATAAAATTAATTGACCTGGCTTTCAGTGGCATTTCTGTATTATGGAATGATATCCAAGAGTTCTGTTATCGTTTATCATAGGGAAACGTACATAAATATGCGGTGGAAGTGTAAGTATACCGGAACTTGAGATTCATGTAAGAAAGACAGCTACTTTTTTTATGACCATCTAAGCAGGATGAATCTAGCTTAAATCTATTACCTCATCATGAGCCTTTGTAAACGAACATGACATAAACAATGTGTTTGTAACCTTTTCAACAGAAAATAATCAAGAGTTGCAATCAGCGGTATCGGGCAATGTCCAGCGTATTGTTATAGGTCGGACCCAGTGTGGTCACACACACAGTGACACTGCGCACATGCATAGAAGACCTGCGTGGATATGGCGGCTATACTGATCAGCAAAAAGGATGCATTCCCCAGACCTACCGCAACGCGGTCCACCTTATCTCTCCGGGTAGGACGGTTCCTACCCGGAGAGATAAGGTGGACCGCTGAAACTGAAACTCTGATGCACTTTCGTTTTTTTCGGTAACGCTTCATTTTTATATATCACGTCTGTGTGCTGTATAAGTATGATTCACTTCATTACTTCTTGTGTATATCTGATTCACTATAACGATGATATCTTGAGAGTGTAGGTTCGCTAGGGGTGCCAATTAATGAGATCCAATTGAGGCACGCTAATCTGAAGTAAGCACACCAAATAAATTCTGCAGAATGCAAAATTTTTAAGAGACTAAATCTATTTAAACTATTAACATTCAGAAAAGTGTTCCTTTGGATGACTCGTAAAAGTTGAGCTTGTGACGGATGCAGTACACAGACATACACTCGCGACAAGATACACTGATTTGCATCTTTGACGCGTTTCGATCTCGTTAAGGAGACGCAGCGGATAAGAAATAGTTTGCGTACGGCGAAAGTGTAATCAGAAGCAAATCGTATCGTATTGACTGAAAGTTGATTGAGTACTCTTTATAACACCCGACGCAAAAATAAGGGCTGGCATGACTTTAACGTGTCTGTCTGTAATATAGTAGCTCTCAAACGGATGAACCGATTTATGGTTTTTTTTGTGACAGTTCATTTTGTCTCGAGTGTTCTTAGCCATGTTTCATAAGAATCTGTACAGCCCTTTCTTATTAGCGACGGTTTTTTTTTAATTTTAATTGAGTGCTCGAACTCTATTATGTAAGCGACATTATTTTTTTGTTAAAACCCCAAATGCGACAACCCAGCACGAAGTAATAGAACCCTTCTTGTGTCAGTCATTAAGTTTTTACTACCGGTTGCCATAATTTTAGTCCAGTAAGCCTAACATGCACGCCTCGATACCGTTTATTGCGTCGATAAAATATTCTTCTTTCCTAAACAACCTGTTTTAAAAAATATTTTCCATTTGTAAATCAATCCTTATGGCTTATGGGCGCGCATCTTAGGCCCGCTGGACATACAGATATGTTGATAAATTAGGTGACATTCAAAACAGTTCAATTAAGAATAGGTAGCTTACACTGACTGAGTAGGCTTTTATAAAATCATACATGATATGTACTCATGTAAAATTCCCTGACGACACACCAACGCTCATTGGGGCTCAGAAGGATATATTTTGGATGAATATATTTTGGACAATAATAAGAGGGCGGTGCGACCGGCAGAAAGGATTATCGGGGCTGGCCTAGGAATCTGACGATCAATCAAATACTGACCGTCCTCGTACGTCTCCACGTGATTCATATTATCATATCCGAAAAGTTAATTTCCACATAACGAATCTTCCACGAAAAAGAAACACCTAGACAATAAACGTTCATTATTATTTAAACCAGAAACTCAAATTAGAAAATATAACGTCCATGATGGAATGTAATTAAATTCAAGAAATAAAAGGCATTCGTTATGTATGATTAAATTTTCGAGTTTTATAAAAAGAGTGATAAGCAGAATCTGCATTTCATTAGAGCTTGGAAATGGATTATACTTTAAAATTTGAGTGATACAGCCAAGATATTGCGAAGTAGCATCGAGTATTTCGGATGTCCTGGCGGACACATTGAGCAGCCCATTAAAAATCATACGCGTTTAAAAACCCTCCTAGAGCGCGCGCCGTCACTTCAAAGTTTGACCTCGCAATTACTAAAATTGGTTTGATTTACCATTTTAATTGTAACAAAAAGACGGTGGCGGTGTCGTTGCAATCTCGACCGAGTGACTTTCGCTCGGAGGGTCCATTAGGGATCGTCGGGAGGCCGCGAGGCATAGGTAGGGGATTGGAATTTTGAGCTGTGGCGTCATGTCGTTAAGGCGTAGTTTCTGTCGGAGGTGTCCGGTAGGCGCGAGAGGAGAGCACTCGAGGTCGGATGCTGAGAGCGCGGGCGTGTGGTGCCGGGGGGAGGGATGGTGGTACAAAATCGATATAGTCGGGCGGCGCGCGACGTCTTGCCTCGGCCCCTTCGCCCCTCTAATGAATGAGAGCGGGCATAGTCATCTCTGCGGATGGCGGCTCTGATACGACACGCTGCTATCGCCGTTCCCGGTGAGACCTCGATCGCCGCTGCGGCAGCGCTGCCGACGCGACGGTACCAGCTAATAACAAACCCAACGTTGATCACGATGCAATTCCAATACACTACTCAGCTTGTAAACTTTTATGGCAGGAGTAAAGTCGATTTCACAACTTACACGAAAGGGCAACTTCTGCCGTTGTTGCAAACCATCAAAGATACGTAGAAGAGTCTTGGTCTGTTTTATTCCGTGAAGCCATGATTGGATTCACATTTTACAATTTACATAAAAAGAAAAGTTGCGATTGTGAGCAGAAAATCTACCGATAAAGTTAAGGGCGAGCTTACAGAACTAATTTAAAGGAGACTATTCAGCCGGAACTATTAAAGTTCGTTAAAAGAACGTGCAATTTGTATCAACAACTTTGCACATTTACTTCTTGCTGAGTAGCTTTATTTATTCTCTATGACTAAACTAATTACTAGACTAATGCGAAAATCCTTCAAATAGCCTATGATAAGTTATAAGTAATTAAATATGTTTCAAACTACAACAAACCTACGATCGCTTTTTATGTCTAGTCCGAGAATGCTACCAACCTCTATTTATTTAACTAAAAAATTGCCGTAAGCTTGTCAAGCTGGGATTGGACTCATAAAAACAATATTACTGCCTCAGTGGCGCAGCGGTTAGAGGTCCGGGGTTCGATCCCCGGGTCGGGCTAAAAATATGTACCTGGGTTTTACTGTTCAGTAATTCTTAGAGGAGCCTGGAGTTTGAAAGTGGCGGTGTTTCACCCGCTTATCCTGATCCGATCTCACTCCGGTCGTGTCAGATTGCTGACCCATCGGGCTATGAGAGTGAAAGGAATAAAGAGTGCTCCTGCGTTTGCGCACACACTTGTACACTATAATATGTCCCGGGCAGTCTGTTAGTTATTTGCGACTGGCCACCGTAGTCGAAATCGGCTAGGCGAACTATTATTGTTACGATAACGTACCAATTACGAACGATCGGTTACTATGTTCTAAACAAATACTTATTCGATAAGTCAATAAAGAAATCCTTTTAGGGATTCGAAATTGTAGACATGTCGAGATAAAATTTCCACGAGAAGGAATTTCTGTTCAGTTTTATTCATTGGGGTCTTCAATGTTTGCTGTTAATAATTTCGGAAGCTGATATCCATGGCGATTGCTCAAGCTATTGTTTGTGCTTATTGGCATAGTATGTATATATCCAATTTTTCTTTCGTTTATGAAAGTAAAAACATAAAAAATACACAGTTGTATTTTCGGTTATAGTCTGACTCTGTCTTGAGAGTGTAGCGGGCCTCACTCTTATTAATAGGGCGCGCTGTCGTCGTCATAACATCTGTGCTGTGTTGTTTGAGTTGTATACGAATGATATTATAATAAAATTAACAAAACAAAGGTCATGATGTAAGCTTTCATGTTTGTGAAAATCTGAAGAAATCATTCTGATACAATTTAATTTATAGTGCGATGAAACAAATCAAAATAGCTCATTTTCACTTCAGATTTCAGACATCTCTCATTCAGAAACAGGTGAAAATAAAATACTACTACAGGAATCAGTACAAATTCAAGCTGTTAAGGATATTAGCTACAAAAGTAGTATGCGTGTTAGCAACAACATTGCTTTATTCGGGACTATTACTGAATGATCACCACATCGTCTAACGCCAACACTGCCCCCAACATTTTGCAATTGTAAAATTTGTTTACATCACATGATAACAGTTTCATATTAATAAATGTCTGCAAATAGCCGTGTAATAACGTCCTCTCTAGTAGTGGGTGTGCACAGCGCCTAAGTTCTGTATTAATAGCGTCGAGACGCCGACGTCACAACAGCTGAGCCCGCTAGCCGATGCTACGTGAAAACAGCTTATTTTAAGACAAGATCAACTATTCGTACGTTATTGTCTGCTTGATATAATGAGCCTAGCGACAAAATATTTTAAGTTTTAAGAAAAGAATGTCCCATAACAAACATGACGTTGCGTGTTTCGTTTGATTTGCACATTACCATTTTTTAAACCATAAAGCTGCCCATTTTAATGATTTTTGAAACAGGTAAATAATATGATTAATGATAAACTAAAATAGGCACTACAATTACATGTATTTTTTTACAAAGATAACGAGAGAAAAGGTCTAATTCAACTGTGTATAACTTAGTATCCCCACGTGGTCAAGACCCCTTATCTTCATCACATCACCGTATGTTTCACAATCCAGTAGCTTCAACCACAATACATGTCGCAATACACGAATGCATCTATATCGATTGCTGTTTTACATAGGTGCTCTACCTTGGTGGGACTCTTGCTCTACTGAGCTTCCTTCCACTTGATTGAATAGGATAAGCTTCAACCTTTTATGCTTGGAAGGCGACGCAAAACAAACTGTTCGATGCAAACAAAACAAATATTAACAATTACTGGAAGGAGAGTTTGAGAACAAAATGTATCTGATGTCATCAGAACGGCTGTTTTAATCATACAAGTCAATAATTCTGGCGAATATCTTTACCATTATGATTCAAATCGGTACTTTCTTGAGTTTTTAAAAACGAAATCGTTATAGACATCTAAGTACTAGACATCGGGTCTAAACGCGGAATTCTAGTAATTATTGCAATGCAACGCAAAAGTTTAAATCTTATATGGGAATTATACATCTATTCCTATCTAAGTGTCCAGCATGAATCCATTCGGCATTCGTAAATATGAATATTTACATACCATATGTGCCAAATCATGCCAAAAGTAATCAACTCATAAAAAGTAACATAATTAATTAATTAACATTAAGCAAATTAGGAATGTTGGACTAGCACCAGGGAAGATAACAAATACTGTGAAAAGAATAGCTCAGAAACAAGAAAATGAGACAACCCGTAAGAATTGGCATAAAAGAGTGCAATAATTTTGGCACAACAAAATAAGGCCAACCAAAGAAATGGGTCAACTAAAGAAACGCCAAGTCAAATACATCAAACACCTGTATTTGCGCGTTATGCACGTAAGCAAATTAAAGTTAACCAATGTCACACTTGCGTATATCGTATTGTTTATGTTTGTTTAACCCAATTAATCGGTTCATTATTTCACGTAAAATTTAGATTTCGGCTTGTTAAATTCATAATCAGCCATAACAAATGCATTATACGGTGGGTGGCTGATATTGCAGCACGCTCATGCTCGGATAGAATGTAAACTGATGACGTCTACGCGTTTGTTGGAGCTATAGCCGTCGTTTCACCATCGATGTTTGGAGATAAACTTTATATCAATGCTTCCGTTATCTGGTTAGCTGCATTCTAGATAATAGTTCTCAAAAAATTCCATCCCCTATCTATTCATTGAAAGAATATTAATTTTATTCAGGCAGGTTGCCTGCTGATAAAAAGACACAATTCTTTCGTTTTTTTAACGAGTGCGTATTTTGAGACACAATAACTCCGATTCATCGCACCAATTACACCAAAGATTCGTTTACAAACATCCGCGATATAAGGAGGCGCGAAGCAACATCGAGTCATATCACAGTTCGTGTGACAACGTGACCTCCGACCTTGAGGTCACAGATTCCGATGGATAACGATAAAAGCACGTGTACCATCCGAGACCGTCACACGATTGCATCGTGAGCCAGGCACATGTCAAAACAGCCCAGGGCACACTCCGATTAATAAGCGCAGTAAGAAACATCAACAACTGTATATTTATCGAAAAACTTGCATTATGTAGGCGATGCAAAAACATGAAATAGGTACTAAGCGCTAGACAAATTCCCTGTGAAAAAAAAATAGGCACTCATTTCAACTAATAAAGCTTAATCGTTTGTTGAAATTCTGAATAGTGAACTCGTGTAAGCCCGTCCGTGCATTGGCCCAAAGCGTCCAAGCAAAACATTAGTTGCTCGCCAAACGTACCATTGCGACGACGCGGAGAGATTGCCACCGGAGCGTATCGGCCAGAGTCCTGAAGAGGGCGCGAGTGGACCTCTCCCCTTTTACCATCGTCCCGTCTTCACGCACCGCTGGTGGGTCACTGCACTGGCTCAGACTTCCACCGAGCTTCAAACACGCCACACGATACTACTCAAACGATCGCCTTGACAGTTTTAAACGCAAGGCTAAGAGAAACTGGCAATGCGTTGAAACTTAACACACTAAAATTCTCGCACGCAAATTATATTCTCACCGGTATAGGACCGCAATAATCGGCAGCGAGAAAACGACTGGCCTGTTATCGGAACGATAACTATTCTTCGCCTGAAGTATACTATTCCGAATACGTGAATAAATCCGACCTCGTTATAGATCTGTTGACGTGCGTCCCATATAATCCCTACTCCAGAATCCTAGCTTTTTTTCACACTACCATCACTGCTCCAGAAATAGCAAGTTTGTTTTGGAAAGATAATTGTTAAAAATACTGCTGACTAATTTTGCGTTCGTATATCACTTCCAGAAGACACAAATTGCCGAGGTCCCTGACAGTTGTGTCTCAGTCATTTCTTTTGTGTGTTTGCGTCAAGCGACCGGAATGAAAGATCTATCATGTGAAGAGTCACCGCAATACCTTTCTGTTCTTGATGGTGTGGATTCAGATTATTGCATCGGATTATGAACGTTAGCGCGTGTATATCTGACATATTGGTCCGTAAAGTGAAATATATCCTGGTAGGGTTGTGTGTTAGCGAGTTTGTCCCTTGTGGCAATTAGCATGGAATTGTTTATTGTTTGAGGTGGCGTTGTTATAATTAGCAAGCGGCGCCGGGATGTGGCAGGAGTCCAGGTCGATCACTCGGGTAACGGGTCCGCACTATATCTGAAGTCCGGTCGTTGACAGGGCATTTTTCCGGAATTGCATGCACTCCGCATACCGTGTAAACACGTCCGTATTTCGTGGAACTAAGAGATAAATCTATGTTTCCTCTGTAAATGTAAGCGATACAATCTCAGTGTAGTCATTTATTACACTGTTGTATCTTTATAGTTGTTAATTATAAATGTCAGTCCATTTGATTTGCAAAGTGAACATTGTTTCATCATAATATTTAACAACAAGTTTTCCATGTGTCACTTGTTGACACGCACGGTTGTTCGGGCAAAGTGGTTCAGAAAATATTTAAATTTACTTTATAAGTCAGAAATGGATATCTTTATTAGTCCTAATTTCTTATACATTATTATTTTGCATTGTTTTAGTGGTAATTCATCCAGTGCTCTATTCATGCAGTTGACAAAATGAATAGCACAAAAAGGTGATTTTCACGATCACTTTTCGATCTGCTTTATGATTTTCACGTGCTTCGATGATAATATTTAGGTCTGCATCGGAGTTTGCGACCGCTTATTAACCCGTCACTCGACAGTGCCAATACCACCACCAATTTGCCACCGAGCCAGCCAGGACTTGCTTTACTTTGTTTGTGACCATTCCACGGGACTTTATCAATGTTTTGTTTGTTTTTCTAAACTGCATGGGTAAATGTGGGCCGGTTTAGATAAATTACAGACATGGATTACAGGACACGAAGGTTTAACTAACTAGTATACGCGGGCTTTTATTTTTATTATTGAGGCAACAATGTTTCTGTTTGTTTTGTTTAAAATCAAACTAATTTGATACGTGTGTAGAGATAAACTACAAATAAAATTGTTTCAACTATCTACAAGGTAATCTTTAGAACTACAAGACTGATTTTAATAATGTGTTCTTCAATGAAAACCTTACATATTATCTTCAGACAGTGTATAGTTCTGAAGATATGAGAATTCAGTGTTAATGTAAGAGCATACTCGGGCCTGAAGAAACTTGACTTTAAAGAAGTTGCCAATTCAAAGAACGTATAAATTCAAAGATTGGTTGGCCTTATAAAGTACTCATGATTATCAGCCAAAGGACGTCCACTGCTGAACATAGGTTTCCTCCACGACATTCCTGCGATCTTTACAAGGTCGTCTGCCTATCTTGTCGGTGGACGACCTACGCTGCGTCTTTGGTCGAAGGGTCTCCAATCTAGAACGTTCCTGCTTCAACGGTCATCAGTTCTTCGCGCTATGTACCCTGCCGATTGCCACTTGAGCCTACTGATTCTCAAGGCTATGTCTGTTACCTAAGTTATTCTACGTATCTCATTTCTGATTCGATCTCGTAGAAAAACACCCAGTATAGCCCTCTCCATCGCTTGTTGTGTGATTTTGAGTTTCTTTATAAGGCCCATAGTTAGAGACCATGTTTCGGATCCGTATGTCATCACTGGTAACACACACTGGTTAAAGACGTTCGTCTTTAGACACTGAGGTAGTTGAGATGAGAAGACACTCTTGCGCGATTTTCCGAACGCTGCCCAGCAGAGTTGGATTCGTCGATTGACCTCCTTCTCAAAGTTGGACCTACCCAATTGAATCCCTTGTCCTTGGTAGAGTTAACATCGACAACTTCGAGAGTTGAGTTCCCAACGGATACTGGAGTGGGTACAACAGGAAGCTCGACATAATTTTCGTCTTTTCCATGTTCATTTTAAGACCCACTTGTTAAGAGACTCGATCAAGATCTTCAAGTCTTCAAGCATAGTGCTAAGATCGTCCAGCGTCTTTGCCACAACGACGATATCATGGTCAAATCGGAGGTGTGTGATGTATTCGCCACTAACATTGATGCTGACTCCTTCCCATTCCAGAAGTTTGAAGGCGTCTTCCAATGCCGCTGTTAAGAGTTTGAAGATATAACGTCTCCCTGTCTCTGTCTGTCCCTGTTATAAAGTACTGCTGTCGCGTAATAAGATCAAGTGTTTCCTCCACCCTTGCAGATAGTGAGGCATTCAAGTTATTAACAATATCAACACAAGGATACAAAGAGGTTCCGCCACTGAAGCCTCCGCACCTCTCGAGCTCGACTAAACGACAATATGCTGTTAGAGAATAATCAAATTCTGGGAATTTTTGCCAGCGTTTGAACCTCCCTTATCTGTGTTATGTTCGTGCCCTCAAAGCGTGTGCCGACTTGCCGAAATTGTTTTACTGCGGGATTATTTGTAAACAAAATATATTTCCCAGTTCACACGATCAAAGTTGCGTTGGGATTGCGGCGAACCTGACTCCGGCACTGTTATGTTATTTACTCTAACATGATAACAAATAAATACGGAACTGTGAAATGTTGAGCGGTTTAGCTAATGTACGACATGTGTATTGATTTGCTTATACAGTTTTTTGTTTAAAGAGTCGTGAACGAATTATATCCATAACCACTACGCAGTAAAAATAGATGGATATGCATATTTAGTGCATTCATGCTAAAAGTATTTACTTTCAGACCAAACGTTTATGGAAACAAAACGCCAAACTAGGAAAAAATGGTTACAATTGTAAAGCTTTTCACATCATAATTTGAACAACACTAGGATATGGACTGTACATCAACGTTAGCTGATATATAGAAAGTGGTTAAAAATTTCCTTTCATCCCGGGTTGGAAGCGACGATAATTTCTAGTCGAACATCAAGGTTGCAAGGTTTGCAGCAAGTTTTACAACTTAAAAGCGCCCACACGATGCATAAACAGGGATGTGGTGTAGTCACTATTGAAACGAACGACTACGATCACAGATAAAGAATGCAGTTAAGGGAATTTCATTTCGCCCGCGATGGATTAAACGGATTCCAATTTTCGATGAGACTCCAGCCGCTGCGAAACATAATCTAAGCGAAATCGATATACAATTATAGATTGTTCGTAGGACCAAGACTTTCAGCATACGTTTGAAGATCTCATAATATGCGTAAATATCTAGCGAATGGTTTTAAGTCTGTCTGATTTTAGTACTGAACTACAGAGGTAGGTTTCAGTTTTCCACTGTTAATATTATGTGACTGAATATTCTCTCAATAAATTCAAAGGCGCTGTCTAAAATCGAACTCACGACCGACACGACTTCACCAACACTCCAATGATCTGCAATCGCTCTTTAAAACAGAGCGAAGGTGAAAAAGCACGATGATGAATTAATTTATTGCTTTTCGGTCTAGGAACCGTTTTACTTGGCTTCGAATTATTGAATGATTTATGGCCGATTCTCACTTATTATAGTGCGAATTTTATTATAGTTCCGATCACATACCAACCCGGTGATCCTTTATTTTAACTAATAAAGGAGTAGTGAACAATGATGGTAGAAATACCGTGTGTTACTTTAAGTCATAACATTTAAATTGTTCGGTTAGCTTAGCCTAACAAAGGCGGTCAATTTATCGATTGTTACAACCCGATTAGTTAAGTTATATGGCGTCGCGTGAACAATTGGCGTGTCCACACAAGGAAGTGAGCCTAACGATGTCCGTTTCGCCGGCGGCACCGGTTGGTATAACTCGTAATTAGTGTCAAAATATTTCGTGGGGCAAGACGTGTGCCGTCAGCGGCGTGTACTTGTACTCACATGATTCGTTATCAGTTTATCGGGCTTACATAGCTATTGTAGCTTTATATATGATCAGCGGTAATATAAAAGACGTTTAAAAGCTAATTGTCATGGGTCATGCAGTCCCATAACCTAACCAACTTGTCCGAATGAAGGGAAGATAAAATATAAACAAGAAGTGCCACAATAGAAAGTGTAGTGGTCAGAAGATTCATGAAACACCGACTTTGATTTGGAGAACTACGATAAAGGTATACATTGAAATATTTTATAAATAAATAAGTTAGCAGAAACTGCAGCAAGCAGGTAAAAAAATTGCGAATGATTCACGATCACCTGCACACACCATCACGTATGAATCAATCGGCGATTGACATCAGCGTGCCCAGTGTATGATTAGGGGCAATTCTCGCGTATGCAAACATACCTCGGCAAAGAGTGCCGATCATTACCGGGCCATTAATTCGGCAAATTGGTCCCGTCGGTAACCGTTCGCGATCGCGACTCGGCGTAATTTCCATTATTCCGTTTACTTGCGACCGACGCCCCGGGCTGTGTTGACGAAGACAACCGACGTGGGCCATCAGGTACGGTGATGGAGACCGGTCCCTATTGACTTGGGAGGTGATTCTTCCACCTCCTCAATATGAGGAATGAAAGTGTTCTGGCTAACATTTCCTGGGACAAATGCCATTGTGGCGGGAATATCAATTGACAAATGTATAAAAATTTAACGTAAACATACGAACCAAAAAACTGCGTATGCTTAAGTTGGCATACCTGTTTCTTACAGTAACACACGGTCATATGCCCATAAACAGTATTTTACATTAAAATCACAACACAAACAGTACCAATTGATATCAATCAATTGACATCTGCGGGGGGCCAACATCGATGCGAATCGGATAGCCCGTCGCGGATCACGCGACAGCCGCACTGAGATAGCATCTGGGTTTTAATAGAGTTCTTCGGTGCAGCCGGCCGAACCAAGTAATCACAGCTCTCGACACGGAATCGAGACACACGCATTCGGAGATAAACCTTCGGGCGTACATACTGTTGTTTATGAACTTATCGATTTGAAAGCGGCTTAAATTAACGTGAGATTTTATCGGTCTCGTAATTCCGGACGTACGAATACGTTTGGAATTCGGGACAGGGGCTTGCTAAACTTGGCGACAATTATAGAGCTGCCAACAAAAACACTTCCATTCGCATTTCTGAAGTAAAAACAACTCTCCTGAATTTATTCTTTAATTCTACATAAATAGTAGACGTCCAACTGCCAAATAATCAGTTTGATTAAATGTTTTTGAAGAGATATTGTATCGTGGTATGACAAGAATTCAATAAGTAAAACCGTTACAATATTCGTACATTTGGGTCACGACGGAGCCTCTTAAGCTAGGGGTAGTACTATTATATCTTCTGTGGCTAGGGTAGTCAACAGAACCTTTATTATGTTCAGGACTCAAATGTGCTTTGGCCTGATGTTAGTACTATTACATATTGTCAAGAGGATATGTTAGCTTCGAACTCCGTACTAGTATCTCGTTTTAATTACATTAGTAGTTCTAGATCTTTACGAGCTTTATAAATTGAGTAGATTGAAACTCTCAACTATTTGTAAATCAGCTGGTGAATCAAACAATTTACAAATAGGATTTGAAACTTTCTCGTTGCATTAGACATGACGTTTAGACCCGTCATGACTAATACTTAATTTACAAATAGCTAGTTGATATTCAGATCCGAATACATTATATTGTGTTTGAATATATTGTATCGCGAATTCAGAATGCGGCGATTGTCCGTGCCGTATATTATCGTCGCGTTATTCGCGGGCGCGTGATAACACGCGTGCGTGCGGCGAACATCTGTCGCGAAATTACGTATATCTCGGAGAAAAATGTGTGCGAATAATTATTTCGAGACAACATGATTATGATATCGGAACGGCCACATCATTTTTTTAGTACCTACCGTATTAGATCATGATCACTTCGAGGAATCGGCAGATATGATTCATTTTAGGGCTACCATGTTGCAGAAAATCTAAGATGCATCGGAAGAATCATGAAGTAGTTTACAACGTGACCTACCATTTACATGATAAATCTGAATCACCAAGACTGAATCAAAAATACTGTTAAATATTTTAAAAATAAATCTTCAAATAGGTCGTACCGAGGAATTATGACTATTACTAACCTTTCGGTTAGTTTTTAACAATCATCAGATAGCACTATGATTTAACCCAGATGAGAGAGTGATGCATCATACAACCTGTTAGTTGTCAACTTCTTACAACGCTTGCACTACCCATCACAATTCAAAATTAAAAGGATTTTTAAACTTGTTTTATTTGTTGTGACAGCTTGCCGACCCTGAATAGTCCCGAGGTTCGTAGGAGGCTGGCAGTCTGGTGGCTTGACGTGCAATCGAACAGCTACGACAGATCCGCAATTCGGAGCCGACAGTGTTCCGACAAGACGATTATAATTCCGGACAGGCGGATTCCATCCTCGCCAGGATTCCAAGAGACCCTAAATTATAGGCGTCATAGGAATTCCTTATTATATGTAAATTCAGACACTCTTTATAGTACTACATGCACAAAATATGAAAGAGAAAAATTCAAGTGATCTTATTAGGTGCTTATTTGATTAAGCACGCTTCGTTCGGGTTCACGCACTCAGACCGAAATGAAAATGAAGACAGGTGCGTCTTTTAAATAAGAATAACTAAATTGATTGAAATATCTAAGTGAGCAGATTAAGTAAATAAACATTATTTGATTTAAATCGTATAATCGAGTTCGGTAACAATGATCTTCATTAACAGACACCAATTTAAATTCTCCAGACTATTCGTATTTTGTTTTACTAAATTCTGCCTTCTGTTAGGTCGTAAGGCACTGTGAGCCACCAACCCGAAACAGAATCTGGTGTCTACGGCCGCTTACTAAAGGCGTCTGAATGTCAACGAACGATTCGGTCACCTTGGACCTAGATCCACGGAGCTACAGATCCCAGCGGTCGAGAATCCGCCGAATGTCACGTTATCTTATTGACGTTGGGTTTTTTTTGGACAAAAACTCGCTTCCCATACGATGCATGTACGTACGATAACGTGAGCGAAAAATACTTTGGTAAATGATTTGATACGATTTCAAAGTGATACAATAATTATCACAATTTACAGAATCAGATAATAAAACAGTTATAACCAACTGAAGCCTGAATCATACTGAGACAACATGAAGAAGTTGAGACTGTAGTTTAAGATTGTGCTAATAATAGTAAATGAACTGCCACTTAAAAAATCTTTACTGATAGTAAATAAACATCCTTTGTACGGTCATCTAAGTCTTGTATTGTTTACCGAGAGTAAAACTCACAACGTTAATTGACCTAGACTCGGTTGAGATCTTCTCTAATGGATTGGTCTACCTACAGCGAAGCGCAGAGTAGAAAAGGTATGGAGAGGGTCTATATGTATTTGTATTGATATAAATAACAATAATTTGTATCAGCGCAGTACAACGCCAGTTTACACTCAATTGGAACACAAATGGATAATGGAATTCGACATAGATACCGTCTGCGACCGAGCAGGGGACAATCTTGATACGTTGGAACACGTAATTCCCACGGCAGAATCAAATAACATTCAATAGTAGGGCATAACATAGTGACAGTGAGACCCATTTTGCCTAACTTGTGTATACTGTTTCAGTTGTTACTTACAGGTAATCTGATGAACCGAAAATAGCATTGGCTAACATGGGTGAATAATATATAATAGGTCATTTTATGTTAACTGAATTAAGAATTATAAACGAATGTATCTAACACAAATGTATTATTAACTAACGCTAATTTAGAGCCTCTAATCTAAGAATTATATTTCGAAGCCTTCTGGAGATATTTTCCAAACTAACAACGTAGAACGATCAATTGCCGTGACTGACCCTAACCCAGTGTTTCCATGGAATCGTCGTTGCGTCACGTTCACGCATTGTCGCACTACCGACTCATGGTTGTATTATTAATTGGTCATTGCGTCTGTTACCAGGCTTCCAAGACGAATGCCGCTAAGGTGCCATTGTCACCATGCGATTTTAAAGCTAATTACGACACACGATTAGCCCGTAAACGGTTAAGAGGATTAAAACCTGGCGGACTCAGGTGTCAAGCAATTAGGTGTCACACAACGTTACCAGGACATATTTCAGTGTTAACATTTCCTTGGAATTTCGCTATCCAATTTTTCAAAAGCCAAGAAGTCTGTATTCTACAAGCCACAGGTGCCGCTGAACGACTATAAAACTTCTCACGGATGTTTTTACGAGTGCGACGCTGCGAGGGCTTGTATGGTATCTTATTGGTGCTTGATTTATGTGGCACCCCGCAACCAACTCAACTTATTTGTGAGTCTCTGTGTCAGGTATAAAACGTAACAGGTATGAGACCTTGAGTGTGTTGGGTGGTTTGATGTGCTTCTCGGTTATGCCAATGCAAATGTAGGTGATTCATGAGATAAGCGGGTCCGAGTCGGTTGTCCAAAAATAGCTCCGATCACAAAATCGGCGAGGATCGATCTTGCAATCACTGGCCTGGCTTGGTGCATCGCAGGTGCCAAAGTGGCTGCTCCAGATTCGTCGGATCGATGTGCTGTCGACGTGCCGAAATAGAGTCCACTCCCGCTCAGAATACACCTGCAAGGTCGCAGCCCGACCTGTACCCTCTTTATTATATTCCTAAAAACCGAGAAGTCACAGGAAGTAAGTCATTAAAGTTTGCTAAATCTTCCACCATTTCATCATGCGAGAAAGTTTTTTTTTATTTGAACTACTACTGATGTCTACTGTCTGTGTTTTATGTTGCAATTAGTATGCTACAATGTTTTCCTACCTTATGCATAAGTGTTTTGGACTAAGCAATAAACAGCGCTAGTAAATTTTTAAACCCGTTTATGGGAGGTATAGAAGGCGCAGCGGTCAGTACCTTATGGCTTTTAGGACATGCAACAATTTACAGAAAAACCACTAGCCTGTAATGAAACGTATTTAAAAATTTACTCGATGTTGTGCCAATGCGATTAGAGAGCTTTCCTTTGATGTCAAAACCAAAAATGTGCATAAGGGGCCGGACCTTGGCCACAAATTGTGTCAACAGTTCGCAAACTAGAATAACGATGCACAGTTGGCGGGTTGTTAATACTTCTCACATAAAGACGATTTAATTGAGCGAAGTCTCAGACTTCTTGCAAAGTTGTTTAAACGCTGCCGGAAAAGATACATCAAGCAAACGTCATATGAACCGTGTTCTAAATAAATGTATCACCTACGTGCAAGTTTCTTAATATTTTAGTTTTTGTTTTGCTAAAAAACGAGAGCAGAGTGTCCAGTCCATTAAAATCGTATCGCGGTCAGTACAGAACAAAAATATTCTGTTACGAAAAATGACACGCAAACAAGCGACTTATTTTTATGCGAACAATTTCACCTCCTACTTCTATAGTTTTAAAAGCTTGTCGAGACACGTCCGTTTTATTATTTAATGTGATCAAAATTCTTTTATAGCTTATTAGATTCCACGTTATGATTTCATACGTTTATATTTTTATTTTCTTATGTAAACATTTCTCAATGGATGGTGACAATGACAAGTGTTAAATATGATTAATAATGGATTTTCTTTGAAGTGAATTGGTGATGGCTGTTCGTTATGTCTTATTAAAAGGCAAGTGATGTATAGCTTTATGTTGTTTAGTTGTAGTAGTTGTAGTTTAGTTAGTGTGTTTAGTTTTCTCTGGTAAGATGAAAGATGTCGATATAGTAAAAAGTTCTTACATTTTTTAGATAGGTCAACATGTCCAGAGGCGGCCGCGTCGGTGTGGCGAGGGACGACAAAGGCCGTCTGTGTACTGTATTACTGTATCACATGCACGGCTAATGAGTAAGAGGCAAAGCTGATAATTCTCAAATTAGACGTGTCAACGTGCGGCGGGCTATTTTCGCGATACACTTTAGTACAATGTACGTCCGACCCGGCTAGTCATTGTGCCTTTTTTAGATGGATAATATTTATTTCTGTTCACTTTGGTAAATGAATGAACGTTTCTGAATTCGTAGTAGCGACAAAAAGTTACTATTTGCTTGTAAATGAACTAGGATAGTATTCCAAATATACAGGCTGTTGTTTTGGTCAGCGACGAGCGACAGGGGTGGTTGTACAAACGATACTGATGCCAAAAAAAAATTAAAAAAATAAATGGGAAAACCCCAAAATCAATTTTTTAGCGGTACAGCGATCGAGTTAAAACTACCAACACTAGGTAGCTCCTTCGTAGCTTACTAGCTTCGGCGTAGTAATTCGTAGGGTGCGAGTTTTCCCATTAGTTTTGTAATTTTTTTCAATGTTGTGAAGAGGTTTTCTTGTATAAAAATTGCTCAGAAATTAAAGAAATCATTTTTTTAGAACATGTATAACTCATATTATCATCCCTGAGTTTGATGTCACTGACCAAAACAACACCCTGTATAAGAGAAGAATATTTGAAAGCGCAGCGTATCGTTTATCCGCAAGCTTAGGATTTCGCATCTTGCCCAGACGCGCGCAACTGGAGCGTCTCGGCGCCAGGCGCGCGCGCAGTTTTATTGTTCCGTCGTGGTTTACCGCTCCACTCTACCGCTAACTTTATTATAACACGTCTATTTTGAAATTTAAATCGCCTACTGTAAATACAATTTCATAAAGCACGAGTTGCACGGCTGAACTGGCGTACAAGACAATATTGATTGCGTTATACATTATTTATCGATTAATAATGCCGAACGAGTTGTGAATATGACATTTCAATCGGCAAAATGGAGCGTAATTGTTTATATGGCAAATGGTCAGAGAACAATTTTAGAAATGGGTAAAAAACGTCCAGAAGATCACATTACATGATTAGCAAATGCATAGTATTTCGTACGGCGCTGGCGAGTCCATCAAACAGATCGGGACGGCGATACGGTCTCGAAATAGACGTCCAGTGCACGCCCCGTGTTTCGCATTACGGTATTGGCCTCCCCATAAATTTTATTCGGATAGTGAGAAGAATGTGACGCGCCCGCGGTGCACTTTTCTGATTGATGACGTCATGGCGTAATACAGTTCACACTTCACACGGCGATTTTATTAAATGGCACGATTCCAGAAACTAGGAAGAAATCTTGAGAATGTGGAATGAGCAAACTTTAAAATATCACTAGAAATTAAGGCACGTGTTAACGTGTGCCAGTTTTTTTTATTTTCACAAAGAATAATAGTCGGATAGGTAAGTGTTTTTGGCAAACACGTTTTGACGCCCAATTTCCCGCGAAGTTATTGAAAGGTCTCGTTAATAGCTAAGTAAACTAAGGCAAAAGTTTATACAACCCGAGTATCTATAAAAGGTCAATTATATCTAAGGCCGAAACAATCGCCAAGAGACTTATTTGCATAGAAGACAACACAAATATTTTCGCGTTATCGCTCGGAATGGGACATAAATCGTCTAATCCATTAGATTGATTTCGCCCCACTTTATTACACCCATAAATAATCTAGTCGATGCACAAAGCATACGAAAGACGAAAACAAGGCTAGTTTTATTAGTGCACGTAAGACCTTGTGTGCGGAAGGGCTGTCCGCGAAGAGTCCGACCTGAATGTTTACAAATATGTATGTATTTCAAGAAGATAGCGTGCGAATGTTTTTTGCTTTCGCCTGTATGGCTTTAGATGTTCAGATGGAACTTATACATTGTAGTAATAAAACTTTAAGGGCAATAACTACAACCAATTTTACAGAGAAAATACAATTCGGGAATTAATACATTCGGGAAATTCATTAAAAAATAGTACTAAAACGAAACCATTGACATATCTTTTGTTGTAAATTACTTAAAATTGACGAAACTTACTGCTTTCGGTCTATAACTTCGAGAATTATTAACGATTAAAAAAGACCCCTTTACTAATTATTAACGTAAATTTAAGTTATTTTTCAATAGTAACACATACCTATTGTAACGCACAGTTTGGCAGAATTATGCAAGTAAATATTTTCTAGTATTATGTTACTGTTGCAAAATAAACAAAGAAATATAAACATAAAATGGTATGCCCCTGCATACCATTTTAACTATGCACTAACGAATAAAAGTAAAGTAAGCCTGTAAACATCTCACAGCTGAACATAGGCCTCACTGAAAGAAGGAATCGTAACCTATCCATAAACTACCGCGCCGTAGGTTGCTAAACTTTGAAGCAAGCCTCTAACTTTGGTAAACTAATCACCAATGCGTTACAAGCACCTCAAATAATAATGATCATAAACTTGATTTTTCACAAACACAACGTAACGAAAAAAGATATTCTGGATGGATATTCGGAACTAAAGCACCAAAGTAGAGCTAACATCCAGTAGAAGGCTAACTAGAACGCAGGCCGGTTACTTTCCGTACAAAGGGTCGTACGCGGCAAAGTCCATCGCAATATTGTGCCATCAATCTCCTTGCCAAGATAATGGTGGTGCGATGTAATAGTTCCTTGACCGGCTGATTGAAATATCCACCGAGGCGGTTGGCCACGTGACAGCCCCGACAAAAATAGCTTCAAACGACTGAAATAGTGCGTTCAGTTAATCAAATAAGGGTAAGTAATTTTGATATATACATCAAAGGCACAAGCGCGCCCGCAAATCTAGTGGACACGACGAACTTGGAGAGATTGGTGCTACAAATAACTTATCTAGTACTAACTGACACTTTTCATCCCTCCTGTTCGGAAAATTGAACTTTCATGTGTAGATAGCCGGGTAGAAAATAGTTAATTTAATTGCTACGATCAGACATGGAGTCGAAGATAATTTAATCACAACCTATTATAAAAATGAAAGAGCTTTTCATATATTTTTGCTTAATCGTTGATATAAAAATAAACAATTGGCCTAGTTAATAACAATTTAAAAAATGCGTGGTGATGGTGTTTATTATAGAATCTAATTACTCACATTTAGCTGTCACACGTAGCGCTACCTCAGGAGACAAAATCGAATTTACAAATTGACATAACCTGTGGTAATTTTTGTGACAAGGTTTAGGTTGCGTTCTTCCACTTTCATTATATCAGTGAAAAAATTTCGATCGGTATTTTTGGTATTTGATGTCTTCCCCGTTTTAGGTGTTGTCTTCCGTGCCGTTACTATTGATAATATTGTGTGTTGTATGTATAAAGACAGTAAATACAGTTTACTTGCAACATGTCAGTACATGTTGTGCAAAATCTTGAGGTTTAATCTCTCGCCGAACTACATCACGACATACTTCATCATAACATCTTCAATCACACAGCATTTTTTTTTCCCTTACCGTTTCTGGTGAAAGGACCCATTTCACTGTCGAACTATTGGCGCTATCACTCGGTTCGAGCGCTAGAAACTTCCCGAGTGAAATTGGTCGCTTTCCCCCCTTGTACGAGGGTCAAACTGAAAGTTCTTAGAAAATCAAAAACTGATTACATTAGCCAGTTATTAGTTTTATTATATCTTTTCAAAATATTGTCCATTGACGTCAATACACCGCTGCATGCGATGGAACCACTGGGAAAAGCACTTTGCCCACTCGTCCTTAGGGGTCTCTTCAATGGCATCGCGATACGCAGCCACCGCTTCTTCAGCATTCATAAACCGCTTTCCTTTAAGTTTTTCTTTAATTTTTGGAAATAAATAAAAATCACAAGGCGCGAGGTCGGGGCTATACGGCGGGTGACCCAGTAATTCAACGTTTGATGTCGCCAAATAGTCGATCGTTCGCTTGGCGGTGTGCGACGAGGCGTTGTCGTGGTGAAGGAGGATCCTACTGCGAGGTCGTTTCTCTCGAACTTTTTCCAAGACAAGTGGCAAACAATTGGTAGTGTACCATTCTGCAGAAACTGTTTTTTGATCCTCTAACACAATTGTTGCGAAATGACCTATCCTTCCAAAGAACGAGGCCACCATTTTTTTTCCCGCACTTCGATCTCTCTTCACTTTAGTTGGCAACTCCTCGAAAGGAAACACCCACTGAGCAGATTGTCTTTTGGTTTCAGGATCATAACAGTAAATCCAGCTTTCGTCACCTGTTAGTATGTCGAACACAGCATTTGAGTCACCTCCGTTAAATCTTTCAATCATTTTACGGCACCAATCCACACGATGGAGTTTTTGAGCCTTAGTCAAATTATGAGGTATCCACCGGGCGCAAAGCTTCCTGACCGCTAAATGTTCGTGGAGGATTTTGTGCACTTGACTCATACCGATGCCTAAGCTTGTCCGAATCTGCTGATAGGTCACTCTTTTGTCAGTCTCTATCATACGCCGCACAACACAGATGTTATTTTCAGTCGTCGCCGTAGAAGGCCGTCTCTCACGTACATCATCAGTGAGATTAGTGCGACCACGTTTAAACTCATTAAACCAGTTGTAAACAGTCGCACGAGATGGGGCTTCATCGTGAAAGGCCAATCGTAGTCTATCATAACTTTCTTGTTGACTTAAATGACATCGAAAGTCATAAAAAATCATTGCACGAAAATTTTCTCGTGTTAAATTCATGTTGACGTGACACAGACAATTTTCAATTTGCCGCCAAATCGTAAAACAAATGACAAATGAATGAAATATATACTCAGTAATATTGGCAAAGAGTTCTATTTTCAAATTTTAGAATATTTATTTTATTATATTGTTTATAAGTGGCCAGTTCTAAGAACTTTCAGTTTGACCCTCGTATAACAACCTACTATTTAATGGTATTTTGCCTTAAAACAATTGACACTATATTTTATGCGAGTCACCAAAAATACATATTGAAAAGAGTGTATGGTGCGGCCTAACGGAATTTACATAACTTAAAACTCATTCTTATGCTAAAATCATACCGATTTTCATTAAAAATCCTCGCCAAGTGTGTCGGTCTTACCTAGAAACAAAAATAAAACACTTCATTAGTTTTTCAAAATTATGTTTATATTCATGGGCACGAAGAATGGGTTATCGTTCTCAATACAAGACCACGGGGGCAATGTTGCAAGTCATCCGGGTCGTCAACATTTTGACGCAGCGCATAATGACTGATGACGTAACATCTGCTCCTACGTGGGAAAGTCTGGAGGTTGGGATATAAAAGTTTCATATATACGGAGGCAACATAAAGTAGCCACTTATGGGACGAAAGTGATATGGTTGGTTATGAAGTAGGATATGAAAACGATGCGAAAGAAGTTAACGAAGGCGACTAAGTATATTATAAATATATTGCTTCCAACTTATTCCAAAATATCTTACGTTGTTAAATATAAATAAATATGCGCCAGATAACACACCAATTGTCTGGTTTTGTGGTAAAGAATTTTCTTCCTAGTGTTACGAAGTAATAATCATGAAGAGGGCGTCTTTCATAAATACTTAAATACAAATAACATTCATAACTTAGGTACAAATGTTCGTACTCATCATTCATTGCCCCTTGCGGGATTCAAAACCACGACCTCTGGTTCAGTAGTCAGGAGCTCTAAGTATTGCACAAAACGGGTCGTCAAAAATGGTTAAATATTGGGTAAATTCGCAAAGTTACCAAACCAAGTGTTTTGAATTTACACATGTTATCACATCGCATCGATACTAGGAAGCAATTTCATCTGTTGTAAATTGTTTCACATGTAAAAATAATGATTGTAATCCGACAAGCGGCGCCGTTGAGCAGAGTTATGTATCGCATTAAATAGCGTTTAGTGTGAATACGTTCGCATTACGATAAATTGTGTCAGTCACAGCTGTTCGTGACATACACGTATTAGAAACGGTGCTCGCTGTAGCCAGCAAGTATCTTTAAACAATCAATGATAAATGATTGCGTAGAATTGCAGCAAGCTTAAATCTGTTTTTAAAGGATTTAGTAAAATTGAGTAATTTACACCAACATGGGTAAATACTTTCCTTTTACTTTTCAACTTTAATGTAAGTATTGTAAGCTATTTTGGGCGAAGAACAGCAATACGCTTTATTGCGTAAACCCGACGGTAAAACTTTTTACCAGATTTTCCAAGAAACTTTGTTTACGGCCCATTATCGTTGTGAAACTGACCAAAAGTGGCCACTGTGTTTACATTAAAATACAGTATGAGAATGTTAAATTCACAATAAATAGGAGCACTACTATTTACGGTTTAGTGGGGATTTAACGTTAATTATTTTTAGCTGAAGAATCCTTCTTGTGAGTATACACTACACGTCATTTTCTGTTTTAGCAAGTGAATTTCTATTTTTAAGACAATTATTATGCATGAAGAGTCTTAGTTAATGTCAATGACCTCGATTGTTGTAAATCTTGGCATAGGACAATGTTTTTTTCTTATCACGCTCTTAGCTTCTCAGATGAAAATGTATTTATGATTCATAATTCATGTCCCAAAGAAAGCATTGATGAGCCGTTACAGATACTTTTAACATTATCACAACAAATAAGCGACAAAAGCGTAGAACGCACAACAACCGATCAACAGCACATATCTGCTATAAGGTGGTATTTTGCTGCAGAAATTACTTTAACAATAAACGTTCTAGTAGCGGTGGTTACGTGTAGCGTGCGTTGTACCCGAGTGATATGTTGTATGCCTAACTAATAGAATACGCAGAGTGTACGGTCATTCGCTACAATGAGAAAGTTATTAGCAGAACAGTGGCGTCGACACGCTTTGTTGCTGCTCGGTGGGACCAGTTAATTATGCTAATGCACAGGTACACCCGTGTCGGGACGTTGTTCTTAGGACGTTGCTTTTTATCTAAATGATATTTGCTCGTATTTGTTTACGAACAAATTGAATCATATATTGATTACTATGGCATGCTTCGAGTATCTGCACGAGTTTAGGAGTGCAGAGAATCGACCACTTATCAACTTGTTGGTTACTCAACACCAAATGTGTGGTCGGATTGTGGTCTACATTAAAAATAACCGTTGATTCTTTATATTACCAAACTTAGCATGCGAATACCATCACATATTCTTATTATAGAGCTTATAAATTCAATCCCGAAGATAGGATAAATGAATACACAGCAAGCTCGTAATGTAATTAATCTAAAACTGACAAAGCAAAGTGACGAAAACAAAGTTCCAACACATCTATCAATTACGTGTGTCCGTGTAGATAAATTCGGGGAAACTTTAGTGATTTACCGGTCAGGCAAAAAACCTCTGAATCGAATTAGGTATGTAATTTTGTGGGATTCGATTAGCTGATTTGATATTGTGATTCTGTATTTTAACAGTTGATTTAATGAACTGAAACATAGGGGAATCATGTTATTAGCGTTGTCGGCGGGTAAATTAAAAAGAAAACTTTTAAAATTCTTTGAATTACCGCGCCACGCTATGCACCATGTGGATTGATTTGAAACAATAATGACACCCTAAGCTCGGATTCCCGGAACCAGCGATGGATTTGTGGAGCCGCGCATTCAGTGTAATCGGTGGAAATAGCGGAAACCAAGTTTTATCACTGCTCGGTAAATAATTCAGGGAACCATTAATAATATTGACACTTGATACGAATGCTGATAAATAATTTTCTATGAATTTACTATTGCTGCTTTCAGTACGCTCACAACTGAATCATCCTTCCTGTAACGCATGTGTAAACAAGCTAATCTAGAGAGGATTGCTCCGAGCAATTTGCTCGAATAAAAAAAGTGGGAATAAGAACTTACATAGAAACACTTAATTAGGTACGTTTATATATGTAACAGTTCAATGGCGGTCGTTATGAAACATTCCACCGATAAACGAACCTTCCGATAGGGCTCCTTGGAAATAAATATCATTAAAATTATTCCCTAACATTAAAGATTCCCTCCCTTGGACCTGAGGGCAGTTCCCTCTTCCGCCCGATGGCTGGGGCCGCGTACACAAACACGTTTTAAATTATTATCGCTGGCGAAGATTGTGGGAAAGGAAAACATTATTGGCAGAGGGCGGTCCGGGCGCAGTAGCACCACGTTTGCGCTAACCGAGGAAACTTCGGCAGGGACTACTAAATATTCGCATTTTATGCGCGCCCCGGGCGGGGATGCCGATTTGCGATATCAAAACTAGAAACTTTCAATCACTTCCTTGAGGAATACAAGCAACGTCGTTTAAGTTTTTCCCAGAGGATATAATTTTCACAGTGAACTGGAACCGAGGACTATACCTCCTCGATCTACTTTTAGCTACGTCTTTCAAAAATTTCATCCTTATACTTTCAAAGTTCAACAAGAAAAATCTGGCATACCAAATAAAGTATTATGAAATTATGAGGAAAAGAGACGTCTAATGAAGATAATACGAGAGCATTTTCAAGTAGATTTTAATAAGCTAGCAGTACTGTCGGTACATCCGTCCGTAGCAATGCGCGAATCTATTTATAAGTGAACACCGTTCTATAACAGACGGTTGCTAGACGGCAGGTAACCTAGCGTGCGGTATATGAGCCGTAACGATGGCCTTTACAAACAATATTGTAATTTACCGAACTCATTACCATACAGGAACTAATTATGGATAGCAAGGAATATTGCGGATAGGATTATGGCTTTTTAACTAAAGCCCGACCAGCGGGATTATGAAGAGGTTATTTAATTAAGTAGATAATGAAATGCAAAGGTGATGGTCTATTTTTTACTAACGCTGGTAAATAAATAGCCGACTAACTAAAGAAGATGGATAATAAGCATTGCTACCCTTTCGGAATACCTTTTTAGTGTCTCTAATCATAGGTTTACACAAGTCAATGGGTCGATGTTAACCATATCCAAATGGCAATTATATTGGCGTGTTCAGCCATACGACCCACTTGGTAGCATCACGAAGGTCAGCTGCATTCTTGGCCGATTGGGCAAGGGATGATGAAACTTTTGGATGAAGATGCGCCCTGAGTGGAGTTGGCTTCTGAATATCTGACAATGTCACTTAGTTCTTTTGCCCGAACATATTTTTAAAAAGTTTTAATGATCGATCGACAAAATGATTACGCCAAATGGTGTAAACTGTGCTAATTATACTGGTTACTAAAAATAATAAAAGCTTCACTCCGGTAGAGCTTCACTCAAGGAAGGCTAGATCTGTCTGTATCTTTGAACAGTAGGTATTAGTACCAACTGAGCATTGACAATGAACATTTTTATGGCAAAGTGAAAACTAGTGGTCTATACAGGTCCACTGTAAAGTGCTCTAGTGGCCCGCTATAAAGCTAAGCGGTATTAAATACGTTAATAATCATTTCATAGCTAAACAATGAAGCAGATTAAAAAGAAAATTCCGCCGCAATGCATCGCGGCGCTGTTAAAACGATGAACGAACGAGATCGTGCCCGGAGCGAAAGTTGCATCGGCACAAATCAGATGCAGACGGAGAAATCCGCGGCAAAGCACACTCAATACAAGGCTCCGGTAACGACCGCAGGCGATTAGCAACAGTCGAGAATGTCACGCAACCACCCCCCACTCGGACTTCTTCGGTTTGTGACAATCGGCAGTCACAAGACGTCGATTAAAATATTCCATTGAAACGAGTTAAAGAAATATTATCTACCACTGTAGTAAGATCAGATTTGTAAGCTGAAGTGGGAACGGCTAGGGCCCATGCGAAGAGGTAATTGTCTTTTGCGCTAAAAAGTTCTAGAACGGAGACCCTTCTATCAAAGCGGTTAGGACGTTCACCGGTAAGAAATTGACAGACGATCTTGTCAAAATCACACTAGATAGGTACAGACAGACCGCATGCATCCAGTTGAAAACTATGGGGGTGGTGGCTTATGATCAGCAGCGAACGACCTGCGGCTTATCATCGTATGATTATTTAGCTAAAACTGCAAATCAAATTTCTATCAAAAACATCGAAATCGCATTTGAGTACTATAAAACCGATCATATTCGCAACAACAAGAAAACTACAGACGGAATAATAAAAAAAAACTTCCTCTTGTTACCCAATAGTTGGAAAAAGTTCAAAAACCGATTTAGTGCTATCAAACTTTATTAAGGTAACGAGTGAAGCTAACTAAGCAATAAAAATAAAAAAATCGGCGAATCCATTTTGTGCTGTTATGTAGCAACAAAAGTGTTTAATTAAGTGCGATGTTGACAGAAAACGTCATTGTTAATACTAACGACATTCGATTGATACCGATAAGAGATGGTTATTATACGACGATGGGCGTTAATACCGCTAATCGCTAATGATATCCTTGCAGCAATTTATGACGCTTTTTGCGGACCAGTCGAGCCATGCCTCCGGTATCTGTTACTCCACTTCCAGTCTTCCATGATTATGCGGGTTTGGTTGGTAGAGGCAGAGACAATAGCAGTTCGTACTACGCAAGCTGAACTTGAGTCATTATTATCTTGCCACCAATGTGAATAAAAAATCACAATAGCTGTAAGCTGTAACTTGAACGTTAATTCTGTTTTTCTTGGTTTGTTCTCCAAGAAGACAGAAAATTCCATGGACCTCGTAAAATAAAAAGAGGCACAAAACAGTTTAATGTATTTCTGAATATCAATATAGTGCAAGCTGTGTAAGGTCGCATGTGACCATAGCGACTGGTGGACAACCGGTTTTTATTTATATCTCAGGGATACGCACCTGTCCGCTAATTTATCTTCAAGTATCGAAAATTGCTTGCGAATCGGAGGCAACATCGACGATTATAAATTCGAACTCGTTAGCTGCATAAAAGTTGTATTGTACGAGACCGGAACCGGCAGATGACGTGATCTTATTGTAGCATAACATACGACTAGTTAGAGGAAATCTTAAATTATTCTATTGAATAACGCAACGGGTAGCGTTTAGACTTTAATGTACGATATTGAATCTTGAGCAGACCGCATATGGATGCATGATTTATTGTGACAGCTCGGAGAGGTCAGTGCGGAATGCAGCCAGCTCTGGACTCCCGACGTTTGAGAAATTGTTAAACCGGCGATGCTTCGCAAAAAGGGCGTTCTTGTTTACTTACATGTATGCGATTTTTAAGTGGTGGCCTTTAGCGTAGAAGCCAGACATTGTTAATTAATTAGCAGAGCCATGTTGTAGAGCAGGTGCGCATATTTTGTTAACGTTACTGGTATCGAACTTATACAGTGTAATTTTCCATCGTAAGTTATAGTAGAGAGCTCAACTCGAAAAGCTTTCAACGTACATTTACCAAATAAGATAAATTTATACAAAGAAGATACAGTTATCACATTAGCTCTCTAAAAGGGTTTATGAAGGAACTTTCATTAATGAAATGAGTCGATATTGTAGCATGGGTAACTTGGAAATATGATAGTCGTTTTACGGATAAAAATGATCAAACTTTATAACCGACTTGGAATAAAGTGTTTCACAACTAACGCCATTTGCAGTTCAAAGACTCGAGTTGAGAGCCACGAAGTAAGAAAAAAAAGGTTGTATCTCGCTTATACACGGCACATTACACTTCATAAAAGGAATTTGAAGAATTTAAATAGTGGAGGAGACTTGAACAACAACAGTTTTGTGCAACATGCTAACAAACACGGTCGCGGCGTCTTTACATATTACAGCGTCGTTGTCTTGTTGATACGGTATCGTCTTTGAAGAGTTCACTCCTTTTGCCGGGTAATTTTATAAACCGGGAACAATACGGCGCCCGGGGGCAGCGCGGGTCATTCCGGGCCTTATTGAAGACATGTTTACGGCCCGCCCCTGATATACCCGTATTATGTTATGAAAAATACATGACAAGGCTACTACAATAAAAACGGTGTATTGTGTGTCAATGTTCGATTAAAAGATTGTGTTTTGATATATGTACGTACGGACGTTTGGTCACCCAGATTTGTTTCTCTAATAAAAATTCATTTTGTTTTTGTTTATGTAAACAAGTGTTTCGTAACATATTATTATATCGTACCAGGGTAAAACAATTAGCGAAGTAGACACTGCTCGCTTTCTAGGTATCCAAATAGACAATAAATTGAATTGGAAATATCATACCAACGAGTTATGTAAAAAACTAAGCACCCAAGCGTATGCGTTATATAGGCTTTCCAGTACAGTTAATGTTGACGCATTACTAACTGCTTATTATGGCTTAGTCGAATCCCATTTAAGATTTGGTATAATTTTTTGGGGTAACTCTACCAACAAAGAAATAGTTTTTAAAGGCCAAAAACGTTGCATTCGCTCTATGTTTAGATTACAAACTACTGATACGTGTAAAGGTATGTTCAGAAAGCATAAGGTTTTGACGCTTCCGTCATTATACATTTTGGAAACCGCTCGTTTTCTTCTAAATGCAACCCTCATTTATTTGAGCGCATGGCTGATATATACGTGCGCAATCGCCGTGGTGGAAACCGTTTATGCTTACATCCTTCGAAAACAGCATTGTTAAATAAAAGTTGTGTATGCATGGCCCCTAAAATTTACAACAAACTACTCAATAACTTGAAGCTTTTGAATAAGGACCTTTTTAAAAATAAACTTAAAGTAATCTTGGTCGACAAATGTTATTATAATGTACAGGAATTTTTTGATGACAAATTTTGACATTTTTATATATAATTTAATGTGACATTGTTTCTTTTTTATCAATTATTATTATTTAATTATGACTTGATCGGATTGTGTCTGCATTTTGAATATTTGAATATAATTTGTTCGCTTTTAATGACATTTTTACACGCCGAATGTTGGCAGAACATGTTGATGCTAAAACTTTGTTGTCATCATTTATGTACACACATGTTTAGTAAATAAATATCTTTATCTTTAATTGTTGTTTACACGCGCGTTCAAGTGTATCCAGGACGACTTTAGGCGTTGAAGCTTACGGTAGGTTGGATCTATTTACAGTTACTAAAACTTATGAATGACCAAGCGTACACTTTCTGGTAATAGTTTAAATTAATTAGAAAAGGAAGCGTTGATTTTCAAGTTTCCATCTGGTGGAGCTTCGGCTAATTGTTACTAGATATTGACAAGCGCAACGTAGAATTGAAACAGTAAATAAGGTGTGTAGGTGGCTTAATAAACATAAAAATGTCCTGTGATATCGTTTTATACAGTCAGCAGAAGCGTCAAAAACATGCTATTTTACAATTGATGACATGCAATGCTGCAGATGAGATTTTTTCTCATTTATGTCGCTTACAGTACATACAACATCAATATTTGTCATTGTAATCGTTTAATGAGCTACTAAAAAGTTTATGGCTAATTTTAATATGAAATTGAGGGTTCGATGACCTACAATGCCGATAATAAACCTTTGAATTGATTTCAAATACATATTCCTGTCTCTATTTTTTATTACGACTGTAACTTTGCATGGGTTTACGTCAGCCCGGTGTAGATATTATACTGAGTTGAGATATACCAAGCCAACTTATTACCAGACAATGTTGATGGAGCTATCTGTGTGTGCATTCTTTCATTTCAGCCACAATCCACATGTTTCAAATATTGAATACTCGCGGTCGCAAGAACGCGTATATTGCCCGCTTTATTGGAAAACACGCTTCCGCATTCCTTTGCACCAAGAATACCGTTAGCGCATTTGCATAATAGTTGACAAATGTATGGCCGGCCTTGATTATTTGGACGGATAATGCTCGGTAAAATCATTATATTCAGTCAGTAGTTGCTTCTATTCAAAGATTACGTTAGCCTCTTAGATTTAGTGGTGGACACCCGTGGCTTAGCTTACCGTTTATAGTCAGGATTTGAATAATTTAACGTTCCAAAAATGGATATGCTTTGACCGTTGAATTATGAGAACAGCTTTGTGTATGCGGAAATGTAAATGGGTAAAGACTTTTTTCTGCAAAATCGAACTCCAAAAGAAAATTCGACCTTACGAATTCTGCAACAAACAATGTCTGTCCACATGAATACTGTAGCAAGTATATGTGAAAGAATGCTGCGTACTAATTAATGACCACACCGCAATGGAATTTGGGTCATTATCAACTCGTCTACGCACTTCGTAACAGAATCGTTATAATCAAAGTTGTTTACATTAAATTGGTCAATATAAAAATATAAATATGTTGTAAATATGTTGAACGGTTTAAAAAACAGCCTATAAATCTTCTTTAAAATGGAAATAAAATTAAAAATCAGTAAAGTCCAAGCAAATTCGTTCGGTTTCCGTGCGTCCATCTCAGTGTTCGTCTCCAACTTTTCCCGACAGTGTAATTTCATATATCAAAGTAAATTCTCATCCACCCCCCACTACATGGGCCCCATGAATAAATGAATAATGGCGGTTGAGGAGAGCGGCTCTAGAATACCAATTTGTCCTCAAGATGCTAATAACGCGGCTGGCGCATTTTTCACCACGGCCCGGAGATCCTTTTCCATCGACACCAGGGTGACAGTAACGCGAGAATTAATGCTGTTTTGGGAAACGAAACGCAAGTTTAGTTACGGCAAAAATCATTTGTAAAAGCATTTTATTTTACTTACAAAGAACATTGACTCTGCACATTCCTAACACTATATAACAAGCGTCTGAACTAGGATCAGGAGGTCTACAATGAACACACGAAACCCGAACGGACTCCGTATTTTCGGGCTGTTTCTTACCATGAAAATACTACGGGCCCGTCAACGGAACGAAGTCGGGCTTTGACGTTTGTTGTTACGGATAGCTTTCCATGAACACTCGAGCCCGTCACGAAAATTCGGTTTTGACCTAAAGTTTTTCGGGCGTTTAGCCGAACTTCTCACGAGAACTCAAGTGCTACCGTAGGCTTTTCGGATTAACATTTTATTCCTGAAATAAGTTACTTTTTGATAATTATATCACATTTTCGGTTTTTCCTTTCACTGAGGTGTACTTTTAAGTGTATATTAATGTAATGTAATATTAATACAGTAAGAAGCATTTCAATTTGCTCTGCAGTTGGTGGTGCCGACATGATTGTAGGTTCTGCAAAGAGAACTCAAAGTTTAGTTACAGAAAAGAAATTACATAGTATAGGGACAAGAGGAATATAGTCAAGTTACTTACATGAAAGTGTTCAGTGATGGATAAATTTTTAGCCCTGACGACGTTACGAACACCAAATATAAAGTGAGGAGAATTTGAACCATGAATGATTTAATCTTCATAAGCGTCCCTTTTTTGAGTTTTACGCCAATATCAGATTAAATATTGCCACTCATGATTTAGAACACTTGAGAACTCGGCGCGAGGTAAAAAACACTTGAAAGTTAAACTTATTTTACTCGGAATCGCATGAAAACGTCATCACTTACATCACAAAACGAACGTAAACAAACAAAGTTATGTGTATAATACTGCGGTAGAAAATATCCTCTCAACATCAAAATGTTATTAGTGGGACGTGACATTCTCTATTTGGTTGACCTATCTTAGGTATTTTAAAGTGTATTCACAAAATTTCTTTGATAAAAATTGCTAATGTTTTAGTAACATACGGAGCATTCCAATAATTTTAACTGTAGTTTATAAAATGGAATGCATAAATATACTGATTAAAAGCGTTAAAACTATTAAAATACAAGTAATTTTAAAATTTTCATGTTATTACCGGTTTTTAGGACAGGCACTATAAATAACCTTTTTCAATCATTCGTTCACGTAACTTTGTCTATGCGTCCGAACTAAACCTAAGCATCCGAAAATATTTCATGGTAGCTACGAGTCACGTATTTCGGTCGGGTTACGGACGGGCCCGAAAATACGGACTAACGATTCATTGTAGGCCTCCAGATCTCGTACATAAAAAATTAGTAGCAACATTCTGCTAAGAAACAATTTCAAATCGAAAAAAAAGTTCATTAGAAGAAAAATTCAGCTTACCCCTTTTTTCTGCATAAACCGACATACTAAAACACAAAACAAACGAGTGTTCGTTGTATCATAACCATCTTTATGTTCAAACTGTCCGGCACATCACATCAGTAAGCTTAACTCTTAGTTAGATAATTATTCTGCTGCCGTCTAGTTTCTTTAATGTGGACAGAAACAGAGGGATGCGTAGGCATTATAACATCGGGGTCAAAAGTAACCTCTCATCAGCGCAAGTTGAGGCAATAAAAACAGCTGACTACCAACTTCAAATGTGTCAAAAACAGTCTCCCTGTGAACCCTCTGGCCGCACCGTCTGCAAAACAAGTGTGTGCATATATCCGCTCTTTATAATCCAATATAAGCTGGGTCTCAAGAGACGGCCGGCATTCGCCCCCTAGATTCTTATTCCATTAGGTGTCGCAGCGGCGCGCAATTTGCGAATGAAAACAACTTATTGAAATTCTTTCCCGCCGACTCTCGGCGCCTAGACCCGTCCGAGTTACTCGATATCGTATTCGTTTGACAATGAAATTCCCAATTTCCAGTTATTAAGTCGATTGGAGGAAGTTGAGATGATTGCGCTACCTGCTGTAATATTGGGCGCCGTTTTAGTAGATCATGTCGTTACATTCAAAGTGTTAGCAATACATGTGTCGGTTGCGTCTTGTTATGTCCTGAAGATTAATAAATTTAAATATCTAAATTAAACAATGTATTGTATATAAACTTTAATGAAAAGTTCAGAAGAGGAAAGTTTAGATACAACATTTCAAAATAATATCTTAAGAAGTCGTTTATGGTAAACAGACTTACTGTGGATTAAATAAATAATGTCATTGGTTACTTCCAAGAAAAAAGTAAAGGAGCCATTAAATAGTTGAAATTGAAATAGCTCTGTCGAACGACACGATTCACCAATAAAAATATTACATGTAATAACAAAAAGTGAGAAGTAAGAAAATGAAAAAGGGGCCGACGTCCAATCATGTGCGGTATTTTGCATACATTACTAGGCTGCAGCGAACCGTTTGGATTTCTGAAAAATAAACGGGCGTAAAATAAGCCGCCGTGGTCGAATGCAAATAACACCATTATATGCTAATGGTGTGTGCGTAATCCCTACCGTTGTTTCGGACTTGGACAGGATTTCCCAATAGGCAAGCCATAAATAGCTGCCGAACTTTCTTTAACCTTTCTGTCGCATACATTAACAGCCCGGCGACAATTTCAAATCCGTTGAGACGAATAATTAAGATTTACGCAACGGATTTTTGGTACGTTAGAATTATCCACTTAAAAGTTAGTAGGCGTCTAGACGAGGGAAACTTGACCGTAGCCCGACCTAATGTTTCAGCAATCACTTTGATATAGCGCTCGGGCGGTCAAACGTGTACCAGGCCCTGCAAGAGCCATTATACCTCGATCTATTCGCGATAAATATCAGGTACATAACGCGCCCTCTGCACCGTGAAAGGGTTAAACATTTGAAACAGAATATATTTTGAGTGCTCGGACACATACAATGTTAAATATTTTACCCCCCGGCCTATAGAACTGGAGCCGGTTTTAAAGATTAGTATCGAAGTTAAAGCTGATTAGTGAATTAAATTTCGGTTGTAAAGAAAACGTTACAAGGAGCGGTATTAGGGAAGCATTTTCTCGTGCGGGTTTCGCGGGGGTGCAATTACCGTCATAAAGCACGAGTGATTATACTTTTAAACCGTAACATGTTTAGCATCAAGACATCGGGGTACTCGAAACCTTAGTAGGAAAATAACGTGCACGAGAATACCTACTCGACAGTCGTAAAACGGTTATAATAGGCGCAGTGCGGAAACACAGCTTTATGAGGTCCCTGAAACACGTAACATGCGCACTGAATCGATTATCGTATGGTTATTCCAATGTTTGAGACGGTTCACGGAACAAAAATAATTTATTAACCATAAAATGAGGTATTACAAGCATTGATCAAACGCGTTGGCGCCGAGTAACTAACTATATCGAAGCCTTTTGTTGTAAAAGTGCATTGCTTGTGTTAAGGTATAATAGAATTCAAACTATTGATACAGCTATAGTCAATATTACCGTGAGAAAGATTTAAGTCATTCCAGCTTAATAGCTACTCAATTAAGACAGTTAAAATATTATTTTGTAGATTTACCTCATAGACACAACACAATCGATCACTGACATCGTTGAAAAGAATCGTGTTGCGAGCTTCGACTTGGCATCTCGTCGGTCAATTGCCAAAGATTCAATTCAATATATAATCGCTATCTAACAGAACTCGGGACCGTTACACCAAATGTGGGTTAGATGTTTGCGAAAAAAAAGTGGGCAATGACGTCGCATATTTCAGCCCGAGCACTTGGTGTGCGAGACGACGGAACCAGTCTTTCGGAAATTGCAATGCCCAATCCTGGTGTTGCAAAAAATAGCAATTTGCGTGGAGATTCAATTGTCAGGCGGTGGAAAGAGGACGACGCGTGAAACATAAGAAGCTAATTTCCTCTGGGATTGTTGGCTGGCGGGAAGTCCTTGTCTATTCTGAGCAATGTCAATGTACACACATTATGTACAGGTCCGTTTTTGTTACCGCGAATGTCCACGGTTAATCATCTTAGTCGTTAGTTCATTACTTAGGGACCACGAGCGGCAAATCGCCTTGAATGTTTCATTAACATTCCGAGAGTTATTACCCGCGATTGCACTTTAACACTTTTTATTTTTAGCCCGCTGCACCCAATGTTACAATTGTATTTAAATTAAAAACAAGATCGCATTTGTACAATATTTACCATTGACAGTCATGTCATTTGCGCAAAAAAATGGTCCTTAATTTATTTAAATGAACTGGTATATTCTTTTGACGTCATTCTTTGTTACTTGTACTTGAAAGATACTGTATTACTATTTAGTATTTAAGAACAGGGTCGAGTTATTAACATTGAGGAATAAATAACCGTTCAATGTCTTTACAATTTGAGCGCAGAATTATTTGCGAGACAAATCTCGTAAGCACGTCTATCTTGTGAACTGTAATGTCATTGTACACCCGTCTTGGCGGTTTCTCCGTCGGAATATCGAATATTTTTAAAATACACTACTGTCTGTATCTGCTTTGCATCGATGCAGTCGCCGTGATTCAGTCACGCTAGTTCGCAATACTGATATTTTGCAACAATACAACGCCCCAGACGCGGTTACGGCGTTTTCGCGTCTCCGCCAAACAGCTACGCGTGGCGCGGTGTATTTATTAATGTGCCAATGCACTTTCTAAGCTAAGTCATACACATGTTAACAGGGCTGTCGAGGGCTGTTTCACAACTTGAAGTGTTATTCGTTTAGTACTTATTAGAGCTGCTTCTGTTAACCATGAAGGATTAGCACATGAAAATGTACATAGAAGACTACATTGCTGATGTTACTTCATGTGAAGATTGTCTCGTATCTGTCCTTTCAGCTAAGAGATTCTGCAAGCTGAAAGGACCAGACATGGAATCTTCGACTCAAATAAACTCGAATCCAATCGCATCAATCGAACTTTTATTTCATAACCCTACTGAAAGGGTTCCCGGCGCGTGTCTTGTAGGGAGCCGGGTGTCGCGTGTGCATAATGTAGGGCCGGCCTCCCCGCGGCGCCGCGTCAACGACCCCGCCGAGTCAAGGACGCGCCCAGCGATAGAGCGGGCGATACAATCGCTGATGACGCGGACACACGTCGGGCTTCTTAAAATTTGGCATATGTCGATTTCAAGAGACACGCTTGAGGCTAGTTATAAAGCAACTACCGTGCTATGTCGATATCAAGATCCCACACAAAGGGGCTACGATTGAGAGGTCAAGAACACAGTCTACCTCGCAACCGCAGAAGAACTTGAGGCAGTTTCTGAGAAATCCATAGAACCAGTAGTGACGCTTGCAGTCGCTGAATAGACAACGCAATTTGCGTTCTGCGGTTGGGTTTAGAAATATATTTTACGGATCTTTATTTTCCTCTTAATATCATCACCCTTATTAGGTGCTAGGTACTAGGTGCTTTAGAAAGCATTCGTTGATTATTATAATTATCAATCAGATTCCAAATGCCGAAATCATTTTTCAACTTGATCCCAAAATAAAAGAAATAAATATACACTTAGAAATTTGGTGTTGGAGCTGTAGAGACAACGTTTGGCTACAGTATTACTATACTCTACGTTCACTCGGATGTTTTTGTAAAGGACTTCAGCTTCAGCTTTGTAGAAGTTGCCAAAAAAAATTTCGCTTATCCCAAAAAGAGATAACTAAAAGTTGTGTGAATTCAGACTGATGAAAACGACGTCCACAACAAGATCCAGTACCATCAACTTAGTCTTTAAAATATTAAATAAAATAAATAATATTCGTACGACCTCGGCCAGTCAAGGGCGCTCGAGTGATAAAACCGTTCCCATCCGAATGTGCCCGCGACAAATCGATACGTTGCGGAGACGGACTCGTCTTTGTACAGTTTTGATGTGTCATGTCAATGTCTTCGACGTATCAAACTCTTGGTCCTTGGGCCGAGTAATTAAACAAGACAAGAACAGAAGATGTGCACATAAAGCTTTGTTAGATGTGAAAATATTCCACAAGAAATAATACTTTAAAATATAATGATAAAAACACAAGGAAGTAGAAATTCAAAACAACAATTTATCGCCAAGACATCTTCGTGTCTATTTAAGAACACATACTCACTCAATCTTAAGTCACAGCATAAAAATATGGAACCAGTAGAATCATCTCAACACAGCACCACCGTACAGTATTTAACACAATAGTAGGCACGGCTGAATGTTTTTCTGAATTTGCCCTTGTGCCAAGATAGGTAGATTTGTATCTGGTTATAGGTAAAATGCTTTTCAAATGCTCAATCAAACAATTTTGTCTCATTTCAATAGCTTCATCAATCTCGCAAAATGCGTATTTTATTGCCATTATAAATAAGCAAGGCACAAATGCCGTATTTTGGGAGCAATGTCGCGATATGTTCCGATTAGAATCCGCGAGGCCTTCAGAGTCACTTACAACAGTATACACTGGAAAGCAATCAAGATGAAGTCTACTGAGTAAATCTCTACTGCGTCACCAATCAACCGGCATTATTATGCACCAAACGCGCGTCGCACCTGTGTCGCCATGTCAACACTCTATTGATACATCCGGTTTGGCTATTAATATTTCGATGAGCGAATACACTCGCAATTTCGAGCTGTCTAACACTAAGATTAACCCATAGCAACTAGGCAAACAAGAATAATAATACAAGTCCTCGTTGTAGGAAGGATTCGCATCATCAAGTAAACGGCGCACTAGTTATAGCTGAAAAATTTAAGACTGTTCATAACTGTTATGACCATAATGTCCGAATTAATACGTCAAACAAGAATCGGGAAGGTCATTTTGGGCAAAAAAGACGTCAAAAGTATTTTTTATTGCAGCCGATCGAAAGTAAAAACTGGTTATTCAAGATTCTTGGCCGCCTGTGTCAACCATGTAACAAAACCGATCACAAAATTGAATCCATACTTTCTTCATGCTAAAGAACTTTAAGGTGTATGCCTTGAGTACAGATGTAGATAGCAAGGGTAGATCGAGCTCAATGGTGAGAAGTAGACTCGATTATGAAATGTTCGCCGACACATAATTTATGTCAACGAAATAAGTTTCTTGGAATCGCCTATTCGCGCTAGGGTTGGGCCCGGTCAGAACGAAATAAATTTCGATACACGCGACTTGACTAATATTTATATTTATTCGTAGGTTAAACTGTGTTTAAAGGGGTCTCTAATTGCGCCAATAAGGGAAGTAATACAAGTTTTTTCGGTGGGTCACGCGAGCACACACTCGGTGTGACAAGTGAAGGCAATTTAGGTGGTGGCGAGTGTTTGCGTAGTGGTCGGCCACTTAGATGGGCCGCGTGGCAAAAGTCGAACGCGGTAGATTTTAGGGTAGAACTCATGGTGAGTTCTACCGAAAGTGTCTAAACACACTATGCCGAAGTTACGCGACCGAAGTTCGACATGATTACGCCTCCAATGCTATTTGAATTACAGAGGACGGATTAAGCCGAAACGTCGGAACGTAAAATCAGCCGCGTAACTTCGGCATAGTGTGTTTAGTTAGACACGAAGAGCACACATTTATAGTAAACTCGGCGCTGATGGTGTGTCATATCAGCCGACTACGTAGGAACGTAAAATCAGACGCGTAACTTCGGTCGCGTAACTTCGGCATAGTGTGTTTTTAGACACTTAGAGCTTTAAAATTGGCACAAGTCTCCTTGTTGACAGAACTTCGTTAAACAACCTGACCACTGTTAAAATACGAACTGCCCTAGTCAAGTAGAAAAGGTAAGAAACAAACTAATCACGAATCAGACTTCACGAGTGACCCAGAATTTAAATGCTATATTTAGTTGGTGGCAAGAACGATGGCAACTACTATGTTTGTATGCGTCGAAACAAAAGAACACCTTTATTAATGTAATGGTGTTAAGTCTACCAAATAGATAGAGAAGCCGCAATAAATTTTCGTGTAACATGAGAGCGATTGGTCGAAAAAATATCGATGTCGATATCGTATATCGGTGAGATAGACGACACGTGATGTTACCCTAATAATGATGGAAAGTGATACGAATTAGCTGTTTTACTTCAGTTCATTTAGGGGCCATAATTTGGCCGTTTTAGCTGTAAGACTTCTCAGTTTTCAAGTGCATAGGTAAACAGGCGACAAAATATGTGTTACAGTCAGCTGAACATGTCAATCAAAATCCTTATTGAGTGACTGATTTTGTCAGATAAAATCAGTCAATAAGGGTTTTCACCGACACACTTAGTCAATAACCTTATTGTTTTTTTTTCCGGTCAATAAGATTTTTGACAGGACAAGGATAAGGGTTTTGATTGTAACCTATACAATGAATTCCATTTCTCTTCCATACTTTAATTAAATACAAGCGGCACTAATGTATGATGGTAGTCAAATTTAAAAAATAATAATATTCACCGCACATAAAGCCAATTAACGTTAAATATATCCAGCTAGATTACGACAGAGTACAACGGTAGGCGCCGGCCGCACTCCACATACAAATTGGGTGTTTCTTTCATAATATTAATTGTGTCAAGATATTATTTCTGGCAATTAGGCACGATTGTGCGGTGATATATATTAATTTTACGGTTGGAATTATGGTTTCCGTGTTCGTCAAAATGGCGCGGTCACGCTACAAGAGTGCGGTAGGGGATTCCTCTGAAGGTATTTTTTAAATTGCACGTGCAATATACCACTGCAGTTAATTGAGGACTGCTTGTTGACTTTGACTGAGAATTGTTGGCGGAAGTCTATCAGCATTGAATCTAGAATTTATTATATTTTTACGAATCAATCATAAACGTGTTGACTGACGGCATAGAACACCTATTTATTTATAGAGATTTTAAGAGAATAAACAATAACAGACATCCATTCCTGTCATCTCTCTTCATCATTATTCACACACCAACATAGGTTAAATAAAGACAATTTAGGTAGACACTACACTTTCCCATAGCTGTAGTTAAAGAAGTCAAATAAAATCGTCACCAAACGTACGGTATAATCTACCACAACAATTGTCGGTGCATGCACCAGTTAATACGTGCGGTGCGTTTAGTATTCTGTGCGGGAAGACGAGTAGATTGTCTCTGTTAATTCTCCCACGTGTGATATCACCGAAAAGGTAATTAAGGGCAGTTCCGCGTCCCGACGCGATCTGAAAGCTGGTCACATCACGAGTTGATAATATCTTTTGGTAATTACCGAGTGTGGTATTTAGGCTGTTTCGGAATAGTTTCCATGCCTTTTTGTAAGTGAGTCCCACGAACAGTCAACGTGTGGATATTGCCTGTGGAGCTTTCTACTTACGTCTAAGCGGATTAGTAATAACGGTATAACTTTTTTTCATATAATAGTTTGTAAAAATGAAATTGTATTTATTGTTCTCAATTTCGACTTTGGCTGTTGTTTAAAAATAATGGATGGTAGTTGCAAATATTAAAGTGAAATCAAATATACCTAACTTTATTTTAAATCAATGAGTACCTTTATTTTAAATGAAAGCATGTACTTGATTTACGAAAAATTATGTTTTATATAAAAATATGAAAGTTGCAAATCTTAATATAAAAAAAAAGTTTACTTGTATTGTATTATATTATCATGTAACACATTGCTCTGATTTCAAAGTAACTATTAAAATGTTATGTATGGCAATCAGAAACAATGACAGCACCTCAAGAACTAGACTTGCATCAATATCTTAGAGATGGCGACATGCACCCTGAAAACCGGCGTGCAAGACATTCGTCTACGGAAGTTCTCAAAGAAGTCATATGTTTAGATAAAAAAAAAAACGAGTGTGCGAATTTCAATTTCATTACATGGAATTAACGTAATAGTGAATGTCGTTGACTGATGATCACTGATCAAGTATCATGATGTAGTTCTTCAATTTTAGCTGTTCCGATATTATTTATCAAAGGCATTGTTGGCCGAACGGCTCATTGTCTTAAGATGCTGATTATATTCTCACAAAACCAGTTTCGGTGTATATGAGAAGACTCATCACGTCCATTCACACGGTCGGCACAAACCTGTTCCCTAGCTCAAGACAGGTGTCTCACAGCACAGGGGTCTTTTTTTCTTTTAGTAAATAATTGCAATAACCTTAAATCAAGAAGTATTTGACAACAATTCAATGTCATCCTAAAATGACCGTCGTTTCCCTTACGCTGCGTGTTTTACGATGGCAGTGTTGTGTGTTCATCAGTACAGCTTAGCCAGAGAATGTCACTTAGTTTTAATATAACTTCGGTAGAAATATTTGTTTTTGCAGCAACAAATAGAATCTTTTTACGCAGAACACACAAGCAACAATCTCTTTGCGAAGCAGACAATCGTATCAATATTTTGCTAACAAATCTTATTTGTAGACAAAATTAAGTAATAGCCCGAAAAGCGCTCATTGTTTTGTATACGAAATTAATTGCATTTTCTAATAGCAGCCGTAGGAATTGCTTGGTGGCACGTAATTTCCCTCGGGCGATTTGAAGTATAGCGAATACGCAGCCGGGCAAGGGTGGAATGCAGCGATATTTAATAATAAATCTATGAGTAGTTTTTAAAAAGCACCTCATAAATTTTGAGTTGAATCTTTTGAAACAGATCAAAGAACACTGGGTAGCATATTATATGAAATGTAAAAAAAAATACGATTTTAATGTTAGTGATGTAATTGTGATCACATTATGATCAGGAAGGAATAACACTTGCACGCAATTTCATGAACCGTTATACTTTTATAGTCAAATTTTAAATGAACACTTATATCAGCTTATTTTAAAAAAAACTTATTGGGTCATGTCATCATGTTTTTATCATGTGCCCTTCATACAAAAAAATATTTAATGTTATATAGGCTTACGAGTGTAAATAACTTAAATTTTAATTTAGTTTATTTAGGAAAGCACTAAATATGTATACATCAACTTGCGGCCCCAGTAGGGGTCCTGCTTTTATGCATCTTTTGGAATTGGGTGACCTCAAAATATAGCAACATTCATACAATCTGTTGATAATGGTTATTTCGGAAAAAAATATAAAAATCAAATAAAATATGTTTTTATACACATTATAGCTCACACAGGTTAATGAACTAGAGCTGGATTGGCATTGGATCAATGTAGCCCAGGCCTTAGAGTCCAAATGAGCGAGACGGGGTGCGGTTTCTGTCGATAAACACAAACGACAGTGAGTCACGTCGTATCTTTTACCTATATTAGATATCGAAAGATTTCAATGTTTTGATACTCGAAATACTTCGCGTCACGCATTACTCGAATTAATACTGTGATAGATAAGACTATAGCAACAAGTTTGATTAGAACGTAGCTGTTGGGCGGTACGTAAACAAAGTAGATAAATGGACGTTACGAACAGTTGATAATTGATATTTTAAAGCGATTTATAAGAATTTGGTAGCCCTTAAAATTAAGAAATTATATTAAAAACTTTTCACCAGATGGTTCATCGCTGTATAATTATTTGTATGATTTTCGGGTACATACCTGAAACAAATAAGAAGGCAATAAGTAAATGGATATTTATAATTTGATATATACAATTTACAGATATTTTAAATTATTAAATTGCTCAATTTTCGTTGTTAACATGTGTAGCCACATCACTTTAAGCTGATGGTGACGTTGAAGAAATTCACTATCAAGATGTGATTGAACCCTGTGTGTGACACACAAATACAAAACGTTGAAATAACATTTTGTAGAGCAATGTAGATATAGCCTAGAAACAAAAACAACAGTTTTTTTATATACACTGTATGATTAAATTTAATTGATAATTTTCTAAAAAGATTTGCACAACGTTCTTTATGGATTAAATCCGACTTTATTATTCCTTTCACGGCGGCAAAGTAACAGGGGGCTTAAAATATAAAAACTACGTGGTCCCGGCCAGTTTGAGTTTTCTGATGATCAGTTTTAGAACTGTCCGTAATGAATGACCACAAAAATATCTTCAGTTCAAACTTAGAGCGCTTTCAAATTTAGTCGCGCTGCTGATAATTTCATACATGAATACAGCGACGCGCGGCAGTCTTGCGGCATCAGCGGCGCTAACTAAGTACGGGCATCCGCTGCTGTCGCTTTAATGTGAAGGCGCACTTAAAGACTTTATCCGGAGTTCTTCATCATCGATTTTGTCTCTGCCACGCATCGGTTTGTTGAAATCAAACATAGTCCAAATGAAAACAGTAAGTCGGTTCTGAATGCGTTGAACCCGAGAAGAGGCCGGTAAATCTACTAACGGTTGAGTTGAGACCCTTATGATCATCACTCCACACTTTTGTCGGAACATTTAGTTAATGGAATCAGTACTAGAGTCAGGTAGGTCGCAAATTCGCAATGCTAGAAAGGTCACTCACTCAGCCCACGACGCCATTAAGACGACCGCAACGAAAGGTCACGCTTTCGGCTTTCATCACGCGTAAATACGACTTGATCCTGTATCCTTAGCGAGTTAGCGACAGACTCTCGTGGCTTCTAAATGAGGGTATATCTAAATAATTCATAGAATAAACAAACGAATGTTAGGATTCGTGGAGCCTCTCGACTCTCGTATGAGGATGGAGATTTTTTTTTGGCTAATGAAACGGAGCGGCTATGTCTTTCGTGCTTTTTTCACGTCATGGCACTATATTGATAAGCTCATCACAATCATAAAGTGTGGTGTGGTCTTTTTATAAGGTTTAAGAACACTCCTACTTTAAGAAAAAGTATAATACATTGACCGTACGGACAACGGCACGACAAGGTAAACACTGCGGTATCTTATGTAGCTTGATGTGCTGTCGACTGAACATCGACAAGCGCTATAGCAGCAAAATAAGAGTTAGAATCGCCACATTTAGACGCTACAAGAGTAGTACTATAAGTCCAATGTATGTACAGACAACAGCACGTCAAGGTAAACACTGTGGTATCTAATTCAGATGTAAGAAGGGCTAGATTGCAACAAAAGTGGGTAACCTGATGTGCTGGTAAGTGGGTAACCACTGTACAATGACGCGAGGGGTTGTGAAAGCGAACGGACACACACGACGCAATTATAGCGCCATTAATTTACTCTACTGTAGGTGTCGCTACAAGAGCGGTGATAAACTCGATAATAGCATTCTATAGTTCTTACATCATTTATACCTATACTAGTGTTATACGAATCTTCACAACTCTGTTTTACCTCTATAACCCATAGAATAACGGAACAAGTTACCATTGTTGTAACTGCGTTAGTGTAAATGATTACGACTACATGTATGATGACTTTTATAATACGAATCATTTTCTTTAAACGAATTTGTAATTTAATTTGTGGTATGTGCAATAAAGAGTTATCTTACCTCTACAGGGTCAGGAGTTAGTTGGTTTTAGCTTTTCGACAGAAGTCGTATCGCTAACAAGTTCTACAAAAGCTGTAGGAGCAGCTTGTGTGCTAGTTGGGCCGGAACTGACAGAAAGTCGTAGTACGTCACTGGCAATTGTCAGCGGGTTGAAATAGGGGCCTGGCCCTAAATTATGATATTACTTAGCGGGCCTATTTATTTAGTGATTCAGCTTAGTTACCTAGTGTCTTAAAGCAGTGCAGTTAAATACAGGCTTCTCCAAGAGCTCACATTTGCATTTATTTATTTTCTTGGACCGTGGATTAGAGCAATGTAGAACAGTTATCTTACAAATGCACGTTCACACCATTTACATATCTTAGCCATTGGCCCGTCTAGACTGTCCAACGAGCTAGCGGTCACTGTTTACACTTTATATCATCAATGTGACGATGGATAAACTGATTTAAGTAATGCTCACATCACCTGAGAATTATATTAGTGCATCGTCTCCGGTGGCTAAGCATTCCGTAGCAAGGCATTTCTTACCACGTAACCCTATGTGCTAGTAAAAAACAGATATGTGATTGTAGAACTGATGTCAACTTTTGTAATTGGTTTGTGAGATCAACAATACCAACCCAATAACAGCAGATAACTTTGAACGCTTTTGCTAATTGGACAAGAAACTGAACGTAACATACCAACTACAATACATAGTTTGGAAATACCATCATTAATCGCGATAAATCAATTGTATAAATAAATAATACATTGTTATCCCGTTACTAGGCAATACTTGAGCGTGTTATCAAAAAGGAAAACCGCTATAAAGGAAAACGTCATATTTTGCTGCGTTATTATTATCATACTTATAAATTGGCGGTGAATACAAAAAGTAAATGTGATTACAAAGAGAATCCAAAAATTGTACTGATAGCATGATTGCATCGACGTACTTAAAATAATATTTGTAACACAACACGATAAACGTGAAATGGAAATTTGGATCATATAGATTTGTGAGAAACTTTTAAGAAAAAGTAAAAGTTTATAATTTATAAGTAATTGTCTGTAATGTTATTGTTTCTTGTGTCCTTACTTGAGCAATAAAGAATATTTATTATTAGTAAATCAAAGAATTGACAAATTAAATTCCGTCATTTACCTGCCACTATTCTTGTAGGTACCACCATAATATTGACCAATCATTCGTGGAATGCCACTCAACATTCGGCGATAAAGTCCGTTTTATCTAAGGATTGCTTTATTTTTTTACAAATTCCCCGAAACCATTTAATCGTTTACAGGGCTTTTATATGCTTTTATTGTACATCTGGTCCGTGCAAATATACGCAAGGGCTATTGATTTTTTCAGAATTTAAACATTTTCAAAGGTATTAACTCAGAAGGTAAACAAACGTGTTTAATACATAAATATTCAGAAATATTGGTATCTGTTGAACCCGTCATCAAAACAGATAGATTAATAAATAGGGCGTAAGAATCGCGAGCTTGCTGTATCCATAAACCGATCTGAAGTTTGTCAGAAATAAAACAATCACCAAACGATCAATCATACGAGCCATTTTATTTCATTGCTGGATTTTTCCAGAAACACACACGAGTGTTTGATAAAACGGTATCGGTGATATCAATTAGATTTCTATTCCATATCGATAACTAAATTCGAATTATATTCACGTCATCATGAAATAAATCTTCCTACTACACTAAATTCATTGTACTTTGTTGTAATTGGCGGACTTACTACCTTAAGGCATTATCTAGCAGCCATTTTCATTAACTATCTAAACATAAGTTCTAGGTGGGAGTTATCACCACGTTCATCAATATCAATCAGATAGTAATCAAGTGGCCACATAATAACATAATGGATTTAATATAATCAAGGCAATAAAATAATAATATGTAAGGATGAGTCAATGAATGCAACTAGGAAGCAAAGTGAATGACATTGAATAGACCGCACGCATAATAAATATTCTAATAAACACATTCCCAACGAGCTGTTCCATGTAAGTTTTCCTATACTTTATAATGCGGAGATTTTCTATCACTTTTTAAATGGAAAAAATAATAATTATAAGACGTTATAAAATCTATAGCTAAGCATAACATTTTAAAAACCATTTAAAGTTGCAATTAAATACCCAAGTACCGAATTGATATGAGTCGGTTCTATCCACAACCGCAAACCGCGCTCCAAGCTAAGCCCGCCTCTCCAGTTGCCTAGTGATATTTATTCGTATAACTATGTACTACCGCAATGATAAAAGCAACATTGCTGGGTCCTTCGTAAATAAAATCTCTAAAAATATGGTCTGAATGTATTTTAACCCAAAAAAATATATCTATACTAATATTATAAACCTGAGGAATTTGAAAGCACTAATCTCAGGAACTACTACATCGATTTTAAAAAAAAAAACTTTTTGTGTTGGATCACTTATTTATCCAAGAAGGCTTTATGCTAAATTAAACATCACACCGCGACGGGCAAGAAGGGAGCATACTGAAATCGCGAGGACGCAAAAGCGGGGGGGACCGCCCAATGCACTAATATGATGGAAATTATCTGGCTAGCTAACAAATTTTAAAAAAAAGTTTGGTTTTTAATCTATGTTTTTTGATACGCTCATTGACAAGGGCAAAGGGAAGGGCAACGGAAGATAAAGCCCCAACGTCACAATTATCGAGTGTGACGCGATGACGCACATTCGGCATCGTAAGCTAAGCCTACACGCGCCCACGTCTCACCCACATTAGATGATCACAGTAGAACGGATATCACAAGCCACGCACATATACTGCATTGAAGAGTCAGATACATGGTTATAATTAAGGATTTTTTGAGACAAAACAAGTTTATTATGATTCATCAAAGAACTGACTGTCTGCACAAAGGTTTGCGAATCAGTCTGAAGGTTAATGGTTTAGTACGATACTGTCTTATCAATCAGCAGATATAGGTACTGTGAACAGGTTGATATTTTAATCAGTAACCAAATTTTGCTGTACAGACTCCACTGATGAATATGAACAACTTTTACTATGAGGGCCATAGTGAAATCGAGAAAAAAAAACCATTGGCACGAGGTCAAAATGTAAGGCACAGCAGACTTTTTTCTCGTTTTCACTATATGGGGGGGATATATGGATATAGTGAGTTTTAATTTTCAGTAGAAAATTTGATTACTGATTAAAATATTATCCTGTATTTTAAGTCTGGTCTTAAAATCACCACAAAAGCTATAGACTAAAATCAAACCCCGTGCCTATATCTATCCATGGTTTGGCATGACAAACATGAAAACTAATAGGCGGTATGTAAGAATAAAACAATAAAAAAACATCTGTTCAAGCAGTCATCGTATTATAAGACAAAAAGGTGACCTTTATTGAAACTTATTCACGTTTCCTCAATTGAACATAGGTCTACCGAATCCACTTACACTGTCGTACATACAAGAAACGACACCAACAACTCTCAATGGGATTAGGTGACGGTCAATGACGGTTTGAGGGTACCATTTGACCGCCAAATGACCTGTCGCGAATCATTATTGTCTCTTCTGTCTGCCGAAACGGAAGGTCGAGTAGTTGGTGTGCTTTACGAGGAGGTGGATGAGTTGGATTGAATCGATTGGAGTTACCCATATGTCCCTATTGTTTCAATAATCTACATTCTCATTTCAGTATAGCAAAGGTTAAATAGAACTTGTGTCACATAAGTGGAGCGAGCTTATGCGGTTTTAATTTGGGAGGCTTTCTAGGTGTCACACTAGACAGTATTAGTATGTTCTCATTTTCATCGAGATGGCATCTCTAAAAATCCCCAATAAATCTAATACAAACTCAAGAGTTCACTAACAATCCGGCAAATAACTTATAAATGTTAGAAGGTGCTTAGACCATTACAGTTTAAAATGTGGGCGTATTGCCCATGATTAGTTAAACAACATCAATAAAACATTCACGCGTTTTGCCAAACCAGAGAGTTCAATGAACCTCTAATCTCTAATGCCTTTGGAGATTTACACCAGTAATTAGGGCTGTAACTTTCATACTACTTCAGAATTAGCGCGAAGTACGTATGACAGGTGTGCCAAAATAGATAAATGGGTCAGAATTCATCTATTTCAGTACTCAAAGTGTTTGTTATGTCTAGAAATGGTATCCCATGGCAACGCCCACGTGTCTCGTGGCATGGCTCCCGTAATCTTTCGCGTCTTAGATATTTTCGATATCGGAGAAGGTATCTGTTGCTTTTGCCCTTGAAGTTTCCCGTGGGCGGTATCTATTCTGGAGCGAAACGCGTTCTTTGGTTGGGTGAATGAATGTTAGAAAATATACCATAATTGGAGCTGAACAGTTAATTAGATTAATTGCCACTTTACTTATTAATTACAGTTATAAAAGTCGTATCACTAATGTTTTTTTTTTGTCTAAATAAATTATAAACTGTAAATAGCAATTGCAACAGTCATATATAAACTACCTTAAACAAAATACGTATCAAGTTATTTATAGCAGGGGTGAATTGAACAATAATAATGAGGCTTATTTACAATTCTACAAGTGTACGCCAGAAAAGCCTACTCCTCGAAAGGAAAGTTGCTATACACGAGCTTTTCCGAGAATTGTAGAATAACTTAAACGTAAGAAAAATTTTACTTTGAGAAAGCGTTCCGAAGTCGGGTAACCGGTTTAGCAAAATCCGATTTTACTTTATATCCAAGTACAGTTCATTTATTTTCTCAAATTGTCAATCTTAAAAGTTTGTCACATTGTAATTAACGCACAATATCTAACACGTGTTTCTGCGATACTAGTTCCGCCAAGTAACGTTAATAAATGAAGAGAAATGCACCGTAAAGCACGATAAAAGCGTCGACTATAAGGAAGCGATCAGAATGTTAACGACAGAACAACTAACCGCCAATTAACCGTCCAACGTAGAACAAATACGGGTCGAACTATAAAGGCTATTTTAATAAGGTCAGCTTCATTTCAATGGTAGTATGAAGAAGAACAGTAAGGCCTCAGTTTTATTTGCAATGCACTGTCTTGAGCAGTTAATCGGTGGCAAGGTGTAGAGAGGGAGAAGTGAAAATATGCCAGGTTCCATTGTGCGGAGTTTTCATCGGCCCAGTCGCAGGTAAAAACCGGCGGATCGAGAACAATCCGCTCTGTCTGATCGACTGGCCACCCACCACGGACAATCTAGGACGCAGACAGAGGCTGCGGTACAGTCGGATGCAAAATAACTTGCTGAATACAAATGAAAGAACGATGATGTCGATTTGGTTTGAGACCACAATGACGACAGAACGGCAAACTAAATGTTATTTACTAAACTTATCTTATATATGTGTATTCCCAAGATAGTAAATTCATAGCCCAAAACAAGACTTATAAACAATGAATATTCTTAAAAAATCCATACTAATATTATAAAGCAGACGAGTTTGTTTGTTTGTTTAAGGGCTGATTTTTCAATGGTCAGATAAAACTTATCAGACTGATAAATTATAAAGCGACAGATTTAAAAAAATGACAGTCACGAATGATTGCTGACAATTAGGTGTTGATTTCAAATTAGCCATATTGTATTTTGTTCGACGAGTGTTTCTTATCTGACTATTGAAAAATCAGCCCTTAACGCGCTAATGTCAAAAACTACTGGTGCGATTTGAAAAAAATTAACTTTAAAAAAAGTAAAAACCGACTTCAAAACCAAAATGCACTAAAGTCTTAAATAAACTCTTGACTATCACTCCAAAAAGAAATTGTTTGCCTAGAACCCACCTTTCCTTTCAATAGTCAAGAGTTTATTTAAGACTTTTTAGTGTATTTTGGTTTTGAAGTCGGTTTTTACTTTTTTTAAAGTTAATTTTATTTCTTCATTTTTAGAGATTATAGGAGAGTGGGGGGGGGGGTTGCATCTTATGACTCTGTTTTTTAAGAAGCTACAAACTTCCTATTATAAGTTATTTAATTATAATTACTGAACTTCTAAGCGTTAAGGAGTTCCACCATCAGTTCAGCCCCACAAGATGTTGACTATCAGACGTAACAAGACGTCAACATTAAGATCCTAGTAAAGAAACACTATACGTGCCTTTAAAATTTGAAGGTTTCCCTCGATTACACCAAGTACCCATCATCCAGGGTTGGAAAAAAAACAGTTTTTTTTAAATTTTATAAAACAAACAGTTCAAATTGTTTTAAACAAGTGTTTGTTTTGTTTTTTTTTTGTTTTTTTTTTTGTCCTTTTTAGTTTAGGGCATTATTTTAAATTAATTCGAATTCGACCTATAATGTTTCATTTCCAGACTAGATCTTTTGACTTTTCAAATTTTCTATAGTAAAATAAATATTGACAAAAAACGATCAATGGATAAACATTTATTTTATGTTGTGCGTATCTCTAATCACTACTAAACGATTTACATTCACCCTGAATGTTTCCTAGCAGGACTATACCGGCGGGGAAATACCTATAAACTATAAATTCTATTCTATGAATAGGGGCACCCCCAATATTTATTAATTAGTGATGGGCCGAATGTGGTTTGAACCGAATACGAATTTCGGCCGAACATTCGGTAAAAATCAAAAATGCCGAAGTTCGGTTTTTATTCTGCACTTATATGGTAACAACTAACAAACAACAATAAAATATACCTATAAGTAATTAATATATTGAATTTTCAAAAAGTTTATTTGATTCAAACAAATCATAAGACTTCCTAATTTAATAAGAACTTATTGAATTTGATTTTTTAATTCTAAAACTTAAGATTGAAATGTCGAAAAAGGAAACTGATAATGACAGTTAGTTACTTGATTAATAAATAAATTACCATGATTTTAAATTATGTAAAAGGCTTATTTATTTAATCAGGTATGAGTGAGTATGACAGATTTGATTTTTTTTATGTTTTATTAATCTTAAAATCAAAATTGTGCAACTATTTCACTCTTTTCTTATACCGAATGTTCGGCATTTCAACCGAATTTCGGAAGAATGCCGAAGTTAGGCCCATCCCTAATATTTATATTTAAATGAGGGGAATAAAATAACCACTATTCCATTCGACAGCCATCCATTAGGGACTTTCCTAACGGGACTTTACCGGCGGGGAATTACTTAATATGAATTCTATAAATACGAGTGCCTTTCTTTCTCACATTTCATTTCATTATTAATTCTGCGACTGATAACACCTCATAAAAATGTCAACTCCAGGACGCAAAAAGCATGCAATTTGGGAACAATTCACATCGATCCCCCAAGAAAATACCACACTGAAGACCAATAGGGTGCGTTGCAGAAAATGTAAGAAAGAACTAGTTGGACTTGTGAAAAGAATGGAGGCACACTTCCAGCAATGTAGCACCACCACCGGTTCTAACACTGACGCAAATCTTGACGCGGACAGGGACGTGGAGGAGGAGTTGTTGAGTGATGCTGGTTCTTCCCGATCTTCAGATAATTCTTCTGCTACACCCACATCTTCTGTTACTACTCTTCAATCTAAAAATGCCAGTACCAGCAGCAGCGCGAGCGTGAACATTTCAATGAAAAGATTTATTATTGCTACAAGTCAAGAAGATAAGAAGAAAATTGATTTACAATTATCTCGTTATATGTTTGCTACTAACACGCCTTTTAACCACGTAGAACACCCAGAGTTACTGAAATTAATGGAAATTTTACGCCCAGGATATAAACCTCCAAACCGCAAACAAATTGCTAGCAAGCTACTCGACGAAGTCTACAACTCGACTCAAGAAGCCGTAAAAAATGAATTGAAAAACAAAGTTGTTAATCTGGCAATTGATGGGTGGAGTAATGTCAGGCAGGACTCGATAGTTTGTGTCTGTGTTACCGATGTGTTGACAGACTCAACTCATTTAATTGATACAATAGACACAGGAGCCGAAAGCCATACAGCTGACTACTTGGTTAAAGTTACTACTGCGGCAATAAAACAATGTGAAACTTACAAATGTACGGTGCGAAGTGTAGTGACAGACAACGCAGCAAATATGAGCCGTATGAGACGAGATTTAGCCCAACAGGAAGAACTAGCTTCTCACGAGGATATACTTACATACGGCTGTTCATCACACATATTAAACCTTCTAGCAAAGGATTTGAATGCAGAAGATATTACTGATAAAGTTAAGTCGATAATGCGGTACTTCAAATACACTCACTTTGCATCTGCCAAATATAAAGAAGCTGGTGGAAAAGCAATTGTTATACCACAACAGGTACGGTGGAACACAATGGCTGACTGCTTAAAAGTGTTATTAGAAAATTGGCATATAATGTCAGATATATGCTTAAATCATTCAACTGCTATAGATCTGTCAATTTCATTGAAAGTAAATGACATGGCGCTGAAGCAACAAGTCCAGGCTCTCTACAAAAAACTGGAAAACATCGCAGTTACACTTGACATCTCCCAAAAGACATCCTGCTGTATTGGCGAAGTGACTGAAGCATGGATAGAGCTTAAAAATATGTTTGAGGGAGAGAATGTACGACTGCGTGAGACCGAGTATTCATTGGATGATTTAAGGAAGTTCAAAGCTCGTTATGAAATGGCAATGTCTCCAGCTCATTTTGCAGCAAACTTACTACATCCTAAGTACAGGGGTGAAAAACTCACGAGTGAAGATATTTCTGAGGCTTTATTATTTATAGAAGCTTATCACAAAGAGGCGATGCCCTATGTTGTTAAATACAGGGCAATGACAGATCCCTTTCATAACTTTCTATTTGAAGATCATGTAGTAAATCAGGTCGGACCTCTCGAATGGTGGCAGTCATTAAAAAAACAAATTAATGGTCAAACAATGAACTTAGTGGCTCAGCTTCACACTGCTGTAGCTTCAAGTGCTGGAATTGAAAGACTGTTTTCAACATTTGGATTTATTCATTCTGACGTACGAAATAAACTGGGTACAGAGAAAGCTGCAAAACTTGTTACAGTTTTTAAATACCTTAATAAGGAAAAGAAGAAATAATTGTTATCTTGATCTTGTCATATTGTCTTACTCTTCTGACTGACAAACAATTTTGATTTTATAATGTTTATTAAATATAGGTAATTTTGTTTGTTATAATTTTGTTTTTGATTGATTTTAAATTGAAATTTTTAATATTCTATACTATCTAATACATGTTTCAAAAATACGTGTTATCTTATCCCATTTTACCCATATAAATCCTGGTACTTGGTAGGTACTTAGATCTTTGTTTGACTGAATAAATAACTTATCAAAAAAATATTACTTTCATTTTATATCATTCATTCGCAATGAAAAGTAGTTTTAAAGCTTGTTTTTTTCTCATCGTTTTATACAATGTTTAAAACTTGTTTTAATCTGTGTTTTTAAACGTGTGATAAAAAACACGGTTTAAAATCAAACTGTTTTAAACATGTGTTTTAAAACCATTTGTTTTAATCATGCCAACCCTGCCATCATCAGATCCCAAGTTGGAAAAAATGGGACCAACTAGAAGGTATACCCTCTAAGTAGGCGAAAAAATTTTTCGAATCGGTGGACAAACGACTGAGATATGAGGTAACAAACATACAAAAAAAAAAAAAAAAAAACATACAGTCGAATTGATAACCTCCTCCTTTTTTGAAGTCGGTTAAAAATAAAAAGTGTTGGATAGCTGATTATCGAGGAAGGCTAAAGCAAACTAAAATGCGCGGACGCAGTCGCGGAGGACTGCTAGTATAATGATAAAGACAAACATGACGTCAAGATACCAAAAATACCATTTCGAGGAAAATCACACAACGACAATGACTACAATATTCGCTTTGGCTGCAAAACGTAAAACGAAACTATCCGCTATAGGTTAACGCGGGAACTCGCCTTTTAGTGAGGCAATTTTGTGTTGTGCACTGATTAAGTTCCTTAATGAAGTTCGCTCGCGATGCCGTTTTAATTACTACAGACAAGACTTCGAGAAACGGAGGTAACGGCATCATTATTGAAAATGAGAATAAATAATAAGCCGCTGTCACTACATCAAAGGGCGCTCTGCAGTTTCTAAATAATAACTTTTCTTTGTTTACCGGGGAGCCGAGGAAATGCGAAGTATATAACCAGATCATTATTGACCACTTAGGTCAGCGGCAAACATTCTCAACAGGCCAACGCCCCACTGCGAGTTTGTAGATGGCAAACAAAATAAGTCTAAAGTACAGAGAGCTTAAGTTTCAAATCGGCGTGGCGGCTACAAGATAGTCCGATCGGGCATCCTATACAGTCCACGTCAATGCAGTTCCAGGAATGCATCGGCCCCCTTTACAATATTTTTGTGTTATAGCGTGCCAATTTGGCGCGCATATTTTCCTGGTATCCTAGCCACGTCACAATACAAACAAAATAAGAAAGATTTACAGATAAAACTGGTCGTCATGACACAATAGAAGATGGTATTGAATATAGGTCTTGTGATGTTATTTATGGTAATGCCCACATTGATGGTGTAAGGTTCACCATTAGATTGGACTGTGAGTGACCTGTTTGTGCTACCTGGGCCCCAAAATGGCAACGACCATGAGGTTGTTACACCTGTTTTTTGCGATCTGAATAGAGCGTAAAATTCGTTTTAATAACAAGTGCAGTTAATAAAACGCTGGGTTTTCCACCAGAAAACTTTTGTTTACATCGGTACTCAATACATTATTTCCTGGTTACTCATATAAACAAAGATCTTTCTAAAATTAGAAAGTTTTACAACTTATTGTTGTGTAAACGATTTTAGTACTCCGGCGTCCATTAAACTACAACTGGTTTTAATAAACAAATTTTAAACAATACGCCGGGATAACATTTTCTAGTTCAGCTAGCTCGTACGATAATGCATTTTATTCGCTGAAGCAAAACAGTGGAACTAAATAAAGTGCAAAGTTTACCTTTACGTGTTTGCGATGTTCGTAAGTAAACATTCGATGGAGTTCCGTCTTTCACGGGTAAATGTATTTTAAAATGTCACATGACGCGTCAAAGTATAAAATTTGACGGAGCGTGAAAAATCTTCTCCCGCACAGGCTTTACCAACTGTCACATAAAACTCAACTTTTAAGGTGGCATTAGGCATTATTACGAGACATGGTACTCCAACGAAAGCACGTAGTATTTTATGTATCGAAAAAGTATTAGCTGTAAACAAGGTTCAGGCAAGTAACCTTTTGCAAATCGGTAATAAGGAAAAAAACTTGCAGATTAAAATACGAAAACAAGATTCAATTACACCAATAGCTTTATCGTGTTCATTTAAGGAACTACTTTATTAATATCAAGTTTGGCGAGGATAAGGGAAGTTACTGTGGAGAGGAGAAAAAATGCAATACGAGTCAAATTATCCTTAATCCACGGGGTTGGATTGGAATTTAATAAAGAGTGGATTAATCAAGATCAATCCGGCGTCGGTTTCCTTTGTGAGTCTAAAGCCGAAATCAACTTTTCAACTTCGGACCTTTTTAGGGCGCCGAAGGTGGTTCCAAACGTCACACCGAGTCGCGTCATAAAATCGCTCTGTTGATGAGGAAAGTTTCTGATCTGTTGTTTGACGTGTGATCCATCGGGCCTGTAAGTATCTTTCACGAACGCGGACAAGAATGGTAATAAAGGAGGGAAACAAAGGCAATAATAAAAGTGAGACCAAGACCACACAGATTTTTCTTATTAAAACATATTACACAATGGTATACTGAAAAGTGTTATTGTTGTTCATAGTAGTGACGATTCAGAAATATACATAATTTTACTTATTATGTAAGTAGTCAATGCACTTGTGTCATGGAAATCAGACACAACGGCAACGATGGTACCACAATACCCAGACTCGAGACAATATAGACAATTATGATTTCTACATTGACCCGACCGGGAATCGAGCCTGCAACCTCGGAGCGGCGACGCCTTGAACCCCAGCGTGCTTAGCCATTATACTTATACATTATATTTATATGAAAACATATAAACTTTAATGCTATACTAGGAACTCAGATTAGTCCGCGCGCCGCATATACCTCTCGCGGCATTCAAATTCCGCCGCATAAAGGATAAGCTACAGCCTAGACCGCGAGAGATAGCAACGTGGTCCCGTTTTCTGCAAATTGTGGCCTGAATCAACACCACGAGGGCTTTTTTCATTTTTTCGATTTTGTTTTCGAGAAATCATTAATTCAACAATCAAAAATCACGTAATTTTCAAACAAGTTTTTTTTTAAAAAAATCTCTAATAATTCACGACACCAGGAAGATGTGGCACTTCATCTGGAAATTTCAATGTTATAATATGTATCTAAATTAAGAAAATAAGAAAACTATAACTAAGTTACAATGTATGTAACCAACAATTGCGTTAAGATTAAAATTTAAATTAGAAACTTGCGACCAACACAATGATTGTTCGGACCGTAAACCTCGTTGAGGAAATTGTTGTGTACACACATTAGTCGCACGTAGCAAGTGCGCGGGACCGTAAGCTGAGCGTTTGCGCATACCGCGCGCGGCCGACACGAATATTTCGCTTATTTATTTTGCATACCGAGCGGCAACGGTCCGGCCGACGCGTCGTTGCGTCACCGCGCACTCCCGCGCATGCTGGCCGCGCCGCGCCATTCATCCGTCCGGCGCGCATGGCAACAGAAATTTTGCGCGTCGCGCTTCCGAATATAAACTATTGCTACCTGCTATGCATAGTTGCATGGCAATAGACGATCAAGTAGGTGATATAAAGAAATCGATAGCCAGCGAAAAAAGCTTATGGAATGGGAAAGAGAGAAGTATACTTGAAATACACTGTTCGTAAATAAAGTGTAAACTGCTAAATAAGAGTAACGATTTTAATAAACTTGACGTGCATTATCAGCATTGCACATATAAACTAATCAATGAATGCACCTGCTTGGCGACAAAATAAAAAGTCAGAAAAAATATATAAAAAAACAAATCCGTTCATTCATATCCGATTACTATACGCCATTTAGGCTATCGAACTTTTACACGCGATAACACCGCCGGATGTTTGGCCATGTGTCCCATTGTTCACCCGGTGGACTAGCATAAAAGAAATTAGAATTCGTGTTTACAAGTATGTAATACATGTTTTATCCACAATAACCAGAAGGCATTGTGGTAATCAATGTTGTTATTTTTGCACTTGTTGCAATAACTTTCGTTGACCAAACGATAGTTCCAGGTGGCTTACGACTGTATTTGACTCTGACATGGTGTCATGAGCACATTTCAGATCTTTTTATAAAAATGACAATTGGTTTGGATATTTTTCTAAAATTATAAAAAAAAATAGAGCTTCACAGTTGTACACGTTTTAATATTTTCAGAGTAGTAATCAAAAGTTGTCAAAAGAGTGGATGATTCAATAAAAAGGTTGCGTGTTGAGCATTGCCCTTAAGGTTCCTTGTGAAAGTCAGACTAATTGAATTGGACTTGTACCGGTTGGTAATTACACCTACCACATGTCAGGATATACCTAAGTTGTTTCGTTGAAAACCGATAAACTTATGTAGAGTAAGGGTATTATGTATAAACCGGATACGTTTTAATTGTCATTAATCGATAAAACGAGTTTTCGAAGACGGTAATGATAATAAATAATGTATTCTCCATTCATGATGATACGTGTTGCCGACGTATTTGGTAATGGATCGGTGCCGAACAAGATAAAGAAAAAATATTTTGGCTACATTACTTTTGGCGCCACCGCGCACCGTGTCGTTCCTAATCGCATATTCTTATGATTCTCGTATTTTTGTTTTCCTATACGTTTAAAAGTGAATGAACATTGAACATCTATAACTTATATTATAAATCAGCAAAATTTGTTTGTTTGAACGCGCGAATTAAAGGAACTACTGGACCAATTCGAAAAAATATTATGTTAAAGTTGTATAGCTTGTTTATGGAGGAAGTCTTTGGGCCATAAAGCTAAAGGGTTTGTTTGTTTCAACGCGCTCATCTCAGGAACTACTGGGCTAAGTGTCGGATAGTCATACAGACATTTTTAGTCAGTATATTCATTGAGGAAGGCTTTTAGGCTTTAAAACATCACGCTGCGACGGAAGGAGAGAATGGAAACTCAAAACTCACGCTAGTCTTCAAATGAGGAGCATTTACTTGGATTTATGTTGCTGTCGGCGGAATCAAATCTCTGTTATTTGAAATATTTTTATAGACATTTTAGTCAGTCTTGTGATTATACCTTATTAAATTTTGCTTATCCCGTATTTTTGTCTGCAGCGATAAGAGCGGCACTAGTTAGCACATTATTAATGTAAACACGAGCGGTATCGGTTATCTGTCCGGCCTGACCGCTATTACCTCCAATCGCTGCAAAGGTGGTCTCCTCAACGGATGTTTGTAGTAGATAGTGCAGATTTAGAGTTTGTTGAACCAATCGTGTTGTAATGTCGCTTTTTCATTCAACAAGTGTTATGTGAGGCGCCGCGTTCGTTTCGAATGGGAGTGAATTGTACTTCGACAAAAATAAACCACTTGATGACTTTTGGAATGGAACAGGAAATTCCATTGCAGAAGGCAGGCATGTAAGGTTATTTTTAAACTTGACGCATATGAAAGCAAGGGCTTAATCAACATTTGTAAAACAAACGGCAATAGAAGGCTTCAAATGTTGCTGAATTTCTGCTTCATCCAATGGTGGTCTGGAAGATCATGCTTTAAGCATTAAGTCCGCCACTTTCACTTTCTTTTGAAAGTGCAATAAAGAATGAAATGAATGAAAGGCACTTAAAAAAATACAAACTCGTCAATCAACAAGATTTTAGACTGGGGGGAAAAACCAGGAATCCGCAAACACATTCAAACTTTAGACTTTGTAAATATACTATTCAGTTATAGTATCACATAGCGACTGGCGCCTATCATGTTATCAGTGACGTCCGCGTGAAAACGAGAGTGGGTAAGTATGCGCAGGCGCCGCGTCACAATACGCACGCGTCGAACGTCAACGCTGTTTCCATGAGAGATTTCACATCACCCCAGTTACATTCGATAACAATTTCACGTAGTTACTTTTACAACGGTTTATAAAATCATACAACCTGTGCGCAATCGCCGTGTGATTCATTTGGTTTCAACAATGTTGCATAATATTTTTTTTGTTTGGCGGATTGAATTGGTTGAAAAAAAAAACATTTCTTTGCTATGTAAAGGGTATTTGATTTTTCACTTGAGCATGAATTGTAGAAGGAAAAACAACATGAAGGTAATGTTTAAAATTCCCACCACGGCATAGGTATTCGGTAACTTCGCTACCGACAAGGAAGCGGCGAAATCTAACAGCGCGAAACCGAGACAGCAAAATTAAGGATACGACTAACATGTTTTAAAAAACAATAATGGGACGAAAAAGGGGTCTCAAGTTTCCTAAAGAATAAAATCAATATGCATTAGGCAGCGAGCTCTGCCAACGGCAAGGACGCGGTGAAATCTGACAACTATGTGAGACGACCAAATTAAGGAGTCGTATGCTAAATTATTTATCTAAAAATAAGTTAAGTCCCCCAAAGAACAGAGACAAAATGTAAGCGGCTCAGACAAACACGCAGCGGGCCCGGTTACCGGCAAGGACGCGGCGAAATTAGCGGACGCGCTCGCCTGTGGCGAAACGACGATGCACGAAAGTGGGACAGCTACAACATGATCAATTTTACTAGAATATTCCGAATTCAAATAGAGAAGGAAAATTAAACTTGAACATGTAACAGAGACTCATTAACTAATTCATTAATATGAATCAGGTTAAAAAACCGTACACAAGAAGAGCTTGGACATCGGGTTACTTTCAGTCGCATTAGCAATATTTTTGCCTTACGGTGATGATGATACATAACGGGTTACATATCTCTGTATTTAAGTCACAACCGACACATGCTAACATACGTTTAATTCTTAGTTGTCGTAAATTGAGCGAACTGACCATAAATCCGTTTTATAGGTTAACTAATTTGGTTGCCGCCTCCACGCTTAAATTTCGTATCTCCGCGAAATCAGCAATGACTCACTAGAGGCCATTGCTACATCAGCTGACTCATTGACTGCCGGCACCGAGTGGGAATGGAAAATCTATTGTTTCCCACTACGTCCTCCAATTTAATCAAGACACAAACCGTGAAAACGTTTTGCATGCCAAATATAATCAAATTACACACAAATCAGCTTCTGTTATCGGGGCTATTGGGAATGATAATGAGGAATTACTCCACTGTTTCACTTCGCTTACTCTCAATGACTTCCCGGTTAACGGCAAAGCTCTCGCTAACATTTTTTGTTCGAGACTATTTCTAATTAACATAGTTGTGTCTACCTGTACCGAATTCAAGCTTGAATTCAATTATTTGTATGGATGAATTTCCCAACGTTTTATTACGGCTATAAGAGCGGTGTGTAACATTTTTTTTCCGGCCGGGTAAGCCCGTGTGACACATCCGGAATCCCACGCGATTACGTACCAAGCTAGGTCAAACCTATTTTCATGTTTCGCACTGGACTGGATGAAACCAGCGCGTGTATTTGTTCTAATCATTTACCACCGCAAATGTTTGTTTAGACAACCTCGCATTGCTTTTGAGTGTCAGCTATAAACAATTCGATTTGTTTGGAACCAGTCAATTTGATAAAATATTTGGAGTGATTTCGAGCATTCATTCAACACATATACTTTTTTACGAGATTTGTATTTGATTTTTAATACAGTCACTTGGTAAGACCAACAATTTATATATGATGAAATGTAGCAGTATTTTGACACAATGTATATTGATATTTTGATAACATATAAAATGGAAACTCGTTTACAATTTACCAATAAGCCAGTCAGCTGTTGAAACAATCAAAGGTGTGGTGGCATTGCATGGAGTGAGTCAATGTCTACTATTTCCATCTGATTCATTCGACGGGTAAGCGACCTTGCATGCACCGACTGCGAGACTAAGTGGTTGTACTAATTACCTCCTAGCCACGTCTGATGCTTCTGTCGAAAGAATTTGTAAGACTTTTAATGCGTTATTTTTATTTATTCATTTAATTTAAACATAAGTAAACCGTAAATAACGTAACAATGATGAATGAAAGTCAGCGTCTATGTGAGCACATGCGATAACTGTTGTCGATTAAGTTTCGGAAGCAAGGTGACATCGGCAACCTGAAGGTGACCCGCGTTGGAATAATAAACAGTTCGTTGAACTCAACATTACTTTTCGTCACCTTCCCGTCGCTAAGTTCATAAACTCAAAGACGGTAAAGTACTTTACACGAAAGTCAAAGAAGTATTAAAAGTTTTATCGACGTCGAACAGGCATGAAAATGCCGCCAAGTAAAAATTGTTACATTAAAAATTTCACGGACACCGAAAATTTGTTAAGACGAATCAATGAGTTTGTGAACAGTGGTGTTTGAAAAGAGAGGCTTCTTGACAGGAGCTTCTTAAACCAAACTGAGACTGATGAAAAGGATTTGAATGTTAAGAAAACGGTGCAAAGTTTTGGTAGAATTTTAAGCTGCGAGTTGCAATCGGAAAAAAACCTTTGAAACAACGCTGAGACGCGGCCGACATGAAAAACACTTGTTTTAAAAAGAAAATATAAAATAAGAGTAAAAAGATGAAGCGAATTTACCCCACCGGGATGGGCAATAGAGGCAGCCGCGAACTAATTGCGAAAAACGAGATTAACGCTCAGCGTAGAGGCACTAAACGAGGATGGCTCTCTGTTTACCACCGCTGCGCCATTCCTTTTACAACACCACTAATAGACTTATTTTATTAGAGATACGCCGAGATAACATTTACGTATATTAGCAACTAAGTAATCATCGTAAAATCGACGCCATAAAACTTTGCCTACTGTGTTAGTTGGTTGTAATATGTTTTAATTACGTTAATTAAAAGGCTCGCTTGGCAGGGGGAGGGAAAATATTTTTCATCTCTTCTGTTCGGAAAATTGAACTTTCATGTGAAGATAGACGGTGGAACATAGCTTTTCCATCCCTAGGGTGAAAAATAATTTAGTTTTATTTGCTATACGATCAGACACGGAGTTAAAGATAATTGAGTCACATCATTTTATTAAAATAAACAAGTTTTCCATATTTTTAAGATAAGCTAAACATTAAAAACGTGTTTATTATGGTCACTGATTTTTAAAATTTACAATTGTTCTAATTTTTAAGAATTTAAAATCTACAAATATAATATTCGGTTGCCCGCCATACATAGTGACACTTTTTTTTTAAATTATAAATTGTCACATTTTGTTTGTCTTTGACAATATATTTTTTCAGTTTGGTTGATTATTGCACAGATTGTTAAGCAGGCGGCGGCGTCTTGTCGCGATTTTGTTGTTCGTTAATCTTCTTACTCACTCCCACCTTTAGCTGGCACTCATAGCGCTATGTCATGAGGCAAAATGGGTGCGTTCTTCTATTATTCTTCGTCTGTGAGAAAAAAATCGATCGATATTTTTAATAATATTGACCGCGTTTCATGTATTCTGTTGTATTCCGTGCTGTTACTACCCTTTAACCGTGAGTGTTATGTATAACGACTGTAAAAAAACAGATATATTATGTTAAAACTTGAGGCTTCATCTCTCGCCAAACAACAAAATATCTCATCATCGCATCACAATCACACAGCTAAATTTATTAATTTTTCCGTACAGTCAAAATGAAAAATAGTAAGTTTAACTCGGACGGCAGCACCCATTTCACTCTCGAATGTTTCTCTCACTCCGTTCGAGCGCCAAAAACATCTCGAATAAATTGGGTCACTTTCTCCCCTTGTAGAACAATCTACTATTATTTTAAGGATTAGTTATGGATTTAGAGAAACTTCTCGTATTTTTAGCAAGTTCAAAGAACAAGGTACTCTCTTGAACAATCGTTTCGGTGTTTGGATCTGATCCAAAAGAAATTTTGATGCCTACTTTGCATATGAATTTATGAATCCATTGCCGTGACCCCTGAATTTCAAATCTTATTTATTTATTTAAACTTTATTGCACTGTAAAAATGTACAATTGAAGGACTTAATGCCTTATGGCATTCTCTACCAGTCAACCACCTGGTAGGGCAGAGAGTTTAATAAGTGGCGGAATATTAATAATAAATAAGTGAGAGGAGTGGTACAAAAAAGAAGTAAAATGCACTAACATAAACATACATACTAATATTACACAAATATATATAGGATACATAAGCAAAAGACTAATAAACATACATAGAATACATATACATACTTAACAAATACAAAAATATGAATGATAAAAGTGATGATATTGATGACATCCAAAAAAACAAAAATAAAAGAAAATGGTTTTTTTTAATTCTAAAGAGAGCCAAGGTTAAGATAGTGGGTGCGGAGAGACTTTTTAAAAGTTAATTTGTTGGGGACATTCTGATTTCATTGAAATCTAATGTTCTTCCAAACGCGTATATTTATTAACAGCTCCTGATTATCATACTCCGATCGGATTGACCCACGTATCCTTTGAAGCGTACGTATCCCTCATTTTAGGTCATAATGATGTGTTATAAATAATTAAATACCAACTGATGTGGTTTCGTCTACTCGTAAACAATTTTCTTCCTTGTGTTACGAATACCACACAACAACTACGAGTATGACGGGAAGGTCTCCCATAAATACTTAAATACATATAACCATGTAGTACAGATGTTCGTGGTCATCTCACAATCATTTGCACGTTGCGGGGTTCGAACCTGCGACGGGCCGCATAGTAGTCACCGCTAACCACCACACCAAACGCGTCAATATTAAAGCTACGTTCGCCAAATACCACATCAAAACCATCACATCATGAAAGTGTGCAGAACTATGTAAGAAGACGAACAGTGATTAACCTCGGTATCACTTACTGGATGGGTTGCGAAGCGGGCAGTGTTTAATTGCCGGTAACCATACAAACGAGATTACCGCTCGCCTGAGCCCTCTTACATTGGGCTTGCAAATGCCACATTTTTAGGGCTTACACAGGTTTTATTTATTGCGTGAGCTAAAGTAAAAAAACAGTAAAAAAACGTTAAAAATTGTATTTTATTTGATTAAGTGACTTTAGATGTTTTTTTTTAGTTCTTAGTCTTCTGATGGTTCCATTGTCACGGTTACCGCTCCTGACTACCGAGCCAGCGGTCGCAGGTTTGAATCCCGCAACGGGCAAATATTTGTGTGATGAGCACAATTATTTTTTTTAAGTCATGGACGTTGAACCTGTGCTACAATACTACCACTGAAGCACAATGTAATTCAAAGTAAAATCCTTCTAAACGCGAAAAGGTATAGGGTACCCAAATCAGTTTAGGTACGATGTGCTAGAGTATATCGTTTAATCGGTCCGTACCCCATCCGTCCTCGACAACAAATCGGGCCGTGCGTAAATCTGTTTATTGTAACAAAAAGGCTTGCCCTGCGTGGTTCCCTCTGCAAGCCTTTATCGTCCCGCTCGAGCTCAATAACTCTTGACACAATCCAATTACGAATCGGCAAATGTGTTTTTAAAAAGAGAAAACTCTTTTATCGTATTTTACAGTAGTTAGTACTGACCAGGTAAGAATATGTAAAGTTTCAATTGCAGTTCGATAGAAAAGTCGATTTATTAGAAGGTTTTGAAGCTAGCAGTCGTTTCATGGAATCAACTAGGGGTTGGATACAAGCTACAAAATCCAATCAACAGCCATATTTAATCGCCACCAATAATTACATAGCATGAAACAAATCAAGCCGAAAGAATAAAAACAATAAATTTACCGCAACGGATTCAATAAAACAGTTTACGAGGAACAAATTTCCTATTGTCTCAAGGCCAACAATTTTAAATTAACCGCTACTCAGCGGCACAATAATATCCTACAAACTTAGAAATTAATTAAGGCACGACAAATTATATTTCTCTCAAATTGAATAAAGACATTATTTAAGGGAGGGGCGAAATAAAAGCAGCAATGATGTTATAAACATTATTTTCTGGGAATGGAACCTTCAGTTTTTCAGATGATTAATTGTATTACGTTCTGCGGATAATTTTTATTCCAAGAAGCTCGACTCGAAAACGACTCCCGTGGTTGTTTAGCGTGAATGGAGCGTTCTGACATATTTTATTGTTGATTAGAAAATTGTCAAGATATCGTTCTTGCCTTTGCTATGATTACAGTGTAGCTTAGTGTAGGGCAAGCGCTGATTGGGTAATTGCTTCCGTGTTGTGTTATTTGTTTTAATAACACGCCATTTACTCACCTGTGCGGCAATGAAACCTACAATTTATTTCAATTTTCGTTACGCCAACCTTGTAAAATTATAGAGTTGAATTTTTACATTTGTAATTAATGTATCATTATAGTTTCTCGGCGGTTTATATTTCCGATGCGAGATTGTAATGGCCCTTACAAATCATACTGTGAAACGCTGATTTAAGTTAAAACGCTTTTTTATACAGCGATTGTTTTTTTATTTACTTAACTTTGACGATAAGTTAATAACATATCGTCATTTAATTTTGTACTCTCAGTGAATTCGTGTTTCCTACATTCAGTAAGTAACTATTGTTATTATGGAATAACATAACATAAAGCAATCAAAGTGTGACAATATTATATTGAACTTTGAGTTAAGGCTGATAAAAAGCAGTTTAAACTGCGCGCAAGCGCAGTAAGTCATAAAATTACTTAATCGTCTCCTTGAAACACTTTATTATCACATGCTTATGGGCGCGACATACTTTTTTTGTAAACGTCGCCAGTTTCATACGAAATGGTGTGAATATCGAAATATTCATGAAAGGTTTCATCATAAATCTGATCATTTTGTTTGTTTTGCTTCGATATCAGTCTATCGCTCCCACCAACCCAACCCAATCGATCAGCAAACTTAAAAGATGTTGCTGTATTTACAGGTATTCTGTGATCATGGTAAATTAAAACTTTCCCAGCATTGCAAAGCTATGAAAGTAACACTGAGCATTGCTGTATACAGTGAAGATTTATCATCATCTCGGTCCGATTGAACATACCGACATGTCAGCCGAAGATACAGTAATTATACGAAGTGAAGCGGCAACTCGCCCGCCACGTCCCCATTCCCGCGCGGAACTTTCAATACCGTATCGGGGTTAACTGTGACAAGGTTGTAGGCAGAGGACTGTCTGAGAAACGACGTAATCATCAACGTTTCCGAGTAAATCGTGTGCTCGGCGGCCAGCATCGGATGATCCCCGAACGCTCATTGTTAAACTGCACCGCGCTGCAACAATGGGGCTCCAGGTAGATCGGCAGCTGACGAAGGTTGAGCGACGTCAAGTAAATTTTAACACGCAATTAGTAGCCCGTCGGACACCTTGGCACCGATCGCTTGAGTCGTTCAGGGACGCTCGGCCAGCTAGCTGCTGCCTCTAGTATTATTTACAGCCATTTACTGTTCACCGCATAGCGGCACAGGCCCGGATACGATATTTTAGGGAGGCCGCGAATAGTTTTATTGTCGGGTGCTTAACGCGCCTTTTTTCGGTAATAGGCTTTTCGGTAAGCAACGTCGATCATTGTTTTGCACGCAATCTGCCGGTTATGGAGCATGTTCTATAAAAAGGAGTTTCAGTGTTGCTACGTCAATTCTTTTCAATCTGAAATTGTGACAGGCGTTATTGATAATTTATATTACTCATTTGAACAAGTTTTATAAGATTTTTCTTAATGAAATCTCCGAAGAGACGATTCTTGGTATTACCTTGTTGTTATTTAAATGACATTAGTGATAAAATGCACCGGATGTTGTTCAGGTGCAATGTGAATCAAAGTATGCGTCACGCTCCAGAGCCCATAGCTGATGAATCGCATCCTGCATGATGGATGCGTGCAGTCATCTAATACTGAGCTTAGTATAGAACCTTCGACCAAGACGACAGTTTAATCACTCCAAAGTGGTTTTCATTTATTGAATGTGCATTTGCTGTGGCTGGCTTGACAACCGATCTTTCTAGATGGAAAAACTGTAGTCTCAGGCAGACCGCAAACGCCCTGGCGGCGCCGGGCGGCGGGCCGCTGGCTATAATCCGGGTGGCAACAGCAGTCGTGACGTCGCGTACTCACCTTGACTCACTTTAGTTGGCCCGCTTGCATTACACTGTTTGCTAGCCGTGTTCTCGTGATTAGTGTGGTGCCGGTACGTTATTCTTATCACATGACTTGTAGTTGACGGTGATACAGCCTGGGCGCTGACGTCAAAGCTCTGCTATTCACTCCGGCGCAGCCACTCTAGATAGCCCAGACGACTGCAAGCGTGTGGGGTATCAAACTTTTGCATAACGCGACTACAGGAGTACTTATCTGCACCGCAGTCTCTCAGTCATGTAACATGGTATCTAGGCAGCGTTATCTGGAGAAGGTTCTAGGAGTTGACGGTTGTCCACGAATGCTTTGCCATGCTCACATTTATTGGCTAAATTTGTGTTGGGCAACCAATAATTACAACGGCATTTTATGCTTGACGCCTCGTGGAGGAATACATACTCAAGATACATCTTAATGGCATTTATTTTGGTGCGACCAAGCTTAGTTCATGCCGTATTACATGTGTTTGTACAAACATACATGTGGCTACCAGTGAACTTGACATTAAAATAATTGCCATGATTATATCGTCCACAGCTATAACTGTCCACGTAACAACGACGAGCTATCGTGCGTTGTAGAGAGAACACGAATGTTTTCTTGTGAAACTAACCATTGCTATGAATGAGCGATATTGCAATTAATTGCAAGATAACTCGAACAGCTGATGCTCCGCCATTCGTATCAACACGAACACTCATGGGGCGAAAGCGTGATGCTAGATAATGGTCGAGACACGAGATATTTTAACGATTCGTATCTGTGGAAAGTTGTGATATTGCTAACCTCTTCTTAGAGATGTAAGTGTATCAAATAAGTTGTGTACACACTGAAGCAGTCCTTCAAACAATCTGTACATTTTTTGTTACGTTTACTAAATAAAGAAGATTTGCCTTGTTACCAGTTATTTACGAATATAAAAAGGGTCCTGTCTGATGCATACACTATGCAAGTCTGCCGGTCATCAGTAGCAACTTCGTTCCTTAATATACATATATGATCTGTATGTCTCTGCCTGTTAGTTTTCGAATCAGAATCTATCTACACTTCATCGATCACTACATTACGATAAGGCGTTCGAAACAGTTGACCAGACCGTAGATTTCGATCTCCTTGACTCGAATCGAGCTGGCATCGGCGAGGTGTTGCAAAATGCGCGCGCCGGTTCTGGCGTTAGTCATTGTCGCTGTCGAATCTAGTGCATGCGTTGCTACACAACCGTTATGCATTTTTAAACGCACATGCACGTATAAAGATCATGAGGATTGCACAATGCGTCTGATCTAGATCGGTTTGACCTACTCCCGCTGTTTCATAAATATGTGGCGCCTTTAATGATTGAAAAAGGCTTTGATGCTGCGTTAATGATTCACAAATGTATTTCTATTTTATTAATAGGATTCATCAGTGATTTTTTGGTACTAAAAAGGCACTCGCACTAATAAATTGCAACAAGTGATGGTGTAAAAGTTAAAGTCGTTACCCCGGAATGCGTTTGCGCTAAAGGGTGACTCCATTGTCAAAGATTGTGTTAAGTGCAAATTGAAATAAAAAATATTGTATTATTATTGTATTGTTCATAATAGTTAAATCATTGGCTTTCTGTTATGTACTCCATGCCATCAGAAAACCTGAGAACACTACCGCAAATTGTCTCTAATTCAATACGTCAGCGATCTGTTTAGTAACCTTTTTGTAGATGCATTAAAAACCTAATTGTGCTAATAGTAATGAGCAAAAAATTATACAAATGACAATTTATGTTGCTAAATATACCGTCGCATTGGAATGTCAATGACGCAACCGGGTCATTTGAAACCAATAACTTGGTCGGCGAGACCGCAATGTGGTTAGCTGACGGCTACTAATAGACAAGAGGAATCAACAGTAATCAACACTATCCAGTTATGCTAGGAAGCATGTTTGCATTTTGCATCAATTACCGACAACTAAGCAAGACATCTAAATAGTTTTTAAGTTGATCTATGACAGAGGCCTGCCAAAGAAAGACTTGGAAAGCCGACTCTAAATGATATGGTAAGGTTAGCTAGACGAAGAGAGAGAGTAGATGAATCCATCAGACAGATAAAGTGAAGTTGAAACAATGAAGAAAAAGGCGGACTCATGAAATTACAATAATATCAATAAAACATCATTTTATAATACATATTTATATGAATAAAAAGCATTGACCTAACGCCTTCGTCCGTGGCACTATTGGCGCCGACGGTATGCATAATGCCAACGAACGCACTCATAAAATAATGCATAACAATTGTTTCTCTACGGGATTGAATCAGATCAGAAATAAGGAGATACGTAGAAGAACTAAGGTAACGGACATAGCCTTGAGAATCAGTAAGCCCTGGCAATGGGCAGGGTACATAACGAAGACCTGATGGCCATTGGGGCAGGAAATTTCTAGATTGGAGACCCTTCGACCAACGCGCGTAGGACGTCCACCGGCAAGATGGACACATGACCTTGTAAAGATTGCAGAATCAAGCTGGATGCAGACCGCTAGTGATCGATCGCTGTGGAAAGCCGTGGGGGAGACCTATGTTTAGCAGTGGACGTCCTTTGGCTGATAATGAAAAATTGGTTACATACTTGAATATAAATAGAATCCAAAAATTATATTACATTATGCTTCAGCTATTGCTTGATTTAATTCTACTCGAAGATGCAAGAGTGATACAACAAACACAAGTGTACCGCGAAAGTACATTATATTTGATCATAAAATACCAAATGTATTTCTTCTGTATTATCAATCATAATATTGAAAACTTTCAATTTGATGAAATATTGAAAAACGTTCATCAACAAAGAAGGCGAAACTAAACGGTGTTTGTATAAAACGTGCAAGTCATTACAATCCCGCGCAAAATTTTCACTGCGCGCACCCCACACGTCATAGGTAACTCGGCTGGCAGAAAGCCATGTAAACATACCACCAAATAGGGCAACGACCACGAACGAACGCAAATAGCATTAAGACAATAATCTATTAATAAACTGTTTAATTATAAACGAATGCGGAGGGGCGGCCTAGGCTCCACGTGTCGCTAAAGATTAATAGCCCCTCCGAAGTCAAAGAGAGGCGTTTTCGAAGCTGGAATAACATTAGATAAAAGTTTGTTTGATGTTTTTAATATAAGCCACTATAAACATACCTTTATAAGGTAAATATTATGACATAAGAATGCAATTGCTTTGTTGTGTTGTTTATTATAAAAATAAAGCGGTCTAAATACAGCGTACTGTGAACGAAAATGGTGGTCGTAAAAAATGTGACGAGTAATATTTATAGCGTGTATATTTGGAGCGAATTATTTTGTTTGTGAAGAAATGTTTGGTTAAGTATTATAATTGGGAAAAGGTAAACAAGAATATTGAGTCGCAAGTGGTGATTGGTATAGCGCTGGAGTTGTTGACCGTAAACATAAATATCTCCCGAGCAGAGCGGCGGTTTTCCGCGTTTTCTCGCCGTCACTCGCGGCTCGTGTAGGAAAGTGTGACGCGGCGGTTGCGCGGCGCACCAGTGAAAACTGCTAAACGTGACCAAAGGTCGGACGTACCGGAGCTACTTCTATTCCTCAACATATTTTCCAATACGTCTGCGATTTATTTCTATTTTTATCCGACTCTTGCTACCATTCTCAAGTACAATTTATGTACAGAACTCATAAAGTTCATCATTATGCATAATACTCAATAGTTAGTGGACGCCCTTAGGCTGATAATGATGATGATGACTTCATAATTTCGCCGGTTTCATCATCAAAAGAAAAAGTACACTAAAACACCATCGGTGACGTCACATCCAATATCTTAATATTACGCAACGTTAACCTGCCTGATTTACGTAATACTTCCAGCCGATCTATCATAGTTATCGTCAGCAAGTGACGGTGACGCGGTCGGTATGACGCACCGCTGCACTAGAAACGACTAGCGAATGATCTGGATCGCTCTATGTTATGTCATTTGCATTGTAGCCATTGCACACGTACGCGGGTAGTACATAAGAGTTTTCCCCGTAGAATTATCTAGTAGCCGCGAAAAGTGGTTTTCCAGTTTTTATTATGATGTTACGATGAACTAAGTTTTTTCTCAGTTTTTCTAATGACGTCATACGCAAAAATATTTGGATGAACTTTTTATTTCCTTGAAAACTGCTTTAATACGATTGAATGGTTTTGAACATGAGCGTGACTTTTAATACCAAAACATTATGTTTGGATGTCGAGAGAGCAATCTCGCAACATTGATGACGTCACGCAGTCTACGCGTTAAAGATAGCACTTGCAAAATTCAACAGGCTTGCTAAAGTGTCGATGGCCGAATGGTATTGAGCGTAAGAGTCAGGGTTCGAGTCCTTGTCTAACTCATTTGCTTTATTTAGTTTTTGTATAGTGACAAAACACTATAAAAATAAAATTACAAAAAACATTATCTTGATATCAACAGCCATGATCTGTCTCAGTTACGCATCAAATGTTTTATCGGTATTTTTGCGAGAACTCAACACAAATTACATTAAGTTGTTGACGATTGTACATGAACATTGTGATTACTGGCGCCGGCGTTGAAACGTCAATGAAAATTACCCCACGTGAGCAAAGGTCAAACGGACAATGGTGGAGGTTGAAATAAGCATAATGTTCTATTTCCAACTTGGATTTTTTCTTTTGCAAACTCTCAATGGTACCGTATGGAAATTTTACGTACACTGTTTACACATTGAGTGCCACGGGAGCACTTTGTTTTTGTATTGGTATAGCGTCCAGATATATTTTTTTTGTGAAAAGTAAACCCTAACTGAAAACGACGTATAGGTGCTCTGTGGTTAGGGTTCCACACATGTGGTTTAATCTACCACGAAAGTTGGAAATCACTACATAGTTTAAAGAAGTCGCTTTTCGCTGTCTGTATGTATGTATGCTGAAACCTTTAAAACTACGCAACGGACCTTTAAAATTACACAGCGGGTTAAAGAGGAAGGCTGATATTGTATAATACATGCCTAATATAGTAGTGAAACACTGATTATTTTAGAAGTTTTTAAGTAAAGTTGTATATGCAAACACATTTTTTTTGCACTTACATTACTAACACTGGCTGAACCCTATGAGATGGATCAAAATAATGTACCAAAAGGTATACAAAAAAACTTGCGATTGTATAAGTCTATAAATTAGGGATAGCGCACAATGGCATTTTTTCTCTACTTATACGAGAAAAAATAATAACAATAAAACAATCGATACTACTTGTTTTGTATGTTTTTTTCTTCGTAATTAGCATAATTTTAATCTAAATTGAAAACAAGGATTTAAACATTAATAAATACAAATACTGTACATTTATTGGAGTTCTTAAGCCACATAAGTTTTATTTTCTGACGCAATTTCCTTCAAGCAAATAACACAATGTTTGTTTTTCATGTCGGCAAGTGTTTTTGAATTCCTTAACGTCCCGTTACAGCAAAATTTTACGTGTTTATTAAAATACCAAAACATCAACGAGCTAGTAAAATTTAATACGTCGTTCGTGCCGTTATCCATGCAACAAGATTGACGCAATGTATTACATACATACAAACTTATATTTTGATCAACGTTCAAAGAAAGTAAAAAACAATTATGTTTGGTATGTTACTACACAAGTTATTCTTTACTAAAAGATATGTATGAAACACCAAATTATAGTTATATTTTGTGAATTTAGGACACATCTAATAAAAAGATGAAAATAATAATAAATTTAATAAAACTTTGTTATTAAATATTTGCAGTTACTTCGTTGCCTATGTTTTTTTACCAAAAAAATATGTCAACACAAAAAAAAACATTTGAACACTTTTTAGACACGACATTTCCCTATATAGTATCTGTTATAAAAAAATAAACAGATTATTGTTCGTGAATTAACAGTTTTTGTATTACAAACAGTATCGTAACTACCGAAGATGAGCCTGAGAGGCAGTGTCGGAATTTCAAACAGGCATACCTTGGCAATATCGCGTTTACCAGCACCACTACCACATTCAACAGCGTTATCGTGACTTAACTAACAGCTACTAAAGAGCAGAAATCTCTTCTGCATTGAAAAGGGGTAAATCTAACAAATTGACACCATCGCGGCCTTACAGGTCCCTTGTCGGTACTAAAAGGTTAAAAATTCAATATCTTTCTTTACATAATTAAAGTATACTTTAAAAACCGACACTGGGAACAAATAACATCTATAAATAAATAAATATCAATATCCTTCCATCTAGTCCCAAAGTAAGCTACTCAAAGCTTGTGTTATGGGTGCCAGACAACGGATATAATACTTAAATACTTTTTGTTTGTAAATACATACATGATATAAGAGTACATAGAAAACACCCAGACCAATACAAAAAAACATGTTCATGCACACAAATGTTTGTATTGTGCGGGGATCGAACCCGCAACCCGCTGCGTAGTAGGTGATTTCTCGACCACTACACCAGACGGGTCGTCGAATATAGATCACTAAGCAAAAAGCATGCTTGGTTGCTCTTGTTGTTTGGTACGCCAATCCCCTTCCAGTTAACTGAATACAATGTAGGTCAAAAAATGACATGAGCAGATCAACACGGTCACACGTTTCATTGAGTAGCACATTCGCTAGTTCATTGAGTAGATTTTTTATTTACGATCGCCATAAATTTTCTCCCACGCTGCCGGCTTGCTCCTAGCAACGCGCGCCCACGATTATCGAAAAAGGTCGCCGTGGGCAACATTGTACACCCACCATCATTGCTTTTAATGTACGGATATTGCAAAGTCCTGTTTTTAACGCAGCCTAATACCATCCTGTGCGGGAAAACGTAATGGATAATCTTTTTAAAGTTCAATGGAAAGAATAAAGCAAACGAGCCTCGAAGAATCAAAATAAAGTTGAAAACAGGCACATTTTGTTTGTAAGACAAACTGTTTACTTAAAAGTAAGAGGTACGCCTGATTTATGCTGTTTTTTCATTGTATTTTCTTACATTCACTGCAAAGTGCTTCCTTACAAATTTAACCATTTCTAAAAGTGATATGTGCATCACAATGTCATTTCAATATCAGTCTGTTCAAGTAGAGAATTCAGAACGATCCATACGTCTGAAAAAAATCCATAAGAAACAACAATCAACATCGGCATTTTCATGAAGTAAATTAATAACCGCAGATGCCACCGGTTAATTCCGGATTTATCGAACAATCTGGTGTTATTTGATATGATCGATTGTTATCCGCCTTTCGAGGGCGACTGTGCGAGCATAAAGTCAAGACTATCATATTTTCTATAGGACATAAATCACAATTCATAATACACGTGAGCACTCTCTGTTCCTTTCTAGTTTGGTGAAATGGGCGTGCAGTCTGACATGACTGGAGAGACATTGCATTGATTGCGAACATACTTGAGCGCTATAATTTGTCTCGGGAAGATTGTTAACCATATTCATTCAGTTGTAATTTGACCAATGTGTAGCGTGTTCGGAGAGACAGTAAGACAGTAAATTATAACAAATTGTGAAAGGACTTACCTCGTTTATGTGTTTATAGGTTTTAATGAGGTCTACGCTGAGTTTTCTAAGCGGCGCCGTGGAGGGATCCCGAAAGTGATGTGGTATTCGAGCTTGCATTGCCTGGGCAAGTGAGAAAACATCGTTAGTTTCCGAAGTGTTCTGAAAAGTTTGCATAAAAGAAGCAATGGTAAGGCAAGCGTGGTTTACAAACTACAAAAATACATAATAAAACAAATGCCATGATTGTTGCATAAACATAGTATATGGATGACATTTTACGCGACACACCGGATCCAAGTACTAAAAGGGTAAATAAAATGGCGATGGAAGTGACGTACACATGCAGGATGAACAAAATACTATCTATTTAATCATAACTAAACTACAAAACATACAAGAAGAACTATCACAACAAGTAAAACTTGAGCTCGAAATGTAGTATATCAAAGAAAAGCATGTGCAGTGACGTTGAGACACGAGACAGTTTGTATTAACATATCAAGACAGCTAGCGACCCCAGAGGCCCCACTACGTAAGACCAAATTCTAGATCTAGTGGTACCACTCACTCAGAATGAAGTATTGATATGAGTGAGAGATATGTCTAAAGAGCTAAACAGGACCGACATTTTCGAGTAGGACCTCTCACTAGCACCTGGGGCGAGCGTTTTGGTAATAACCGTTTATCTGAACTACTGGCTGACACAATCATAACTGTCATACCTATATTCGACATTGCTTAGTATCGTTCGTTAAGTGTGATAGATGTAATGTAGTAGTCTCCTCCTAAAAAACTTACTATTTATAAACATGTTTTATTAATTGGGTTGGCAGAAGAAAATAGACGGTTTGTCGAACCAACTCTGAAGATGATAATAAATTACACTCTGCTATCAGCGTATTCAGACGACATCATTAGCCATTGTCTTTTATGTAAACGTTATGTTACAGGTACATAGATTAGAAAGTGGAACCTGCAAACCCATAACACGGACCAAATCCGAGAACTTCGCTGAAAGAGAAGTTAGTTGTAGTAAGTGTTTAATTAGTGACACTTTACGGGCTAATTTATTTACTGCCATAATGTCTAGACGCGGGTTGTTAATGGCGCTTTTTATAAAACTATAAGTGTAGGTTAAAACAGCGACAAGTTAGAATCGAACGACGAATCTATCTATTAAGAAGTTTTAATACTAAAATAACTAAATTGTTTAGAAGTATTATTATATGATGCTTCGCGGATGATTACTCATAAAATATTGTGTTGTGGTGCATCTTTTTATATACTTTTAAATGGAGATTTTTGCGTTTTTAGTGCGTATTAAACTTGGGAACTCGGCCATTGTTAACAATAAAACCATGGCCTTATGTATGCGACTTTGTAGCAGAATGTCAAGACTATAACACAAGAACACGGCTGCCACAGAATGTGGATTTTATTTACTTTTCAAGTGTTTTCATCAAAGTTTCCTAACTTAGCGAGTTAGCACACTGTAACAGGATCCCTGATAGCAATGAATCCTGAGTAGATCCTACATTGTGTGCGGCCGTAAAACAGTCAACGCAAGGAAATTGACATTGCCTTGAGTTCAGTTTCATTTGCAAGTTTAGTTCACCTTTGGGATATAGAACCTATCTGAAGAGATAGTAAAGGATAAAGTAGAATATTATGCAACTTTGTTAGATTTTAGTTTTCCCTTGATTCGGAAATTGGCATGCCCGTTATTTTTTTGCTGCCATGCCATAATTTTATGGACTTTCAGAATGTGCGTATAAACACGTCTCCTATAATCTTTGCAAAAAGTTAGTTTTATATGCAGATGCGATTCGCCCTTTTCAGTTTGGAATTTTAATCAGATTCTTACCGGCAGACACAAACATACACCATTAACATACATTTATGGACAAAACCATTTACGTTTTTCAAACATCAGTTCTTGGGTACTCTAATGGAAAATCTACTTCTTAAAAATTCATAGTTGACCCCTTTGGTTTCTATCTTTAACTTAACATAAAAACTAAGGACGAACCACAACCACACGCCTACCGTGTCAACCACCTACTCTCTCTGTTAGTAGTGACGTCACGCGTCAGCCCACCAAACTGCCTCGTGCATCATTTACCTTAGGCGCGCAGTAGCGGCAGAAAGCTCGTGGGGTGCGCTCGTTGGAGCTCACCTGAATGTCTGACGGCGCGCTCATGGAGGCGAGCTGGTCTTCCGCGACAAGTCTGCCGTAGAGCGGCACGTGCCGTCGCTCGCCGCCGGCCTCGGGCATGCCGCCGCCGACCACGCCCACTGAAACAATAAGATACGAGTTTAGAAAAATATATACATACACTTACAACACAAATACGTGCTTGGAAGCCTTTTACTTACTTAGATTTTGGTACCGATAAGGCAATTTTTTTTTTAGTTTCATGAAAAATCATTATTTTTCATTTTTGGTATGGTACAAGATACACCTACCTACCAAGTTTCATCGGTGTGAAGCTAATAGGTTCAAAATTAGTTGGCTGTCACATATGGACGGACGGGTAGACAGACTGACAGACTTGACGCAACTCTAAATATAAAAAAAAAAAAAAAAGAAATTGGACATCAATCACATGCATTGCTCTGATCCCAAACTAAGTAGCCAATGCACTTGTGTTATGGAAATCAGACACAACACCCAGACCCGAAACAATATAGTAAAAAGCGTTTTCTACATACACCAGGAATCGAACCCGGAACCTCACAAGATGGCGACGCTTGAAACCAGCGTGTTAGCCACCCGACCACAGAGGTCGTCATAAGGGATATAAGGGTTCCGTTTTTGCCATTCGGCTACGGAACCCTAAAAAAGCGGTTTAATTGATATGCAATGAAGATAGAACAATTCATTGATGATAACGATTCGAGCATAATAAAAATAGATGATACTTAATTATACGAGGGTCAAACTGAAAGTTCTTAGAAAATCAAAAACTGATTACATTAGCCAGTTATTAGTTTTATTATATCTTTTCAAAATATTGTCCATTGACGTCAATACACCGCTGCATGCGATGGAACCACTGGGAAAAGCACTTTGCCCACTCGTCCTTAGGGGTCTCTTCAATGGCATCGCGATACGCAGCCACCGCTTCTTCAGCATTCATAAACCGCTTTCCTTTAAGTTTTTCTTTAATTTTTGGAAATAAATAAAAATCACAAGGCGCGAGGTCGGGGCTATACGGCGGGTGACCCAGTAATTCAACGTTTGATGTCGCCAAATAGTCGATCGTTCGCTTGGCGGTGTGCGACGAGGCGTTGTCGTGGTGAAGGAAGATCCTACTGCGAGGTCGTTTCTCTCGAATTTTTTCCAAGACAAGTGGCAAACAATTGGTAGTGTACCATTCTGCAGAAACTGTTTTTTGATCCTCTAACACAATTGTTGCGAAATGACCTATCCTTCCAAAGAACGAGGCCACCATTTTTTTCCCGCACTTCGATCTCTCTTCACTTTAGTTGGCAACTCCTCGAAAGGAAACACCCACTGAGCAGATTGTCTTTTGGTTTCAGGAGCATAACAGTAAATCCATCTTTCGTCACCTGTTAGTATGTCGAACACAGCATTTGAGTCACCTCCGTTAAATCTTTCAATCATTTTACGGCACCAATCCACACGATGGAGTTTTTGAGCCTTAGTCAAATTATGAGGTATCCACCGGGCGCAAAGCTTCCTGACCGCTAAATGTTCGTGGAGGATTTTGTGCACTTGACTCATACCGATGCCTAAGCTTGTCCGAATCTGCTGATAGGTCACTCTTTTGTCAGTCTCTATCATACGCCGCACAACACATTATGATGTTATTTTCAGTCGTCGCCGTAGAAGGCCGTACCTCACGTACATCATCAGTGACATTAGTGCGACCACGTTTAAACTCATTAAACCAGTTGTAAACAGTCGCACGAGATGGGGCTTCATCGTGAAAGGCCAATCGTAGTCTATCATAACTTTCTTGTTGACTTAAATGACATCGAAAGTCATAAAAAATCATTGCACGAAAATTTTCTCGTGTTAAATTCATGTTGACGTGACACAGACAATTTTCAATTTGCCGCCAAATCGTAAAACAAATGACAAATGAATGAAATATATACTCAGTAATATTGGCAAAGAGTTCTATTTTCAAATTTAAGAATATTTTTTTTATTATATTGTTTATAAGTGGCCAGTTCTAAGAACTTTCAGTTTGACCCTCGTAATAATGACGAATGACGAAACCAGTTTTAATGTCGACTCTATCAAGAGCTTTCAATTTACAATAATTATTTCAAAGCAATTCAATGTTATGAATGATAAAATTGTTCATTCAAAGTTATTCGTCCATATCTATCACAGTTTACATAATAAGCAAATGTATATTGGTTCGAAAGATAAATTATTGAGTTCACACAAAAGTTATCGTCGGTTCATGTTAACAAGCCGGTAACTAATCATTACGGTCGTTAGAAGATCGACGCGGAGCCACGCGTTAAGTTAAACCCACTTAATGTCATAATTATACCCCAAATTGGCTATGTGAACAAACTTTTTCACCTGTTCGACCCACACATTTGCTATCCATTATTTTATGTGCATGTTCAGTGCATGAGTCACTGAACCAATTTTATGACTAATACTACGTCACGTGATGATATCAGAATCTCTTGAGATTGCCTTTTGATACACGAGTGTGGGAAAGTGTTTGTTTTTCCTTTTTATAAAATTTTAAAGTTTTCTTTCAGGTAGAGATTCCGCAATTCCGTGTACCTATTACTTTATCTAAAACAAACTTCCCGGCGTGGGTAGCCCGCGGCAGTCTTGGCTTGTTTGAAAGGAATATAAGAACAACTCAGAGTACGGGTAGGTCGATAAGTTTTAGCATAAGGAAGATACGAAAAGTTGTACAGTTCAATATAAAATTAAAGTTTACTGGAAACTAGATTTAATAACTGTCAAGCTGAGAATTGTTTCTTAACAACTGTTACTACTGACAATGATCCTATCCTCATAAAGAGACTGTACAGGAATGTTAAAATGCAAAATTATAGTGTCACAAACAAATTACACCGATTCCGCCAAACAAGACTGATATGTTAAATCTTCTACATTTAAAATTAAAGCTCATCCGATGAACCGTTAAAGAAGCTGTACTGAATATCATTAAAACGTTACTCAAACATGAAAATTAGGCACTCAATTTCGTTCAACACACATGGTAAATTGTGACGATAACTTCGTCACGCAATAAAAAAATATTTTTGTGGGTATAAATTTAAGTGCCTGGAGGCAATAAAACTTTTTCAGCAGAAGAGCTTAAAATAACTTCAATAATGATATGAGTTATTTTTGAATGTCTTTGTACTCCACCCAATGTAAATGACTTGCTCGAAGAGTAAAAGACAATTCCAGGAAGCTAGGTACAAAGAAGTTATTTTTAAACTTAATGTAGATGCTATAATACGTGTATGTGGGCGCTTCTTTGTAATCTGGGCAACTTGCTCTAATACTGCTGTCTCGGCACCTTATTTGTTATATTTAATAAATGCTACTCGAGGGATAGACATATGTCTAAGTATTAATATACATTATATGAGACAAAAATATTAAAATTATTTTGGAAATTATGAAGCATTTTCTTAATATTCCAGACAGGCGTCTGTTATTTAAGTCTTAAGTAAAAATTTCAGTCACAATTTTTCAAGTTTTATATTAATAATTTAGCGTTTGACCTAAACATTATCGTGTGGAGGCGAAACAATTGGCGGATTTCCCCTACATTTGCAGTCAAAATAGGCTATGTAAATCTTTATGGAATAAAAGCATAAGGCCACAGATTTTAGGCAAAAGGCAAAGAGAAGAAGAAGATACTTAATTTAGACGAGGAACTGTTCATTTTGACTTAATTTGTAAGTAGCTTAACATAAACTATGTAATTTTGCTGTACATAGCTAAAGTATCTCTATGGTAACAATTTTTAACTATTAAAATCGTGATAGGAAATATTACGTGAATCTAAATACATATAATTATTACAAGAGGACTGTTAGCAGCCAGCTTATTTACACAGAAGGACGTTCGCACAGTACTAATTAAGAAGGCATTTGCGTCCAAACACCAGTTACCATGCAAACCTGAGGTTGTTTGTGATTTGTTAGACGTACAGCGATCTTAAAACATATCACTGATTGTTGCGTATTTTTAAATAAAGTCAGGGGAACTGTTCTCAAAGTCCAGGTACAAAGTTTAGATGAATATTTTATTATTACAAAATAATAATAAAAAACCAAGTCCCAGTTATAATCAAACCATATTGGTCGAATAATTAAACAACTTGGTTAATTCCAATAACTATGTCTGTACCTAATTTAGCCTGAAGTGACTATTTTGGTTTAGAGACCCGCCAGGGGACTAGTTTTTTGGATCTTTGAGAACGATTTTGATACATATTGTTTTTAATGGTAAGTATATTTTTATTTATTACCTTTTACGAAAAAAATAAATTATCTACAAAATATTAATATTTCTAAAAAAAATTAGCTTGAGACACTGAGTTGCTTTACAGAAGAAGTACCCTGTAGTACATTACATGTTCTTTACATTTTACAAAACCTACCCGATTCGTTCTTTAAATGAAGAAATGGTATGAATAATTCAAAGTGGTATTAATGACTAAGTAAGAACGTATTGAGACTCACACTAATCAAGGTAAAATCACCGCTTTAAACACAGAGGTCGCAGACAAGTTAATTTGGTCTTATCGCATTGTCTGGCATGTGTCATTTCAGAAGGTGAATTATCCTGGCTGATCGCGGAGTAGAAACCACTGGAGCACTAAAATAAGCGCTTACCCACTTTTAATTAACCCTTATTGTACCTTTCATCGGGCTTTCGTCTGGGGTTCCCTCTATCTGGCAGAATCTTTTTACTCCGAATGTCACTTGGCATAACACACTTGGCATAATTTTCTTTAATCGAATATTATTCAGGCAGAATTTTCTGTTAGCATAATTATTGTTTGGTCGAATATTCATATGCCCGAATTTACAATGGCATACTTTTAAGATAGCAGAAATTTATAAGGCATAATTACCTTTGGCATAATTTTACTTTGCATACTTTCGCTAAGCATAATGTTTATTAAGTACGATGTTTATTTGGCATAATTTGACTAGGCATACTATGAAGAAAGCAGAATTTCGTTTAGAATAATTTCACTACGCATATTGCTATTTCTTTTAAATAGTATTTTACACTCAAAATGAATTAAAAAGTCATTAAGTTTCTGATTTCGATTCGATTCGTTTCTGTCACTAACTTTTGTACCACAAAAGTTAGTGACAGAAACGAATCGGTGCAAAACCGACTCCACGCAGTCTTGTTTGCCCCACCCCTAGAGTGTAATTCAAAATCGCGTAGGCGCGGAGGGGCGAGGCAGCCCGCGAGCTGAGGAGCAGGTGGTTTGAAAGCTCGCCGCCGCGGCTGAGGCTGGCCGGCAAAGCCGGCCAGCAAGCCGAAGCTGCGGTGGTGAGCGAAAACCATCTGCGACGATAAGCTCGCGTGGGACTGCCGGAGCCCCGCAGCGCCGGAGCCGTGACAGAAACCATGCATGTTGCATGCTGCATGCAAGCTGTTGCTTGCTTGCATGCTGCATGCTTGCTTGCATGTTGCATGCTTGCTTGCTTGCTGCATGCTTGCTTGCTTGCTTCATGCTTTGCTTGCTTGCTTGCATGCTGAATGCTTGCTTGCATGCTGCATGTTTGATTTGCCATGCATGTTGTATGTTAGTATAGCTGAGATAGAACTTTGGGATACACAGAGAAATTAAGGTTTATAGGAGAATATTTAATATGAAAAATATGCCAAAAGACGATTCGGACTGTGAACTTTCTGCGATAGGATGATTCTGCCTATTAATGACTATATATACGAATTGTATGCCACAAGACGATTCTATCTGTGAACTTTCTGCGTTAGGATGATTCTGCTTTTAGGCTATTATGGATATTAAATTTCTGCCTAAAGATGATTCTAGCTTACACGATTATGCGTTTTGAACGTCTGATAAATGAGTGAATGCTAATTGATGTTCTGCGAAAGGAAGTTTATGCTATTTGACGATATGCCAAATAAAATTATGACAATAAAAAATCTGCGAAACAAGGTAGACCCCTTTCGTCTGGTTAGTGTTAACGTTGATGACATTTAGGTTGTGTTCGTAATTAAAAAGTTATTAGATTTCCCAAAATGAAGCCATAGAATGGTTTACTTTTAGATTTAATACGAACGAGAAGTGGAAAATTCTAGAGATCCATTTTTCCCTTTTAGCAACAACTGGTGGCACGCCGCATTGTTCAAAGACTTCACTTTTACTTGTAATCCAAGGTGTGAATGTGAACTTTCCCGAGGTCGCAGACAAGTTAATTCAGTCTTATTTATGTACCGTCTGGCACAACGTGACATTTCATAATAAAACAGCGACGTAGCGGTTTACTTGTTTATATCATACTGAATTTTGTCGAACGAAGTTTGTTGAACGTCTCGAGAGTTCGAATTTCGTTCTAATTAGTAAGTTTAAATAAAATTGGTGAGATACACGCGCGGATAGACCGGTTTCTCGTGTCGCTATGCGAGGCTTTGATATGACGCATGCGAGGAAAATACTGAAATAAGGATAATATTAACTGGAAAAACAGAACTTTTTGTGTTGCGAAATTGCCACACGTATACCTGCAATAGGGTTGTCAGTTATTTTAGCAATGGAGTGTCAACTATTTTATCACACTGCAGTACAAAAATCATTTTACCTCTAACTGCCAAAATTTTCTGTGTAGAGAAAAAAAATTTGACACAAAAATCAAGGAGCGCGGAAAACAAACATCTATTTTGATCAGCAGCAAGTAAACATAAAGCCAAAGAATGACCGAAAAGTGTCACAAGAATCTATAATCGTCAAGTGCGAAGGCCTCGCTAACAAGCAGCACATGCGCACAACACGCGCAATGCTATCGTCACGCACACATGTGCACCGCGGACCGCATGCAACTGCGTAGTTTGTTGTGAAACTGAAGCGCAATACCCGCTGCAAGAGGTAACGGATTCAGAACAGCGAGAAATTGCTAACTTGAGAAAAATGCCGATTTTCGGCGCCAAATGATGCAGCTGACACGGATAATAAACAGTTTCCCCCGAAAACTAAAAGCATGCGGTACAAGTGCAAAGAACCGGTTTAAAATTACAAAATAACCCAAATCCACGGCGTAGACACAAACATAAAATGATGAACATCCGGACAATACTGAGTTATGCAGAAGAAATAAGAATAGAACGTTCAAATGCTGAACGTTCTTAATCGATTCTGGTCTTTATGTCTAAAGCAGCAAGATAACTAGGGTATGACTGAACGATGGCGATTGAAAATCAGGCCGCATCCGCCTATTAGCATTATAAACGTTCTAAGAGTTCCGTACGTTATATAACGGATACGGGTTAACCACAGTCTGTTTGTCGGTATATCGCCCACTTTGATCTCAACTGGTGTAACAAGCCAGATAATTAGTTATTCGGAAAGTAGCTGGCTACGAAAAAAGTTAAACGGTAACACTAATTGTTAAAAGAGTCAGTTCATTTTACTGCTTAGCCTTCGGAAATACGACATGTGAGTTTGTCTAGGAGTCTTTGTTTCCAGCTAGACATCTATTTTTGAACATCAGTGATACACTCCTATAAATATTTAATGTAAGCTTAGTGTCATATTTAGGTTGTACATCATATTATTTCAAAGCTCATAGTTGAATTTGACTTTCATCGCTGAAGTACTTGAAGTCTGACTAAATATTTCAGAAATTTACTTGAAACAAAGAAAACTTCAGCTAGTTGCCGATCGTTGAACCCGAAACTATACAAGAATTTCTTCTAGAATATGTTTACTTGCATTTTAGATCGAAGTACCAATATTGTGCGTGAAGAAAAAAAACATATATAGTTAAGAATACGAATGAAGTGCAAATAAATATTCGTTTTCCAAATGTGCGGACTCTAAAGGGTCCTTTAGCTCAATAGTCAGACGCGTCAGTACTAACAGGATCGTAGAACATATGAATTAAATAAAAGTTAGTAATCCTGTGGTCTCGATGGAGCAGTCAGAGGCGTTTGCGCACTGACTACTTGACTACAATAATTATTATAACCGTTACGACGGAGAAGTTTATGTGGTGATGAACAAAACAAATGGACACTGAGCGATCCTTAGAAATACAAGTAACCAAAAAGGATGTTTAACAACCGTCGTCAACCAATGCGAAACAAAATCCAAGATAATATTCTAAAAACACTCCAACCGTCTTCAGACGATTCGTCAGCAGCTAAAAGTCGTTAGGCGCAATCAAAGTTCTTATTTCAAACGCGTAGACTCGCCGGAGTCGTTAGGCCTCTAACGCTACGTCACAGTCATTCGGAACCGGCCAGAGTGCGGCCGACAACCTGCGTTCAGGTATGCGTGGAATGCGACTAGTCGCTGGCCGATTGGCGTGGCGTGGGAGGTGAAAGATACGCTCGCTGTTTACGGACCGCAATGCAGTTTTTAGTGTCCTTACAACTATTTTTGTGCTATTTTAGGCATAGACATGGTCATTGCAAAAATTGAAAGGTCCTCCCAATACATATTTTGTAAAATTTAAGCTAAAAATAGTACGAGAAGTATCTAGTTGTCTTGTCACAACAGACAGAAAGCCAACTAGCCGTGATTATATTCACAAGGCCAATCAAGGCAGAGTTCATTAGCAACCCGACGTGGCTCAGAAACAGTAACGCTACCATTCTATTTATAGTATTACAAAACCAGTTAGTAATATATTATACAAAATTAATACTATTTATGTTTAGCACTCAAATCAATTACACTTTATAGTGCAAGCAAATAAGCAAGTATAAGTTTATAAGTTTACGTACCACATTAAGATGAGATGATTGAGTAATTAGATCATAATGGTGAGTAAGCAATATCAGTACACGCATGACTAATGTAATAATGACAATGATAATATGATTGTTATGCCAATAAAGAAGGTATGCTTGCAAGACAAAGCTGTCATGCATGTAGATGTTATGTAATAGACGTGTCGAGCGCGGTAAGACCACAATCCGAACAAACATTGAATGCATAGCACTATGATAAGGAAGAAAATAAGTATTTAAAGTGAAATGTCAATGCCGAAAATCACAATACATAAGAAAATAATGTACCGGGGAAAAACTCATGTGAGACCATGTAAAGAAATCGGCACAAGGCCGGACAAAAGCCTAGGCATGAAGTTTAAGTAAAATGTAGTACGAGCGATCGCTGTTCGATGCAAAGTAACTGCGTAATTCTCTGACCGAGACTTCGAAGAATCCATTAAGACGGTCTCCTTGACGCATTACTGCTGGTGAAGCTACTTAGAAACCAGTTTAGAAAAAAAAAGATCTACTTCATTTTTATTGATTATAAGAACTACTTACTGTCATCCGTTTCGCCTTCCGACGGAGCCGACATCACTTAACAACACTAAACTGATATTTAAAAACACTATCACTAAACACGATTGTTGTGTCTTAAAACAAAAGAGCAATAAAGACCACACAAGTCGGATAGCTGATTAATAAAACAAAGAGGCACTTGTACCATCCGTGTATTGGTAAAATTCATTTTGTTGGATGTTGGAGCAACTCAGCCAGCGCGTTCTTCGTGTTTTTTAGGTGTCTGGTGTTGGCTAGACATTGTGTTTTTTTAGGTTCAACGTGCAGTAAGCGCTAGACAACAATCTATCGGTACATGGTAGGTCCGCTTCATCGCTGACGCGTCCTTGCGCGTCACCGGCGGCGTGTTATTGTTGTGAAACAATGTTTATACACGTGGCGTTGTTGATGTGTACTTGAGAGTTCGCGCCGATAAGGACGGTGTGCCTGCGCGGACAGTCCGACACAACTAACGCGCTAACCCAGCGTCGACCAGTAATAACCGAGCGGAAGGCCACGTGATTCAGATGACAAACACGTCTATGGTAAACTGTGCACTGACCGATCAAGGATTCGTAATAACGTCGTCTTTTTGATACAATACGCCATCAAAGTTGAGTGTTTGAATTAGGAGCATGAGAAGAAAAAGCGTCGAATGGGCACTTCTAACAGTCATATGCATAAGACTGCGAATTCCTTTTTTCCCTGGCAGCTGCAAGCCACGCAATTTCTTCGATTGTATGCAAATCCTAGACGCAAACAAAGAATGAAAAAATACCGTGGACGCAGACGTTAGATGCGCACCACCTGTGTGTTCCCTCCTCGTCTGAGCTGCGAGGCTGCGGGCCACTGCGAGCGACCGTTACGGCGCAATCCGACAGAGAGCCGCACCGTAAACAATCTCACCAGGATATTATTCCTAGATCTCATCTCTTTACATATCGACCGCCACCATCTTGTCGAGCACGCTTTTATTAGCCATCTTCAACTGGTGAATTATTCAGAAGGTTTTCTATTAAGCACTTAGGCAGAAGAATAATGCATCTAGTAGATTTTCATAGTGCCAGGGACGCTCTGGTCGCCGCATAAACACTGGGAAGTCGCTGAGGCCCGATTTGCATCACCTTGGCCCGAATGGCACTCGACCCGAGAAGAAAATACAATCGACTGCATTTGAATGCGACCTATAAAATCCATTAAAAAGACTTCGATCGGCATTTATCTGAAATGATTAAAATCGAGAAGGATTAGCGGTTCCAATAATAATAAATGACTGCAAATAAAATCGCATTCCACGACTGATAATAATATTTGATAATGGTTGTTGACGCCCATTTTGGCGCCAGTCTTCTAGAAAATTGATAAAACTCGATACGAAATGATCGATGTAATATTATCTGCACGTGATAAGCTCAATACTGCAATTTTTACAGATATTCGCTTGGTATTATCGGTAAACAATAATTTGTTGGCATGGTAATAAAAGTGGTGTTAGAGGTCTTTATTGTGTTACTGCGACATTACCGCGTGGGGCCCGCGGGGCCGTGTCTGACTTCCGAAGCCGAGATCTTAAGTCAACGGCGGGCGGCGCGGCAGCGGCAGCTCTTAAGTTAAAACGTTGTTTTTACGAGTGGGTTTTGCAGTGAAGAATGAGAATTTAGCCAAAGAAGAAAAATACACGATGAAGCCGAGTAGCCCGCGTGGTGGAGTATAGAACATATTATCACCTCATACTTGATATGACGTATATGCCAAGCAGTGGTATTTTTACAGGCTAACTTATCTTTTTTTTTTACTTGAGGATCGATCATTCGACCATACATATGTGGTATATTTTAAGTCGTTAAATGATTCAGTATTGAAACTAAATTTTAGATTCTACAAAAAATCTACCAGACGCTACAGACAATATTTCACCTCTAAGACCGTGCTCGAAACCACAATTTTCAGTTGTAAATGCCACTTGGTTACACAGGCGCCCCTGACGCCGCGCCCGCTGACTTTGGGACCTCAACCTGAGGCAGGTTTAACGGCCGGCAGCCGTCAGCCCGCCTGTCTGGCCGTTCACCCGGGGCCCGCGCGGGGGCGCTGCCGCCACAAGTGCGCGAAAACAGCGCGCCCGCGCCGGTATCAGCCGCGGTGTGATAGGCCAAGCGCACACCTGGGCCCGTAGACAAAGTAACATCGGTTCGTTACGAAATGAAGACGTAGTTCGTCAAATGCAAAATTCCACAGAACAACGTAGTATTACAATAGGTACAAAGGCTTAAAATGACAATCCCAAACATTTTAACGAAATCGAAATTCGTTGACATTTGGAATTTGGTTACTTTTTGTGTGCCCCTTAAAAGGGCGAGGAGGTGACAGACTAAACTGTATTTTTGTAACATACGACTTGAAATGTCTCTCTGTAAGCATCAGCTCGCAAACTGCCGTCAAGTCGAAACCACGGAGATACGAGGGGAGGTCCAATAGTTCGCGGAATTAAAGGGTTATCAAAGTATAATTACCAAAGTACTTTTCTTTATCAATATAATCTTTGAGCTTACAACACTGTACTTTGTGAAATAATCTTATAAAAATCATCAGAAAAGTCTTCCTGTGCTCTCAAAATGCGCTAAAATTTACTCCTTGCTTTTGCGTTGGCGTGAGAAGTCTGGGTTACTCATCTTGCACTGCTTTTTTTTAACAAGACGGTAACGAAGAGTCTTCAAATAATAGTATTTAAAAGTTTAAATAATGCAGTTAGCAGTTAATGTTTAAATGAGCAATTTCCAAATAAATTTTCGAGTTTTCTAATATTTTCAGACGAGGTAATCGCAGTCGGTCAACTAGGGTTGTGGCCGTCTTCAATCGATGTTCAGACTTGTTTAAAAAGTCCATGTTATGTTGTACCCATCGTTTTTCTACGACAGCAAACACCATTAACATAACAAGTATCGGTTATCTAAATCTTCAATAAAACAAAAAGTTATTAAGTATTAAATTTAAGTTATTAAACTTGTTAATAGTACATTTTTTCCTGTTTAATATTAGTATACAAAATAGAAATTAAACACATAATGTTACCAAATTGGTGACCATTATGCTGCTGGTAATCTTAAAATCTGAAACGAAGATTTGTGATGATGACACTCACTCACAGTCTTTCGATATTGCTGCGATAATCGCGTCAGATTTGACGAATTACTATCATCCCCAATTTAATAGTATCGCCGTGCGAAATGGTCAAGAGAGCTAAGATCGGGGATTTCGGAAAGCCAATTTATGTTACCTCTTCTCGAATCTACCTTATTACAGACTTTTTTTAAACAGCTTCATTTTATTGATTTGATGTCAAAGCGAGTGGCCCAATCTTGTTAGAACGCACGTTTGAGTTTAAACCATACCCCACTGGAACATTAGGCCCAAAAATTTCACAGCGTATCGCAATATCAGACTCTATTAACTTTGCAACGTCTGGCGTCACCGATCTTCACGAAAATAAGGAACTATATACCTTAAGCAGACAAAGCGGCCTCGTTATGTGGGCCCAAGAGGCCCGACCCAAACCCACTTGACTTTTTTTCATGTAGATACCATAAAAGTAAGGTGAATGAGAAAAATTCAGAGAGAAAAAATAAGACGTTAAAAATAACGCAATCCTAACAAAACATCATGGCAGAAATGGCAGTAACATCAAGCTATGTGTCAGCGATTCGTCACAATCTTCGTTTCACATAAGAAGATAGCCGCGTTACGGTCACCCGTTGGATAACATTATCTATTCGCAATACATTTCCATTTCGTATTCTAATATTCAACACTTTAAAAAATGCAAAAACTACCTAGTAGTTTTAATTTTATTGTACAATCAATCAAACACCCGATATCTTTTATTAAACGGCTCATATCGCTGATAATGTAAACAGAATTGTTACGTTCGCGATGACAACAACTCTGCAGACGAAATGCACTGGACGGTAAGCTCTCTTGACATTATATCAATCATTGTTTTCAAGGGAATCATTATTAATAAATAAAATAAAGTATTACGGATTAACTTTGCAATGGACCGAAATAGCAAAAGGATTAAAATAAAGCCTTCAGTTCAGAAACAGATTAAGTTGGCGTTAAGGTATAAAATCTGAATAAATAATACCATATTATGTTCCTCTCTTTTGAATAGGTACAGAATACAGTAAGTAAGTAGCTTGTTAATCGGCAGATAATAGCAAGATGCGAGAAGTTTGCAAAGTGAAACTTAAACCTTCAAGTTCACAGGATTCAGGAAACCTGATAAAGTTGCGTGAACTAAGCCGTATATTTTTAATCTGTAAGACGACAAAGATGATTCGCCCATTCACACACGCGTGTTTTAAGGTCGATAAACTGCGAGAGGACACAAACACTTTTTTTTATCAGTACCTATGTAAGGGAACTTCGCGTTATCTATCGATGGCGCCATATTAAGTGGTCTCATCAGCAAATACATGGGCCTCATGTACATTAAATGGGTCTTATGTGTGATTCTTATTTTTTATTTCAATGGCCAATGAATACCAAATACACATCTGTATGTTTATGTCTACGTTATCCTATGTAATGATGAACTTCCATTCTAAGTAGGTCATATCATCAATCCTAGTTTAAAGGGAAGGTCCTAAGACCAATGCTTAATGAGTATGACTCACCTATATATTGACGACTGCTGCCGTCAGTGAATCAAAGAGTTCTAGAAAATACTCTTTCTCAAGTACTAAGTAAGATCACTAACAAACCAAGAACATGTCGAAATATAAAACCAAAAGCAAATTGCTTTGTTCAACGAGCTATGTAGACTTGTGTGGTGATCTAGTTAGCGGGGCCGGCGGTAACCGGGTGTGCAAAAACTTCAGGTCATCGCGCCGAGGCCCAATGGGGATGCGAACCTCCAAATTCGACATTAATCGCACAATAAACTTAAAGCTAGAGACTGACCTGCAACATTTCATCGTAACGTCCCGCTATAGGACGAAATCTGATACCATCAAGACTTCATCGTCTAAGTATTCGTTCAAGTTTATTCGTTAGCTTTTTCTCAGTTAGAATACCACGTGATGCTTGATAAGGTTTGTCTTTCTCTGTTTCCCCTAAATTATTCCTGTTAGCCTATATATGTATAATTGTATGTACATTCAAGTATGATTAAGTAGGTTATTTTTTTATTATTTATGTAAGTATATAAGTAGTTCAAAATTGATTTGTTGCTTTTATGTGTAATTTTACGCCGCCTCAATCGTTTCTGTTTCACCCAATGGTTGACTGGTAGGGAATGCTTTAAGCATTTAGTCCGCCAGTGGAATAAAGAATTTAAAAAAAAACCTCCAGCCGAAGACTGACTTGAGCATGTTGCCGTAACATAACATTCGGGGCGAGCGGGCGTTACTTGAGAAAGCGGTTCGGCTCGCTGTACTGATCAGTAAAATTATGCCGCAACGTATCGTTACATCATCGTCATCAAACGAACGTCTACAGCTGAACATAGTTCTCTTTTACGGTTTTCTACAGCGACAAGCGCTCTGTATCCAGTTTGATCCTGCGATGTTAACAAGGTCATCTGTCCATCTTGTCTGTGGACGTCCAAACGAAACGTAACGTTACGATAAAACATTACAGATTAGTCGCCGGCTTTACTGGTCAGAACAGCGAGCCGAACCGCTAATTTAAGTAAAATGCTCGCCCTGAAAATCACGTTACAGCAACATGTTCAATTCAAGTCACTGTAGCTTATTACTTTATCATTATCAGACACGAGCCTTCCCTAGGCCGTTCTGCTGATGTTTTCTGTGCCAAAACAATTAACGGCCGCTTACACAAATAATTGAGATATTCTAACAATTTTAACGTTAAACCTCTGGCTAGGTGGTAGAATGAAAGTGGTGAGATTCCGTTGACGAAGTCTTTGACTTTGAATAACTTATTTCCCCCGAGTCTTAAGAAAGCTTTTGGCATTTTCATTTAAATATTAGCGGCAAATCATTTATTTATAGGATCCTCTGAAATCGTTTCGGTATTTCAGGCGAAGTTTTCTTTTGCCGGTTATTAAAAATCTTATTGGTGGAAATAAATGTTTTATTTACAATGGCCAATATTTTCTAAGTTATAAAGCATATTTTTGTACGAAGATTGTCATAGTCGTTAATAATAACAGATAGCACGTATTGCAAAACAGGAAGTTTAAGGGCAACGAACATACAGACCCGAAGGTCACCAAACCACTTAAGGTGGTCGCGTACCTATCTTGTCGCAAAAAACTTAATATCCATGTTATGGAAACAATTCCTTAGATCGTACTTATTTTTGCGCTAGTTTTTACATCATTTTAAGTTGTATTTAGAGAGCGACCATAGTACGAAAGGGGTATCGAAGAAGTTCTGTTTTGAAATATCGTAAACGATAAAACTCAAATTGATATATCAGTATCATTTCAATCAATCCAATCGTCAGTACTAACTACGTCGTACCGTTAAATGAAGGAATGTTTGTGACGTTACTTTCCATACTCATTCAATTATTAAAATAACAGCACCGTTGAACGTGCAAAAACCTTCACAGCCGGTCGATGACACCAAGAGGCACTTTAGGGCTGCTCGTCACACTCCGACAACTTCGTGACTAATAAAAATAAGTTTTTATTTTCTTACCAAAACTGTTGATAGGCGGAAACCACTACAAATATACAGCTTAACAATGCTTGTTGTTTACGATTGTGGAAATAATTACTTTATAATTTCAAAAATGTTTTAAATAACTATTATCAATTGAATGATAGTTTGCTTGATTAACAGTTATATGTGTATGATATGACGTCTTTTTGAGAGTTCGCTCAATAATCAGAAGTACAAAGGCGTCTGTGATGAACTACAAAGCACGCTTATGATCTGTAAGCGAGACTTCATCCAATTAAAATGCAAATTGTTGGTGCGCAATGAAATCGTGGCGGCTACAGAAAATAATGGGTCGAGTCAGTACTCGGCGGAGAAATCTTAACAATTTGCATAGGGTACCTGAATGCCCACACAACACAGGCAGCCCGCGCGGCCCACGCTTTGTCTCTAGGTGTTTGAACAAGCACCCTGAACAAATGATGCTAACATTTTAATAACAAACTCTCCCGGTTAAATTTAACTTGAGAAACTTGCGAAACCTTTCCAGTAGTTTCGAAGACGACTTCCGAGAACTAGCGTCGCTAAATGTTCAGGATTTCACTCGCAAAGCGCACCGAACATTTTGGTGGGGCACGATGAATTGTCGTTCCGCATTCCGATGTAAAATTCATTCACGAGTCGAAACGAAGTCGTCTAGACAGTGTGTCGGTGAAAGGTGACCATTCACCGGCCACAGTGAGGCACACCATTCGCAGACATGGGGATAACTGGTTGTCTGTGAAACACCAACCGTTATCAAGTGTAACTAAGCCAAATCCGAACCACAGCAGCTATTGGTGTATTGGTTAGCGCTTCTGACTATTACGCCGGCCGTCGCGGGTTAGATTCCCGCAAGGAGCAAATGTTTATGTTATGAGCTGCATGAGCACGAACATTTGTACCTAACAGCCGGTTTCTGAATTGAGCATTTGACGTTGAGAACAACTTAAGCTCGACTTAAGTATGTCTCAAAAGTATTTCTGTTTCTGAATTAGGTTTAAGTGTAATTTGAGTATTTGAGGTTGAGAATTCTCAACTTTGACATCAACTAGTGCTTAACATGAAATTTTCGTTGCACAACACAACTGACAGTACTCAAAGCCTGCTCACTGTGAACTTAAGCATCTGAAAGCTAAGCAACCCAATGAGGGTACTTAAGTCCTGCTTAAATTCAAATTTGCGACAATTTGCTATTGGTGTAAAAGATTAACTACAACATGTAATAAGGAAGTGCAGGACATATCCCTACGAATTAGTAAGCTCAAGTGGCAGTGGACAGGGCACATAGCGCGAAGAAATGATGGCCGTTGGGGCAAAAAAGTTTTAGATTCGGAGGAGGAGTGAGAAGACCTTTCGATCAAAAGTGCATCGAGGGATGTCCACCGACAAGATGGACGAACGACCTTGTTAAGATCGCGGGATCACACTGGATGCAGACCGTTTGTGATCGGTCGCAGTGGAAAATCGTGGGGGAGGCCTATGTTCAGCAGTAAACGTCTGATAATGATGATGATGATGAGTGTATTTTGAACTTCTTCAACTTATAAACATTTCAATCATCAAACATTGCAGAAAATCAAACTTTATCAAGTTTGAGTATGACATTGACTGACACTGATTGATTGACAAAAGACATTCCGTTCTCGGCAGTCGTTTACAATTTCATTTTATTTAAAATATATAATAGTGACTATTTAACTTGAAATCTTATTTGCAATCTGATGCTTTTAGGAATATATAACTGACATAATGAAATTCAGAATTTATTAATGCCATGTATAAATACAAACTGGTAAAAATCGGTTGTTTTTACTTGTAACGGAACGTTGTATAATCAAGGACAAAACTCAGTTGAATATGGTTTGAGACAATCTTAAATTGACGAATGAAACGTAGAAAACTTAAGTATTCATCAACTATTTGAGCAGATCTCAACAGATTTTCACTCAAATGCTCAAATCAGAAACCGGCTGTAAGTCATGGATATTTATGTATTTAAGTATTTATGAGAGACCGCCCCGTCATAATCTTTGTCTGATATTCGTAACACAAGAAAGAAAATTCCTTAAATATGTGTGCACACACATTAAAATGTCTTGGCATATATATAAATAAATACGCATATTTTAATATAAATATACTAAGACAGTCTAATTAACAAGCCGCCCAACGGTAACAAATATTCGATATGCGCGGAAAATGTACGAAAGCAAAACAATAGATCTTGGGCGCGATAAATCGCCAACACGAATATCCCAAATCACAAGACGACAAGATAATAAGAATTATTATATTCCGTCGCAGATAAAGTAAAATACTTTCCAAAGAGTCCGATTTTATCAACATAACGCCGCGTCGGCGTCGGTGCACGGCACGAGTACTGGTTTAATGACAGAGCTGTGAGGACAGCATCCGCATAGCAACCAGCTTTCAGACAGTGAATGAAAGTTGATCGTATGCGAAAAATGCGAGTTTGCCGATGGTTCCGGCGTCGTAAATATTTGGCACTCCGACCTTCGCGCGGTCCTCATGACCCACCGCCCGCTACCATGCAATTTTCATCGCCATTCCACAGGCTACGAATTTTTTAAAACAACATTATAGCTCTGGGCACGTTTTGCAACATTATGGTGTGGGGTGAGATCGCTACTCGTGCTAATTTATTCGCGTAAAATTTTGTTTCCTCAACCATACTGAAATAAATTAGCATGTTTTATTCCGAATTCATGAATTTCAAAGAGGTTGTTAACAAAATTGTCAGAGATCTTTGTCCTTATTCTCATAAGTTAAGGAGATTTTGGTCACAATTCATTAGTGACCACGAACGGCTGAAAAAATTGGGGTGGCAAATAAGTTATTAAGCCGTTTTCAGCTTGTAAATATAAACAGATTGAAAGTATTGGGATACAAATTTAAGGAGGGAATTGAATTGAGTTAATAAAGTAATTGGCAGGGGTCTTGGCTTCAAATAAGGGAATAAGAGATTGAGAATATTACCGGATTCCTCAAAAGTGGGTATTTAGATCACTTCTTTGTGCTATTTAGAACAGACAGGCAATTGCAGCGATCGTCAGTGTAGTGCCAAAAGCGTGGGAAGTGATACGTCGGGCTTTACCGGAAAATCGGATAAGAGACTAGGTACCGAGTTTCAACGGCTCGCCATTCCAATGAATCGCCCAACAAACATTTCCTTGGTTAGCAACAAGCTTTACAGGATAAAATTGGTCAGTATGACAAACCCATATGATCAATATATACGAAATCTTTAATGTACGCTTCAACTTTAAAAGGAAAACTGTAATAAGTTTTGTAGCTGGTTTAGGTGGCAGGACTTGAAGTCAATGTTTAAACTCAAGGAAATAAAGGTCCCATGTCAAAAAAATAAGGTGGTATTTGGTACTAGCAATACAAACAAGTTTTGTTATAAAGATGTTCTACATGTAATAAAAGCGTCAATGCGAGAACGTCACCTATCAACAAGGGTTAAAGATTTTTATTTACTGATTAGGGGATCTTCACGTCACCGTTCGTTAAACGAGACTAAACTGATAATACACAAATTACGTCAAAAACAATTTTCTTCACGACATAATGCCGGCAACCGTATTATTATTTGCCTTTCAGTAAATTGCATGTTTGTAGTCCGCTATTAAAGCTTACTGATCAACGTAATGATTGATGACGTGAAATAGGATTCAAAAAGAGACACACAAAGATAATGACAACATTAATAACTGGCCGTCGGAGAATGTTTTTCGTAACAACGCGAGTTAACAAGCATGTAACTTGATATGGTAGGATTATTTTTTTATATTTTTGACAACTGGGAAGGTGCTTGAATATTTGGCTGATGGGAACCTTCTACTTCTACTACTTCAGGGAGTACGATTTGAAAATTATTTCTAAGTATCAAGCTACATTTTTACCCTAAGGATGAGATACTTTTGTGAACTGAGCAGCCAACAGCCATTTTACGAGGATATTTTTACGAGGACTCAGTTTTCGCGCGTTCGTAGATACATAGTGGTAAATCAGGAATATATATTTTAAATGTGACACGTCAAGTCGAAGGGATGTAGGGCAGGGGTGTATTCCACAGGTAGGTCACGGAGGGTCGTGTGCATTCAACAATATACACCCACAGGGCCATGGGACGCCATCACACGTAAAGGAGGTGATTGGCGGAAAATCGTATTGTGTCCATTGAATCAAGGACCGTTTACATGTGCTTTGATTGTTTCAAATGGTGTGTGGTCACTTCAAAAGGAGTAGCTGTTCTTATGTTAATTTGGTTAACTTTAGCCAGCCTTATCAAAGATAAAACATTAATTCCTAGGTAATTTTAAGATGACCAATATCTCTCTCAACCTCATTCTAGAATCCAAAAACCATGTTTATTTTTAAAAAAAAACATATTTGCACAAATTTTATTTAGACACGATTTACTCCCCATGAACATCAATTGGTTCAAGATGGTATGACATGGATTTTTTCCAGGCCATATTTTTTTAAATAATTGTGCAAAGTTATTATTTATGATGAATGAAAAAGAAGTGTCAAATAAAGTAAATATTTGGTAAAATAATATAAAAACATACTTATAAATATTTTAAATGTTCACTAACAATGAAATGAAACAATGCAACTAAAATTTACAGTACACCTGGCTTATCACCAGTTGTATTGTAGTATTATTATGCCACTACCTTCTAGATAGCAAATCACATGGCAACAATGTTACATGGCACTTGCAAATTATACTTTATATACCATATCATGATGTAATAATAGTATATAATTTGTTTATACAATGCATTGGATGGTAGCAAATAAACAGAAAGAAAGACAGTTTATTATTATATGGTTAATATCATCATCTTTTTGCTTTAGTAATTTGTTATAAAAACATGCAATTGGTTTATAAAAATGACCAAACAAGTCAGTTTAAGAATGAAAATGAATAGATTATGGTGAAATTAAAAGTTTTATTATTAATATTGCAGTTTGGTAAATTATCAGGGATTAGTAATGTTAATAATCAACCATGAACCTACTAAGTGCAGGTTTAATCTAAAATATATTCTATTTCTGTTTTGTTATCCTATTGTGTTACTCTCATCAATCCAAAAATAACCATAGTTATATACTTAAAACATATTATTATATTGAATGTTTATGTGAGTATGTACTATGAGTTTGCAGGCATTGAATGTTACTGTTCTTTCAATAATTATTCTCTTATTATGCTGACACAATGATTTTGAAACCTAGTGGAATAAAGCCGTAATAAGTGCTGGATGTGAATTGGAGAATACTCCAGTTGCATTCGCATTGAGAATCGCAATATATTGGTAAATGCATTCTTGTGAGATTAACTTGTATGAACTTTCTTTAACTGAATACCAGTCTATATACCAGATATTAATGCAGGTGGTTAATTAAATAACAGTTAAGTTAAATGTATTTGTTGCTATCCAAATGAAATGTGTTTAGCATGTTTGAAATAAAGTAAAGGAAATCTTAATAGTTAGAAGCCGCTCGGGATTACTCAGGCTTTTCCGAAAAGCTGACAAGACAAAGTTACTAATTTTTTAACACATACAAGGTGTATGTGTTAAAAAATTAGTAACTTTATGATAGTAATTGTGGTGCGACCTACAAGTCTCTGCTATTTTGAGTGTTTAATACTGATGAAAGCATGGTGTTTTTATATAAATATTTCAAGTTATAAAAGATGTCTGAACAGATATTTTGTTGATAATTCAAACATAACCCAGTAAGTCCAGTAACATCCAGCACTTACTTCAACTAAAACTAAGACCTATAGATAGATGCTGTAAGACTCACATTTATTTTTGGCATTTTCATCCATCAGCATGTTGAAGTGGTGGTGGCGGTTCCACGCAGCCATCTTGCCTTCGTGAGGAGCCCCCAAAAGTACCAGGGCCGCCCCGGCGGGCCCAACTCCGTCTAGGGGCTCCAGTGTCCTTGCACTACAAATTTGTCACACACTCATAACCCAACAAGCATAACAGCACACACACGGTATCAGAACGCCGCCTCCACGGACGGCCGTGTCATCGGCGCCACAGCGCGCCGCTCATGCCTGATTCACTTCCCCTACACACTTATGCACTCGCGGGTAAACACGGCAAAGCACGGTCAACAGCGCGCGGTGATTCACCTCGAGAGGCGCGCGCTCCGCACTGCAGGAGTGCAAACGGACTGTTTCGTGTCCGTGCGCTCGCGATCCGCAACCGACTGACACCCAAACACTCGTCCCGAGTCACGTGTGCGCTGCACCGATCGACGACACCAACACTATACCGCACAAATTAATGCACCAGAAATCACCGTCTAATACTCTTATGCGTAATCAAGCGTTGGAACGGAACGGTATCGAACGACCGACGACGCGATTTCCCTCCCTCGATCCGATCCTAACTGGCTCCAATCGAACTCGTGAACAAAATAATAACAAATGTGCATGAGATGCTCGGTGTATTAGGTACACGTGGGTTGCGTCACAGCTCGATACAATTTACAAAGAAATCACTGCGTTTCATGTGAGAAACTTGTAAACACGACGCAATTTCTTAGAATACAGACAGAAGCAAGCTAGTGAACGATACCAAAATTACAGAAATTCGAATTACACTGTCGCACACAGAGGTAGCAAAATGATCGATTGATCTATTGTCTTAGTAAAATAATTGCAACACCACCAACCACACTATTTGTAAACAAAACACAGCCCGTAATACATTCAGCAAATAACAGTTTTGAACAGTAAACGAGAACGCGTTGATGAAGCGCGACAAATAGGACAAAACATGGCAGACTCGAAAAGCACACGAACTTTGTCTGTGATCGTTTTTATTTTTAAATGCTATGGTTTCTATTACGTTCCGTTCCAACACTTCCTAGTGTTTGTAAGAATAATTTAATAATATATTTTTTTGCTGACTATTAATTCAAGAATCCAATAATGGAATAAACAAAATAAATTTAAATCTCTCCGATAACCTGTAAAGTAGTAAATAGTTTTTTGAAAATATCGGAAAAAAAATATATTTTTTGCATAATGCGTGAAACGAATCTCAGACTTAAAACCATAGATACAAATTAAAAAAAATGGATGCGTCGTTTTTTGGTGCTGCAAGTTATTGACGGCAGACTACTACCAGATTAGCAGTATTACTTCTGACTTAAAAAACAGTGACAAGCGAGAATAGCATCATTGATTTTAATTGGTTTAGTTCAATAATAGCCTACAAAAAGAGAATCCTGATAGACCCAATTTTTTTTTTTTAAATACAATTTTAACGTGGCTCAATGCTATACAGACTATTCTTTAGTGATTTTTAACTTTATTTACACTTATAACTAAAATTAACCTAAAACTAGCCTATCTTAACCAAACTCATTGAAATGTGAGGTGGTTCGCATTTCAATGCTCTACATGGAAGCTTGGCGCAGGAACAGCGATCCGGGTAAGACGGCGCGTTCAGCTCGCTTCACATAATTCCCCAATTTAATTGCATTGTTTTCGTCAAAAGCACAAAATATCATGACGTTTCACCACACAATCACAATAATTGGCCCGAAAAAAACAATAACTAAAACGAAGGAATAAGGTCCATCCTTCCCTTTTAGTTTCCCGCGAAAAACTCCAGCTGATGTATAAAGCTATTAAGGTGCCCTTTGACTGTGGAGTATAATTTATACAGTGTGGTTCTTCATAAACTATTGCAGATAGTAAAATCTATGATTAATTTTAACGGCGGAAATCATTTTTTTTTTAAATTTAAAAAAAATAAATAAAAATACATTTGATATCTGTACTGTGTGCAGTTTTTTCATGGACTAAATAATTTATTATTTTATGAGGATGTCTGTCTGATCATTTCCGATTATAATTAAGTTAAGTTTTTTGTTATAAATTAAATGGTACACAAAGGCCACACAGTAGGCAACAAAAACTTTTAAAAAAAAATTGCACTCCGGGAGTGCCGGCAGAAGTGAAAACTTGAATATAATATAAATTGTAATGTTTGTGTACGATAGCGCAATAAATAAATATTGTATTCTATAAAATTATTATATTATTATTATTATTATTATTAATATTGTATTCTATCACAATAGATAAACACGTAGTATACATATTCAGGGTATTGTTCAATATATTTATTCCACATAAACGGAAATCCTGTTGTTGTTCTAGTATCTGTTTGGAACTCAATTCTCGGAGTTGTCGACGAGTACGTCTACCTCGGACAAGTCATCCAATTAGTTGAGTCCAACTTTGAGAAAGAGATCAATCGACAAACCCAATATCGCCGGGCAGCGTTCGGGAAACTGGGCAAGAGTATCTTCACGTCTCAATCACCTCAGTGTCTGAATACGAAAGTCCATTGTTACCAGTAATGAATGATATACGGCTTCTAAACATGGTCTCTTACTATGGACTTTATAAGGAAGCTCAAAATCACACAATGAGCTGTAAAGAGTTATGCTCGGTTATCTCTGCGGGATCAAATCAGAAATGAAGGAATATGTAGAAGAACTAAAAGTGACGGATATAGCCATGAGAATCATTAAGCTCAAATGGCAATGGGCAGGGCACATACCACGATGAGCTGATGGATGGCCTTTGGGGCAGAAAAGTTCTAGATTGGACCCTTCGACTAAAGATAGATGGACAGACGATCTTGTAAAGATCGCAGGATCCAACTGAATGCACACCACATGCGAAATGCACCTTTTATATGCGAAAATGTATTATTAACGTTGTCATAGTAAAGGTGACCGCTAGAAAAATCATTTATAAAATACCAGAGTTCTTAACTGGATTGTTTTATTAAAATGGTGAAAATCTAAGTTATGCGTACAGTACAAAACGCGTGTACAATATCATATAAACCGTTAAAGTAGGTACGCAGTATCCATCATTATATGATTTTCATCATAATATTATACATTCTGGTTATTGTACCTACCTATTATTTACGTAGATTTCACATCTGAATAATTTCATAATTTGATTATATGTTTTTTACTGCAGGCCTGCTTAAATAATTATAATTCTTAACAGATTTTCGTTTGGTTGATATAATATCGGGGGCCACTGCAAGACGAGCGCGAAGCAAACACTGCCGTAAACATCTTTTACTAGAGCCATTTCACCGCTTTTTCAGGCCCAATTCGCGAAACTCTGAATAAGACCAGAGCCCACAAATTTTCGTCATCCATTAAGCTATAATTACATACCTACTTAAAGTCCAAAATTTCAAGTAGGTAATTTAGTTCCGAAGTTGAGTGAAAGCAAATTTTCGCATTTATGACACTCACTCATGATCATCAGAATAGAACTAGTACTTTTCATAAATTCAGAGAGCTGAAATTTGGTACAGACTTTGGGTTTAATATGTAATAAAGGGAAAACTAAAAAAAACTAGGATAAACGAAGGTCTGGAGTACCTGGTGATTAGTAAACACAAAGCCTAACCAAACTATTAGAGCTTTACATACCATTTTACAAAAAACGTGCCGATTTTTCTTCACGAATGTGTTTATCAACAGTCTTATGTTTATGCGACCGCCTTCTGATTCGTGAGCATCTACACGTCGTAACCGTCTAAAAGAATAAATAATTAACACGAAGGGCAATACGAAAAACTATTGCTACTCTACAAGAATCAGAACCGGAAAAATAATTAAGATTCGTAACAGTAAAAATATAACTCCTTAAAAAAACTGTCAAATAAGAAAATCTGATAAAATAAATCAATTTGCCTACGTTTCTACTAAAAAAAGGTGAATACCAACCAAAAAAACTAACCAAGTCTCGATGGAGCTGCTTATCTCTAAAAAGTAATAAAATCTAGACAAAGTCATGCCAAGTGTAAGTTTCCTTATTGCGATTTCTTTATTATTATAGTGAATGTACCTTGGCTTGGCCGTTGAACATTCTTTTTACGCCTGATTTTATGTACCTTTCAACGGCCAAGTCTCACACCATTAACTTTAATAATGAAGCAATCGTAGTAAGAAACCTTAGACTTGGCACGACTTTGTCTAGATTGCATTACCTTTTAGAGATGAAAAAGCAGCGCCATAGATATTTGGCTAGTTTTTTACATAATGTCTTTTGGTGCTATTAGAAACTACTGGTTCTAGTTGCAAAAATATTTTTGAGTTATAGAGCACAATTATTGTGGACGCTATAGGCTACTAGACTTTGCCTCATAAAAAAGCGACAAGAAAGCTTCTAATTACTAATTTTGTTTTGATTTCTGTTTAGGAGGATAGCTTACAGGTCCGCAAGCGTTAACGCTATTTTAGATCCGCAAACGTTAACGTTACGCGTCAGCGTTTCCAATCGGAACATATTTTGGTATGATGTTTTGTCTTGCGCTCTTCCTTATCGAAACATGTTTTTTTTTTATCACACACTGTGTTTTCATTTATTTATCGTATGTAGTATCTTTTAATAATTTTAGTTTTTATGACCTTTTTCTCAATAGTAGAATAATAATTTTAGCTACTGGTATCGCTGTTTGTCTATGGAAACATATTTGGCATGTGGCGTTTCTTTTTTTAAATGACGTCAGTCGCGCGTCCTGCCCCCTTACTCTGGACACAAAACCCGATCCAATGAATATAACCATCCCTGTCACACGCATACACGGCCTGGTATGAGTGACAGGGACGGCTATATTCATTAGATCGGGTTTTGTGTCCAGAGTTCTCTGATCACGTCGTCAATGTGGTCGTCACAACGTCAACTCTTAATAATCTGTGAACTCTGGACTTCTTTTGAGTTTTGAGAATAACTTGTCTTGTTGTTATTATTCATTGTTTTTGTGGACGGATTGCAAAAGCGATTTTCCTTAAACAAATTGTTATAAAAGTGAATAAAATACAATTAAATACACACATGTTTTACATTATTAACTTTTGAGGTAAATTAAGATAGGTATTAAACAGCAACAGACTGAGAATGGAGTTTCCATTTTAGTGACGTTTACGTGTGATGTTCATTTTCCTTCTTCCTAACCTTGATCGTTAAATTATCATGATTTGATTTTAGTGTTTCAAATAAGCTCAAGCAATATGCCTAAACGTGGAGGCGGGAGGCCCAGGAATTGGAAAGATAGTGAACATTTTGGTGAGTCAGATTTGTATGAATGCAAGCATGGCTTGTGCAACATGCCATGTGTCTTTTTACCATTGTATTTAGATAGTAGAGAGATAAAATTTCTGTATGAGGAAACTGTAACAGTTTGATGATGTAGTTTTATAATGATAGAGAGAATGTCTGTTTCATATAAAAAAAAACTTGTATATTGAACTTGATTTATGCTTGAAATGGATTTTGATGGTAAATGAGAATGCTCTACTTAATGATTTGATATGTGCGAACAAACTGATTTTATTCAGTGAAAAATGATGAACAGGTAAATGAGGTCTAGGAGCAAATTTACGACTTTACTAAAATTGTTTTTGTACAATGTTATGTTAGTTTTATTTAATTTTACTTGGTCAACTTGTATCTAACTGTTAAATGTTTTTCTGTACCCAGAACATGATGATAGAATGCAATCAACCACCAGACGTGTCAGTTTCAAGCCCGGCACGAATAAAGGCAAAAACAAGTTTCGTAACTGGAATGATGCAAAGCTGCTATTGGATGATGACATTGACATGGGATCTACAGGGGGACAAGCACAGCATCCCAGAAAAGGCCCATTTAGAGGCCGAGGGGGTCGCATGAATTCCCCAGCACCCAGAGGTGGCCATATACCCAAGAGGAAGTTTATTGTTGGCTTGCTACCTTGGTATCAAATCACCATCCCCTATGGTGCTAAACATGACAAGGAAGTCCTTCTGAAGACTTTACTGAGTTTTATTTCACCAGAAATATTCATACCTCATTACTACAAAATCCAGGGCAATTCAGCAGTGTTCTTTGTTGATGATGCCAAAATAGCTGAAAAACTTTTCAATGCGGACAGAAAAATAACAATGCCTGATGGATTTAGGCTGGTTGTGATTGTGAGGAATGCAGTTCCAAATGTGACAATTGATGCAGAAATGAAAGAGAAGATGAAACTAACAATGGCCAAAAGATATAATGCTGCTACAAAGGCATTGGACTTGACCAAATTTCATGCAGACCCAGGTGTGATTAATAAACTTCTGACACATTTTAAATTGACTCTTTTTTTGTTATGAGATATCTATCAGGATTGAAATTATTTGAAAATTATAACTTTTCTTACAGACCTGACAGATATTTTCTGTGCTCTCTCTCGACCAATGATTATGCTAGCTGCGATTGACATAATTGCTGAAAACATTCCTGATCTTGAAGCGCTGAATCTCAATGACAACAAGTTGCATGGCATTGAACATCTGAAGATTCTATCATCCAAATTCAAGAACTTGAAAATTTTATATATGGGTGACAACAGAGTAAGTTAATTGATAAAATTATAGTTTATCAAGTTTTACAAATGAAATCAATGATAGATAAGGTATTGACGTGTTGATTGCAATGACATATCCATAAAAGATCAGAAATTTTGTGCAGTTAGGGTACCAACATGGTAGCTTGATCGGAAAGAGTATTGGTCCAATTAGCCTTAGGTTGCTGGATCGAATCCAGCTTGTGTGCAAATTTTTGATTTCTTATTTCATCTTGTTATGTTATTAAACTTTTTTTTTTGGGTCTATAAACACAAGAATGATGTTGGAAATTAAATTATGGGTCATTTATTTTATAATAACATCAATATCTTATTTATTATACCTAGTATTCCCAACCCTTGTTTTTTTTTATAGTAAATAATATCTATTATTTTTGTTTGATGATATCTTTTATTATGATAACTTTACCATCCTTGAATGAGGTTAGGCTAAAAACTTTCGTCTTATGGCTGATTTTTCAATGGTCAGATAAAACTTATCAGACTGATAAATTATAAAGCGACAGAGTTTAAAAAACGACTGTTACTTATGATTGCTGTCAATTAGGTGATGTTTTCAAATTAGCCATATTGTATTTTGTTTGACGAATAGTTCTTATCTGACTATTGAAAAATCAGCCCTTAATGAGAAGTAATACCTTCTAGATACCATTCCTGGGATCGCTGGATGCCCTGAAAGCACTGCCACTGGTGGAGCTGTACCTCAAAGGGAATCCGTTGGTGAATAGGTTTAATGATCACGAAACCTACATCAGGTAATATTGATCTTAGGGCCCATGACAGGGATGCTTTTGAGTATATGTATGGCAGTATTTGCAGGCCTGCTTCACGGGTACATTAAGTGCTGTATGCATTTTAAATATACAACGTGTCCCTGGATAAAGTGCAACCCCGAAAGGAGGTGAAACTAGACCATAACTGAATTTCAAAAAAATATTTAAAATTTTTTTTTGTAAATTTTGTTGAAAAAATATTTTTTGTTTTTTGTTACAGACCCTCGGTACAAATTTTTTTTTTCTTCCAAACTGGTGGGTCTGTTTGATTAAAATAAAAAGGTATGTTATGCTAACATCCTAGCGGTCATACCACAATCAAAAATACCATGCAAAAAGATCGATATTGATACTTAAAATTACCTTTTTGCTTAAAAATGCAATTTTTATGTTGTATTTTTTAATAATATCGGCCTTTTCTCAAAATTATGCCCCTATAACCTGATATTTTCATAATAAATTAACGCAAACATGTGTAACTTAAATAAACAAGTTCTTTTATATGCCTGAATTTCAATAAAATTCCATAAAAACTACATAATACGATACCTGCGTCATGAATGACGTAACGGGTGGTGAAGTTCAAGTGATCGTAGCTCGCTTATTATTTGAGTTAGAACAGTGTTTTTTTTTAATTGAAAGCTTAAGTGATGTAAAATAATAATTAATCATAAAAATACCAGGTTATTGGGCCATAATTTTGAGAAAAGACCGATATTATTAAAAAATGCAGTAGTTTGGAAGAAAAACAATAATTTGTACTGATGGTCCATAACAAAAAAGAAAAAAATATTTCTTCAATAAAATTTACAAAATGTGATTCGACTTTTTTTTAAAATATTTTTTTTAAATTCAGTTATGGTCTAGTTTTACCTCCTTTCGGGGTTGCACTTTATCCAGGGACACGTTGTATATTTACTCAGCGAGCACTTGAGTGAATCAGGAATGCATGTTGTAACTGCAAGCTATGAGGGATAATGTGAGTTAAAAAAGTAATCACCAAATATTGAAAAAAAAATAATGATTGAGACAATTGATCAAATAATATAACTTTATTGATACATGTCACACTTTTTAGGGGCAACGTAAAAATGCTTATTGTTAATGTAATCTCTATTTATTACTGAACTGCACATTGTAATTTTACACCTGTTATATTATGTTACTTTAAAAATAGGAGCAAAAACTTGTATCAAAAACATTCTGTGCACTCACCGGAAGAATGCTTACAATCCAATCAAAATGAAAATGACAATACTATGCACATAGACCAAATAACATGGACCCATGCATCTGCCTTGGCAAATAATCTTGCTCCTTTTTTTCTATGTTTGCCATTGTTGTTTTCAGAGTCCACTTTCTTCTGCCTTTTGGGCTTTCCACTAGGCATGTGGGTGGATGACGACCTTGCATATATATATGGATACGACATATTCCATACTCGTACATGTTGTGAAGACCATACCCACGGGATTCGGTATCCTGTGTACGAATTATGTGTCCCAGATTCGGTTTTGAAAGTCCTTTATGGAATGACTTTATGATGTTATTCTATAAAGGAGTTTCACATTTGCAGCACATTTTTCAACAACATTTCAAAAAGTGGTGCAACACATAATTTGGAATAAATGCTTGTATCAGAATTAACTTGTAGTAGTCTGTGATGCATTAAAGTCCGTTTATCTTTGCTAGTTTAATAATGTAAACAATCTTTTCATGACTTTTTCAATAATATCAGTGATTTTTGTGTATATCTTAATTTAAAATGAATTATTTCATTAAAAAGGACTGTCAAGATTGTTTACAATATATTACAAGCTAAAGAAGAACAGACCTTATTTTAAAACTCACTGTATAACAATGTGGTACAAGATGTCTTACACTGGTTTTCTTTTGCATGTCCAATACCTAAGTATAGTGCAAAAGTTCAGTAAAACTACAGTATCTATCTGTAACATTTTTGCACTATTCTTGTTATTAGATGTTTCAATGTGTTGTTTCTCTGTAAAGTATTTTGGTAATGGCATAACAATTTTAGTGCTTGGAAAAATTTAACAAATAATATGCTGTTTATATTAAGTAAATTTCATTTGAGATAGAATATAGCAGTGATGCTATCATCACTGCTATATTTTATCAAGGTGTTTTTTTTTGTAATTTTTATTGTTGAAATTTCAAATGGAAAAGTTGTTTTTTCTAAGCTAATCGAATATTGTAAACAATCTTGACATTCCATTTAAACAAAATAATTCATTTTGAAATAAGATTAACACTAAACTTAAAACAATTATTGTTAAACACTGAGATCTTTTTAAATCAAAAAGATTGCGAATTTTGTTCTCGGACAATATTTTAAAAGTCATTTAAAGATTGTTTACAATATTCGACAAGCTAACAAAAACGGACTTTAGTACAAACTTGTTTTTTTTTGTATTACGCCTTACTATTTAATCTAACCTGTTAAGTTTTTCCAAGCATAATACTGAACTGAAACTAACGTGTATGTGTGAGTTTCAGAGGTTACTTTGCAATCTGTTGCCATATTGTTTGTTGTCTCCAGCGATGTGCGGAAAAAGTTCCCCAAGTTGACCAGACTCGTGAGTATTTCTATTTAATAACCCATTTTATCGTGTTATACAACGTGTAATGTTAAATGCGCAAAACCTCACACAACCCAAATGTTTTTAAATTTAATTCATCTAGCTCTGAAAGAGAAAAATAAATATAAAAATGTTTTATAGGATTTTATTTTTACTGGCACTTCTGATCATTTCTTGCTCTGCGGACAAAGCTCTGTCGAGGTTTTGGTAGGTATATCGCCGGCTTTATTATTATTACTATCTATGCCCTAAAAAACTAACTATTTATTGTTTAAGTAGGTATTTTTGCAGGTTTGCGTGTTGGCTTGTTTTATTAATAAATAGATCGGACAAAATTTTATTAAAGTTTAAAATAAAGTGACCTATTTTAAAAAGTGGTTAAATTGATTCTGCTCGTTATTCCAATCAAACTATTTTCAGGTTTAGCGAATTTAACGTTATACGTTGTAGAAGATTTTTTTACTAGCGTTTTCTAGTGTGTGTGTAGTGATGTTATGCACAGTCCATGAATAATTGAATTAAGGTCTAGTGTTGCTTGAATTTGTAAAAAGTCGGCAACGCGGCGTTAGTGTTTTTGTGCAGTGTTCAATTACTGCATTAAGTCCGTTTCTTTCTGTATGTCAAATATTGTAAACAATATTGAAATTCCTTTTTACCGAAATTGTATATTGTAAATAATATTGAAATTCCTTTTTACCGAAATAACTCCTTTTAAAAACAAGATAAACACAAAACTGACCAACTGCATAGGTAATTCATTGTTTCGAACTGAAATCTTTGTAAAACAAATAGTAGTAAGTAAGTATAAGTAAAGTAGCTTGTAACGTCCCACTGCTGGGCAAAGGCCTTACCTCAACTAAGTTTAAGGCGTACTCCACCACGCGGGCTCAGTGCGGGTTGGTGGAGGGGTGTTTGTAAGGGACTAACCCTGCTGTCAGATGTTATCAAGCCGACCATAAGGCCTCTGACTAGGCTTTACGACTAATATCAACCGATATTAGCCGGGACCAACGGCTTAAAGTGCCTTCCCAAGCACGGAGATGCTCGTGATATACGTCACTTATATGGTCAGATTGGTCACCCATTCAAACACGACCGCGCGCGCTGTAGGTTGCTTCACTTCGGTATCACTACCAAAGCGCTGCCACCGCTGCGTTACGCTCACCGCTCAAATAGTATATGAATTTTGTTCACTGATATTATTTTATAAGTTATAAAACGTTTGTTTACATTATTTGACTAGCAAGGAAAAACGGACTTAAAGAGATGCTGGGTCTAAGTCTGTACTGCACAATTTTTCATCAAAAACTTACGCTTGAAAAATCCTAATGTAAAAAATGAGAGAATAAATTAATATAAAAACGCGCTAGACAACACACCAATTATCGTGGTTTCAAAGTAAGAAATTTTGATCGTGCTCATCACACAAACATTTGCATCTTTCGGGAGTCAAACCCGTATAGTAGTCAGGAGCTCTAACCACTTCACCAAACGCGTCGTCTAATTAAAATAAACCTGTAGTATTATGCTATCTGTCGATTTCCAATAAATAGCACCGTTCTAATTTATATAACGTGTATTTTTGTAGCGCAGTGGTGGCTTCACTTTGGTAGTGAATAAGTTCAGCAATCACAAGATGGCAGATTTCGGAATGGATTAGCCATTATTAATTTTAAAATGAAAGACTACGGATTTATTTCGCGCACATTTTATTAAAACTATATGCCTGACGTTTCGAATGCTTTACAGCAGCCGTGGTTACAGACAATACTAAAATGTTAACTAATATTATAAAGCTAAAGAGTTTGTTTGTTTGAACGCGCTAATCTCAGAACTACTGGGCCGATTTGTAAAAATATTTTTGTGTTGTAGCTTATTTATTGAGGAAGGCTGTGGTAGGCTTTAAAACAACACGCTGCGGGAGGGGAGAAAGCAAATTCAAAATGCGCGGACGTAATCGCGGGGGACCGCTATTGTAATTTTATTTGTCATTACATAGTTATGAATAATCAAACTACCATCACTCATTAATATTAATTGACGTTCCTATTCACGCAGAAAGAGCTTACTGTGTCTTAAGATCGTGCAGTTATCTTGTTACTCTGGCCTTCCAAAGAATAGGATCTCATACTGGTGGAACTTTCCAACTATTTCGAAACGTCAGGCATATAGTTTTAATAAAATGTGCGCGAAATAAATCCTTAAACTCTTTCATTTAAATGAGTAGTATTCGCGTAATCTTCAGAACCGAATACATTTTTATTTTTTTAAATACATCAAATCTACAGGACGGTGTGGACCTACCACCAGCGATTGGCTTCGACGTGACCGACGACGTCAGTCTACCTCCGCGTCAGCAGTCGTTCCTAGTAGACCCAGCTGGCCAGGACTTGGTCAGGGAGTTCCTGACGCAATACTTTGCGATATACGACTCTGATTCCAGACAGTCGTTGCTAGAAGCGTACCACGAACACGCTACATTGTCTATGGCGTGTACGTACTTGACCAACGATGGGAGGAATTCTAATATCACCAAGTGAGTCATGTTTTTAATCATTGTTATTTTTAGTTTGCAAGATAATTACTGCAGCTTAAAACCAGTAGAAGGATACTTTTTATCCCGTTCGAAGGGGCCAGGGCTGGGGCGGGACGGGGTCGGGGCGAAACAATGTTCGCTACGACCGCTTAACTTATAAAATTACGTGGCTGGGGGCGAAAAAAAGTTCGCTGGGTCCGCTAGTATAAAAATAGAAGTAGCTAAATTGGTTTTGACATTCAGTAATATTATAATTGATTTACACCTCTTTTTAGTCATATTTTGTAGCAAACTTACTGAGTTTTATAAATAGACAATTTTTATTATTACTGAGGAACTATAGCAAATGATGTAATTTACGTCATTTGCTATAGTTTATTTTACAATACATTTGACATAGGCTCAATGTTCATTATATCCCCGGCCGATTTAATATGCCCATTTTCAATATTATCTTGCTTGTAGGTGTTCTGTGTGATACCTCCTTTGTTTGTGATTTTCATAACAAACACTTACCTAATATTCGCTGGTTGCGAAGCAGGTGGTGTGGGAACTCGAATCGATGACAGGGCAGCAAGAAGTCGTCACCATTTATCTAGCAATTTTAGTACACAGTTTACGTATACGTGCATTATATGTATTTTATTAATAACTAAAAATTGATACTGTAGTATAACGTAACGTAAACTTAATTGATTAGAAAAAAATGATAATACACTATTAACTATTTTATTAAGGCCGATTTTTCAATGGTCAGATAAAACTTATCAGACTGATAAATTATAAAGAGACAGATTTAAAAATTACAGGTACCAATGATTGTTGACAATTAGGTGGCGTTTTCAAATCAACCATATTGTATTTTGTTCGACGAATATTTCTTATCTGACTATTGAAAAATTAGCCCTAAAATAACTTCTTTTCGTAATTACAGCCAGCCATTCAACCAACGTCCGCGAACGGTCCTAATATATACGTGCTCGCTGTAACATAATAATTATATCGTTCGTATTGTTTCAGACTGAGCGCGTACATATCGAATAGTCGCAACATAATCAGGATAACGGAGCGCGAGTCCCGGCGCCGGTACATGAAGGTCGGGCGGCTGCAAGTGGTCTCGTTCCTTTCGGACTTCCCGAAGACGAACCACGATCTGATGGGGTTCGCTGTGGATCTGCTCGTTTACACTGTGAGTGTTTTTGGGTTCAATCGTAGGCTAATTTAACACTTGTGTGGAAAGAATAAGGTTCAGATAAGATTTAACATATTGCATGATGTGTGTACTTGTAAGTAGTCACTACACTCAGCCTAAGTATTAAGAATGTTCTTTTCTCTCGTTATTTAGGGACTTTTATACATTTTGTACATGGCAGTCCTATATTAAGTTACCCTAAACATTTAAAATTAGAAGGTACTAAACTAAATTATTACTTGATCTTATCTTAATAAAACTATGTACAAACTCTTGTACCGATTTGGTGTGTTTAGATGTCGGCTCAGCCGAGATCCGGTTTTAGGCATTCCTATTTTAACTTTTCTGTGTATGTTGACTGTAAGTAAGCCATATTAATTTAAAAAAATAAAAGAAAATATGAGATTTCTTCTTTATTGCACATAACATACAACAATTACACATTCGTTTAAAGAAAATCTTATCGTTATATGTGATCTCTTTCAGATAACCTTTGGGTTAAGAAATTAGAAGTTATGTAATTTATTTGGGTACAGTTTATAATCAGGATCTCTTACTAAAAGATGATTATGAGATATACATTTCTCTAGCTATTCCAGTACAAATTTACGTTTCCGTGAATTATATTCTATTGATAAATTAAAGTAGACACTATAGATAAACTTATACCTTGATTTTAATTAGATAGACCAAAATAACAGCTTCAATTGCACTTTTTATTTTTTAATGTTGCAAGCATAGTGCAGTAGTGTTGTAACAATGCATTTGTGAACGATTAATTGAATTTGTTATACGATTTTTCAATTTCGTGATTGTACTTATTTTGATAAATAATACATTTAAAACGTTGAACACAATTACAAAGAAACGTAATACATAAAATATTTTTTCTAATGGGTAAAAAATTAAGTCCCTTAAAATGCAATACCAATATTTTGTATGACTTCAACCTATTTTTACTATTTACTACTTTCTATAAATACACTATTAGAAATTATGATTTTTTTTTGCAGGTAACATGATCTTAAAACAAAACTTGTTTGGTATTTTTTTTAATACATAACTATTTGATTTTATGCAAATAATTTTCTGCACAACTCAAATTCAAACTACATACAATTAATTATTCTATAATCATTTAAAAGCAACAATTGAATCAGAATTGAATTTGTCGAATATTAAGGCACATCACTATTTTTATATTACGAAAAAGTGGCATCCCACCAAATGTCTATCTAATTAAAAATCAGAGTATAATTGCATAGTTTTTTTAAACTAACATTGGTTTCGTCCGCCAATAGTTCGAGACGCTGTCGTCACGCACGGTCCCATTATTAAAATACTTTTGTGTGTCAGTACAAAGACATTTCCAGCAAACCTAAGCGTTTTAAAAAATCTTTTCTGTACCTTTAATTACATACTAACTTTATATATATATTTATTTCCCAGCCCGCGATGATAGTCTTGGCTATGAACGGCGTGTTCAAAGAGACTACGACGGCCGGCAACCCGACGCGCTCGTTCCACCGCACGTTCGTGATCACGCCCAACGCCGCGGGGGGGTTCAGCATCATCAACGACATGCTGTTCATCACCAACACCACCAAAGAACAGGTGCGTTGGATTAACGACCTTATGTCTTAGGTGGCAGGTGTCAGTTTACAAAGGCAACCCGACGCGCTTGTTCCACCTTTTGTTCGTGGTCAGGCCCAACGCCGCGGGAGGGTTCAGCATCATCAACGACATGCTGTTCATCACCAACACCACCAAGGAACAGGTGCGTTGGATTAACGACCTTATGTCTTAGGTGGCAGGTGTCAGTTTACAAAGGCATTCCGACGCGCTCGTTCCACCGCACGTTCGTGATCTCGCCCAACGCGGCGGGGGGGTTCAGCATCATCAACGACATGCTGTTCATCACCAACACCACCAAGGAACAGGTGCGTTGGATTAACGACCTTATGTCTTAGGTGGCAGGTATCAGTCAACAAAGGCAACCCGACGCGCTCGTTCCACCGCACGTTCGTGATCACGCCCAACGCCGCGGGAGGGTTCAGCATCATCAACGACATGCTGTTCATCACCAACACCACCAAGGAACAGGTGCGTTGGATTAACGACCTTATGTGTTAGGTGGCAGGTATCAGTTTACAAAGGCAACCCGACGCGCTCGTTCCACCGCACGTTCGTGATCACGCCCAACGCCGCGGGAGGGTTCAGCATCATCAACGACATGCTGTTCATCACCAACACCACCAAGGAACAGGTGCGTTGGATTAACGACCTTATGTGTTAGGTGGCAGGTATCAGTTTACAAAGGCAACCCGACGCGCTCGTTCCACCGCACGTTCGTGATCACGCCCTACGCCGCGGGGGGGTTCAGCATCATCAACGACATGCTGTTCATCACCAACACCACTAAGGAACAGGTACGTTGGATTAACGACCTTATGTCTTAGGTGGCAGGTGTCAGTTTACAAAGGCAACCCGACGCGCTTGTTCCACCTTTCGTTCGTGGTCACGCCCAACGCCGCGGGAGGGTTCAGCATCATCAACGACATGCTGTTCATCACCAACACCATCAAGGAAAAGGTAAATAGGCTAGTTGACCAAATTTCAAAAACTAGATGATACTTTACATTAGCAAATGTTTTGATCAACTTACTTCCACTAAGCTAAAATACCAGAGTATTTTGTTTACGGCAAATATAACTTTGTTTTTCATAGATGGTTGGTTTCATAGTTTGTATGAAAAAAAGCCATTTGAATGGGCCTCAAAAACGCTTGAACTGTCATGGCGTACTAAATGTCGTCACTGGTTACAATCGAAAGTCGTTTAAACAGTCGTCTATGACAGCAAAAAACCCGCGATCATCAGGTAATCAATAGCTCTTACTAGTTTTTTTTTAGATTTGGACATCAATCACATTTATTGCTCTGATCCCAAAGTAAGTAGCCAATGTACTTGTGTTATGGAAATCAGACACAACGGCGATACCACACCACCCAGACCCGTGACAATATGGCAAATTTTGATTTCTACATTGACCTGACCGGGAACCGAACCCGGGACCTCGGAGCTGCGACGTCTTGAAACCCAGTGTGCTTAGCCACTTCAACACGTCGTCAATAGCTTTTTGATATCCCCTTGAGCTTGAGTAGTAATTACCGAAGTTAAGCAATCTACGGCGCGGTCGTGTTTAAATGAGTGACCATTCCAACCATATAAGTGATGTATATCACGAGTATATCCGTGCTTCGGAAGCAACGTCAAGTCGTTGGTCCCGGCTGAAATCATTTACAGTGGATCAAATTAAAAGTTTGTATTTAATAATGAATTGTTTTATTTTATTTTGGCAGCAATATCAAAATTTTATTTTATTATTTTGTAAAATAATATTTTCGTCCTTGTAATGAAGTATGCATAAAACGGAAGAATTGTGTCATAACAAGAAATGTCTCAACTCTCATTATTACACATTATGATGGCTGTGTTAGTTGTTAATTGGTACTTCTTTTGAGTGTTCATTCGTTTTTTTTGTATTAGAGCCTTTAGTACAGTTTGTAAGTTTTGATCTTGTATAACAGGTTTTTTTTTTTATATACGGTCCGTATTTATGTTGACACAAATGGAAGGTACATTTAATAATAACTGTAATTTCGTTAACGGAATGATAAAATATGGTTTCGTTGTTGAATAAATACGAAGGGTAGTTTTTCCTCAGCAATATTTGAGAATAAACATCGGAAACTCATATCTTATATATAAAATTCTCGTGTCACAGTTTTCGTTACCATACTCCTCCGATTCTCAAGAAATTTTGTGAGCATATTGAATAGGTCTGAGAATCGGCCAACATCTATTTTTCATACCCCTTAGTGATAAGGGTTGTCGACCCTTAACATTTTTCTTTAATTACGTAGCTAGGCGGGACGAGGCCGGGCAAGACGAGGATGGGGGCGAAACAAAGTTCGCTGGGTCCGCTAGTTAGGGTTCCGTAGCCGAATGGCAAAAAACGGAACCCTTATAGTTTCGTCAAGTCTGTCTGTCTGTCTGTCTGTCTGTCTGTCTGTCTGTCTGTCTGTCTGTCCGTCCGTATGTCACAGCCATTTTATTCTGTAACTATAAGCACCACACTGTTGAAATTTTGTAGGAAGATGTATCCTGTTAACCGCTTTACGATTCTCATACAAAAAATAAAAAAATATGACATTTAAGGGGACATTTCCCATACATGAAACTAAAACCAAAAAAAACTTTTTTTGTCAAACCTATTCGTGTGGGGTGTCTATAGATAGGTCTTTTATAATGACACCGAGGTTCCTAAAACCATTTTCTTTTAAAGTCTAACGTTTCATAGCTAGACGCTTCCAAAGTGGTAAAATTTCTTTCTTTCTGTATTTTCTAAAATGGGCGTCCCCCCCCCCCATCTAACTTCTAAACTAAGCAAGTGTAAATTTTGAAAAAAATATATAATGTTGATCTTAACAAATACTTTTAACGAAAATTGGTTCGGACGGAATCGAACGAGAAGTTTTTGAGATATAGCACATTTTCAACAACCGCAAACATAACTTTGTGCTTCATACAAACATTATGAAAAACAAAGTTATATTTGCTGTCCACAAAATATTGTGGATTTTACTAAGTGGAAATAAGTGGATTCCCAAATTCAGTTAAAGTTGGCACGGAACCCTCAGTGTGCGAGTCTAGTTTTATTTTTAAATAGGTGTCGCTGATGGGCTCGTGGGGTTAAAAAAATAGACTATAACAAACTTTATTTTTTCAGGAGGAGAGAGCGTTCGGCGCAGTCGTCCCGACGCCCGCGCCCGCGCCCGCGCCCGCTCCCGCGCCAGTCGCGATGGCGTCCGGCGAAGACCCGCAGAAGCTGATGCTGGCCATGCTCAGCCAGCAAACTGGCATGAACGAACACTGGAGTATCAAGTGAGTACCATTGTGTTTGGCAAACTTGCCGTTCCAAATTTCAGACTTGAGAAGGTAAATCACGGATTGAAAGATGTATAATTTTCTTTAATAAATTACCTAAAAATATAATTGAATTACTCTCAGATAAATTCAAATCGATTGTTAAACGATGTTTAATGATTAAAGAATATTGTGTAATAAATTGTTATATGAACGATAACAATGTCCCGAAGCACTTGTGGTAGGGCCAATGTTGCGACGTGTATAAGTGCTAGCAATAGCCTGTGTACAAAATATATTTTTTTAACATGTCTGTATGGCACGTAATATTAAAATATTTTTTGTAGCAAAATATGGTGCTCGTAGCGCAGTGGTGCAGCACTTTGGTAGTGATACCAAAGTTAAGCAACTTACGGCGTGGTCGTGTTTAGATGTGTGACCATTGCGACCTTATAAGTGTCGTATGTCACGAGTATACTGTGCTTCGGAAGGCGCGTTAAGTCGTTGGTCTCGGCTAATATCGGTTGATATTAGTCGTTAAGTCTAGTCAGACGTCAGAGGCCTTAAAAGCGGTTTGATAACATCTGACAGCAGGGTTAGTCGCTTGCCTTGCAAACACGCCTCCGCCTTCCGCACTGAGCCCGCGTGGTGGAGTATAGCTCACACTACCTCATAGTTGAGGTAAGACCTTTGCCCAGCAGTGGGTCGTTACCGGCTAACTAAAATAAAAGCCACTGGTACGAAAGATTCTTCTATTCAAAGTAACTACTAAGCTAATATGGTAATGGTAGTTGGGTGAGCATGCACGATATGTATGGTAGCTAGTCGTGTACTGGAGAAAAATGAAAACTTATCAAAATCATCAATTTGGTCGATGACACGTGAAATGCTGACAGCGATTGTGAAATAATGTACGTAACTCATACACTGTCTATTAAAGTGGCCTCTGTGTTTTCAAACACTGGTGATCTTAAGAAAGAAAGAAAAGCGTTAATTTTATTTACATCACAAGCACACATACAGTATTATACATAAAAATTACACAAAATACAAAGTTTTAAAAAAATACACAGAAAAGGGACAAAAGAAGTGGTAAAACAATGTTCAGGTTTTATACCGATTATCATACTAGGCAGGCCAGCCAATGTGTGTATGTGTGCCTGCGTGCGTGCATGCGTGCGTGCGTGCGTGCGTGCGTGCGTGCGTGCGTGCGTGTGTGTAAAACGCCTATACCTTATCTAACTACATCCACCTGCAACGCAATCTTGGACCCTTAGGCCTACTTCAGCAGACCAGAGTTAAGATAATGCGCATTGTTAGAGGTTACATGACATGATAGTGGTCTTATAAGACATTATTATTAGTTGTTGGGCTCTAATGTTGCCAGCTCGACCAGGTATGATCTATTGTGGCGCCCTTATATTTAAATTTCACTGCTTAGTCCCGTTGAGTCTATAAATTGCCAGATTCTTTGGAGCGTGATATCTGCTATCTCATCCGGGTGCATGATGTGCCGCCCGAGATGGATACTTCTTTTGCTCATAAGCGGTCCGCATGAGCAGAGGATATGCATGGCCGTTTCTTCTTCTGTATTACAGAATCTACATAGAGTGTCTTCGGTCATGTTCATATTGTACAAATGTTTGTTCAGTTTGCAATGGCCAGTTAGTATTCTGGTCACTGCACAAGCTTTGTATCTTTCGAACTTTAACAGTTCTTTAGCTACTTTGTTGTTGTAACCTCGAATTAGTGCTTTTGAGTGTTCTTGTCCTTGTGTAGACTTCCATCTCAATAGCCTCTTGCTTACAGAGGGTGGTTAGAAGCGTAGTGGCGCGTTGTTTGGTGATGCGAATGATTCTACGCCGATTCTATGATTCTACGTGAGAATGGTTCTACGCCGATTTGAAGGTTATCGGCTCCTTCTCTAGCAAGTTCATCTGCTACTTCGTTTCCTTCAATCTTTGAATGCCCTGGTACCCATGTAAGTGTGACTTTGTTGGTGTTTCCCAGTTCATTCAATGTCTCAGTGCATGTTTGCACCAGTTTTGACATTTGTTCGAAGGATTTTAGAGCCAGCAATGCAGCTTGGCTATCTGAGTTGATGTAGATGGTTGGTTCCGGAGTCTCTTCTCAAGGTTTATCTTTTATAAGACATACTGTTTCTACTGATACCTGGCATCCATTAGCATAAGTTCCTTAACAAATTATCATCGCCGACCATTATCCATCTTGTTGTATTTTAAAAGCTTTTATTTGTGGGTATCTACCCAAAAATATTTATGGGGTATTATTATAACGTATTTCATACTGTCCGTCATTTTCACTTATGACGTCATTTCTCATTTTCTGTTAACCAATCAAATCATCTTGAATAATATCGACCAAAAATCAAAAACGAATGACAACATAAATATTACTGATTCAAGTAATGTATGATACAAGTATTTAACTTAAGAAATCTATTTCAGTTGTCTACAAGAAACCGGCTGGGATTTCCAACGAGCGTTATTCATCTTCAACCAGCTGAACTCAGAAGGCAAAATACCACCAGACGCCTTCGTCAAATGAGTGACGTCACCAATTTCCTGAAGCCCATGCAGCTGTACATAATAGTTAAGATGAAGACACGGTGTTTGATTTCAAAGACTTTTAATTCGAATAAAAGTACATAAAAATTATGTCATTTGGTCGTTTCGTATGAAAGATATTGTCATTTGTTTAGTTCTAGAAAATTTGAAAGATCGTTAAAATGTGGAATACAATTTTGAAATCAGCCTCATAGATGATTATCAATAATTGATTTGTAATAAACTCATTTGTAATTAATTTGGCCGATTTCAAACAGTGATATAACAATAACAGTAATTGTTTTTTTTTAAATCAGATGAACAAAACAGGTTACAGCCAAAATACGGTAAAAAAATATTATAATATTGAAAACTTACGATCTAGGTTGCAGCCTGTTTATTGTTAAGATTACATATTGTAATAAGAATATTTTTCATTTCTATTTACACTGTTATAGCATTAAGTACTTTGTTTTGTCCGTTAAAAGAATGAAATTGTAAATTGATTTTTGATGATTGAAATATTTTTTTGTCCGATGACAGAAGTTAGGTAACACTTAAGATGACAGCATAGTGAATTTATAACTGCTTTATCAAGACTCACTCACTCATTCACTCATTCAGTGCGTGAGTGATAGTGCACTCTTTTAGAATCGCGAGTATAAATGTCCTTGTGAGACTTGAAACTGCAGTTTATTATGATGATCGTAATTTTGCATCAACAATGTAAAAACCATAGATTTTTTTATATACCGTTAGTTCTACATTGTTTCCTTCATTCGTTCAATAGTTCAGCCAGGATTTAAAACGATGATAAATGGAAGAACGAACGTTTTACTCAAACATAATATTGTGACACTTTGTTCTATCATTTATGCATTCCTGGATGGACCATACACTTTCGTCTCTAGGTTGATTTTTCCGACGAAGTATCAGGTTTTCGCGAATTAATGTATAAATATTAATAACCTTTGCTTTGAATAACTATGTTTTAATGTTTGTAAATTTGTATTCAGACTTCATATTGATAACGATTGAACCTAACCTACACTAAAATTACTTATTTTTTAAGTGTCATCGATTTTTTCTGCAGGAATAGGTTTTAGTTCTGTTAATTTAAGATTGTGTCCTATTTTAGAAGATAATAATGTGTTAATTTCTGTTGATGCTCACAAAAAAAGAAGAAAATAAGAATTCAACCGCAAAAAAAAGAAAAGAAAAAAATGTAAATATACAATCTAAGCAATATGAAGCAAAAATGTTTCCTCATTTCTTTGTAAATAGGTTCGATTGGGGTATTCGAGGCCCGTTCTCGGGTATATGGCGCAGTATCCGAACTACACAGCAAGTTTTTTGTGTCAGATTTGTATTTACGGTCCTAAATGGACCCGTATGTGATTCCATGGTCGCCAGTGGTCAATGTATGACTTGTGCCGCGATGGAACCCCTTAGATATCTCTGTGGGCTAGTCGCGAGGAGTGTGGAGGGGCCATGGACAAGTTTTGACAAGATTACTGCTGTTTTTTTAAAGGAGAAATGCCTTTCCCAACGTGGTCTCCAGGGGGGATTAGGGCAATTCGGAGTAAGGATTAAGACTGTATAAATAATATGGAATAAATCTTTAATAATAACTTGTAAATGACTTTTTTTCTTTGTCTCCCTTAGTAAGGTTTCTCCAGTGCACGTCAAATAAAAGATAATATTAGTGAAGAAGATAATAAAAATAAGAAAAAGATGGGAAGAACAAAGTCAGCTTGTGAAATCACGTGAACAAAGATTAATAGATTGAATTGAGAAGCCATTATATAAAAACACGGAAAAATGCTCCTGATTTAATTTGTCAGAAAAGCTAATTAACACTCGTTTTGGGGCCAGTAATATACCTAATTACCGACGAAGATCATGTATAATGATGAGCAACCTTTTATGATACAAGATAACCTGGTTCTTAGAAGAATGTTAACGGCCATTCAGTGTAAATTTTCCTTATAAATAGTAAACATTGGAAAGTAAATTCAGGGCTTTGAAAACAATGATAAAGTCGTCTGCGACTGCGACACACGTGTTATTTCCTGATTGTAATAAGTTTGTCTATTTGTTCTTATGATATAATGTTATCGTGGTGGTGATATAACTTGTTAACATGCAAATCTCTTTCTTAAAAAGTCACAAAGGTATTTAGCTAATACTCGAAACGTTTTCTGTCGGATACTTTTTAAAGTTGGAAATACACACCCTTAACATGAACAATCATGTTTTTAATTAACAAGAATTCTCACGTTTTTGTTTATTTAATTTACTGTATTCCTTAACATTTCCATTTATTTTCTGTAAAAAATTAAAATTTATTAGCATTGACGACGCGTTTAGTGTATTGGTTCCTGGTTGGAGCTCATGACTATTACGCCGGCCGTCGCGGGTTCAAATCCCACAAGGGGCAAATCTTTGTGTGATGAGCGTGTGGATATTTGTACCTTAGTCATGGATGTTTAATATGTTTTTAAGTATTTATGGGTGACGCCCCCCCTCAATAGTCTGGTATTCGTTACACAAGAAAGAAAATTCTTTATTTCAAAACCACGACAATGGTGTGTTGTCTGGCGCTTACTTATTTATTTATTCTTTGGGTGGCTAAATTATACAAAACTACTAGTGGCTTGAAACGACGGTTGATTTCTATCGGTGGGGTCACCTGTTGTATAACTTACTCCAGATTAAAGGAATGCCTGGAAAATTACACAGATCAGATATAAGTAAAATGAATGAAGACGCACATTACAGTACACTATAACAACGTACATTGCATTGTTTGCCCGCCATCATAAGACGAATTGTTTGCCCTGATAACAGAAGCCTATAAGACAGTTCTTATCACTGAGCGGAGTAAAGACGTCACTCTAATAAATCTCACGGTTGATTTTAGATTGAGGTGCTCTAGATTCGAGGAAATTAAATGCTCTGAAATTCCAAATTTCTTTCAGTCGAAGTATTTTGCGCCTTAATGTGTGCCGTTATGTGACGTAGCAAAGATTGCCAAGAAGGGGTAGGAATCAATACCTACCCTTTTAAATCGTACCAGTCGAACTAAGTTCAGGGGGCGTATTTCGATTTAAATTTAACCGTTCAGTTTAGGCAGCTCAATTCCGACTGTAATATGAATATTATCAACATAATAATATTTTATTATAACTGAATATAAATATTTATGTTGTTTTATTGTAATAATATTATAAATATCATGCGAAATCGCAATACGAATTGCTACTTTGACAGTAAAGCTGAGCCGCTTACTATCAAAACTGCATCGCAATAACCGCCCCTGAAACGTTTAGTTCTAAAAATCTGCTAGTTTGCCTGGGGGACCATAAAAAAGGAAGAAAGAAAAGAAATATCTGTGACTGCGCCTGTTAAGAATTCTAGATTTCCATCATCGGAACTATGATTTATGACCATGACATAACCTAATAATATGAATATAATGACCATCTTGAAAAAATAACCAAATCAGTTCAGGCGGCTGAGTTATCTGGTAACATACAGAAAAAAAGATTGAAGAATTGAGAACCTTTAGAAGTCAGTTAAACTAATTGGTTTTAAAGTTCAAAATGAACCTATATATACCTTTATACATAATTACGGATATTTTTAAAGCAAACAGTAAAGCTATTTGATCTTTGTTAAAGTACAGTTGAATAACCGTGCTGATCATCAACCTTAATGACTTGCCTAAGAATAACCCGAACATTTAGTTAAATTTATTATTCTTCTCGTATCTAATGGTGTCATACTCAGGCGCGGTCGCAGCCTGAAATTTTGGAGGGGGTCACTCACTCACTACACTTATAAAAAACCGGCCAAATGCGAGTCGGACTCGCGCACTGAGGGTTTCGTGCCAACTTTAACTAAATTAAGGGTCCACTAACTTCCATTTGCCAAAATACCACTTTTTTACAGCAAAAATAACTTTGTTTTTCATAGTATTTGTATGAAAGACATAGTTATATTTGCGGTTTTTGAAAATGTGCTATATCTCAAAAAGTTCAAGTTTGATCTAGTTCAAACTAATTTTCGTTGAAAGTATTTGTTAAGCACTATATTGTATTTTTAGGGTTCCGTAGCCGAATGGCAAAAAACGGAACCCTTATAGTTTCGTCAAGTCTGTCTGTCTGTCTGTTTGTCCGTCCGTCCATCCGTCCGTATGTCACAGCCATTTTATTCCGTAACTATAAGTATTACACTGTTGAAATTTGGTAGGAAGATGTTTTCTGTTAACCGCTTACTGATTCTCATACAAAAAATAAAAAATAATAACATATAAGGGGATGAAACTAAAATAAAATAAAAAAAAATTTTTTGTCAAACCTATGCGTCTATAGATAGATATTTAAAAATGACACTGAGGTTTCTAAAACCATTTTCTTTTAAAGTCTAACGTTTTACAGCTAGACGCTTCCAAAGTGGTAAAATGGGCGCCCCCCCCCCCCCAATCTAACTACTAAACCAAGCGAGTCTAAATTTTGAAAAAAATATGTAATGTAGATCTTAACAAATACTTTCAACTAAAATTGGTTCGGACGGGATCGAACGAGAAGTTTTTGAGATACAGCATATTTTCAACAACCGCAAACATAACTTTGTACTTCATACAAATACTATGGAAAACAAAGTTATATTTGCAGTCAACAAAATATTGTGGTATTTTACGAAGTAGAAGTAAGTGGATTCCCTATTTCAGTTAATGTTGGCACGGAACCCTCAGTGCGTGAGTCCGACTCACACTTGGCCGGATTTTTACTAGTTTAGTTCTGAAGTTAGAGGAGGAACGCCCATTTTATCACTTTGGAAGCGTCTGTTACGAATGGGGAAAGGTGGACTGTAAATAAATATAATATGCTGGTTAACAGAGCTCAGGCTTTAATAAATATGTACACAAACCAAAATAACACCACACAATAATAAACTAAATAATTCACACTTTTACTGCACCGACATTTTCAAGCAACTAACCATAGACTCAAGAGGATAATCAAAATTAAGAAAAATACAAAAGTATATAAAAAGGTCCGCAACATCCTCTCCCTCTTTTTTAAAATGAAAACCCTTAACATATTCTAGGTTAAGCAATGGCGGAAATAATAAACTTAAAACATTCTAGGTATAGCAATAAAAGGAAGGGAAATAGGACAGGAGCGACCTCATACTGGTAGCCGCACAAGTTTTTTGCACGGCCGCCGGAGTACTCCTCCCAGTGTGGAGACCTCGGCTACCCTTATCTCTCCATCGCGACCAGGAAATAAAGAAATTACACGGCCACGTGGCCACGCACCGCGAGGAAGATTATCATCTACAATAAGCACAAGGTCCCCTATACTGAGAGAAGTATAGCTTTTGCCCCTGCTGCCACCGTTGCGCCGAGGAACTAAGAGTGGCAGTATTCTTTGATCCATTTCTGCCAAAAAAGATCTGCTAAGCGAATTGCCTTTCTCCACGCAGTACGTCCAATCAAATCGCCTGGTTCTGCCTTCGCGAAGTGATTCCCAGTAGATGATGTCCCGATTAAGAAGTGGAAGGGCGTAAGAGCCTCTTCATCTGTAGGATCCACTGCGACATGTGTCAACGGCCTGGAACTGGTTAGCAGCAAAATCGTTCACCTTCGGTCCGTATAGTTCGCGCAAGAATTTCGATGCACCGACGAAAGCCGTTCAGTTGTCCGACCAAACCTCAAGTGGCGTGCCACGCCGAGCTGAAAATCGGCGTAACGCCATCACTGCCGCATCAGTAGACAGGTCAGAAACCACCTCCAAATGCACCGCTCGTACCGTTAGGCAGGTAAACAATGCGACGTACCGTTTTTCATGACGTCTGCCAATGGTAACCAGAACGGGACCGAAGTAGTCCAATCCGACATGAGAGAAAGGTCGACGATGATGGGCTAATCTAGCTGAAGGAAGATCTCCAACTGCAGGATTCAGCGGAGCAGCTTTTTTAAGGCGACACACCTGACATGAATGAACCACTGATTTGACTGTAGTTCTTAGTCGCAAAATGAAATATTGTTGCCGGAGCTCATTAATAACTGTATTATTGTTGGCATGGGCGAAGTGGCGGTGCTCGTGATCAATCAGAAGTCTTACAGCCCGGTGACATCCATCGAGTATGACAGGCGTGTTTATTGAGTCTGAGAGATCCGTGACGGCTCCCACGCGTCCTGAAAGCTTCAGCAGCCCGTCGTGTCCAAGGATGACGTGGAGTTTCTTGAGCTTGCTCTGCCGAGGCAGTGGTTCTCCGAGGCGCAGTGCTGCTAGCTCTTCCTTGAAGGTCTCCTCTTGCGACTGGCGAAAAATATGAAGTCTAGCCTTGCGCATATCATCGGCGGACAGGGGCAAAAACCTACGGGTTGTACCGTTGTTTGCAGGTGTGTGGGAGGTAGATTTTCTACCTTTCAAACACCTGATATTTTGTTGCGCGCGAGCTGTTGTACGTAAAAACCGCAGCCATTGGCTGAAGCGGCCCGGATCCGCACATAAGGGTTTGATAGATATGGGAATGGAATTTATGAGGTATGAGAGATTCGTGATTTTGGCGCTTGGTTTCAGCTCGTCTGTGTTTATAGAGTTGACATTGCCTAGCTCAATGGGCCATTCTTCATATGGTGCCTTTAAAAACTCTGGACCGACAATCCAACGACTATTAGGTAGCAAAATGCCAGAGTCAGAGCGCGTGGCGTCGTCTGCTACATTTAACACCGTGGGAATCCAACGCCACTCGCTCTGAAGTGACAGCTCTAATATATCTGCAAGTCTATGTGCCACAAATGGTACAAAAGACCTTGTGTCACTGCGCAGCCATCCTAGGACGTTTCTTGAGTCAGTCCAGAAAAAACGACGCAAGGGCTTATGTTTATGCGCGTCACAAATTGCGTTGCCGAGACGAGCTGCAACCGTAGCTGCTTGCAACTCTAGTCGCGGTATGGTCACTGGAGCTAACGGCGCTACTCATAGAAAAAATAAATGGCGCTACTCGTGCTTTGCTACATACAAACGAGAGATGCACGCTGCCGTCTGGAAGTACAAGCCGCCAATACGCGACCGCGACGTATGCATGTTCACTGGCGTCACAAAACACGTGCAACTCCCGTTCTACAGCACCTTCATTCCCCAAATGCCAACGGGGAACCCTAAGACTGACGGCAGAAGACATGTCTGCTAACCAGGATTTCCAGTCGTCAATTAGGTCCTGAGGCAATTCTTGGTCCCATTCTATTTTTCTACGCCAAACTAACTGAAAAATGATACGCGCTTTAATCACTACCGGTGATAATAAGCCAAGTGGATCAAAAACACGCATCAAAGTAGCAAGCGCTTCGCGTTTTGTCAGTTTACACAAAGCAGTCGAACCTTTAAGGGGATTAGCATTAAATCCTAGCTCGTCCACAGACGGGTACCAAATGAGCCCCAAGGCTCGAACGCTTTGCGGCAAGTGACCTATATCTACCGTGGCATCTACACTACAAAGCTTTAACTCAGGAGGTACAAAGTCAAGAGCGGCAGGCTCGTTAGAAACCCAACCACGGACTTCAAAATGTGCACGTTTCTGGACTTCTATGATGTCTCGCGCTAGAGACGCAGCGTCGGCAATGCTACTGAGGCTTCCTATGTAATCGTCCATGTACGTGTCATAGACAATAGCGTGCGCGGCCTCTGGGTAGGAGCCCTTGTGGTCATCAGCATTTTTGTTTTTTATGTACAAGGCAGTGAATGGGCTGGAGACTGCACCAAATATCATCGATGACATTCTGAATATTGAAAGCGGTAAGTCCGGGGAGTCGCGCCACAGGAATCGCTGCGCATCTCTGTCTTCGTTTCTAATTTTTATTTGCGGGAACATTTCCCTAATGTCCGCAGTCAAACCAATCTGACCTTCACGAAAACGAAATATTATTCCTAAAAGCGATGACAGCAGGTCGGGGCCAGTAAGTAGCAGTGCGTTTAAACTCACTCCCTGAGAGCGAGCGGCAGCATCGTGTACCACGCGCAACTTCCCGGGCTTATTTTGATTTACAACCCCAAAATGAGGCAAATACCACACCACAGGCGAGTTGGACTTTAACTCGCAACTTTCAGCATAACCTTTTTGAATCATAGCATGAACATTTTGCTTATACAACTCAGCGTAGTGCGCGTCTTTTTTAAATCGCTTTTCGAGACCTAGGAAACGGGAAAATGCTAATGGATATCTGTCCGGAACGTCAGGTGTAACGGACTTCCACAATAAACCTACTTCGAATTGCCCATCGGGCAAACGACAAGCAGTGTTTTCTAAGATTTGCGTTGCACGCTTGTCCGACGCCGTTAGCACCGGACGCTTAACGATACCAATGCTATCAAGCTTAAAAAAATCCTCGATTAACCCTTCAGCTTCGCGAAACGCATCTGTCACGCTATGATTCACGAAATCAATTGGCCGAGTTCTGCTTGACGTAAATCCAAAGATAACCCACCCAAGAGGTGTGAGGCATGCAGCGGGCTGCGATTTGCTACCCTGCCGAACCTCACTCGGAGTCAATAAATGCCAATTATCTATTCCTATCAACAATTTTGGCACGGCATTTTCGTACGGGATAAAAGAAGGTGACAAGTGCTTAATATCTTCCATGCTTACCGACTGAGGCGCAATACCTAAAGTAGCAACCGAACGAGCTTGATGGATGTAGTGGAATCTGGACTCGTTTTGGCCCTTAACCAGGAAATCTACAAACTCTACATTAGTGACTCGAGTCATGCCACCCATGCCATCAACTCTTATCTGAGACTTAGGACCTTCTACGCCAATAATACTAGATATTTCAGCATCGATAAATGTGCTTGACGAACCGTCATCAAGAAGGGCGTACGTATCTACAAATCCCTTAGGACCTTTAACGGTTACCGCGATGACTTTAAGCAGCGCCTTTAGAGGCCCGTCAGCTGTAGCGTGAGCCACGGTCTCAGAGGTTGAGCAAGATGGTATGGGTTCTGTTTTGTCAGATTTAATCTCAATTGCTGTATGTGCCTTCGAAATAAAGTTGTGTAGTAATTTGTGATGCTTGTATTTACAACCTTCTACTTGACACAAAGATTTGGAATTGCAATATCTATACCTGTGAAAACCTTTTTTCAAACACCTACTACAAACTTTTTGATCTCGAGCCCATTTAAGCCTGGCCACTGCATCAAGCTGAATAAAACTGACACATTTGTCAATTGAGTGACACTGGTGACAATAAGAGCAAAATGGTTGTTGTGATGTAGAAGAGGAATTTTCAATATGTTTTTCAGCGGATTTTTCGGAATTTATTACCTGAATCCTGTCAATTTTCTTGGATTGGGGCTGGATTGCAAGCAAAGACTCGGACTTAACGCCAAACTGGAATTCGGAGCGGACTTCGTCAGTAATGAACTCTGATAATAGTTCCAATTTAGTGTTTAAGCCTGGAGTATAGCGAGATTTTGCATAGTCTCTCCAACGTGTGCGCAGTGCTGGAGATAGCTTTAGCAGTAAAGAATTAAATAGTTCAGCTGAATCTAAATAAGATTTGTATTTCAAAACCTTTATTACCGAAATGCAACGGCGCACACGACTGGCAAAAATATGCAAGTCTTTGCCTTCGCTCTGCACTTTAGGCAGGGCCCGCACTGTTGCAATCTCCTGCAGCACGATAAGCTCCGGTTGTCCAAACTGAAGCTCAAGCAAGGCCATGACTTCGCTGGGGTCGCTCGCCGTCACCAGCAGAGCGCCTGCCGTCTCGCGGGCTGCTCCGGATAGGGCTGCGTTTAATCTAGATAAATTGCAAAGTGGGGAGTAAGACATGTGCGTTGCATCGTACGCTTTTTAAAAAAATAGCCAATCTAATGGTTGACCATCAAAATGAGGGAGACGACTCTCCGATCTATCTAAAGATAAACTCTGAATCGCTTGAGTAAACCTAGCAAAATCTGATGGATTACCGTAAGTTGTGTTTTGAGTACCACAATAAGGCCTAGGAGGCGTCGGACCGGAGGTTGCCTCTGTAGTAGGCAACGCCGCACAGTCATAAGGGACGCGAGGCTCGGGTGCGGATACACATCCGGGAAGCGCTGCAACCGGATTGACATCATCAGGCTGCTGTGGACAAAAGACAGGTGGACGCCGCATAGGACTACCAAGACGAGCAGGGCTTGATAAACCAGCCTCAGCAGTATTCTCTGTGCGTTCCTTAGGTCCGTCCGTCGCTTGCATTCCATCCAACCAGGTATTAATGGTCTGGTGAGTGCTTGTGTGTGAGCTCCCACGATGGCTACCCACAGCTTCAATCGCAGCAATCTGAGCTTGTAGTTCTGCTTCAAGGGTTTTGGCTTCCGCTGTCGCGATTTTTCGGGCGTATTCTGCCTTTTTAGCTAGAATTTGAGCGTGCACCGAAACTGCAGACGAGCGTGAACGTGTAGATCTTGAGTCTGACGAAACTACTGCAACAGGAACTATTGGGGCTTTCTCGATCGCAGAGACGTGTGTAGTGCCAGGCACTGGTGTTGGTATATCATTATCTAGGATCGAATTGAACGTGCCGGAATCTTGCTGCGAGGCTTCGGCTCTGCTCTCTCCTCCTAAGGTTTTAGCCTGAGCTCTGGTGATCATTTTAGAGAGTGATAAAAAGTAATTTACAAAAAAATGTGGAAAAAAAAGACGGTCGAATGGACCAAATGTTACGAATGGGGAAAGGTGGACTGTAAATAAATATAATATGCTGGTTAACAGAGCTCAGGCTTTAATAAATATGTACACAAACCAAAATAACACCAAACAATAATAAACTAAATAATTCACACTTTTACTGCACCGACATTTTCAAGCAACTAACCATAGACTCAAGAGGATAATCAAAATTAAGAAAAATACAAAAGTATATAAAAAGGTCCGCAACAGCGTCTATTTTACAAACATTTGATTATGGACCATAAAATTATTATCCCTTTGGAATAGAACGACAAAAGCGAGATGTCACTAGCAGCAAACTGTGTGATAAAAAGAGATGGGTAGCAGAGCCATCTGTTTCATAAACAGACGGCTAGATGGCGCTAAGCGTCACGCAATTGACGTTTTCATAAGAAACCACAAATTTCGCAGGGTCGGACTAACAGCACGGTAGCTCAATTGGTAAGAGCGTTTGGCCCGGTTTGCCAAAAGGTTGCTGGTTCAAGTCCCGCCCGTGCGCAAATTTTTGGTTTCTTATTTCATCTTTAAGAACCATTTTTGGCAGATGTCAAACAGTTCAGAGGCTTATGAAGGCTTGCTGAAAATTTCTCTCATTTGAGTTTTTGAAAATTTATGTGAAATTGTGTATAATTTGAAGAAATATTTCTGTTGAAACATGGTGACTTGATCGGTGATTGATTGTTGTTCATTACAGCGGAATAACCCAACAAATAATCATTCAACAGGTAAATTAGTCCAAAGCGAAGCCTCTTAATATACGACTTATATTTACCAATGCGCTTCAAATTTAAAGTACGCAGTTTGATTATTCTATTCTACAAACGTTAATTTACGTAAAAAGTAAAGACAGAATAACACAGGGAATGTATATATGAATATTTTATATCATGAAATAATATTTAGTTTTACACTAGAGCTGCATGTTCAATATTTTGTGTCGGCTGTTTATCATGCAGTAAACTAATATGTTTATCTTAGGAACATTGTTTTTAATCACCTGATCGAAAGGTTATCTCATTTAAAGCTCTTAATGTTACTTACTTATGTTAGTTACTGACATCTTAAATCGGTTTCGTTTGACAGCTTTTACTTGTCCTTCTATTCCGATAGGAATATTAATTTTATGTTATGGACAGATGTCTTAAAACTTTCATTTTAAGACATCTATCCATAAACGATGCATAGGTTTGACATTATTTTTTTTAGTTCCATTCATTACATTTTAATTTTGTATAGGAATTGTAAAGTGGTTTACAGGATATCTACTATCTACCAAGTTTCATCCGTGTAATGCTAATAGTTTTGGAATAAAATGGCTGTGACATGCGGACGGACAGACAAACAGACTTGACGAAATCATAAGGGTTCCGTTTTTCGTCAGTCGGCTACGGAACCCTAAAAATTGGTATCTGGAAAAAACAATAAGTAGACAGCCTTTATTTTGAATATTTACTAATTCTAACTAAAATCATGACTAATTATCATGACATCACACATCGATTTTGCTAGGATTACCTACCAAAACTACGTAGTTCGGTTCGTTGTTTCTAAACTAGATGTAATTTCCAAGTTATTTTAGCCATCGTACATAGTTCATAAGAACAGCACTTGATGTCAGTAAACTTTAAATTTATTACTATTACGGAGATAGCTAGAAATTTCATTATGTTATTTGGCAAATTTTTGCGATTTTTCCATTTGACCTTAGGTTTTGGGGGGGGTCATGTCCCCTGTGACCCCCCCCTTCGGACCGCGCCTGGTCATACTTACTTTCATCATGGGAAATAACTAGATCTTATGAGGTGCGCCTGCGCAGTGATTTAGTAGGTACAGTATACGTAAACGAGATAACTTATGTTTGCCATCATATCATTTCATTAGTTGTGTAGATCTTATGTGATCTTTTTCACTTTGATGCGATAAAATCAGCAGGATTTATTTTCAGTGTTTTTATTACTCGAAATAAGATTCTTATATTAAAAAGGATATAAACGAGCAATTCAATTAATTACATAACTGTTACTTCCTCAATATAACAGGTGCTCACTCCTGTGATTTCATACTACTGGTGGGTTTCCCAAAGACCTTGTATTCCTGCTGCGGGATTTCCAGTTCATATAATAATGACGCTCCTGAATGTTCTAATCCTCAGTGCGTCTCGCTCTCACATGAAACAATAAAAATCGAAAATGATTAATTTAGCTGATTCATATTCATTCCGCATCCAGGGTTAGCGGTTTATCTCAGAAGCTATCACATCGATTTAGGCTTGTTGGGCCATAATGTGAGTTAGATCACAAGATGAATTGTTTGTACAGTCGACAGCACATCTGGTTACCCACTTTTGTTGCAAACTAGCCCGTATCACAACTGCATAAGATACCGCAGTGTTTACCTTGCCGTGCTGTTGTCCGTAATTCTTTTTATCAAGAAGCCTAGAAATTGGGCCCTAGTGAAGTAGCCTTCCAGAAGGTATATCATTAAGAACCTTTTATCTCATTAATATTCGAAATGCTAATAGCTCTTACTAGAATAGTCTACATCATTTTCGGGAAATAATAAATAATGAAGCAACAATTGAATTTTTATTATCATCCCGTGGCTAAAAATTGATATGAAGTCCTTTCCTAAATCGAACACTACGTCGAGGGGAACGGCAAGTGGTAACGTTGAGAATTATTATAAATTGAACACTTACGTAGTCACATATATGTCAAAATTAAATTTGGATCCTGCAAACAAACTTCTTACATTGGCGTGATTTATAATTATGAAACGTTAGTTTACAAGTCAATCGCCTTATTTTCGTGGGATAAAGTCAAGAAATTGTTCCGTTGACTGAGCATCTTAAGTTCTTCGCACTGTCAGTGACTCTGCAAAACAAAGAAATGTAACGGTAATTATGATTTGGTTACACTAGCCTTTGAAGATAGTTCGTTAGATAAGGATACTTTATGTAAGATTTATGTCTACGGAGGAATAACAAAGTAATGAAAAGGTGAAATACACCTTAATGAAGCAAATAATGCTAGTGGTACTAAACACTTAATGTCTGTAGCTATTTCAGATATTCAGTCAATAAGTTTTGTTCCAAGCGATTCCCTCCAGTATCCTTCCTGTCCTAAGCTAATAGGTACGGTGTCGGTCTTTCCTGCCTCTAACATCTTTTGACGTTTTGGTGCAGTTTTCTTTCAAAACTATAATAGACGATTTATTTATGGCTACGACTGGCTACGACTATTACAGACTAGGAGTACCTACATCTTTTTTCATGGCTAAATAAACCAATGCGAGTGCAGCAAAGTCTACCACAATCTCAACAAGAGAAATTTGCGACTGTTCAGCAAGTGTCGTGAACCAGGACTTATCGCAAAGGTTGCGACCCTCTGCATTGCAACGCAATTTCGCCATTCTGCTGCAGCGGTAGCTGTTAAATGCAGCCATGTCCTTCAAGACGCAGTCTTTAATTAAAGCGAAGCAATGACCTCCCAACATCTCTTTTTGTATTCGCTAGAGCGCCCAAAAGTTCACATCGTGGTAATCGGGAAAGGTTCCATTCTGAACACATGCCCTAGCCATTAAAATATATAAATATAAAAAAGTTGATCACGCATGTTATTTAAGTTTGACGTCATGTAGAAAGTTCTCGGCCATCATTTAATTTCACAAGGCCTTACCAACGTCACAAGAAGATGATATTCAATACTGACGCATTCAGCACATACGTTTTATTTCCCGTCTTGGATGCGCCTTCGAAATAGTTTAACTTCCAGCATCTTCTTTTGAAATCTTAATATTACTACATTACAATTTTCCTGATAGTGTCAACGATGACATCTACCTACCCTAATGGTTGTTGGATGTAGCACCAGTGCTAAATTTGACATCATACATATTGTCATCACCTTTATTTCCTAGAAACTTTCGGATTCCAATACACCATTTTCGGACTAGTAGTTGTTAAGAAGGTATTCATTTTACAAAAATAATGCAAGGTGGTTTAACTTAAGATGAACCATGGCTATGATTCACACAAAGTTATAGTATACTAGCTGACCCAGCGAACTTTGTTTCGCCCCCATTGTCAAATCGCCCCCCAGGCCCCGTACCGCCCAGTCCCGTAATCAGCGAATTTTGTTTCGCCCTCAAATTACTAAAATGGCTATTAAAAATAAGGGTTGATCGCAGAAGGGTGAAAATTGAGGATTGTATGTATTTTTGTATGTTGTATCATAAAAAAATAGAAATTAAAAATTTTGTCTAAAAAATAAAAATAAAAATTCAGGGGTGCCTAACATTTAGGGGGATGAAAAATAGATGTTGGCCGATTCTCATAGATACCGGATAAGCACAAAAAAAATCATCAAAATCGGTCAAGCCGTTTCGGAGGAGTATGGCAACGAAAACTGTGACACGAGAATTTTATATAGGTATTAGAAGATATAATGTATACAGAGTGTAACCTGTAATAGGAGCAAAAAATTCAAATCTCTTAGTAGCCAGTAAATAATTCTAAATATGTAGTTCTTATTTTTGCTTAGGCCACATAAAGAATGAAAGGCTGTATAAAGAAAGGTTTAACGTCAACAGAGTGCGTTGATGTCTTTTACGGGCCATTCCGGGGATTTTTAACAAGTCTTTTTCTTAAGTTGTTAGGTCGCAATAAAGTATCTAAGTATTTGCCTATATTTCGTTTCAAATTTTGAAAATAGTAACCACAATGCGAGTGAAGTTTGCTAACCATTAAATGCGGTGCTTTCTTTCTCCTTTCAATAGTTATGCAAATCCGGATGGAGCTATCAAAATGCGATCAGAAATAAGCTAACATGCTTATAAAATATATCATAGTAGCAAAGTTCGTTTATCGTTGCAAGTCGAAAATTGTAAACAATCTTTACATTCCACTTTAACGACGATTTTAAAATAAGTTAACACAAAATGCATAACTAACATAGGCAATTTATCGTTCAACACTGAGATCTTTTTAATTATACTATATTATTTTAAAAATTCAAAAAGACTGTTTACAAATATTCGACTTGCAAAAAAAAACGGTCTTTACATATCTCAGGATTCAGGATTGCAATGTCATCCAGAGTTACCAACTTTGGTTACAATTACTACCTTCAAATCTCGTGAACATTTTCCACGAGTGTCATCGACCGGCGTCGCTCCGGCGATTCTGCGGCGTTGCAGTTGGACGAATGTCGTGACTGGCACACACTGGCGGAAAATCAATTTGATTCAAGTTTGTCGATGTCGGTGCATAAATGCTTGTTCACTCGACAAATTCTTTTTCTAAAAACTTGGTACCAAAGATCGGTACCGTACTAGAGTAATCGAACAATTTGGAAATTTTCATAGTGACGACATTCAATAACCTTAATTGGAACGTCATTCCCTATGAAGTATTGGACAGATAACGCAAACCAGAACTTACTACGACATTGTGTAACAGGCTGTCTGTGTATTATTTATTATGTTAAACAAGGTATTATGTATGTATATGAATTAAAACATCATGTGCTTGATGAAAATTTGGAATCACGTGTTCATGTGACGTAATTTTGAGCTTTTTTCTTGAATGACATCATATTTCATAAATGTGCACCAATGTTATAAATGATATAAAATAAATGGGTTGAGGACCAAAGTCAGTGCCCGAAACAATCTCTAACGCAGAATTACTACGACCATATGGGGAACAGCTCCACACGTCCTTCGAACTAGTAGATTGGTTTTATGCTTCTCGGCTGGTGAATATGCCAGTCCGGTTTGGGCACGTTCATCTCATCCCGGACAAGTCGACGTGTCCCTTAACGAATCCTGCCGGATAATTACGGGTACACTCAAGCCGACACCACTGTCGCATTTATACCCCCTGGCTGGAATAGTCCCTCCGGCTGCAAGTCGTTTTGCCGCCTGCTGCACGGAGAAAAATAAACAGCTGGAAGACATCAGGCACCCGCTGTATGGCAAAAATCCACCTGCGACACGCCTTAAAAGTCGGAAAGTTTCCTGACACAGGAGTATTATGTGGGAAACGAACCATCAAAGATCCGGCTTGAACAGTGGACAAAGCTATACCCACCTGCAACCTCGCGACTCCCATCCTCTGAGACACTCCCACCGGGTGGTGATTTTCCCTGGGCTATCTGGAAGTCTCTCAATAGACTTCGGGCAGGTGTTGGAAGATGTCAAGAAAACCGGATGAGGTGGGGTTTCGCCAAAAATGACAGGTGTAATTGCGGTTCGGTTCAGACAATGGCCCATCTCCTGTCCTGCCGTAAATGTCCTAGCTCATGCACGCTTCAAGACCTACAGCAGGCAAACGCCAACGCAATCAACGTTGCACAACACTGGTCGAAAATATTATGATTGTTACCAGTCTACTTGAAGAAGAAGAATAAATGTGAAAATAAATACATCGTAATTTAAGAAAGCGGGGACTTTACTTAAGCAAATGTTATCTAGTGAAAGCAAGTTTATTGTACTTTGTTGCAAATTAATATTTGAGTTTAACGTGCCCATACTTTATAGCGGATAATTCATTTAATTGGCTGTCCAATTGCCGTGTGTTAAATTGACATTAATTTTATATCACAATTTATAGTGAATGGAATAGCATTCGTGACGATTTGCTATTTAATTTGGAAATATTGCTATTTAATTTGAATACTATAAAATTTGTCTGTACAATTAAGATTAATATTATAAATTAATAATCCAGATTTTATACATAGTCATTTTTCAATTTGACAAGCTGCATTATAATGTTATTGACCCGACAATGTATACTGTTACCAATAAACGTATAAAATCAACAATCCTCTGTAATGTAGGGTATCAGAGATTACCAAACGCACTATGTACACTGGTGTTTTCTTACGATCCGCGAATCCATTCCATGTTTCACGCGGTTTTCTTACTAATCGTAACTATAACACATGACTGGCCTCAAAATCACTCACACTCAAATGAGATAGTGGTTACCGCCTGCCTATTATCCAAAACTGCCAATTCAGTCTATGTGTGCTAAGCCTAACATCACTTGCTTTTACCTTGCATTATCTAGATTCACTTATCTTAGGTGGGTGCGTTGCGTACCGTCAGTTCTTACCCGCAGTCGTCAGAAAGCGGTCGTGATTGTTCTAGTGCTGTGTAGTGAGTGTTTACAACGTTAACGGTATCGGCGGAAGCTACGAAAGGTGAGATTTGCTAAGCCCTTTACGGATTTAGGTCAGTTATCTCACGTCTGCGACCTTTTGATTGGCGAGAATGAGCCTTAATGAAAGGTTTGAATGTAAAACAAGATGTGATTTATTTGACTGATTGCGGGTTCTTAAAGAGAAATTTGCATGTTATGAATTTGCGTCTCATGGCTACTTGTATGTCACTTAAAATAATATAGCTCTTCGTTGAGTGATATAATTTTAATGTACTCGTATATGAATGATGTGGTGTTACAAGTATATCGAACTCAAAATTGGTCAAGATCAACAAGTTTTCAATTCAAATGCTATTCGCATTTACCTACATGTTAAGTTTACATTTATCGTTGCAATTTTATCATTAAGCATGCATAGTGATATCGACTGTAATAGCATTGTATCAAACTGAAAATAGCAGTAAGGTTTACATCTTACAAGTAGTCAGTAAATTTGCGATCAGATTTTAAATGATCTGCATATTGTCGAGATAAAATAACCCAATACGAGGTACGTTTGCTAATTAAAATAAATGTAAAATAAAATCGATTGTTTAGACAAGGTTGACGAGGGTAGAAGTAAAATGACTTTAACAATGCTCTGATTATAGGTTCGTTTGGTACTTGTATCTACAATACTAACATTAAGTCTAGGTTTTCATCAATACGTCACTCATTACCTTTCACGATAATGAAATAAAACTATAAAAAAGTATCTGTTATTGATCTAAATGAGCACTCGATGAGTTATTTGGGTTGGATTGAAGTTAATTTATTGCAGTTATGATTATACTATTTTATATAGATAGATTTTTTTTTTTTATATAGATGAAAAAAAAAGTGTTCGACTATAGAGGAAATAACAAAGCTAGTAAGAGTGTTTACTACAATTCTTTCCGGAATTACGGTATCTGTAACGGTGTTATTAGATTACCTGCTCAACTATAACAGATAGTTATTAAATGGAGTAGTAGTATAGTTAATGTTTTATTTACGAGCAAATATGTAGGTAATGTTTAACGTTGTTTTTTGAATCTAATTAAACCGTCTTTAAAAACTGACTGAAAAGCTTTTAATACCACATTTGTCTTCTCTTAAGGAGAAAAAATATATTTTGGAGTCGGTGCATGATATCAAGCTTACGTTACACAAACAATCTAACTATACATATCATGCACTAACTCCAAAAGAATCTGTTTTTTCTAAAAAGAAGGCGAATGAGTTATTTAAAGCTTTTTAGTCAGATTTTTGACGGCTTATTTAATCATGATTTTTACTTAATAAAATTTTATTCAATTCTGACGATATCATATACAAAGTCGAAGAGTTTGGGTATCTATCATAACACAGAATTTTTTGATATCGAATTTCATTTCACAGAAAACTATTCAATGAATGTTGATATCTTTTTTTCTTATTTAATCGAATAGTTATTTATCGTCGTTTCATAACATCGAATAACATTTCACCAAAAAAATGTTTTGCAACTGTTTTGTTAAGCAGAATAACGATATACCAAACTAATGTTTCATAGAATTATTAAGTTATCGATATAACCTTTCATAAAAACTTGTTTCAATGTGTAACGGTTCCCATATATTTTTGCATACGCATGCAAGTAAGAAGGCATGGGCATGCATATGCATGTAAGTAAGAAGGCATACATGCATGCAATAATGCACGCAAGTAAGCATGCATAAAGGCATGCATGCAAACAGGCATGCATGCAGCAAGCAAGCAGGCATGCAAACAAGCAGCATGCATTAATTAATTCCTCGTCTCCGGCGCTGCGGGAATAGCAGCCTCGTCGCCCTTGCGTAACAAGGCGCAGTCACCCACGCTCGCGTACGAAGCTTCGGCTTGCTGGTCGCCTTCGGCGACCAGCCTCAGCCGCTCCAGCTCGCGCGGGTGCCTACACCTTGTTACAGCGGGCGGAGGCTGCTCTCCCTCCGCGCCTCCGGCTTTTGGATTACACTCTAGTATCGGGCAGACTAGTACCACGGCGAGGAGACCACGGCGAGTCCGGGATTAACGCAGTTTATTTATTAGATCAATATTTATATCAGTTATGCTTTAAATTGTCTTTTAATAACGAATGCAATATAAGATTAGTTTTTGAAATACGTTTGGAATTCTTTTGGAAATACGGACTTTAGTGAAGTAAAATTCGATGTTTCAAGAATTCTGCATATTGAAACTTACGTGGAAATAAAATTATGGGTAACAAAATAGAAAGCTAACGTTACTTCGATAGAAAATTTATGAAAAGAAGTAACGATGAAGTAAGTTTGTAGATAATAAGCATTCGAGTAAATGAAATTGTGATGAAACAAGATTCTAGAATTTGTTGAATATTATTTTGAAACATTTGCGAATCGTTTTATGGGAAATGAAAATCGATGAATAAAATTGCGATTAAGTGATGGGTTCCCCGAAGAGTTTACCTTCTTTTTTGAAGTCGGTAAAAAGGTTTCTGCTTTGCGCGGGCTAGTGATTTTAGATTTCAGTAAGAATAATATGTTTTCTTTTTACCTAGTAGGTATATTGCAAACACAACCCTTTTGACATTTTAATAGCCCTTTCACTGTTTTGTTTTTCCGGCTTGAAGACTTTAATGCAATTCAATTTAATAACGTCTGATTCACATTTGACTGGATATTTGTACATTGTTCTATGTAATAAAGTATTTGAAGCATAGTATAAATAACCTTAATTATTTTGCAAATTTCAAGGATACTGTTAACTAAAACTAATTGAGTTGTACCTAGCGCCATTCATTTCCTACGTTCAGTTTTTCTTTCACTGTTTTTGTATCCACTTCGAATAGCTCACATTATGAAACATGAGCGGTGATCATCATACATCACAGCTAGTTATTTGTGTGGGCATATGTAATCATGGTAGTGAAAGACTGTCATATAGTTTATTAACAGTCGGTTACGTACGGTATGATAGCACGAAAACAGTTTACGATACGTTAGATAATAACGGCTGGCTTTAATTGTGATGCACTTAATGATAACAATTTTTACCGACTTAAAATAAAGGAGGTATTCGACCTGTATGAATGTTATGTCGTCAGAAAAGAATAAAATTTTAGTATGCTGATCAATTCAGGCTTTCTGGCACGTCTGCAAAATTTCTTAAGTGTATGTATGTTTTTCCTAGGATTTCGGAAAACGACAAGTCATGTCAGCGAGATGATTATTTTGAAGTTTAATCAGGTAAAGTTCAACCTAGTGTTTAGTGTAAGTTTCATCAAAATCGGTCCAGTAGTTTTTGAGATATGAATAAATAAAATCGTACCGCCTTCAAAAATCGACTAAAAGGCTTAAAATAACGCTTTCGTTGCGTTACTTTAAGCTTTGTAGTAAATTTTTCGAAGGCAGTTTTTAATTTTGTTAGTATGTAAAAAACATGGGAATGAATTTAACTTCTGCTATAATTTCATGACTGTTACTTAATTCGCATAAAATACTTAGCGTCTGATTGGAATGCCCTCAAAAGTAGGTCAAAGGTTTATCTTACGATAGTTGCTTGATTCGACCCCCTTTAAGATCCCTATAGCACGCTTGTTTGTATTTTATTAAACTTTTATCATGCTCAAATCATGTTCATTGAATCTAAACGATCTATAAATGTTAGGAACCTCTTTAAATTACTTGAGATATCTATAATAATAGCAGCTTCTTTCTCTGATTACATAGTTTTACGAATAATTTGCATTCCACGTGAGAGTATAAGAAACAAAAGGTCAAGCTGATTATTTCGCCAAGAGATCAAAAGTCTACATCAGAGTCTTGAGAGAAATTGTTTGTTGTGGTCCATTAGAAAGGAAAATGTTACTTTAATTTTGGAGAGAACATTAGAAATAATCTATTCGTATTTCACTTACAAACGATACTTTTTTAGCAACAAGACCTTACACACTGGGACTTTTATATCGATGCAGAACAGCATCGTGACTCACGTAATGAAAAAAATTAAATTTGGCATCGGATCTGTCCTGCGTTAGTAGTTACGATGCAGTCGCCAATGTGTACATAATTTGTCAAAGTCATCTACATCGCGACAGCATCGATGTTAAAAGTCGCAATGTGCAAAGAATCTAAGTTCGCTTAGATGTTTTTTTTTTTTTTTTGGAAATTTTTGTTTATCTTTGTTCAATTAAAGAAATTAGTTTTATAATGCTATCATTTTATTGTTAAGCTCATTTTTTTAACCATAGATAAGAATAAAAAACAGATTCTTTTACGAAGCACAAAGATATTTTATTTTGTAAGTAGATTTACAAAATCACTTTTTTCCACTTGTTATTTTATCGTTGCTAAGCAAAATACCTATATGGTGTCTAAAGCATTTTATACAGTGTGTCTGCAACATTTTTTGGTTCACATATTCTTGGTCTTTGTAGTTTTGGCATTGTAAATAAATATTGGACACCAATCACATACATTGCTCTGATCCCAAAGTAAGTAGCTAATGCACTTGTGTTATGGCAATCAGACACAATAGTGTAACCACTAAATCCAGACCCGGGGCAATATTTAAAAGTCCGGGATTCAAACCCGGGACCTCAGAATGGCGACGCCTTGTAACCCTGCGTGCTTATCCAAAACACGCATTAGAACTGCTAAAAAAATTGAATAATTTGTATATTGCGACACAATGACTCTATTAATCATTATGCCAACAACTAATCTAAAGTCCGTTCCTTTTTGCTTGTCCAATATTGTAAACAATCTTAACATTCCTTTTTACAGAAACAATTAATTTATTAAAATAAGATAAACACAATAATCACCGACTACATAGGTCAATCATCGTATAACACTGAGATCTTTTTAAATCACATAGTAAATGAATTTTCTTCACTGATATTATTTTAAAAGTAATAAAAATATAGTTTACATTATTTGACTTGCTAAGCTAGCTAAGAAAAACGGACTTTAGTGCTTTAATTCATGAAGATCTATCTAATGGAATATTTAGCAAGGAAGAGATTGTTTTACTTTCCCGCCACTCAGTAATGGTATTCTTTGAAATCGGAAATGCTCAAAGATATTTAGATTAGGTATGCATGTGAATAAGGAACTAGCATTTCGTTAGAATTTCTTTCCGTAGTATTTTCACTCTGCAAAGTAGGTAAATGCCATAGCGTGTATGATGAAATAATGTTATTGATTACAGTTAGTTAACTTACTCTCGGTACCTACTTTTATGTATGTTAAGGGGAAAATATTGATTCGTCACATTGTCATGACTCTTATGACGCCCTACTTTGTATGACGATCAATGACAATCTCTATGTTTATAAAACTTACCAGCAGACAGCGACGGGTGTGGAGTTAAATAAAAAAGAGGGAAACTTTGACTGTGACAGACGAGGAATCGAATGAGACGGTGGCCGAGTGGTATATGCATACGCCCGGATATCGTAAGACACAGGGTTCGATTCCTCGTCTGTCACAGCCAAAGTTGCTTTTTATAAGAGCAATTTATATTATTAAGTTTGTATAGTGTCAAAACACTATTTAATCAAAAATGAAATCATATATAAGAGGGAACTTAATGAGAGCTTTGAATTTTTTCTGTGCTTTTATTAAGGTGGTCTTAAAACTGCATTTTAATTCTTTTTCTGGACAAAGAAAATAAATGAGCTCTTTAATAAAAAATAGGGCTCTGCGTTTCATTTAAGTTATTGTATATTTTTCATGTTTATCTTTTACTTTTTAATAGCTTTTAAAAGTAAAATGGCTGGTTTTCCAGCTTAACTCCTTAGACAAAGAAGGTAGCAATAAATGTGTCTAACAAATAAACGATGGAGGTTTTCAAGGCGCTTTACCTCAATTTTTAAGCTCTACATAACGGAAACCACATGTATCACTATTTTATTTCAATAGGATAGGATAGGATTTCTTATAGTGTAATGGAACGCAAGCGTAGTTGTTTTGTTCCATATAATTATGTCTATCACGTCTTTCGCTGTCAAGTTGTTACAAATTTTCAAATGAAGAAATAAAACTTATTTTTATAATCAAACACACGTTTAATTCAGTACCACGGCTACGCAATATTTTTTTAATTTCTAGTCCATTATAGGTAGTATTATAAAAGACTTGCACAATTTTTTGCTACTGATCTTTTTGTCGAAGTTTTCGCACAACGAACACATCTTTGAACCAATTATTCCATTCGCAAAAACTTAATGAACAACACGAACCAGACAAAAAGCTGGACTAATTTTTGCGGTACCTTTCTATTAATAATCGAGCTAATTGCAGTAGATAAACGGCACGAGCGGAAGTATTATGTGGGTAGTTTTGAACGATCGCGTGCTCCTGCGACGGAAAGAGGACCGATTGGTTGATCCTTCCGTCTGTGGTCTACGTGTATGACTCTGTAATCTACTACCAGAAAGACAGCTGGTAAAAACGAATGATAAGTACTAAGTTGAACTTGTGTTCTTTTGCTTATAGCGGTAATAAACAATAACAAAATGTTGTAAAATCTATACTAAAATATTAGAACCGAAGAGTTTGTTTGTTTGTATCAGGAACTTCTACGTTTTTTTGGTGTGTAGTTTATTTATCGAGGAAGGTATTTGCTATTTGGGTATTCTTATAAAAAAAAAACATAATTCATCATCACGAGAATTTTGAACAAAATTGCCATGTAAATTTGATTTCAATAAACATTTTAGAAGCTATGACAATTTAAATATAACTCCGCACCAAAATAATGATGTACAACACGGGCTTGCAATAACTATGGCTTTTGGCCTCTTACTTCCAATGAGAATATTATGTGTTTTGCGTTCGCGGGCGACGCCGGGATGGACCGCTAGTACATGATAAAATGATTTTTATTTAATAGATATGTATTTATTTCACGATACCTATTGTTGTCATAACAATCTATAGCCATGTATTGATCTCCAGGGTATTGTAGTATCTATTAACGTCCCAATTATCATCAGAATGAACTTAAAAAAAAGTAAAAACCGACTTCAAAACCAAAATGCACTAAAAAGTCTTAAATAAACTCTTCACCATTGAAAGGAAAGGAATCCGTTTTAGGCAAACAATTTCTTTTTGGAGTCGGTGCTGTGATAGTTGATGCTTGATGGTCAAAGTGATGGCACCGACTCCAAAAAGAAATTGTTTGCCTAAAACGGATTCCTTTCCTTTCAATGGTAAAGAGTTTATTTAAAACTTTTTAGTGCATTTTGGTTTTGAAGTCGGTTTTTACTTTTTTTTAAAGTTTATTTTATTTCTTCACTTTTAGTGATTTCATAAGGGGGGGGGGGAGTTGCACCTTATGATTCATTTTTTTAAGAAGCTACAAATTACCTATCATAAGTTTCGTCATTACAATAACTGAACTCCTAAGCGTTAAGGAGTTCCACCATCAGCTCAGCCCCACAAGATGTTGACTATCAGGCGTAACAGCACGTCAACATTAAGATTGTAGTAAAGAAATACTATACGTGCCTTTAAAATTTGAGGGTTTCCCTCGATTACACCAAGATCCCATCATCAGATCCCAAAATGGAAAAAATGGGGCCAACTAGAAAGTACAATTTTTTTTCGATTCGGTTGACAAACGACTGAGATATGAGGTAACATACATACAAAAAAAAAAGATAAAAAAAACATATTACAGTCGAATTGATAACCTCCTCCTTTTTTGAAGTCTGTTAAAAATGACAAAATAGATAAAGTTATTGAAGTGAAATGCGCAAAACCCTTTTAATATAAAGTCATCTAAGTAATAAAAACGCTTAACCATATGTCCGTATAGTAAAGATAGCGTGTTTAAATCGATATAAATCTGCCTGTTAATTCATATGTTGCACTAAGATAAAATCTTGCGCACTTTCGAGATGTGCGGGCGCAAAGGAAAGCGGCTGCAAATCACGGAATATATGATTTAGTGCTGGAAAGTACGAGCTATTGTTATGCGATAATTTTATATGTATAAAAATAAAATTGTTATAATTATGTGTAGATAGTGACTTACTTTTACTGTGTGACTGTTTGGTGATAGTATATAAAAGTAAGTATAGTTCCTAAATAAAACATGTTTCTCGTGTGAAATAGATAAGGTTAGCCATGTCAGTATTACTTTAAAAAAAAGTATGTATTGGACTCTGATATTTCATTCTTCCAACTCTGTTGTACAAGTTTAGATATACCTGTATTAACCCTATTTGTGATAAATACCTAGCATTCATCATCAGTTATTCTAAATGAATTGAGGAGGAGTTTAAGCTAAATACTCCAAATGTAATATAATAATAAAATTTGACTTATTAATTTCTTTAAGACACAGAACACTTTATGCGTAATTTAAATCTTATCAAGTGTGGTTCAACACACAATATCGGCTTTTGAGTAAGTAGATACTTAGTTCTTGCTATAAAACATGACCTAGACACACAATAGGCCTGATAATAGACTTTACGATCGCAAAAACAACAAAGGAATTGAGCATTCGCCTATGTAAAAAGGATATAATTGTTTTTATTCACATAACAAATACATATTATTTGATATGAGTATAGAGAACTACTTATTTGTTAGTTTGCTGCTACCCAAACTTTGACTGGAAGATAGATAGTATAGATATTTCCCAGTGTAGAGGTAAGACCTCCTAATTTGTCTCTTAATGTTTTTTTGTTTACTTTTTCGGGTTCCGTAGCCGAATGGCAAAAAACAGAACCCTTATAGTTTCGTCAAGTCTGTCTGTCTGTCTGTCCGTCTGAATGTCACAGCCACTTTATTCTGTAACTATAAGCATCACACTGTTGATATTTGGTAGAAAGATGTATCCTGTTAACCGCTTTACGATTCTTATACAAAAAATAATGAAATTAAAACCTAAAACATTTTTTTTTGTCAAACTTATGCGCGTCTATGGATAGGTCTTTTAAATAGGTCATTTTCTTTTAAAGTCTAACGTTTGATATATAGCGGTTTGCAAAGTGGTGAAATGGGCGTCCCCCCCTCTCCAACTTCGGGTTCCCTCTATCTGGCAGAATCTTTTTGCTCCGAAAGTCACTTGGCATAATTTTCTTTAGTCGAATATTATTCAGGCAGAATTTTCTGTTAGCATAATTATTGTTTGGTCGAATATTTATATGCCCGAATTTGCAATGGCATACTTTTAAGATAGCAGAAATTTATAAGGCATATATTGCCTTTGGCAAAATTTTACTTTGCATACTTTTGCTAAGCATAATGTTTATTTGGCATAATTTGACTAGGCATACTATGAAGAAAGCAGAATTTCGTTTAGAATAATTTCACTACGCATATTGCTATTTCTTTTAAATAGTATTTTACTCTAAAATTGAATTAAAAAGTCATTAAGTTGTGGTACAAAAGTTAGTGACAGAAACGAATCGGTGCAAAACCGACTCCACGCAGTCTTGTTTGCCCCAACCCTAGAGTGTAATTAAAAATGCTGAGCAGCAGGTGGTTTAAAAGCTCGCCGCCGCGGCTGAGGCTGGCCGGCGAAGCCGGTCAGCAAGCCGAAGCTGCGGTGGTGAGCGAAAACCATCTGCGACGATAAGCTCGCGTGGGACTGCCGGAGCCGTGACAGAAACCGTGCATGTTGCGTGCTTGCATGCTGCATGCTGCATGCTTGCTTGCATGCTTCATGCTTGCTTGCTTGCTTGCTTGCGGCATGCTTGCTTGCTTGCTGCATGCTTGCTTGCTTGCTGCATGCTTTGCTTGCTTGCTTGCATGCTGCATGTTTGATTTTTATGCGTTTTGAACGTCTGATAAATGAGTGAATGCTAATTGATGTTCTGCGAAAGGAAGTTTATGCTATTTGATGATATGCCAAATAAAATTATGACAATAAAAAATATGCGAAACAAGGTAGACCCCCAACTTCTAAACTAAGCGAGTGTTAAAAAAATATATGTAGATCTTAACAAAAACTTTTAACGAAAATTGGTTTGGAGGCGATCGAACTAGTTGTTTTTGAGATAAAGCACAGTATCAACAACTGCAAACTTAACTTTGTTCTTCATACAAACATGGGCCCTGATTCTCGCGGCAGTCGAAGGTTTTTGTGTGGTAATTAGATTATGAGTTTTACTTTCACCGCTTTACTGAAAAATCCACACTTCAAGTTATATCCACGTCTACACGTAAAACTAATGTACGGACGGACGCATTAAAATCGTAACCCTGATAAAAAAAAAACTGTGTTTTTTTTTCGAAACAGAAAATTCGATCAGTGAACATTAAAGGTATGACTGGTAGAGAATGCCGTATGGCGTTATGACCTTTTGTACGAATTTTGGCAGTGCAATAAATATATAAATATTTTTTCTTATATACGTACTGGATTAAAGGTTGAATTGAGGCCCAGTTTACCAGTGCGTGTCAATATAACCGCGTGACGTCTATCGTTACAGCGAACCCCACGAGCTATAAATAACTATGCAGACAGGAAATGCATCAATTTAGGTACTTTGTCACAATTGAACCGATTCTTCCAATTTAAACGAGGTTTGTCTTGATTTAAATAGTGAAGACGCACGGAGCTGGCTGGGTCGGGAGCTACATCTCTTATTATTTTTGGAAGTTATGTTTTCATATTTATAATTTGATGTTTGTATTTTTGGTAAAATATTGTGTAGTACAGACAGTAAACAAAAGAAACAAGGAGTAAAATCGAAGTAATTATAAAATGTCATAAGCTTAACGAGGTTTTAAGACAAATATATTTAACTAGCGGTCCCCCGCGACTTCGTCCGCGCGTTTTGAGTTTGCCCCCTCCCCTCCCGTCGCAGCGTGATGTTTTATACCCTAAAGCCTTTCTCGATAAATAAGCTATCCAAAACAGAAATATTTTTTCAAATCGGTCCAGCAGTTCCTGAGAGAAGCGCGTTCAAACAAACAAACTCTTCAGCTTTATAAAGTCATAAAAGTCATTTATTTATGCAAATAGGCCCTCTGGGGGCACTTTTACACGTCCCAATATAAACCCTACCACAGCTTCGGGACAATTGTGGGCTAGTGCTGAGAAGACGCTGCGCAAGAAACTCAGTCACTATTGTCAATATAATAATAATAATAAATACGCAGGGCAGCTTGTGGCGAGCTGTTGGGCAGTAGCGACCCCACGTACCTGATTGCTCCAGGGAGAACCCCTGTTCTTCATCTCTGTCTTGCCTTCACTGGCCGGGCAGAGTGAATGCTGACGAGGGACAGGATCTCCCACCTCTTGCTTGCCTTCACTGGCTGGCTTGAGTGGAGATTCGCTAGAGCAGAGATGCTCGGGGGAAGGAAGTGTGCCAGTAAGATGCTTGTAGGGATCTTGAACGATTACCGGAATTGTCCTGAGAGCCGTGGTTCACCTCTCCACTCCCCTAGCACCTCAACTGTTGTTGCCTTCTTGTTGTTTACGTCACTTAGTGCTAGCAACTAATTTGGGGGGCCCATCGACTGAGTGTGCAAGTCACCCCCTGCCATTTTATCCGTGTGAGAAACATACGTCAGGCAGGGGCCATAGTTCTTCCATAGTCCCAGCTACCCGGTCCACCTAACACCCACACCCATAACCCAGTATCTTTGTGTCCATATCTTGCATTAGTCCTACACAAACCGGAGGTTGTCCTTGTGCAGTGCATACTGGGATAATCGTCGGTTTGTGTCACACAGCTTTTAAATTAATGTTGTCCAAAGGGCCTCTGCGTGTTGGCTTCGGCCCCATGTACGCCTTCCAAAGGTCCGGGAGCCCATGAGAGAATGGAAAAGACACAACATAATAATAATAACATTAATATATAATAATAATATTATTAGCGCAAGCGCACGTCGTACTTTAGCTGCGAACATTATTTTGGTGCGGAGTTATGTTAAAACTGTGATAGCTCCTAAGATATTTATTGAATTTAAGTGATATACAGGGCAACTTTGTTCTAAATAAAATGTTTGTGATGATGAATGTATTTATTTTGATAAGAATAAATACCTGTGTGTATAATACACCTCTAAAAATAATGCATTATTTTTTCACAAATTTATTAACATAAAATAGGTTGTAGTAATTTTTTATGTTAATAAATTTGAAAAAAAATGATGCATTATTTTTAGAGGTGTATTATACACACAGGTATTTATTCTTATCAAAATAAATACATTCATCATCACGAGCATTTCATTTAGAACCAAGTTGCCCTTTATATCATTTGATTTCAATAAATATCTTAGGAGCTATCACAGTTTTAACATAACTCCGCACCAAAATAATATTCGCAGCTTAAGTACAACGTGCGCTTGCGCTAATCTATACTAATATTATAAAGCTGAAGAGTTTGTTTGTTTGTTTGAACGCGCTAATCTCAGAAACTACTAGCCCGATTTGAAAAAATATTTTTATGTTAGATAGTCCATTTATCAAGGAAGGCTTTAAGCTATATAACATAAAGATACGACTCACAAGACCACAGCAGCAATGAAAAATGTTGCGAAAACGGGAGAAAGATATTCCTTTTGAGAGCTTCCGCTGCGTACGCTGCGGAAACCGCTTAAGTTACACAAAAATCATGTATGACAAGATTGTTCAGCATTAAGAGTTCTATAATAAAGTCCGCGACAGCATAAGTCTATCTTTTATGGTTGACTTACTACAACCTTTTTTATGTTAATAAATTTGTAAAAAAATAATGCATTATTTTTAGAGGTGTATTATACACACAGGTATTTATTCTTATCATAATAAATACATTCATCATCACGAGCATTTCATTTAGAACAAAGTTGCCCTTTATATCATTTGATTCCAATAAATATCTTAGGAGCTATCACAGTTTTAACATATCTCCGCACCAAAATAATGTTCGCAGCTTAAGTACAACGTGCGCTTGCGCTAATTGAACGCGCTTATCTCACGAACTGCTGAACCGATTTGAAAAAATATTTCTGTGTTAGATAGCTTATTTATTGAGAAAGGCTTAAAGATATAAAACATCACGCTGCGACGAGAGGGGAGGGAGCAAACTCAAAACGCGCGGACGAAGTCGCGGGGGACCGCTAGTATATTATAAAGCTGAAGAGTTTGTTTGTTTGAACGCGCTTATCTCAGGAACTGCTGGACCGATTTGAAAAAATATTTCTGTGTTGGATAGCTTATTTATCGAGAAAGGCTTAAGGATATAAAACATGACGCTGCGACGGGAGGGGAGGGAGCAAACTCAAAACGCGCGGACGAAGACGCGGGGGACCGCTAGTTTCTGATAAAACTGTCGTGCTCGTGTCGTATCAAGTGTCCTAAAATTCTCCTTCTTCTACTCTCAAATGTTTCTATTAGTTCCTCTTTTCCTTGACTATGTTTAAAACTTCCTCATTCGTTATTTTCTCCGTCCAGCTGATTATTTCCATCCTCTTCCAGCACCACATCTCAAACGCTTCCAGTCTCTCCCTATCTTTCTTGGTCAAGTTCCACGTTTCACACCCATAGAGTGCTATACCCCCGATGTACACTTTCACATGTTTTTTGCGAATACTGTTGGATATCTGGATTTAAGTAGGTAAGTGCTCGTATGTCACAGCCACTTTATTCTGTAACTGTAAGCATTACACTGTTGAAATTTCGTACGAAGACGTATCCTGTTAACCTGTTAAAATGTAAGTCCCATACATGAAACTAAAACCGTTTTTTTTTGTCAAACCTATGCTTGTGGGGTCTATGGATAGGTTTTTTAAAATGTCATAGAGGTTTTTAAAACCATTTTCTTTTAAAGTCTAACGTTTGATAGATAGACGCTTCCAATGTGGTAAAATAGGCGTCCCTACCTCCCTAATTTCTAAACTAAGCAAGTGTAAATTTGGAAAAAAATACATAAGGTAGATCTTAACAAATACTTTGAACGAAAATTGGTTTGGACGGAATTGAACTAATAGTTTTTGAGATATAGTACATTTTCAACAACCGCAAACGTAAATTTGTTCTTCATAAAAGCACTATAAAAAACAAAGTTATAATTGCTGTCAACAAAATATTGTGGTATTTTAGCTAAGTGGATACCTAATTCAGTAAAAGTTAGCACGGAACCCTCAGTTCGCGAGCTCGACTCGCACTTGGCCGGTTTTTTAAGTTAAAAGCTTGCCTTTCCATCGCAATCCTTGCTTTTATGTCTGGTTTACATCTGGAGTTATAATTTTTATTACAGCATCATAATAAAACAAAACATTGTTTAAAATATTATTGCAGCGTCAACATCTCGTACATACATTCTCATAACCATTTGCCAACGGTACGTAAGTAAGTGTTGTACAAGAAAAACTAAAGGCTAACGCGTTTACTGCTTTCTACGCGATAACATCGGCATTGTCCGCGTTTTTCCCTGGGAAACTGTGTTACTTCCGACTGACACTGTGCCGTATGCGCATGAAACCAAACGGTCGATAAATTGCTGTACAAAGCAACATACATAGTGTCCATTTGGGTCAAAATATAACATTGGGTCGTACAATGTGTTGTAGTAATGGTAAGCCTAGTACTAGGCTTACGCATAAACAAAAGCATTTATAAAGATTTTCTGCATGACTGTAGAAAATTTCAGAAATTATGGCGCTAATTTAATGAGTATGTCAGTATGTATGGCGCGATCGCTGTTACGTTGCATTTACAACTTGGTCAGCTTATAGAAGAATTGCTTAAAATTCTTCTTATTGATGTTACTTTTGTTTCATTCGTATTTGAATGCTGAAATTAATAGGATTGCTTATTGATGGACTATTTTAATTTGTTTAATGTATATCATATCTTGTTGTTTCATGGAAGCTGCGTTTTCATTCACATAAATTGGAACACTTGAGATCCAGGAAAAAAACTTTTTATCTGCATTATTGCGTAAAGATAAATCATTTCAAGTTATCTTCGTCATAAAATTGCATCAAGGATACATGTTACAGCTTTTTATTTGAGTGTAAGTGTACTGGACTACTGGTGTATTAGGAAAGCCATGTTTTATGATTTTTCGAAACTAATTAATTACGTTGGTGTGACTGAAACTGAACTAATGCTTAAAAAAATCAAAATAATTGAGACCTATTGCTGGTTGTTTTTTCAAACTGTTACATCGAGCCGTTTCCGAGATCTGAGATATCCCACAAAATACTCCCAGCAAGATATTTAATAACTCAAGAACCATAAGTCATAAGACACACTCATTTGACAAACATTCAACACGCAAAATAAGCTATCTGTTCACATACTTTGATCCGGATTTAATCGTTTTTTGAAAAAAGTTTTGCTTGGGTTAGGATTTCAAAATTAGGTACTCCAGCCAAATCTGTTTTTCTCGAATAACTCGAAAACTATCATTCAAACAAATTTTGCTATTGCTACCTCATAATACACTAATTTTCTGTTATACTCACAATTTATAAAGCACATTTTGATGGGGTAACGCACTCTTGATAAACAATTCCGTGAGGAATTAAAGAGTATGGGATGACCTATTCTACAAAGTGGTGGTACTCAGGACAAAGCATGAAAATAAGCCTCAGGAAAGTATTATCGTAATTTGTATGGACAATCTCATATTTACCAGTTCTTGCCAACTCGAAGCATAGGAGTTCGAAATGTTAATAGTATCCTCCACGCGTTGCAGGAGAAAAAAAACATATAAGCTTGTTATTGACTTGTTTTTAGCAAAGGAGTTTTTCTTAACACTTGCATTATCTAATATTTGTTAACAATAATATTAATCTTGTTACCAAAAGTCTGTAAAGATCCTCGACTCCTTGTGTCTTTCTTAGATTACTGGCGTTAATTTTACAACCTAAACTCATATTAATATATAATAAGCGAATAAAATGATAATTGATGAACTAAGATTCAGTAAGCATCACAAAAAATAATCAGTTCCACGTTAGTTTTCATCACAACTAATCACAACACGTCAAAATCCCAAAAACTTTCCTTGTCATTTGTAAAAAATCCCTACAGTCGAAGTCTGAAGCACAAGAAATGTTAAAAACAATAGAATTCGCGTAGTTCGCGCGAAAATCAGTTTTTTTCTGATTTTCTGCTGCATCAGATAAAAGATGCTCTTCGAACTAACGTAGTAATATCGTATCGTCGTAATTTCTTTGATAAATAATAATAATAATAATAAAAAATAAGCTTAGTACAAAAACTTCTCAATAAAACACGAAAACACCAATTTTGTATAAGCGTTTCTCGAACGCCACCTGGTTATTCTACAGGGAAACTATGTTAAGACTTCCGTACCAGTTGTAAGTTCCTCCCTAAAACATTTTTGTCAAAAACCAGGATACAACTTGTTTTGCTAGTAATAGAACTAATCCTCCTAAAGTCTGTTTCTATTTCTTGTCCAAAATTGTAAACAATCTTGACATTATTATTTTCCGAAATAATTCATTTTAAAATACGACAAACACAAAACTCACCAATGACATAGGTTATTCATAGTTTAGCATCGAGATCTTTTTATATCAAACAGTAAATGAATTTTATTCGCTGATATTATTTTAAAAGTTATAAATAGAATGTTTACATTATTGGACTATATAAGCTGTATAAACCGGGACCAACGGCTTAACGTGCCTTCCGAAGCATGGAGATGCATACTCGTGATATACGACCATATAATATATGGTCGGAATGGTCACCCATCTTAACACGACCGCGATGTAGGTTGTTTCACTTCGGTATCAATACCAAAGCGCTGCTACCACTGCGCTACGAGCACCTCAACGACCGTATCAACTACTTTTTGATCAGATTCAAGAATACATGCTGAATTGCCGTGCCACAGTTTCTTAACACATCGTGACCCAGACCACACGCAAATCCCGTAAGTGTGGCGAATCGAACTAAAATTGAGGTACAGTGGCGAGCACTTTTACAGATTACAGACCCAAGCATTTACAACCGTATTGCAAGCATATAGAGTTATATGTGTATACTTTCATTGCTCGTGGGTGTACGGTGCGCCTGCGCAAGTGAATAATGAAGATTGCGCAAGCAACGACGCTTGCAAGATAACGGTTTATGGGCTTTAGGAAACTTACTGTCTGCCTACAGGCTGAGGTTTGTCAACCTTTTGAAGAGTGGGGTTTTCTTTTTTTCAAGTCCTAACTGTATTTAAAAAGTTGTGTATGTATAAGCATATTATTATGTTGTCGTACATTGTCCAAGTTCTATTAGTCATTTACCCTAGATACAAAAGGTTCAAAAATTATTACATCGACAACAATCCATAAGTCTGGTAATAAGCCAACAGCAGAGATGCAAATTGCAAGAAACCGGCCAAGTGCGAGTGGGACATAAACACCAAAAGTTGTGTATCTATCAAAAAATACTATGGTGCTTTGAAATTTATTCATGCCTTAACAATCATCCCCATTTTAAGGCTATTGCGAGAAGCCTAGCCAAATCAATTGGCCGTTATCTTCACACTATTTCGTCACAATCGCATGACCAAAAACAATGCAAGTGCTGTAACTGACGAAATATTAATTGGCCTAGATCCAAGAGCGATCATAGAATTCGTATGCATGACGAATGATAACCGGCGCCTGTGAGGTTACCCAAGGCTTTTGGGAAAAGAGAACTATATTAGAGGTTTGAGCTCCTGGTCTAATAGGTGCAGACTAGCATTATGAATTGTATAAGATAACTGATCGTTACTTAAAGAACTTAACTTTACAGAACCAGTAGTAAGTAACTCTATAACCTATTAATAATATTTGAAGTTTACTTTTAAAATTAATTGACCGAATTTGAAAAGTCTTTCACTGGCAGTAAGGATCCATTTGTTTTGCATGACATAGACTTATTGCACTACAATTAAAACATTTGCATGTAACATGTTAATTAAAAATTTCTGCATTCAATTATCTACTTACTCTTTCTCTTTATGTTTCTACTCTCGATGATAAATGCTTGTTTAATTAAAATTAAACGATATCGTATGACGTTAGTTCGCTAATGGTCAGATGCAGTTTAAATAAGGGTTTTTATCACTGGTTCTGTTTTTTGCAATCAAATGTGATGACGTCAATACTTTTACCGTGTTTTTGTAATTATTTATGTGCCGACTCGCGATAAATTAAAAATATCTCGCACGCACGGTATATAGGGTGAAAATTTTAAAAAATAAGATGAAAAATTAAAAAAATAAATAAGTATGACGTGGTCGTTAATAACGGATGTCTGGCATTTTGATTCGTTGAGTTCCTATCTTATAAATAACTTTTCCCTTACCCGACTTACGTCACATTAAACTTTCACATAAATATTTTTACATGGTAAACTTTCTTATGTTTTGAGTTGTAACGACGATGTTTACGCGTAAATTAGTTAACAAAAAAGGCATTAAATAAGAAACCGTGACGCGTGCGTTCGGGCTACTGTTCACTCTGCATACAAGAGGTACCTACCTACTACCTCAGGAAAGATTTTAGAGGGTATCGTTTGAAAATCAATTTTTGATTGCCTAACTTTGTTGTTGGTCTGGTTAGGAGTTAATATTTTGTTGACAGCAAATATAAATTTGGTTTTTATAGTGTATGTATGGAGAACAAAGCTATGTTTGCGGTTGCTGTAAATGTGCTATCTCAAAAACTACTATTTCTTTTACTATTTCGTATCCGTCCAAACCAATTTCGTTGAAAGTATTTGTTAAGATCTACCTTACGTATTTTTTTCCAAATTTACATTCGCTTAGTTTAGGAGTTAGGGAGGGAGGGACGATCGATTTTTTATTTCCCAATAAGTGTGTTAAATTTTGGAAGTGATGCTTGATATTTGTATCATTGTAAAAAAAATTGTTTGTTTACGAAACCATTGGAAGCAAGATATTGTGTCGAGATTCCAACTTATGGACCAGTGTAAGTATCATCAAAATCAATTCAGTAGTTTTGGCGATATGAATTAAAAAAAAAAACTATTAAATAAGAAAAATAGGTTCTAACTTAGAACCGTCTTCAAAAATCTCGATAAAATGGCTGTAATAACACCTTTGTCTTATGTTTAGGAAAAAACAATTCATGTGGAGTTTTAGGTCTGTTCATAGAGTTTTTTAAAGCGGCTTGAAAGTTTGAACACGTTATTTTTTACTACACAGTATTTCTTTTTGCTCTTATATCTTATTTAAAAAACTACCTCGGTGGCGCTGCGGTTAGAGGGTTGCACTTCGAGACAATTCGATTCCCGGGTCGGGTCAGAAATATGTACCTGTGTTTTTCTGTTCAGAAATTCTCAGGGTAGCCCGGAGTTGGAAAGTTGGCGGTGTTTCACCTTCAACTTCAACAATCAAAAACTAACATTTGACAAAATGCGTGACGTTAAGACTAAACAGATTGATGAAAATTTATCTACTTATTCGTTTTACATTAATTATCAGCGAAAATTTATACCTACATACATATATCCCAAGTTTTAAGAATAATAAACAGTGATGCTTATTTCAAGAACATTTTTTTTTCAAAGATTGAAAAGACTCTAGCTGTGATTGGATTCATTACAGTGATTCATGAAAAAAATATTATTATTATTATTCAATAATTTATTATTATTATTATACATGAAAAAAAATGGATTATTTCATAGCACACATTTGTTTACCACAAACCAAAACAAAATATGTATTTAAAAGCTATTTTATTAACCGTTACTTTATCATCAAAGAAATTATTAAAAAAATGTAATGGCGTCATAACTTTGTTTTGATGAAGTTAACATTGTAATTAAAACAGCTAATTAATTGTACCGAGAGCTAATAATTATTTTGTTTTTACGGTAAGCACACAAAGGACATAGATTTACATCATAGATACGGTATAATTAATAAGGCAAGGATAAATTTAAAAAATGTTTTCAACCAAACTTTCAGGAACATGGGTTTTGTTTGACATCAAACACTTTCCGATGGAATTAAAGTAGGTAGCAAAGACAATTTTTCAATCAGTCATTTTTTTAAGTGTAAAACCTAGTTCAAAATAATGTAAGTTCTAAAATAGTATAAATCTAAAACTTTTTTTAAAGCTGAGTAAGAATCTTAAATTTCAGGCAATTTAATTCCCACTCAGGTTAACTTATAATATGAATAATATAATAATATTATAATTATAATAATACTACAATGATCCCCGCAGGGCAGCTTTGTGGCGAGTTGGGTAACGACACCACAGGCCTAATCCGAGTGTTCCCGAAAGTCGGTCAAGACCCTTGTCTTCGACATGCCGCAGTGGAACCCAAGGGGTTCTGCAGGACTGTCACTCACTTCTGGCTCGCCTTTGTCGGCTGATCAGAGGGGAGTCGCGAGAGCGTGATGCTCGGAGACGGTGGATGTTGTTGCGTAAGTGGCGAGTGGACACCTGATGCCGGCCCTCAAAGAGCACGTGATCGTTGTTTAAAGTCCACCCTTAGCCGTCAGCGTAGTGTGGTCTATACGACCCATGACACCAGGGGGGGAGGGGAGCATTTAGTTGATGACGAGTCACTACCAGCCATTTTATTCAGTTTAAAAGGCTATGAACCAGGCAGGTGATGCGCAGTTTCAACCTCCATAGCCCGATTGCCCAGTTCATCTAGCACTGAAACAATAGTAATATTTTGCAATAGTCCTATACTAGTCGGGGGTTGACCTTGGGTGCACTTGTATAGTGCATACAGGGATCACACACACACACAGGGATGTCACACTTCTTATAGATTAATGTTGTCAAACGTCAACCTCTGCTTGGTGACTTCGGCCCCATTTACGCCTTCCAAAGGTCCGGAACCTCATGTTCCTGAAATTGTAAAATGACTACATTGATATTAATATTAATGTAATAATATTATAATAATATTATCACTGTCACTGACGACTGGGGATAGCGTCGTACAAGATGTATGCTACCATATAATTTTTCACTGACACTGATATATACGTAACTGAACGGCACGTGTCGGCACTGTGCCGGCTTTGACGGTAAGAGCTGGATCAGCTCTTACCGTCAAAGCAACATCGCAGTACACACGCAGCTAACGATTCACCCTATATATCAAGTTTCCAGAAGATATTGTCCTAAAACGAAGTTTTTTGCCTGTATTTATAAAAATAGATAGCAATGTTTTGTTGAAGGAACCTTTCTAGCATTTTGTCGTTTCCTGTAGCCTTCAACGACTTTTACAAGATAATACATGCTCTAGTTATTTTTACCTTGCGTTAGGTTAGGTTTCAAGTTATTCGTTTTAACGAAAGGTCGAAGATTAAATTTCCATGGAAATTTCTGTGGCCAAAGTTGTTAAGGATAAGAGTGCGTGTTGTGATTCCTGTGGCCTATATTTTGTTTGAGTACGTGGTACTTGCAAATATGTATTGGTGACGCGACCAGTTTTCCTTGTTAGCGTTGACTTATTTTCTCCAAGACCAGAAAAATATTTGTTTTGTCTTTAGTACCTACCTTTTGAAAAAGGTGAGCTAAAATTCATTCATTTACTAGTGACGTATTAAAATTTTAACTGATTCCTAGAATTGTTTTTCATTGTGTTTAAATTGGTGTAACCATATTTAATCGATTATTTTTTTGCGTGGAAGTAAGAATACGTAAGCGCCAGACGTCAGGAAAAGATTCTTTGCATAGTTACACCAAATTGTAGTTCCAAAATTGTTTGCACAGTGATAAGCTCTCTTTTCTACAATGACGACTATACTTAGTTACAAATCAGAAGGCTTATCAGGTGGATTAATTAGAAGCTTAGATAACGATACTATTTCGATCTCAGTGTCCACAGCCTGTTCTTATCTTTGATATTTAGGTCGACAGGTGTTATCATTTCATCAGTGTGATGTGTGTAGTCAGCTAGGTCACCTATTTTAATTAGTTGTGGCGATTATTGGATGCACCTGCACGCATTCACTCAAAGGTACATGCGCGCGCCCAGTGGGATTTAATCAATCAATTTATTTAATTTATTGTCAGTATATTATACTAACACTATTTTTAAGGGTGCGTGCACTATTAAAAACTATGAATCTTGTCTGAAATAAAATTGTATTTAATTTAATTGTAATTTCAGGGGCATTTCGATGCTTGTATTTGCCTATAATGTAGGTTAAAATTCAGTATATCAAATATTAACATGAAATCATGAGCATGAAAATCGCACTTTGCATTCTCGCGATCGCGATTGGAACTCTAGCGATGTTTAAAATTTTGACCCGTTAAATTTATTTTGTGAATGTAAACAGATTAAAGGTTTACAGCCTGAAAAGAATTTTAAAAAACGGCCACGTTCAAATCAAAATTCCCGAACTTCATGCCGTCTACTTATAAAATCGTCCTTGTTACACCCTAGATAGGTAGCCAGTGCTATCATCATCTCTTCAGTGACGGATCTAATTTAGAGCCAAAAATAGGAATGCTATTACCACTAACACGCTCAACGTTGGTGGTAATCGAGACTATACTGTTAAACTTTATTCGTATCTCCAAATATACTCATCTCTTGCACTCGCAACGTCATATGACATGAGAAAAAGGGACAGCTGGATTCGGAAATAAGGAAACCATGGGACGGAGTAGGCCCTCAGCTGTGGAAATGTCTTTTATCGTTAGTGTAGCTGTGAAAAATTACTGCCGGTTGACAAAATCATTTTAAAAGATGCAATAACAAATAAACTAACGGTATACGAAACTGAGACGTTTTTCATGCCACTTTTTTCATCTTCTCCTCCCAGGTACCTACTAACTACTGATTACTGAGTACTGATTACTTGGTATTATTATTATGAATTAAATGTTCTCTTTTTAACCGACTTCAAGTATCTATCTAAGTCAATTGTCGACCGATTCGAAAAATTTTTTCGCCCACCTAGAGGGTCCTTCCCACCTTCTTATTGGTCCCATTTTTGCCAATTCAGGATCTGGTGATGGGATCTTGGTGTAATTGAGGGAAACCCTCTTTTTTTTACTTGAATCTTAATGTTGACGTGTCGCCACTATCACTTTGACCATCAAGCATCAACTATCCTTTCCTTTCAAGGGTAAAAAGTTTATTTAAAACTTTTTAGTACATTTTGGTTGTGAAGTAGGTTTTTACTTTTTTTTTAAAAGTATTTTTTAGGTGAGGTTAAAAATTAGGTGAACGAGAGATAGTTTAATACATTAAGATGATACGGAGTTACATTAATTAGGAGTGAAATGAAAAATGAAGGCACCAGTAGTGACGTCAGAAATGTCTGTTTTGCGGTCGACCTATAGTTACAAAGTATGAGCGAATACGGACAGTTCGAAAACATAAATCTTACTTTTATTTTTATTGTGGATTCGTGATTCAGAGCAATATTCAATGAGGACATTTGATACCCACAGCTAAATATTTTGCTCAAAAGTGCTATTGTTTTGCTCCACTTTCAAACTCTTGATTCGTGACTCTGAAAGTCGTGAAATGTTAGAGCGATTTATTCATTACGGTAGTACTTCTACTTTTATAGTCAGTGAACAGGGAAGTAGATTTGAGTAACAACTATTAAGTTTTTCGGCGATGCCCTTACTATGAGACAAGGCTGGGTTTGACGTCACTTAATAAGGTCGGAGTGGAATCGCTCGCCGTGAATGTGTGATGTTGAAATGTGGATATGGATATGATATCTTATGTAAGGATATTATCTGGTTAAAATAAGAATAGACTTGTCAAACATGACATGTTCTCGCTTTCCGGCTCTATTACACTATATTGTGTCAAAACAGTTTCTTTTTGCACATTCTTACGATAACCAGCTAGTAATGTTTTTGATATACCTAGGTTGTAAAAGTATCTGAATTTTAATTTACACCTCCTGTGAGACAATTGAGAGAAAAACCTTGCGAAATTTGTGGTCTCTTATGGATATGACACTGTGAGTGTTATAAACATTCTAAACCATTAGATAGCGAAGCATCATCAATTTCCAAGTTGAATTTATTCTGTAATGATTAATTACTTGGCCCGCTGTTGCATAAACGAACGGAAAATGGCACTAAATGTTGCGCGTAATGACGTATCCATAAAAGACCACAAATTTCGCAAGGTCAGACCGACAGCACGGTAGCTTAATTGGTAGAGCGTTTGGCCTGGTAAGCCAAGAAGTTGCTGGTTCGAATCCCACCCGTGCGCAATTTTTTGGTTTCTAATTTCATCTTTATGAATATTTTAAATTGGTAAAGAAGAAGCCCAAATTAAAAATAAAATTATTAAATGACAATTGAGTTGACTAATGTGACCCACTAACCACCATATTTCATGATCTTTTGTTTTTCTCGTCTCCTTTCACAAAGTACGAGTATCATCGTGATTTATTCTTAACTGTTCAAGTTACTAAAGAAGCGTTATCAAAGTCACGGAGAACGGTTTCTTTTCCATCTGATTAATTATTCTTCTGTTAACGGCCCAACGGTTAACTCTATGCTCGGCTCGCGATTTTCACGGAGATCAAACTTTTTACGTACTGTTAAATACGAAAGCGATTGGCTAGTACGAGGGTCAAACTGAAAGTTCTTAGAAAATCAAAAACTGATTACATTAGCCAGTTATTAGTTTTATTATATCTTTTCAAAATATTGTCCATTGACGTCAATACACCGCTGCATGCGATGGAACCACTGTGAAAAGCACTTTGCCCACTCGTCCTTAGGGGTCTCTTCAATGGCATCGCGATACGCAGCCACCGCTTCTTCAGCATTCATAAACCGCTTTCCTTTAAGTTTTTCTTTAATTTTTGGAAATAAATAAAAATCACAAGGCGCGAGGTCGGGGCTATACGGCGGGTGACCCAGTAATTCAACGTTTGATGTCGCCAAATAGTCGATCGTTCGCTTGGCGGTGTGCGACGAGGCGTTGTCGTGGTGAAGGAGGATCCTACTGCGAGGTCGTTTCTCTCGAACTTTTTCCAAGACAAGTGGCAAACAATTGGTAGTGTACCATTCTGCAGAAACTGTTTTTTGATCCTCTAACACAATTGTTGCGAAATGACCTATCCTTCCAAAGAACGAGGCCACCATTTTTTTTTCCCGCACTTCGATCTCTCTTCACTTTAGTTGGCAACTCCTCGAAAGGAAACACCCACTGAGCAGATTGTCTTTTGGTTTCAGGATCATAACAGTAAATCCAGCTTTCGTCACCTGTTAGTATGTCGAACACAGCATTTGAGTCACCTCCGTTAAATCTTTCAATCATTTTACGGCACCAATCCACACGATGGAGTTTTTGAGCCTTAGTCAAATTATGAGGTATCCACCGGGCGCAAAGCTTCCTGACCGCTAAATGTTCGTGGAGGATTTTGTGCACTTGACTCATACCGATGCCTAAGCTTGTCCGAATCTGCTAATAGGTCACTCTTTTGTCAGTCTCTATCATACGCCGCACAACACAGATGTTATTTTCAGTCGTCGCCGTAGAAGGCCGTCCCTCACGTACATCATCAGTGAGATTAGTGCGACCACGTTTAAACTCATTAAACCAGTTGTAAACAGTCGCACGAGATGGGGCTTCATCGCGAAAGGCCAATCGTAGTCTATCATAACTTTCTTGTTGACTTAAATGACAGCGAAAGTCATAAAAAATCATTGCACGAAAATTTTCTCGTGTTAAATTCATGTTGACGTGACACAGACAATTTTCAATTTGCCGCCAAATCGTAAAACAAATGACAAATGAATGAAATATATACTCAGTAATATTGGCAAAGAGTTCTATTTTCAAATTTTAGAATATTTTTTTTATTATATTGTTTATAAGTGGCCAGTTCTAAGAACTTTCAGTTTGACCCTCGTATTGACGTTGCGTGGCGTGAAAATGCTTGGAAAACGCATATTTAGGAAAAACTCGCGTTGAGTGGAAAATGTATGCTTTACGTTTAATTTAGTAATCGTCTTCCTGATGACGTCTCGTTATTAGTATTTTTTTTTAAGGAAACATGATCTTGGTCTTCAAAAAGGAGAAGGAGCATTCTGGAAACTCTACTTATCGATTGCAATTAAAAAACATTTTGATACACCAGCGCTTAACAAAAAAATCTGTAATCAAATTAAAGAAAAAAATCATTTGTATTTTTAAGAATAAATTATAATTGACCTAAAAAAACAAAATGAAATTAAAATGATATGCCGTTGTCAGAAACATTGTCGTGAAAGTATGGAAGCAATACTGCTTGGGTTGCCGACAACTTTGTCAATTTAAGAGAAAAATAATGATTTGATTAAAGTTTTAATTAATATTTCAAAGATATGATAATAAATATTGTTATGTTTCCTAACCTTGACAAAAAAGCCAGTCTTTTAAGTTATGTTGCTTTAATGTAACTACCTATGGCACGGCCAGTAATATGTCACCACCATTTCCCTTCACAACTTCACGTTCAATAAAGGTACACTCGCACTCTGTGCGACTCACGTACATGTATAATGAGCTACCCGCCTTCCATACTGATTGTTGAAGTATGTTACGATGAGCTGATAACGGCACGTTTCCTATCGCAAACAAAAAAAAAAAACACTTAACTTGTTTGAACATGTACAATTTGTGACGAGTTTTTTTTCCGTTTGTTTTTTGACTTGCAGTTTCTATTTCTAGCACAACGCGTTGTGTATATCACTGTAATAGATACTACTACCCGTCGTACAAAAAATATACGTGATAACTAAACTGACTACAAAACTTCTATCAATCTTTGATAGACTAATATGGTCACGAGTCATAACAAAAAGTTGAGCTTTTTGTTGTCAAGTTAATAAGATGAGGGTTAGCAAAGGGTAAACAAAGGAGAAATCCTTGAACCCTTTATGAATGACAATAAGAAATAGACTGATCAAAACAAACCCAAAATGGATATCATTGTTTTCATACGAGTTTTTTGTAGGATCAGTATACCATTCTGCTTCATTGTACGGTCAGCATTTTTCGTTTTAAATGCTTAGGTTCGCTTCGTTATATTTCGATTACAGTATTATTATTTTTCTCGTATCATTAGAAAACTTTTGCAAGCAAAAATATATGTGACTTTGAGATGGTGCATAACGAGAATGTGTGATGAAGTGAATATAATAAAATATAATACAGTAAGCTGGTAAAAAATATGGTTCTTTGGGGCTTGGAGTCATAAATAATTAAACTGATAGTCAAATTGTTCAATTTGTAAAAATTGATTGTGCAATTTACAAAAAAATAAAAAATAAAAATGAAGGAACAGACCCGGACTTGACAGTTTTTGAAGTGTTTGTACACCGACTTATGAATTCTTACATTTCTTTGTTTCCACAAGTCCTGTGCAAACAATATGAAATGAGGAATTTCCATTGCGAAATTGTAAAATAAACATGAATCGTAATTCTAAAGTGTATACGTTATAATTTATTTTTGTACTTTTATTTAATTTATTCAATCAAGAACTTGATTATTCAAATAAAAATCAATTTAATGCTAAAGTGTTTCTCTCCCAGTTCAATCATGTCATATCGTGTCATTTGACTTATTCTTAACGAAAAAAAATTATATATATAAGAAAATTTAAGGTTTTATGTGGTGTTTTAGTTTACTGGCACTTCTGATCATTTCTTGCTCTGCGGACGACGCTCTGTCGAAGGAGGAATCGGTAAATAGGTATGTATTCACCGGGCCGCTTCGCCGAGCTGACATTTATTATCACTATCTACGTTAAAAACAAACAAACCGTTGCTTGTTTACATATTGTGGCGGGTTTTTGCACGTGATGACTCGCCTAATTAATAAATAGACAGGGCAACAATTTGAAAAGGTTTTATGAAATATGTGACCCATATTGAAAAGTGGTTTAATTTGAAATTTATAAAATTATTTTGCTTTAAATTTCCGCGAAGCGACGCCGGCGCAGGCAACTAACTACACGAACCGTCACCGCGTTTAGTATTAGTTCAGGCAAATGCAGGATGCACCACCCGCCCTCCCTCAATACGCATGCGGCACAGCTGATGCAATTAATAGTACCCAACACCAACGTGCAAAAAACCTCGACGCGTTTCGCCACTACACGTGGCATCCTCAGGAGATGTTGTCGCCTCGGTGGAGCATGGACGACTGAACTGTGTCGACTGGCGAACAGGCCTTTTATACTTTCCGTCCACTAATGAGGTGACGTAATCGTTGTCACGGAAATTTGAAAATGAAGTTAATCCGATGGTAGTTGACGGTTATTATTAATAGATTGTTGATTTGAAAATATATTTAGAAGTGGAGAGGTGGTATAACTGACCTGTTCGTTCAACAATGTAAGCGTATTATCTTTATTATGTTTTATTATTTCTAATTGTTCCAAAACGGATAGTTTCAAGCCTTTTTCACAAGTATGAAGGACAGAAAATGTATGATTATCAGGAATACTATGTCCTGAATCTAAAAGATGTTTGGCAAAATGAGACCTCTCAGGATGGTTGTTTCGGTAAGCGGAAATATGTTCTTTATAACGTGTGTTGAAGCTACGGCCGGTCTGACCTACATAAATGGCGTTACATGCACTACAGTTAAGCCTATAAACACCAGATTTTTGGTGTTTATCAAGCTTATCTTTTCCGTTACAAACTAATCTTAAAGAATTATTAGTTTTAAAAGCTACGCGGATATTTTGACGTTTTAATGTTTTAGAAATACGCTCCGACACCTCTCCTAAGTAAATCAAACTAGAATTATACCTGTCTACCCTTTCTTCAGGAACAGAGTATAATAAACTAGTTATGATTTTGTTAGTCTTGTTTTTTATTAAGTTGTCAATAATGCATCTCTTGTATCCGTTTGATATGGCGATATGATACAAAATATTAAGTTCTTTATGGTAATTGTCTTTACTAAGTGGTACAGTGAAGAGACGATGAATATATGAATTGAACGCGGCCATCTTATGTTGCCACGGATGACAAGATGATGCATGAATGACAGTGTCAGTATGTGTTGGTTTTCGATATATTTGAAATTCATGTTTACCCTGCACCCTTGTTATAGTTAAATCTAAAAAGTTAATACTATCGTTTTGTTCTATTTCTAATTTAAATTTAATTTTAGGATGGATGTTGTTAATTTTAGAAAGAAAAATATCTAACTGTCTATTAGTTCCGGTCCAACAAATCAAAATATCGTCAACGTATCTATAATAATAAAGTATTTTTCTTTCTTGAATTAGGTATTTATTTTCAAAATAATCCATAAAAATATCTGCCATTAATGGACTTAAAGGAGAACCCATTGCTAAGCCCTCCCTTTGTCTGTAATATAGATTGTTGAACCGGAAATAATTTTGTTTCATGCATAATAATGTTAATGATATGAGATCTTCTACCTCCCCCGGATGCAATCGCTGTTTTTCTAAGTGATTCTTTAAAATATTAAGGCATTCTTGATAAGGTACGTTGGTAAATAAACTTTCTACGTCTAATGATATCAACTTTGCATTCCGAGGGAGAGAGACAGATTGTATTTTCTTAATTAAATCTAAGCTATTTATTAAAGAATATTTTGGTTTGAATGACGATTTCTCCCTTAATATTGTATTTAGTTGTTTAGCTAATTTATATGCCGGTGCGCCGATGTATGAAACTACAGGACGCATTGGCATATTTTCTTTGTGAATTTTTGGTAACCCGTATAAACATGGACTACGTGGATTCATTTCTAATAATTTGTTATTATGTTTATACGGGCTATCCCGAAACAAAAATTGAGTTGAATTAATTGCTTCCTTTATATCGGACGCGAATGTTTTGGTGGGGTCTGATTGTAATAGTAAGAAATCGTCACTCTGAATTATATCTTCTACTTTATGAATATAATTGTTACGTTCCATAACCACCACCGTGTTACCCTTATCAGCTTTGGAGACGATCAAATCGTTTTCAGTAATTTTAACAGACAGTGATTTATAAATATGAAAATCCTGATTAGGTGACCTACGATTTGATTGTCTCAAAGCCGTTCTAATCTGATCAGCTGTTACATTAGTGGCTAAGGATTTAACATGCTGTTCTTGTTTACTACATACAACAGCAATTTCCACGTCAACCGCCAATCTTTCTAAAGTTTTTTGATTAATTGACGGTCTTAAATTATATTTTAAACCTTTACTTAATAATGAAACTTCGTCACTGGACAATTCAACATTAGATAAATTTTTAACGCGAGGATAGAATGTATGTGATTGCGGCTGTTCGTGGAAACCCCGCTGCATGTTATCAAGAGACTCGCGCTTCAACACACGTATTTTTCTACATTGAATTATGTATTTTTTGTGTGCTTCTTGTGAAGCAAGAAGCCTAGCTTTATGATCTAATAAATCGAATTCAACGTTATGTAAACAATATGATAATTGGGAATGAAGAATTTTGAGGTGTAGTTTTAAATTATCTCTAACCGAAAACCAATGCCGAGACTCCTCATTAAGCCAAAACAGTTGTGCTTTTTTTAATAGCTATATTTGCTTGTCGACTATTCGTGTTGGAACGTATATTTATATAATTTGGAATGACACGTTCACGCTTACATTGTTGGTTGAACCAGACATTTTGAACAGCTAAACGATGAAGTTTCGTTAGCTTTATGTATAGACGTGCCTGTACAGCTACGCTTGCTGATTTTAGATAATTAATGGAATCAGGCGTTACTTTGCGGAAATCCATTATTAAGTTGAAATTTATAAAATTATTTTGCTTTAAATTTCCGCGAAGCGACGCCGGCGCAGGCAACTAACTACACGAACCGTCACCGCGTTTAGTATTAGTTCAGGCAAATGCAGGATGCACCACCCGCCCTCCCTCAATACGCATGCGGCACAGCTGATGCAATTAATAGTACCCAACACCAACGTGCAAAAAACCTCGACGCGTTTCGCCACTACACGTGGCATCCTCAGGAGATGTTGTCGCCTCGGTGGAGCATGGACGACTGAACTGTGTCGACTGGCGAACAGGCCTTTTATACTTTCCGTCCACTAATGAGGTGACGTAATCGTTGTCACGGAAATTTGAAAATGAAGTTAATCCGATGGTAGTTGACGGTTATTATTAATAGATTGTTGATTTGAAAATATATTTAGAAGTGGAGAGGTGGTATAACTGACCTGTTCGTTCAACAATGTAAGCGTATTATCTTTATTATGTTTTATTATTTCTAATTGTTCCAAAACGGATAGTTTCAAGCCTTTTTCACAAGTATGAAGGACAGAAAATGTATGATTATCATGAATACTATGTCCTGAATCTAAAAGATGTTTGGCAAAATGAGACCTCTCAGGATGGTTGTTTCGGTAAGCGGAAATATGTTCTTTATAACGTGTGTTGAAACTACGGCCGGTCTGACCTACATAAATGGCGTTACATGCACTACAGTTAAGCCTATAAACACCAGATTTTTGGTGTTTATCAAGCTTATCTTTTCCGTTACAAACTAATCTTAAAGAATTATTAGTTTTAAAAGCTACGCGGATATTTTGACGTTTTAATGTTTTAGAAATACGCTCCGACACCTCTCCTAAGTAAATCAAACTAGAATTATACCTGTCTACCCTTTCTTCAGGAACAGAGTATAATAAACTAGTTATGATTTTGTTAGTCTTGTTTTTTATTAAGTTGTCAATAATGCATCTCTTGTATCCGTTTGATATGGCGATATGATACAAAATATTAAGTTCTTTATGGTAATTGTCTTTACTAAGTGGTACAGTGAAGAGACGATGAATATATGAATTGAACGCGGCCATCTTATGTTGCCACGGATGACAAGATGATGCATGAATGACAGTGTCAGTATGTGTTGGTTTTCGATATATTTGAAATTCATGTTTACCCTGCACCCTTGTTATAGTTAAATCTAAAAAGTTAATACTATCGTTTTGTTCTATTTCTAATTTAAATTTAATTTTAGGATGGATGTTGTTAATTTTAGAAAGAAAAATATCTAACTGTCTATTAGTTCCGGTCCAACAAATCAAAATATCGTCAACGTATCTATAATAATAAAGTATTTTTCTTTCTTGAATTAGGTATTTATTTTCAAAATAATCCATAAAAATATCTGCCATTAATGGACTTAAAGGAGAACCCATTGCTAAGCCCTCCCTTTGTCTGTAATATAGATTGTTGAACCGGAAATAATTTTGTTTCATGCATAATAATGTTAATGATATGAGATCTTCTACCTCCCCCGGATGCAATCGCTGTTTTTCTAAGTGATTCTTTAAAATATTAAGGCATTCTTGATAAGGTACGTTGGTAAATAAACTTTCTACGTCTAATGATATCAACTTTGCATTCCGAGGGAGAGAGACAGATTGTATTTTCTTAATTAAATCTAAGCTATTTATTAAAGAATAAGAAATCGTCATTCAAACCAAAATATTCTTTAATAAATAGCTTAGATTTAATTAAGAAAATACAATCTGTCTCTCTCCCTCGGAATGCAAAGTTGATATCATTAGACGTAGAAAGTTTATTTACCAACGTACCTTATCAAGAATGCCTTAATATTTTAAAGAATCACTTAGAAAAACAGCGATTGCATCCGGGGGAGGTAGAAGATCTCATATCATTAACATTATTATGCATGAAACAAAATTATTTCCGGTTCAACAATCTATATTACAGACAAAGGGAGGGCTTAGCAATGGGTTCTCCTTTAAGTCCATTAATGGCAGATATTTTTATGGATTATTTTGAAAATAAATACCTAATTCAAGAAAGAAAAATACTTTATTATTATAGATACGTTGACGATATTTTGATTTGTTGGACCGGAACTAATAGACAGTTAGATATTTTTCTTTCTAAAATTAACAACATCCATCCTAAAATTAAATTTAAATTAGAAATAGAACAAAACGATAGTATTAACTTTTTAGATTTAACTATAACAAGGGTGCAGGGTAAACATGAATTTCAAATATATCGAAAACCAACACATACTGACACTGTCATTCATGCATCATCTTGTCATCCGTGGCAACATAAGATGGCCGCGTTCAATTCATATATTCATCGTCTCTTCACTGTACCACTTAGTAAAGACAATTACCATAAAGAACTTAATATTTTGTATCATATCGCCATATCAAACGGATACAAGAGATGCATTATTGACAACTTAATAAAAAACAAGACTAACAAAATCATAACTAGTTTATTATACTCTGTTCCTGAAGAAAGGGTAGACAGGTATAATTCTAGTTTGATTTACTTAGGAGAGGTGTCGGAGCGTATTTCTAAAACATTAAAACGTCAAAATATCCGCGTAGCTTTTAAAACTAATAATTCTTTAAGATTAGTTTGTAACGGAAAAGATAAGCTTGATAAACACCAAAAATCTGGTGTTTATAGGCTTAACTGTAGTGCATGTAACGCCATTTATGTAGGTCAGACCGGCCGTAGCTTCAACACACGTTATAAAGAACATATTTCCGCTTACCGAAACAACCATCCTGAGAGGTCTCATTTTGCCAAACATCTTTTAGATTCAGGACATAGTATTCCTGATAATCATACATTTTCTGTCCTTCATACTTGTGAAAAAGGCTTGAAACTATCCGTTTTGGAACAATTAGAAATAATAAAACATAATAAAGATAATACGCTTACATTGTTGAACGAACAGGTCAGTTATACCACCTCACCACTTCTAAATATATTTTCAAATCAACAATCTATTAATAATAACCGTCAACTACCATCGGATTAACTTCATTTTCAAATTTCCGTGACAACGATTACGTCACCTCATTAGTGGACGGAAAGTATAAAAGGCCTGTTCGCCAGTCGACACAGTTCAGTCGTCCATGCTCCACCGAGGCGACAACATCTCCTGAGGATGCCACGTGTAGTGGCGAAACGCGTCGAGGTTTTTTGCACGTTGGTGTTGGGTACTATTAATTGCATCAGCTGTGCCGCATGCGTATTGAGGGAGGGCGGGTGGTGCATCCTGCATTTGCCTGAACTAATACTAAACGCGGTGACGGTTCGTGTAGTTAGTTGCCTGCGCCGGCGTCGCTTCGCGGAAATTTAAAGCAAAATAATTTTATAAATTTCAACTTAATAATGGATTTCCGCAAAGTAACGCCTGATTCCATTAATTATCTAAAAAGTGGTTTAATTGCACCTACTCGTTATTACTATCAAACTATTTTAAGGTTTTGCGCATTTAACTTTACATGTTGGTGTGTGTAAGCTATAACATCATGCATCAACTAAAAAAAAAATATAAGACGTTTTTTTCAGCTTTTTTGTAAGTTTTTGAAGGCGGTTTCATTTTAAAAATTATTTTTATCTCATGATTTTGACGAAACTTACACTGTACCCTTAGTTGAACTATGCCTGATTACACTAATAATCATCTGGATATGACTTAGCGTTTTCAAGAAGTCCTGAGACAAACATACAAACATTAGACGACCCGTCTGGTGTAGTGGTCGAGAAATCGCCTACTACGCAGCGGGTGCGGGTTCGATCCCCGCACAATACAAACATTTGTGTGCATGAACATGTCTGTTTGTATTAGTCTGGGTGTTTCTATGTATATCATGTATGTATTTACAAACAAAAAGTATTTAAGTATTATATCCGTTGTCTGGTACCCATAACACAAGCTTTGAGTAGCTTAATTTGGGACTAGATCGCGATGTGTGGGAATGTCCAAAGGATATTTATTATTTTTTATTTACGAAATTTTGCATACGCGTTAGGAAGCCTTTTAACAGATTAACATACTGAAATTTTATCCTGTTCTGACGATATCACATACATACAGGTCGAATTGATTAGGTACCTCCTTTTTTTGAAGTCGGTAATAAAATCGATACTTGTAAAGTCTGTCAACGCCATTAAACCAAATGAGAATAAGAAAACAAACATTGGCCTTTAATAAATACCGCTACCCTAGTTTCGTGGCCTAGATCCGGCGGCTATTGACTCATAATCACAAGAGTATTCTTTAAGATCATCCCGTTAGTTGTGTTTTTCTTATTGTTTTAGTTCCAGTTAAACCAATTCGTTTTTACTCTGAATATAGTGTTTGAACAACATTGTGCCTGGTCATGAACGGCTAAAACTAGTGTAAAAGATTTTTTTACTTCTAAATAGAAGACACAGACTACAATGATTTTGAAACGTCAAACGAAACAGCTGTCAGTTAAAAAGTCTTTAGCGTCGATCGTTATCTGCCTCATTTCATTTAATAAGAAGAGAAAGATACTTAAGTTTTGGTTTTAGGCTATAAAACATCACATTGTGACGGGAGGGGAACTCAAAATGCGCGGACGCAGTCTCACGCGGTATTCTCATTGAGAAAAAGTTCACGAGTGACTTCTTAAAGAGTACTTTGACGTCTTTGACAAAGAAGTCTTATTGTCTCAAAATGGTTTTGTCTATTCGTATAGTGTTGAAAAAATCTGAGCTCATTGGAGTTACAATCTTCTATAAACAATAAGAAGTTTTTAGGTTTAAGTTTTTATGAGAATAAATGTCTTTAAACCTAAAACCTAAATTTAAATATTACATACTTAATTCCTGCTATATAAATATTACGATGTCCACGAGAGATATGTGGACAAACTGTTACACAGTTTGGCAGAATATAGTAAATAAATATGTTGTGTTACTTTTGAAAATTAAACTAAGAAATCTTATCCTTGAGGTAAGTAATAGGACAGTACCAATGGTTACGGAATTCTAAAATTATACAATCTGTCTTTGATCAGCATCATAATAAAAACCTAAGACCTTGAAACGGTATATTATTCAAATTCTGTTTGCTTACGAGATTTGAATGGCAAAAGATAGTTTTCAAATCAGCCTATTGCTGGTTCATTTGCGTTTCAAAGACTTGTTTGTGATGGAGTTTGTTTGTAAACAGTTCTCATGGGAAAGGTGGATCATTCAGTCGTTAAATTGATTCTAGGAAATTTTAATAAGCGGATTCTAAACATCAATCGGAAGATGGTTTTCATTGAAACATGATGAGGGCAATCACTATTGTATTGGATCGTAGAAAGAAGTAATTTGATGAGAATGATAAATGTGTAAGATTAATTGAGATTGAGGGATTAAATTGTAATTTGCTAAGAACAACAGAATGACAAAGAAACAGACAAAAAGTTATTACAAATAGTGTACTTAAAATATTTAGAATCAGCATAACCCCTTAATAAGTGGTATTTTGTGTCCTAAATTGAATAAATTATTTTTGACTTCGACTTTGGCTCACTCATACTATTTTTGTACTCTTATTTTGTATTTGAATATGTCATTCATAAGTTTTATCCTAATAAATATTTGAGCTTCTAATGCAAATGATTCAAAATTATCTCGGTCGCGTGAAGCATAGTTAGATTTTTTTTCCAAGAGTGTTCGTTGTGCAATGGTGGGCATTATTCAATACTCGCATTGACGCGCAACGCAACATACTCGTATATGCAGGTCGCTGTTTTCCTTAATATGACGTGCGACAAAAAGAATATTATTTACATAGATAGAAATGAATTTAGGGAATTCAGAAATCCTGAAATATATTTGCTTTGTTTCAGATCGCTTGGAGATGGTCAGAGCCTGAAATAGAATAAGCAACTAATTTTATACAAAAGGTTTGTTTATTTTTTATTATCTTTATACGAAAGTGCATCAAATCATGACCTGCCTGCTTCTAAATATTCGTAATAGCTGATACATTTAAGTCTTTATCTAGAACTTGCTCGCACTTAAACTTTTAATTTAACTTTCTTTATATTTATAATTTTGCGTCCCAGAAATTAATTTTAAGTTTTCAATTTGGACAACGTACGTTTAGTCATGCCCAAATCGTGGGTACCTTCGACCTTATAAATTTAAAGTGTGCGAGTTGTAGGTAATGTTGTTATAAACGAGTTACTTTTGTTTATCCAGAATAGTGGCGTGGTGCCCAGAGTAGTGATGTGATACCCGAAGATTCCATGATAGGACTTTGTATAACGGCGATCACACCGGAAGAAATTAGTGCAGCAAAAAAACCGCTCATGCCGCAGCAGCATTTTCCATACTGTCTGACAGTTGATTGACGTATGCCACCGGCCATATCACCGGGCGGTGTGGATACACTATTATAGAAAAATGACGGAGTCAGGTCAATTTTGACACAAAATTCATGGAAATAATGTCAAACAAATTTGTGTCAAAATTGAAAACTTCAAAGTAGCACTCTCCCATAGAAGTACCTACTATCCCTTAAGGGATAATATTTTTTTTGCACTCTCCAGGCGGCTTAACTTATAGTTGAAGCAAGACTTTGCCTTTTAAAGTTGACTAGGGATTTACATAAAAATAGTAACTTCTTTTAGGTACCAAGGAGCCGATATTTTTTCTCGAGCATGATTATTTATTGTTATGTTGTTTGCTTTTATTTATTTATTTATTACGGACTCATTTTTCCAGAAACAATGCCACGTCTAGAACAATCGCCGCCTGAAGATTTCCGCAGGGTGTTGCGCGAGAAAGCGCTCAGCCACAGCCTGTTCTATCTGAAACTCGGCGCAGGAGTATCCCCGGCGCACGCGCGCGATTCGCAGGCGCGCAGGATGAGCGGCAGTGCGCAAGCGCGCGCGCAGCCGGCCGGCCGCGTACCACGGCACACGCAGCCCCGTGTCTCCGAACTGTTACGACGATTCGAACCCGGCCCCATGCAGTATCTCCGCCCGCCCCGAGCCACTTCGCCCCAGGAAGACATATCCTCATCAGACGACGATGACAGAGCCGCCGTCAGGCGACGGAGCCGTGACTTGAGCGACGACTCCGCAGTCGAGCTCGAAACGCGACTCAGACGGCACTCCCATCCGAGAGATATCACCCCACCACCTGATGCTATGTCTCCAAGACGAGAGCGTACATTGATCGAGGCTCACGTGGTGGAATTGGGCAGAAGAGGCAGCGAAGGCTGTGAGACGAGAGGAAGATGCGTAAGAACGCCAAGTGTGGTCGTCAGCGACTACTCAGATGGTGTGGCTGTTGGTGCTACTGAAGAGGAGGTTGACTGGCTGAGGTCCAGATCCCTGTCAGCCGATTCCGCCTGTTCCTCGTGCTCCACGCTGTCCAGTCGCGATGACGAGGAGTTCGAGTCCCCGACTACGCCAAAAAAGGTCAGTGTTCTCTTATGTATCTTCATTCTGATGATTTCGTTCACCATGTTTTGCTGAATTGACGTCGTGAGAAATTAATCGACTAGTAAGTAATTAAGTGTTATCATCTCAATTAATTTCAGCGCCTTTATTGATTAAATTGTACCTGTAATTAGATTACATAATGTAAAACTAGTTATAAAATTAATCAGCCATTTAAATGCTAATCTCTCCAAACATTTGCTTTGACATCAATTTGAATTTTTATTAAAATTTTATGTCAAAAGTAAATTAGCAAAAGCTTTACGTCAATGTGGTGTTCCTACGTCAATGGAATGAAATGTGCTCTCTTTGTTATCTTTTATTGTTATTGAAGTGACAATAGAGATTTTACATTCTACAAGTTGTAAATTTTAAGAACACATTTCTAGTTAAATTATTGTTAAACTTGTCAGTAGTTGAGAGATGGAGATTAGACGTCTTTGTCGCAAGTTGTGATGTATTGTTTTGACATAACATCTTCATGTTATACAAGCATCAATTTCATACATCATTCATGAATCTGTCTATGACCGAAACAATGATTCGTTAACCGTTATAAATTGTAATATTAATAACTAATGTACCTGTGATCATTTGATCTATCTTTAGCGGTTTTTACCTTTCTTTTTATTACTTATTATTTAATGTTGTATTTCCTTTGCCGTTCTTTAATAACCTATTCTCCGCGTTACCGGTTACTTAATTTTTAAGATTCATTGCACTCAGATTTTAGTTGACTGTTATCTTCCGCATCATCACGCACAGCTTGCGTGTTTTGTTCATCACTGAACAGTCATCCATAAATATTACGATTCATCCCGTTTCTGCCGTTGGCATACGAGTCATATTCTCGCAAATTTAGCCCTCTTCATATGGATGACTGTACACAGTTTTCTATGGCGGTGTTTGTTTGAACGAACACATTGGTTAAATTGTCTCAGCACAAATTAACCTCGGGTTACTTATTGTGTTGACTCGCTTAGGGTATTGTTGGTTATAGTTGTAAAGGAAATACGCCAATGAAGACTTACTAGGAGCACATATCCTAACATAGACCCTACCAAATCTTCGGTACCATTGTGGACCAGTGCTGAGAAGAAGCTACGCAAAAAAATCCGTCACTACTGTCAATAATTAATACTATGATTGGAAGTTTTCAAGAAAATAATGCTACGAGTACTACTATTCAGACATGATCAATCTACAACATCGCCATTATCTCATCGGAATATTCAAATCAATTCAAGTTAATCATTTCAGATTAAAATCCATATAGTGTTAGTAAATTATTGGTAAAATATTGGTATATATATATTGCAGCGCAATTGTCAGCTTAAAAAAACTGTTTTTTTTCAAACGGTTTCAACTGCCATTGGGGCGGGTTGTCACTGGATAGTTTTGTTTCACGTGGTTGCCTTTAGTTACTTAGCCTTTGTTAGTGTTAGTGTAATGCGTCATGATGGCAGATATTATGACTTGGTAGTAGCCACCACTTGCTTATTAAAACATCAACAACACACAGAAGTAGTAATATCTACATATATTATTGTCAGGCACAAAACAATAATAGTATTCGAACGAATGGCGTGGGTATTATTGCTAATCAATGAATAGTAATTTATGTCACTAATCATTAATCAGTACTTTAAGTATTGGTCAAGGAGTTGTAGCGGTTTTCATATAAACTGCAAAATTAAATTAGGTATATCGCGTAATTATTTGTTTTCAATACGTATAATCTGGAAAACTCAACTGAGTAACCCCATACACCGTTATAGTATTTTAATCGTCGTTTATGTAAATAATACGTCCAGGTATTGAAGTTCCCACAGAGATATTAGAAGAAACTTCGCTTTGCAGGATACTCTAGTAATACTTAATGCTATAGTAACGCAGGATGTTTAAGCGCAAAAATTCCGTTACACAATGATAATAAAGTTATCTCGGTTAATGCACTGGCATGTATCATCCTGGTATGACCCGATAAGGTCAGTTTATAATTTAAACTTGACCTTTAGTGATGTTTATTTATTAAATATCGACTTTACAAATTTTAATTTTTGAGGTGGTATTTATTATTGTATAATTTGGTTTAATAAGGTAACATTGGATTTTTAAATGTACTTTTAAAATGTTGAAAAATTGTTGATTTATTCTATTTCCTTCATTTGCTATTTTCATGTTGTTGTAGCTCCCAAATTCGTAGAATAAAATGGACTATGTTTATTTGCTTAAAACTCGCATTAAAACAATTTTTAATTTAAATATTTTAGGTTACATTGATTTAATGCCATATTATATTAAACATTTCTATTTAATATACTTTAGCTATTTATTCATGTCACTATAGGTCATATTATATTTTAAATCAAAAATTCAGTCGGATTATAAAATCATTCTTCTTGGACCTACTAACGCAACGCCTTGTCACAAACATTTATAAGGAAACCGTCTAATGTCATAAGGTATTCTATTATACATTTTAACAGTCGGCCTGGCAGATTTTTTGGAAAAATGCACGCTTGCTCTGAGGAACATGCAATCAATAAATATCTATCTGGCGCATCTAATTTTATCTAAACATATTTTTGAAATAGCTCAGGTTTTTCCTAGCAAATAATCCAGTCTTTAAAATGCAAAGCCCAACTTTTATTGATATCGTTATTGATTTGTTTTAGTTAAATGTGTCTGTGTTTATTTATGAAAATATTCCAGCCTTTTTAGTGGTGCTTGTTGCGCCATTTAATAAAAACAATGGTACAAGCACATTTCCCTGCCAATATCAGCTTGAGTAGTTCTCTGTCTGCCTGTCTAGTATTCAATTGTGAGCATGGATATTAATAATGTCCTTGTCCCACCTTTACTTAATTATCCTGGTTCGTATTCCACGCTTGCTCCACTTAAAGTATTAACACAGCGAGCTGGATAAACAGTCGAAACGAACTGTTATTTTATATGCGAGACGGATGCAGACATCCGTTCATACGTGTTATTGTGCAGGGCAATTGGAGCGAGACTGGATTACACTGCTTAGCAGATTGTTGACATTGCTGTGACACCATACTATGAACCAGACACATTTTTGAAACTATGGGATGTGATTCCTTCATTGCCTCATTGCCCTCATACGATGAGATATGAATAATATTTTTTTAAACGACCCACTGTGAATGAAGGGTACAAAATCAGTTACTAATGAACTTTTTCTCAGTGACATAGCATTTCTCCTTGCTGAATCCGTCACGTGACCCTTTTAATTTCTATGGAGAGTCTTTTTCGTTTTGCATGTTTCGATCTGTGTTTCTAGGAGAAAGTTGTTAAGGTTCTGATTTTGATTTTTAACGGGTAGTTTTGGAACACTCGGCATGAAATAAGTAAAGTCACGTTTTTCATGCCTATCAAACATTTTAACCTTTAATAAAATTCTGCTACACTAAATACTAAATTATCAGTTATCGTAAGCAGTCAACAGTATGCTATTTTTAAATATGCTGTGTCAGTTGGTGATCTAAATTATTAATCTATCACCTATATCTTTTTTCGCGACTAAATCGAATTCATTATTTACCGAAGGTATATTGTGATATATTTACTTGTACATTTACTCTTTAAGCAAATCGAAACATAGTTTCAGACTTGTTTCTAGAAGTTCTAACTATTTGAGTTCTCCAAACATTGCAACATCTGGATCACATTAACACCTCATACGCGTTGTTATGGCAAATACGTTGAAATTTTTCCTTTAAACCGGTTACTAATTCTGAGAATTGATAAATAGTCTACTCTGCATAAAACACGGTATGAGCTATAATTATTCTACTCAGTTTCTCTATCCATTCATTCTATTGTTTGTGATTTCAACATGTATTTAAGGAGAAGATGCGAGTTCAGGTAGACTTATAAAGGCAATCACTGAATGTATGTGGCTTAAATAGCACGTCTTGCTAGCAAACGTTCAAATTCGAATCTCACATTTTTAGTATGATTGAGTATTTTTGAACTCATAGATCTTTTGCCTCAACGATTAAACTCAGTCTAGCTTTACAATATTTGCCTATTAATTTGGAACTAAGATCGTTACTAGGTAGGTTTCTAACTCAAGCCAAAATTTCATTTGAATAATAGTATGAGTATTGCAGCATTATTCTAAAAACATTTCAATGAAGGATAATTTTAAATTTAAATGATCGGGGAACCCTAGGCATTGCATTATTACTCATTCTATAACATTTGTTTACGGAAAAAATATCCTGTTAAAATATTTTGCGGTGGTCATTGGACTTCTGAAAGGGTGTTGAACGTACTAAACCAAGGGTCGTATTGCTTGTCTTTGTCACACGGAAATTAACAAAATGAAATGAACAACAGTTTTTTGTGATGTAATCAATGTTTTAGTAAAATACTTTAAAATATAAATAAAATAGTTTGTCTTCTACCAGAAAGTTGTGGTAACTAGGAATACCGTATAGTTAACATTATCTGCCTCGTTAGTGTAGCGGTTAGTTTGCTGGTTGCTACCCAAGAGTCCCGGGTTTGAATCCCGGGTAAGGCCGAAATTTGTTTCTGGGGAATGGGGAAAATGCTCGGAAACTGGTCGGAGCCAGGAAGAAGGTGGTGATGTCATTCCCGTGTTTCAGAAAGCACACTGAAACGTTGGTCCTACGCCTGATCACCCACCGGTCATTTCGGATCTGCCGTCTCACCGAATTAATGAGACCGAGGGAATAGAGAGTGCACTTGTGTACTTCGCACACATCTGGGCATTGTAATATCTCCAGCGTACCTGACCTATCTGTATTGAGAGGGGTTTGCCGAAAATCAGTAGGAGAATATAATTATTAAAGTACTTAATATAGCAAAATTTATAAATTTGTGATTGGTGTCCAAATTTATACACATTGGTCATTTGTTTTTTCGTGAGCATGACCCGCATAACATAATGTTTGTAAGTACCTAGTTAGTGCTAACTGCTATCATAAAAATACTCTGTTTTTCAGTTTTTCCTTCTAACTGACGGTTATCGCTGTACCAATATGCTGATAATTGATAACAGCCTTTAACTTGCTAATGAGTAGCACTACAACTGTAATTGTGTTTAATTAGTACGTTTGTCATGTCTCCGGAACATTTACACTTGACAGTTATTATACGATAGATGATAATTACTAAACTCACGTTTGCAACGTCGCTTGTTACACATTTGAAATAGTATGTTTTGAATGTGGAAACTTTGGCTTAAAACAAAAATGACACTAGGCACTGCACATATCGTGAGGTCAGAATGCCTGCTTGTACTTGTAGAATCATCTTATTGGATCTCTGGGATATGGAAAATGTGATAGCAAACAACTGGTAGCTGAGTCATTATTAAATATCAGTATGGGACACTCAGTCCTTTTGAATCACTGGCGTTAATATGGAGTGTGATTAATGGTAAATTTTCAATCCACACAGTAATGATATATATCCCAATTTCGTTACTACTTCCGTCTACGTTAAGCATGATTTAAGTATTTTTTTAATCGATTATCGAAGAAAAATCACTCGTAATATTGATGCGAGTGATTCAAAAATAGGGCCCAAGCTGTCGAAGCTCCTAATCATTTTAGCTTTCTAGTAGATAGGTATTTTGTACCTCAGTCACGCCCGAACCGATCATGACTAATAATTAGCGATGCGCCGAGTAGCACTTTTGCCGAGTAACGAGTACCAAGTATTACTCGGTCCATTTTTATTTCAACCGAGTACTCGGCCGAGTAACTCGGTTTAAAATCAAATACCTGTTTCGGGTGTACGAGTATAAACAGGTTCGCGCAGAATTAGCTTTCATCTAGCCACTAGAGCGCGATGATACTAAAAGCCCCATTACTTTAGAATAAGCTGTAAAAGACAACAGTCCCTTCGAGAAGTGGACAGGACACCAAACAAGGTATCCAGAACTGGCAAGTTAAGCACGAGTGTAAACCTGCAAGCACCGTGCATAGCAAGTGATTATTTTCGGAGAGTGGTAACGTCTATGAAGAAAAAAATAATAGGCTGTTACCAGAACGTGCAGACATCTTTGTGTTACTGCATCATAATTTTACTTTATAAAATTTTATATATTGAATTTTCTTCGTAAGCTAGTCTCATTTGGTCTCATTACTGCTCGTTTAGTATCATAATTGAGATAGTGCAAGATCTCCCCTGTTGATTAGATGATATCTACCTACCTAAATGTATTGCTTTAATTAAACCGAGTATACTCGGCACTAAAAACGAGTTACTCGGCCGAGCACGAGTATCAAAAAACTCGCCAAGTAGGTACGCCGAGTACCGAGTATTAACCGAGTACTCGGCCCATCTCTACTAATAATATAACGCTGTAGATTTTGTTTGATAGCGATATTCTCAGGAACTACTAGACCGTATTTTTGTGTTGGATAGCTTATTTACCGAGCACGGCTTAAAGTTAAAGCTCGTTTTCTTATACAAACTTGTCAAATGTGATAATGTTATATCAAAATTGTGATCGCAAGCGGAACATAACTCACTGTGAGATGACAGTCGCGAAGTGTGTATATGCCTGTGTGAATTTGGTTCGACAGCTGTAGGTTTTGCTACTCTAAGACTTGTGTAGTAAAAAAACTAATGCGTAGGAATGAAACTCAATAAAACGTGTAATTACCAAATACATTTTTGCTGTCTGAAAGATTATTGAATGGAGATTTGAAAAAAAAAAGGCTAGAGAAAAACATGAGTTATGTACTACGTAGGTAAATACTTTTTTTTGGGCAATTCAAGTCCTTTAGAGAGATGTAGATATTCTAGATTTAGCGTTTATTTTAGTGAGCGGTATCTTTGCGATTTTTAAATTCTTTGTTCCTGAAATACTGCTGAATTAGCGTAGGTACTCACGCTTTGTATTATATACAAAATTTCAACTGTTTTTTGTAGTCTATATAATCAGCTGTCATATCCAGACTAACAAAAAAGAGATGGTAATTCAATCGCATAGTAGATGTGATGATATCGACCACACAAAAGGGTATAATTGTGAAACATGTAACATGCAGATGTCACAACACGGTCCACAAAACTCGGCTGTCACGGACGGTATTGACGTCACGACACGATTGCTAGGTGGTCGTGAACTCAGTGTTGGACGCGGCATTTGGTTGCATTTTTTATTCTTTTTAGGGTTCCGTATCCGAATGGCAAAAAACGGAACCCTTATAGTTTCGTCAAGTCTGTCTGTCTGTCTGTCTGTCCATCCGTATGTCACAGCCATTTTATTCTGTAACCATAAGCATCACACTGTAGAAAGAAATTTGGTAGGAGTATGTATCCTGTTAACCGCTTTACAATTCTCATACAAAAAAAAAAAAAAATGACATTTAAGGGGGAGCTCCCATACATGAAACTATAACTAAAAAAAAGTTTTAGTCAAACCTATACGTGTGGGGTGTCTATGGATAGGTATTTTAAAATGACATAGAGATTTCTTAAACCATTTTCTTTTAAAGTCTAACGTTTCAAAGCTAGACGCTTCCAAAGTGGTAAAATGGGCGTCCCCCCCATCTAACTTCTAAACTAAGCGAGTCTAAATTTAAAAAAAAATGTAATGTAGATCTCAATAAATACTTTCAACGAAAATTGGTTCGGACGAGATCGAACTAGAAGTTTTTGAAATACAGCATCTTTTCAACAACCGCAAACATAACTTTGTACTTCATACAAACACTATGAAAAACAAAGTTATATTTGCTGTCAACAAAATATTGTGGTATTTTACTAAGAGGAAGTAAGTGGATTCCCATGAGTCTCCCATGAGTCTCCCAGTCTCCCGTGAGTCCGACTCGCACTTGGCCGGTTAGTTTGTTAAGCCGCGAAATTTGTAACTGGCCGATGAGAATGCGAGTCTCGGAATATTGGCAGTGTAAGATTTATTTACTTCTTATTTTTCTTTAACTCAGCTTTTACTACTGTCCTTTATAAAGGACACCTAAGTTATAAGAAAGGACATGTAGTGTTATTAAGTAACTACCTATTTATCAATTTCCATTTGTCCTAAATCCAAATAAGTAAAAAAAACTACTTTTCTGTGTTTGAAACTCATATTTACGTATTTCTCATTAAATTTTACTTTAAAAAATTTAGATATAGAAAATCATTTTTTAATAAACAAGCTTTTTTCCTATATTGCAGAGGACCTTATGTTTCCGAGGCATAATTTTTCCGTACTATCTGGGTTAAAAATGTTGTTCCATTCAACAAGGGATCTGTATTTTTTAAGAGCGGTTAGCTTTTCTAGTGCGATTCTTGTTAACTACAGTCTCATCCATTTCATTCTTAAATATTTTCCACCATGTTTGGTGCTTTAATTAAATTTCGATTTGAGTGCAATTTTTCACCTACCTGCTAAATTGATAAATTTGCGAGACATGTATTCAGTGTTTATTAAAAATTGGGGACATTGGAGCCGTCTTCAGGTCATCATATAAATTAAGCTCGGGAAATACTAAATATTTTTAATCACAAAATTGTATTGTAGTCACATCAAGAAGGTAAATTTTAAACAGACATCAAAGTTTGACACACTGAATGATGTATGAATGAATGAATAAAATCGTACTTTTGTATGACCGCCTCCGAGATTCCCACGAATGCCATGACGTCTTGCGGTTTCGCAGCGATATTAAAACGGTAAACGCCGATTAAACCTACATTTATTATGAAAGAAATACAATTGTAACGGTCTCGGTGCGTTTTGCTTGTATGTGTGATTAAATTTTATTCCTGTAACTTTAATGTATTTAATCGCTTTTGATTTTTCTTTTGACGGATAAATTTCCAATTAGTCAATCTTCGTAATAAAACAAACGTAAATTAATAAAATTATAAAAAATCAATTGGAAATGCAATTAATCGTACCTTGATGTCGTTTCAGCAAAAAATTAGGGAAATAACAATCACAATTGCGTTTGTTTCGGAAGCGTAATAAATAAATACGTCAAATTTAAATTAATGAACTATTCTAAAGCAGTACTTAAAATAAAATAATAAAAAGTGGTCCACATTTTTTGTTGCATTTTTATAATTGCGTCCACATCACGCAAACTGTTTATCTGCAAGTGGAATTTAAAAAAAAAACAGCCATTATCTTCGCAAATGTAATTGAGTTTGTGATTGAGGCGAGCGAACAATGGCTTGTTATGGTTATACCTACGTTATGTCTCAGTCCCGTAGTAAACTGATAGTTTTATTTTTTTACACGGCCCGCCCACCATTGACGTCAATCGACCGGTTTGTATGTGTGCGCGTGCGCAGGGCCGCCGCAGGGCTCGGTGTTGCAATGTTGGTTTAAATTAATCAATTGAAGATGATGAATGGAGACAAATCCAATAAATAAATATAACTTTTCCAAAATCTGTCCGTCCGTCAATAAATATGAATGATGTTTGACGGAAAATAATACTTACGTATGTATATTGAGAAGACTTGTGAAGGAATTTTAATATAAACTGCAAATTGCACTTGTAAAAAGCAACTTTGGCTGTGTGACAGACGAGGAATCGAACCCCGTGTCTTACACAATCCGGCATAGGCATACGCCCGGACACAAGTGCAATTTTCAGTTTATATTATTAAGTTTGTATAGTGACAAAACACTATAAAAACAATATATATATATATATATATATATATATATAATATGATTTTTAATTGTGATATAAAATTATAAATAACCTTTTGATTAATGACGCTATTAATAAATACACCCTTACCTATAACCACTGAAGCTAATAAATCAAACCAATTTACAACAATTAGTCGATATAATATCACAATCATTTAACAAACTGTTTTTGCAATCAAAGAAAAGCGCCGCATTTATCATGTCTTTTCAATTGCGAAGGTTATTTTAAATTGCTGGTTTAAGTTACATCGTAGCATTATTAACGGTCGGGCGATCAGATTGATTTATTTTTTCTGTGTTTGACCTTTAAATTAAATGTTAAGCTGATGATGGACGAGAAATGAACTTATAAATCAAATGCTTAAGTACACAACAGTTTAGGGATAAATCGTCGGTGATTCATAATTTTTGATAAAGGTTAAGAACCGTAAGGTTCACTTCACACACTGCGAGTTTTCTATGCAGTCGCGCGTTATTGAAACGCTGGCAGTGTGCAACGGGGATAATCTACTACTTTTTTTTTTCTCTCTCGATCTTTGGATTTCGTTTGATTATTATGTGAATGTGTGTGTTTGTGATGTAGGCCAATAAACGTTTTTTCGTTCTTTCTTACAGTTTAGGTAGGAATAATAATAACATATTTTTAACACCAGCCTGATGCCATAATTTACAGTCATAATTTTTGGACAATACTGTGCATGAATTGTGTATCAAACTAAAATGTGTAATTTTTAGGGCAAATTCTTTAGATTCAACCTCGTCTCGCCAATGTCCATGTATGGCAACCCTAACCAGGAACGAGTGTCAAATCACCGAGCACATGCACAGAGGCAGTTAAATCGGAGCCATAGTATATGCGCGTGCAATCTCGCAGTTAAGTGCAAAGCAAACCAACGGCAGATCAGAAACAAAGGAAAAGCGCAAGACAACACGGGCCGTTTTAACTTTAAGTTGTCAAATGCTATGTTACCGCAACTTTTCTACTGACTGTACTTTTGAGAGTTGCAAGCTTAGGAGCAATGTAAACAAGGAAATGCGGGTAGAAATATTTTTGAAATGCGCCTCATTACATCTGTCAATGGTCTGTTGGCCTGATTAGTTTTAAAAAAACAAACATTTACCGATCTAAATTAACACCTTTTATCTAGTTGTTAGCTATTGAACTAAACTAGTAACCTTATGTAACAAACACTTTTCTGAAACCGCATCTAAATCCGTTCTGCCAAACGCGAAATAATCGTGGACAAACATACTTTCATCCGAACAGACAGAGCAAACTGAGTACTTCCTTAATATAAATTGCACTTGAAAAAAGGATCTTTGGTTGTGTGTGATAGACGAGGAATCGAACCCCGTGTCTTACGCTATCCGGGCGTATGTCTATACCATGCCAAAATGAAATTATGAGTACTTCTTTTTTAAAGTCGGATAAAAAATTACTTGTCTTGCAACTTGCACCAGCCCGCATATAAAGCTTTGCTACTGACACGTGTTTGGTTTGTTCTGTGCTTTAGCGCTGATAGTTGCGTTTGCGCATGCACGCCTGTACCAAATACTTGCAGTTGTACTCGTACTCAGTGAACGATTGCTAGACTGCTGGCATTCTACATTTTCAATTCCGTGTATGTGGGTTTGAGTGACGCCATCCGCTTATCACTCATGTAAGCCGTGCACCCCTATAACTTCACCTTTTTAGGGTTCCGTAGCCGAATGGCAAAGGAAGGGAACCCTAATAGTTCTATGCGTGTGGGTTGTCTTTGGATACGTCTTTTTAAATTACACAGAGGTCCTAAACCATTTTCTTTTAAAGTCTAACGTTTGACAGATAGACGCTTCCAAAGTGATAAAGTCCCCCCAGCTAACTTCTAAACTAAGCGAGTGTAAATTTTGAAAAAAATATGTAATGTAGAACCTTACAAACACTTTAAAAAAAAGTTTGGACGAGATCGACCTAGTAGTTTTTGAGATATAGCACATTTTCAACAACCGCAAACATAACTTTGTTATTCATGCAAACACTATGAAAAACAAAGTTATATGTGCTGTCAACAAAATATTGTGGTAAGTACTTTAGCTAAGTGGATTCCCTAATTCTCTAAAGTTGGCATTGAACCCCCAGTGCGGGAGTCCGACTCGCATTTGGCCAGTTTTTTTGGAAGCCCCTGATTCGAACGTTACGGATGGATATCTTCGTTAAACCTATTTTTTTACTATTTTACTGAATCATTTAGTTTCGACCGCTAGGCAACTATATTTGATAAGCTAATATCTGAAACTTATGCAAGTGCTTGTGAGATATACTTATCAGCCGCGGTTAGAACTAATATTTGACCTCTTGACATGCACTTGTGCTATCGCCAATATTTCAGTGAAAGTCCTTCAAATCGTCTAACTCCTACATTATAAATGCTGAAGTCAGTTCGATGATGTTGATTGAATTAATTCTGATGGAATGATTCTGTTTTTTTATAAAATCCAATTAATATGTTGCAGCCTTCTAGTTCGAAAATGCTCCTTACCCTTAAAGATGAAAGACTATTGCACAAATCGTAATGTACAATGGTGGACTTTATGCTAAAAGCATTCTTTCCCAGGAAGATAAGAAAAAGCAATAATTAACTTATTTATTACTTATAGTTACAAATACACCTACTAAAATTACTGCAATAACATAATTCTATACTTAAACTTATTTATTTTATGTTCAAACTTATAAACATAATTTTTGGATTAAATTAAGGTCATCACGAATGAGTCACTTTTCCCACATGCATTAAATATTAATTTTATTACTATTCCAAGATGAATATGATTTCTTTTGCAAACATTTCACATCATAATATTAGTAGCTTGGTCCCGAAATAGCGATGATGATGACACGGAATGAGTTTATTCTCACCGAAGTGTGTCAGCGGCCCCTGCAGGGATATTGCATAATTCATTTATAAACACACTAAAGAAGATAATAAACAATGAAATAAAATAAAATCAGACAAGTTGTAAGAAATCGTGGAGACAAAATATATGGGTTGATTTTAAATGCAAGCCTGTGAGGATCATTTTAGTGAACAGAAACGTTACGTTTTTAAACTGGAGCATAAAATTGATTAATCAAGTTTTTAGTTTTTATAAACATGAATACCAGCAGCTAGATTTTTTCCATAGGCCGTAGATCATTTATTTATTACATACTAGCGGACCCAGCCCCGTCCCGCCCAGCCACGTAGGTAATTTTATATGTTAAGGCGCTACCCGGATTTTTACCGCGCACACTAGCGCCACTTTACAAGAAAAATCATAACTCAATAAATAAAAGACCAATCAAAAATCTGGTAGATACGATTATAGCTCTGGTTATGTGGTTTAAATACAATGTTTAAGTTCAATAAAACAGAGTTATCTGCAGTTACAGTTAGAATAATTGCTAAAAGTGGCCATATTTAGCAGTTTTTCTAACTCTAACTACAGTAAACTACTATAGAAACAATTTAAACGTACTAAATAAACTGTAGAACCTGTACTACAATCGTATCTACCAGATTTTTGATTGGTCTTTTATTTAACGAGTTATGATTTTTCTACTAAAGTGGCGCTAGTGTGCGCGTTAAAAATCCAGGTAGCCCCTTAAGCGGTTCCAGCGAACATTGTTTCGCCCGAGCCCCGTCCCGCCCTAGCTCCACCCCGTCTAACGGGATAAAAAGTATTCCATGTCCTTTCTTCTGGTTCTAAGCTACCTCCCCAACAATATTCAGCCAAATCACTTCAGCCGTTCTTGAGTTATACAGGGTTTTGTTTTCACGGGGGCTAGTGACTCAGGGGTGGTTGTACAAACGATACTGATTCCAAAAGTATATTAATAAATATTAGAGATACGCCGAGTAGCACTTTTGCCGAGTACCGAGTACCGAGTTTTACTCGGTTCATTTTTTTTCCAACCAGGGTACTCGGCCGAGTAACTCGATTACAACCAGATTCCTGTTTTGGGTGTGTAAACAAGTACAAACAGGTACGCGCAAAATAAGCTTTATCTAGTTATTACAGCGCGATGGTCCTAAAAGCCCCACTACTTTAGAATAAGCTGACAAAAGACTAGAGTCCTTTCGAGTGGTAGGCAGACGAAACAAGGTATCCAGATTTGGCACGCTTATCACGAGTGTTACTATGTGCATCTGCAAGCACCGTGCATAGGGAGTGATTACTTTCGGAGTTAACATCTCCGAAGAAATAAGAATAGGCCGTTACCAGAACTTGCAGAGATCTTTGTGTTACTGCATCATAATTTTACTTTATAATTATTATTTTTTCATGCACTAGTGCTCCTCATTTTGTCACTCATTCATTATCATAATTGAGATTGTGAAAGATTTCCCTTGTTGTTTAGATGATATCTATCTACCTAAATATAATGCTTTACTTAAACCGACTATACTCGGCATTAAAACCGAGTTACTCGGCCGAATACGAGTATTAAAAAACCCGCCGAGTACACCGAGTACCGAGTATTAACCGAGTACTCGGTCCATCTCTAATAAATATATATTTTAAAATTGGAAAAACAAAAAAATATATATTAATACGGTTCAGCGATCGAGTCAAAACTTCCACCACCAGGTAGTATCTTCGTAGCTCACTAGCTACGGCGTAGTATTTCGTAGAAACGCGCAAGCTACGCGTTATTTAGAATTTTTTGAAGAGGTTTCTTTTATAAAACTTGCATATTATTTAAAGAAAATATTTTCTTTTAGAATAAGTGTAACTCATCATCCCTGAGTTGGATGTCACTGATTAAAACAACACCTTGTAAATAGTGTAACTAACACGACTTTCTTATATATTAATATTTTACTTTATTTCACACTACCCATTTCACTACTCATTTTTTTAAGCGTTTTACACGAACTTGCAGAGATCTTTGTGTTACTGCATCATAATTTTACTTTATAATTATTATTTTTTCATGCACTAGTGCTCCTCATTTTGTCACTCATTCATTATCATAATTGAGATTGTGAAAGATTTCCCTTGTTGTTTAGATGATATCTATCTACCTAAATATAATGCTTTACTTAAACCGAGTATACTCGGCATTAAAACCGAGTTACTCGGCCGAATACGAGTATTAAAAAACCCGCCGAGTACACCGAGTACCGAGTATTAACCGAGTACTCGGTCCATCTCTAATAAATATATATTTTAAAATTGGAAAAACAAAAAAATATATATTAATACGGTTCAGCGATCGAGTCAAAACTTCCACCACCAGGTAGTATCTTCGTAGCTCACTAGCTACGGCGTAGTATTTCGTAGAAACGCGCAAGCTACGCGTTATTTAGAATTTTTTGAAGAGGTTTCTTTTATAAAACTTGCATATTATTTAAAGAAAATATTTTCTTTTAGAATAAGTGTAACTCATCATCCCTGAGTTGGATGTCACTGATTAAAACAACACCTTGTAAATAGTGTAACTAACACGACTTTCTTATATATTAATATTTTACTTTATTTCACACTACCCATTTCTAATTAATATTGTATGTTTTAGTTAGCATCGCTCTAATACAGAACCGAAGACAAAGAAGATTTAACCTGCATTTTGTAATTCAACAGTTGAATTCCTTCATCTATAAGCTCAGGTTTCTTGAACAAAGAAAATAAAATTGTGGTTCCATCAATGCGAAGACGAAGTGGAAAGGACCTGTGCTAAAAGCAAACAAGAAAACTACCCAAATTAATAATAAAAAAAATGTCTTAATGGATTCTATTGTTAATACGTAAATGATAAAACGAGAGGTTAAACCTCTCGTTTGTTTTGACCGTAGTCTGGGTTTAACTTCATTCTGTATTTGTATTTTTAACCAGAATGACGTCACCAAAACACCAAAATCTAGTTCAAGAAACCGTGCAAGTAGACCTTAAATATATTTGTCTTCGGTTCAAAAACAGGTCGCTCAGGACTTCCTACCCTGTTCCATTGACTTAAAGAGTAAAATTCCTTGTTCCAGATGATAAGTGCGGACTGAGGGCCTGACCTGAGCGACCTGGGAGTACCGGCAGCTTCCTGGAGAAGGGATATCGAGGGACCAATATGGGATATGCGCCTTGACAATTTTTGACTTCGACCAGAAAATTAGACAATGCATTTTCGCCGCGAAATCTTCGTCAGAACTCATTAGCTCAATAATATTATACCGCGCCATTACGTTAATGATGTGCTGCAGTACGATTTGAAATAGCAAAAGAAAATCGGCCATACACTTTTTTGTTCTTTTATAGCAATGTTTAACTTAACTAATATGTCAAAAGTATTCTCGCGCCAAATGAACTTTTTAGTGTGGTAATTCGATTGCGATTTTAAGCGTTTTACCTTAAAAATCAAGTAAATATCTTCACGAAAATAACTATCGCATGAACAAAATCTAAATACATAGAAATCGTGACCCTGATAAATAAAAAATATTATTTCTTCGACATAGAAAATTCGATCTGTGAACTTTTTTCGTATACGAATTGCACGAGAATTGGCTCTCTGAATTAAGATTCGTTTTGTGACGAAAGAAAGAACAATAGTATCGCCTGAAAAATAAATAAAAAAAATCTAACAGGATTTTTTCTCACTAGCATACATTGAAATATTTCAGTTCTATGTATCAAATAGGTTATGACAAGTAAAAAGATTTTTGGAAAAAGTAAATGGTCTGGAGTAAATTAAAATAATGTAGAGGTAAGAAGAAGTCAAAAGTTATCAAGGCGCATTGCGTTTGTAGCGTAGTATTAAAATGATGATAAGTTCATAACACGAAGATTATTTACAACAATACTGTGTATGGCCAACTACGAATAGAATTCCTACATCGAATTATATATTTACTTAAGCTTTATTGCACTGAGTTGTACAATTGGCGAACTTAATGCCGTAGCGCATTCCAGACTGCTATAAAATAAAAGTCAATATTTTTCGTCAAGAAATATTAAAAGTATATAATTAGATAAATGATGCATATCTTAATAAATTTTAATAATATTATTACGCAGTTGATCGCACACAGTGTTGTATACTGAAATATTACTAATTATTTATTTTTTATAAAGGAAGGGACCAAAGCTATTGATACAATAATGCCACGGTAGCAAATATCACTTTATATATATATAAAGATATATATCAATATATATCTTTTTATATGTATGTATGTATATATTTTACGTTTATTTTAAAATACCGGTGGAGATAGTGGATGTACTTGCTGGTCAAATAATATAGTTAATCCAATAACAATAATTAGACAGAAATAATTAGAAAAATATAAATGCATTTTCTTATGGTTCATATTTGTGTATTTATCATTTGTAATTCTTCCAGTCCCAATTTACTGTAATTCTTCAAACAAAGTCTTTGATTGACTTTGCTTTTAAATTATACCTAATATTGGTAATATATTTCAATAATTTATTCATACTGTATTTATACGTGTATATATATTTTAGACATAATTATTAACGTTTGACGTTAAACTTAAGTAAGGTTATATTGTTTAATAATTCGTTATTTCAATCAAGAATAGACAAACACTCATTAAATAGAATATTAATTTAGGAGTCAAGTTTATACAAGTTAAGTTTATAATGTTAAATTCCATGCATTACTCTGTAACAATACTCTGATAAGTTATGATAAAAATTTCAAAAAAATCATTTTTGTAAAGGTTCCATTTAATTATACAAAGTGGTTGAAGTTCACTAAATAATATTTCACTGAACTTCCTAAGACGCAAACCAAATTTTTATCTTTAATGGTTTTGGAAACCTGATTCATTCTATGTAAGATTTTATTATTTCAATATAATTTAGGTGTATACTATGAACAACTGCTCCCATTCTTTGATTGGAGGTATTTTTAAACACCGTGTTAATTGTGTTTATCTCATGTTTACCGAAAGAAGTATTATGCGTTAGTGTAGATTTTTTATTTATTTAATTTTACTCCAAAGATACACAATCAAGAATATAAGAAGGAATAAAAACATATCAATAATTCTTAGGTTTAAGTTTCAGTTTCATTATAATTTTATATTAACGTATGCATCTTTATTAATAAGATAATTTTGGTAATCAAATTTTCTTTTCAAAAATTCAATAAAATATATTTCTGATGTAATTTTGACGTTAAACTGTATTATGGTTATATAAAAAAAAAAACTTTTGCCTAACTTTCACATAGTTTTTGATATAAATGAAAAACATTCCAAAGTCAATTAATTATTTAGTCTTATGATTATTATGTGAACGAATGAGCTTATAAAGTTATGTTTTTTTTTGATGATTGTACTCTTACTTAAATATATTTACAAACTTGTATGTATAGTCAATAAATTGTATCGATTGTTTGTGTTGTTTTGGTATTGTATAATATCTTCATTTTAAAGAACCGAATCTCTAAATTTTGCTTAGTTTTGCCACATCTCCTTATTAAAAACAGCCTGTTAACAATTTTTTGAAACAAACCATTTACATTTTTACAATTATGAATGGTTCAACCAAGAAGTACGGCGATAGTATTTCTAAAACTCCTCTCAACCAATGCTTGTTTCCCCCAAGACAGATCTTTTACAAAGTTTACGGACAACAGTTTAAGCATAAAACCAAACCAAGCGAAAAGGCTGCATTTGCTATTCAAAATAAATAAATTGAGTTTAGCTCGTTTCCGGATAAGAATCAAGATGCCCTTTCCACGACAAAACGATTGGAGCCGATGACGCTGGTTTCGACCTCGAAAGCTGCCGTCTCGCTCCAATGCGTACAGATTGAAAGAGGTGCACGTATAGGAAAGGTACACTGTTGTTACGCTCCATAAGTAGGTCCCTATTTATCATAAGTACTAAAGAGGAGGTATTTTTAACTTCACAATGGGGACTGTTATATGAATTCAATTCATTTACACACATCAAAAGTGTCTAGGGATCAACATATATTTTTGCAATAACTTTTCTCCTGATTGATATTAATTCAAATTTTCTTTAAGGATTCATCAAATAAAGTGTTTTCGTTTGCCTACAGTGACGATAGACCAAGTCACCTTTGCATTAGTAAAGAAATTTGCCATTTTCCTAATAAAGGGATTTTTGACATTTCAACCACTAACATTAAAGTTCGAAAAAAAGACTGAAATAACAGTTTTCTTTAAAATAAAACTACTTTTTTACGGATTAACTTTTCGCGAGTTTATTAATTTTATTCAAATTTTAACAGAGAAGATGGTTGGAAAATTCCACCTGCATGGGATCCAGTTCTAACTAGGTCCCAAGCTAGACCACTCACTGCAAGATCACAAGACACAGTTAGCTCTTTCTGCGTGGATAGAAACATTAATTAATAATATGAGTGACGGTAGTGTATATTTTTCAAAACCCTGTAAATGACAAATAACATCTTAGTCTACCCGTGACCACGAACGCTGTAAAGTGTTCGAAACGTCGGGATAAAATTAATAAACTCGCGAAAAGTTAATCCGTAAAAAAGTAGTTTTATTTCAATGAGTAATATTCGCGTAAACTTCAGAAACAAGTTTTCTTTAAAATTTTATTGGGTTACTTAAACAATAAATAATCCGTGTTTCTACCGCGAACACTAACAACACAAGAACATCGGTTTGGCATACTCAAAATGAGTTCATCCAAATCACGCTGTGGAATGGCCGCCCATGTTCGTTGCAACAACAAAAAAAGGTCTTCTTGCGACTGGATACCCTCCATATTCGGCAGAGCTCTTCTCTGTAGCATATCCCATGCATGCTCAATCGGGTTCAAGTCTGGCGACTGAGCAGGCCAGGGCAGGACATTGATGTTAGCTGCGGCGAGAGTCTGTCTTACAACTCTTGCGGTGTGCGGTCGTGCATTATCATGCATTAACTGAAATAAGGGACCGATTTGCACTTGTAGAGGAACGATGACGTCTGATACAATCGTCTCAGCATAAATTTGAGCGTTGACGTTGCCTCTGATCCGAATCAAATCAGTTCTTCCGCCGATCCAAATACCCGCCTATACCATGATGGTTCCACCACTATAAGGATGGACTTCCTGGCAGGATTTTAATCATTGTTGGTGTCCAGGGGTTCTCCGGTGTCGTATACGTCTTATATCCGGTCTCATACCAAACGAGACTCATCAGAAAAGCCATATCTCAATCTCAAGAAATCCACATAAGAATGCTTGATCCCTAGACACTTTTGATGTGTGTAACTTTATTTTGGACAACAGTGATCCAGGGGTTAGTACCTACCATTATAGCTTTAAAATAATTGTTTGTATTTTAGGGATTATATGTTTCACAATGTCTGATCTGGGGTCTGACTAAGCTTATGTGTCCTCTGTTAGTGTTTTTTGTCGGTAAGTAAAACAGGCCCATAGGATTAAACGACTGACCTAATTTTATATTAACACATCGGTTAAACCTTCCTAGTGTTGGTGTAGTCATGTGCTTCTTAGACTGAAAGTAAATTATGTTAGGCGCCCTTAATCCCTAGTGAAAGTATAATAAAATACAGCAAGTTATTTAGGAATTAAAAAATATATATCCCTTCATTTCAGCTTCTCTGCAGTTGGGTAAAAATACTTTTCATCACAAATAGTTGAATTTCAAGCGGTTTCCAAATATTTGATCGCTCAAAATACTTACGTATTACACATTTTTATAGGATAGTCTACTCTACTATCTTATAAAATTCATGATGCTAAATAAAAATATTCTCTATTTTGTTTCCTTATAACCAACAATGAGTTCTCCTACTGAGAGATGTTGATTGTTTTAAACAAAAATGTAAATAGAACTATCGTTTACAATGACATAATTTGCATTAAATTCCGTAGGGAAAGTATTGTGTAAGTAGGGTGTAGTAAACTCAATGAGTATGTAGGTAGTACTTACTATACTTTTTGCAACTTATCTTTTAGAAATGGAGCAGAAAAAAGCACTTTAAGTTTTTTTTATACTCGTCATTCTAAAGAAATTTCAAAAGAAAAATGATGTCATACAAATATTGCGCTGCCTGCGTCGGTGTTTCCTAGTTATAACAACCCTAATCTATTCAAATTGAGTGGTCAGAGTAAACAGGCTTCTTTTGGGCGAGCTCGTTTGATCTTCGACTCCGTCTATTTGTTTGGTCCTGGAGTCAAGAGCAAACCCATACTAAATAAATAAATAAAATAAAAACATTGTGGTAAACACATTAAAATAGCCGTACGTAAACAAGAAAGTATCTCCATTTTAGTTACGTTTTAGCTTAAATGATAAAGTCCTAAATAAATTACAATTTATAAATCTTAGGCTGAACTCCTGAGTGTCTCTTTTCGCGGTGAACCTACTGCGCTCGACTTTGTTACATAAATAATGTATTATAGTATAGAAAGCCTATTTACATCATTGAGATGTAATTACAATAACCAGTGACGTAATGTTATGTAATGCCTGTGCATAAATAAACAATGATGGTGACAAATAACTCAGCAGGTATACACTGTGCAAATACCTAACTACTGTTACGCTGATAAGTAAATTTTCCTTTATTTGCAGGTTTATGCACGTAGCTACAAATGGTTAGGCACTAGTATACACTGACGGACGCGTTTGGTGTAGTAGTTAGCGCTCCTAACTTCTATGACGGCTGTCACAGGTTCGAATCTCGCAAAGGGCAAATGTTAGTGTGATGACCACGAATATCCGTTACTAAGACATGTTTCTATTTAATTTTTTAAAATGTTTGTGGTAGATTCCCTCGTTATAAGCATTGTCTGGTATTCGTAACACAAGGAAGACATTTCCTTAATTGAAACCACGGCAATCGGTGTGGCGCACATTTCCTACACAGATTTTCTTTTTAAAAATGTTTTGGTTTTAACTGGGGTGCCATCAATTTTATGTAGGTATTTATTTTGTTTTTTTATATTCAGCTTTAATTATATCATTTCTGTACGTGTGTATTCGCGATTTTTGTTAGTAAGTGCCATGTTTTCTTAACGCCTGTGGCATAAAATTTAGCAAAGTTTCATCGAAGTTAAACTCGATGGTCGGAGTTATGAATGGCGCAGCGCAAACAAGCACACTACAATAATCTTAATCTAATATCTATAGACATCTTTGTCTAAGCATTTATTATAAACGAGACTATTATACATTATACATAATAAATAACTTGCATGTATAAAGATGGTCAAAATTTAAGTAGATAGGTATCGGGGCATCGGCGGCGGACGAATGATGAGTATCTACATACGAGTATACTGTGCAATTAATATTTTATTACAGGTTACCTTATTATAGCAGCAACTAATTAATCAAAGTCCGCCTGTAATATCACAGTTATACCTTATTTATACCTAAGTAATTAACTGGCTTAAAATACAACGATATGAACTGATTAAACCCGCAAATCAAGGTTTATAATAAGTTGAACCAACATTACGGACCTAAACGCAATTCAATTTGTCAAAGACAGGTTCCTATAGACCACGTTTCACTTTATTGGTTTGAATTATGCATCCAACAGCTCGAGTAATATGTCACAGTCCTAGCCCTTTCCTTAAAAGTTTAGAAATCTTGGAACATAACTTGCCACTCAGAACTTTGTAATATTATTGATTACGCAGAATTTGCAGATTTGTATCAGGAGATGCTTGTGGAATACTGATGGTGAAGACAGGCTCGGACTTAGTATGAGTTGTTGTCTCACTGTTTTTTACGCTCTTGAGTTTTGTTTTCAATTGGAGTCTGTGTAATATAACTTTATTAAACAGAACAGTTTTAAATGCAATTAACTTATTATATGTGTTTCAAAAACACACAGCGTTGTTTGAAGAACGCGTCTTAGATCTTGCCATTTATTGTAAATAAAGTTGACTTACCCAGATGAAACTCTTTCTTTCACTCACCACTAGGCTGTATGTGCAATGATTCCCTTGACACATGAAGCAACCCAGAGACAACTGTCACTGTCATTCTCATAGCGTTTTTAGATTTTGCCGGTAAAACGTGCAAAAAGTTTTTCACAGTGAAAATTTACTGAAATTACAGTAAATTGTGAATGAACGAGTGTGAAAATACGTAAATATAATTTTTTCCAGTGTAAGTAAGTTATTTTTGTTTGTTTGGGTGTATGTGTGCGTTTAAAATGGGTGATGAAAAAAGTTCGAATGCCGTTGCTTCGGATGAAGACCGCGCATTTCGAGCACAAGTTTCATCAAGTGCCACTTCTAACGATTCCTCTTCCTCGTCTTCGGAAGATGAGGAAGGATTCGCTTCTCCTCCGCCTAACAAGCGTCGTAAGCGGAGACACGCACAGCAGGACCCACTCGTCTCATCCCTTGTAAGCCAGGTAAATAGCATTTCTAACTATTTAAATAGATTACCAGAATATCTTCATTCCATCGGTGCCGTACCCAACACTAGTGCCAATACGTATAAGTACGCCGACTGTTCCACCGACAGGGTCCACACCATTTTTAATTAATCCATGCAATTCTGATTTGGACATTGGCAGTTTAAAAACAGATTATGATGACAAGAAGATAGTCCCTCCAGCCAGCAAGGAGCGTCTTGTAGAGGTTAGCAATTTGCAACATTTTGATAAGCAGTCTTGGAAAGGGATTAGGTATAAAGCTACCTTGAGAGAATTTGCTGCAACACCGGGCTTTGTGGGTTTAAAAGTGAATGATGAGCTTTGTCATTTTAACAAGACTAAGGATTATCTAGCCTCATCTGAAAACATGTTAGCAGGCTTAACAAATGCTGCCTTGGCACAACGTGAAATGTTAAAGAAGTCTCTTCAGGACCTAGTTAACTGGGCGGCTGCAAATCCAGGGGAGTTAAACCCAACTTCATTATTTGAGAAAGTTACAACTTTTATGGGCCCGGACTCTCAGCTGCACAAATGCACTGAGAAGATAATGCAGATAATTTGTGGCAGAAGAAGTGAATGTATTGAGATAAGAAGAGAACGAATTATCAAAGAGGTCAACAGTGTTAATTTGAGGAGTACATTAAGAAATATACCCCCGAGTGCAGAGCACCTATTTAGCAGAGAAGCTTTACAACCAGTTATTCAGTCTCTGGGTGGCTCTCAAGCATGGTTGAACACTCCTACATACCTTAAAGAAAGATTACCAAACCGTGACCCACGTGAACGTGTACCTCAAAACAATAGACAAGACAAGAAATTTGCTAATAACAATCGGAACAATAAGATTGATAAGAGACCTAAACTACCATCTAAGAAGCGTAATAATTTTCGTCGCTACACCAACAACCAAGGAGAAAACACTTCTGAATATCATAATAAACAAAAATGACTATGCCCACAATTCAGTAGTCTTTCAGGGGGGTTGCCTTCGTTTCCACACTCAGGCTTGGAGGAATTTGGGTGCAAACCCTTTTATATTAAAGACCATAACAGCGGGTCGCATACCATTCAGGTTGAAACCCCCTCTTATATACCCAAGCAAAGTCATGTTAAAGAGATTTTTGACAAAGACATCAGAAAATATGACTGCGGTAATCAGGGACTTGAAAGAAAAGGGTATTTTGGAAGTACCACCGGTACTGAACACAGGCTTCCTTTCAAAGATGTTTTTAATAAAGAAACCAGATGGGGGGATTCGACCAATATTCGACCTAAGGGGTCTAAACAAATATGTGGCAACAAAACATTTCCAACTAATTTCTCAGATGGATGTTGCCAAAGCCTTGCAGGACAACGATTGGATGATAAAAATAGATTTGCAGCAAGCGTACTTCCACTTACCTATTGCAGAAGGTCACCGCAGGTTCTTAAGGGTGGTATACAACAAGGAAGTACTCCAATTGACAGCACTTCCATTTGGCCTTTCATCGGCTCCCCGAACTTTTGCAGCTCTAAGCAACTGGATTGCAGAGTTACTGCGCTCAAGGGGAATCAGACTTTTGGTATATTTAGACGACTACATACTAATAAACCAAGATCAGAATTTGTTGTTGGAACAGACTACAGAAACCCTCAAGGTTTTAAAGCAATTGGGTTGGCAGGTGAACTTTCAGAAGTCCGTATTGGAGCCTTGCCAAAGATTGGAATATCTAGGTATCATTTGGGATACACAAGACATGACCATGGGCTTACCTATCAAAAAGCAGCAGCGGATTACACAGGCCATAGAAGGCTTACTTCAAAGGAACAGGGCATCACTACGAGAGATGCAGAGGGTGTTGGGCTTGTTAAATTTTGCAAATTTAACCACACCAAAGGGCCGCTTGCACTGCAGAAAGATGCAGATGTTCCTCAGGACGTTCAGACAGAGTCGACCAAGAATAAAGCAGGCATTACCCACTCCAGTGCTCAGGGAGCTGAATTGGTGGCGGCAATCAATTCACCACAGTGTGGTACCTCTGTACAAAAACGAAGTGACTCATTTCCTAGTAACAGACGCCGCGGACGCGGGCTGGGGTGCTTACCTCAACGGGAGGTACCTCTCGGGGAGGTGGTCTCAGACGCAGAAGCGCTGGCACTCAAACCTAAAGGAGATGTTTGCAGTATTCGCGACGATAAACCAACAGAGGTCGAGTCTCCAACATGCCCATATACTAGTCCAGTCGGACAACAGAACTTTAGTGGCACACATAAGGAACGAAGGGGGCACGCGATCAGTCGCCCTGCTCGAATTGACGACGAGGCTGTTGGAGATGATCGAGCGATTCGACATCACACTTTCGGCGGCGTACCTCCCGGGGAGGTACAACGGCATAGCCGACCGCCTATCAAGAGACCGACCAGTGCCGGAATGGCACTTGTTACCCCAGGCCTCGGAGGCCATATTCGAAAGATGGGGCGTTCCCGATGTCGACTTGTTCGCTTCCCAAAAAACCGCGGTTGTGTCCCGGTACGTGACTTGGGATTGCGAAGATGGCTCAGCAATCTTTTGCGACGCCTTCAGCCGACCTTGGCGGTTCAGACTAGCGTGGGTCTTTCCACCACCGAGTCTAATGCCCCGAGTGTTGCGACACCTCAACACAGCTCAGGGGACATACATCATAATAGCACCTCGATGGACTCAGTGTTTCTGGTTGGCCGATCTGCAAGCGAGGGCGCTAGCGGTACCAGTGCCAATAGAAGATCTCCAGAACAGCCTTCTAGATCTAACGACAGGCAGGAACCCACCACAGATAGAGAAGTTGGAGCTAGTAGCCTGGAAAGTTGGGGGTGGGCTGGGCAGATAGCTCATTGGTCCTCACAAGAAAAGAACCTGTTAACTAAGAGCTGGCGGGGTTCTACATTGGCTACCTATAAAGCACCAATCAGGAGGTGGATTAGATGGTGTAATATGCACAAGATCAATCACAAATCACCACAGGGTGAAGATGTAGCTAGATTTTTAGCCAACTTATATTTGGAAGAAAACCTTGCATATCGTACCATTCTTTTACATAAATCTGCCATATCTACCTATTGTGCAACTAATGCTGAAAGCCTATCAAAGAACTTTTTCGTACAACAAGTGTTAAAAGCTATCTCCTTAGTAAAACCACAGAGTACTAAATTACCAATATGGGACACAAAAGTACTTTTTGACTGGCTTAGAACCACACCAACGACAGACACACTTTTCGACGTATCCCGTAGAACAGCAGTTATTTTACTCTTAGCTTCAGGACGGAGAGTGCATGATCTCACCTTACTTGAATTACCTGATATAGATACTGAGGACGAGATTTATATTTGGCCACAGTTTGGTTCCAAGACCGATAATGCTACATACAGGCAGTCAGGATGGTTATTGAAACAACATCCTGAAAGCTCCATTTGCCCGGTTCGACATATCAAGAAATTAGTTCAGTTGACAGAAAGTAGGCGAACCTGTGGCTCAAATATAACAAGTTTATTTATCTCCATCACAGGGGAAATTAAGAGAGCTACCAGGACTATTATAGGAGGATGGGTCAGATCGGTTTTTAAAGAGGCTGGGATTGATGCACCACCAGGATCCATACGGTCAGCAGTAGCATCAAGAAGTTGGATAGAAAATAGAAATATAGAGGATATTATAAATAGATCCAACTGGAAGAGTGCACAAACCTTTTATAAATTTTATTGTAATAGTGTGCAAACTAAAAGTAGCATAGGTGACCAAGATCTCTTAGTTAATAATTTTTTAAGTGTGTAACTACAGTTTGTTTTTGTTATTATAATTTTATTCTCGGCTAAAGCCTGAGCCTAGGTAGACACTCTGATCTCAGAAGTTGCATTTTTAATTCAACTATTTTTCTCTTTTTCTTTTGAGTATAACTAATTTGTTTAATAGATTTTATGTTAAAAGACATTTGTTTTTGTTGTGTTGATTTTTTATTATTGAAGGACAATAATAATTATTGAGAATAATATATGGTTATTATTTCTTTAGCATTTTCATGCGAGATCACATAGCGTTTGTTATTTCTTTCACCAGCAGATATCAAACAGGTCTTCAAACAACGCTGTGTGTTTTTGAAACACATATAATATGACTGTTTTGCATTCCAACAAAACAGTTATTATGTGTGTGAGAAAACACACAGCGTTGAGCAAGGGCCTTGCAGGTGTTTTCTGAAGACTATGAGAATGACAGTGACAGTTGTCTCTGGGTTGCTTCATGTGTCAAGGGAATCATTGCACATACAGCCTAGTGGTGAGTGAAAGAAAGAGTTTCATCTGGGTAAGTCAACTTTATTTACAATAAATGGCAAGATCTAAGACGCGTTCTTCAAACAACGCTGTGTGTTTTCTCACACACATAATAACTGTTTTGTTGGAATGCAAAACAGTCATATTTATTTATTCTCGCAAATAAACTGCGATATCCTATTTTTTTTCTAGGAAACCCCTTTCTATAGCCTTTTAAATCTTATTTTTCTAGTCAGGAAGCTTACCTAGGCCTGTTCCACTGTCGATAAATAACCACTTACAAATATGAAACGTCATTTTATATGAAGTATTAGACAAATAACGTAAAGTAGAACTTATTAGGACTAAGGACTAGGGTTTTTCCCATTTCTAGTATGGACAAAACGTCACATTCGAGGCCTGTTATGATATATATTATATTGTATAGGATTGATATCATGTTTCATTTAGTGACTTGATTAAAATGAAAGAAAATTGCAGTTTTTCAGTCCAGCACTGGTGATATACAAAACAATGTCGGTAGCGGAGATATATGAGGTGTCAGCGTGTGATTTATTCGCGGCCAGAGCCACGCAACGCTGCCGCTGCGCAGGTTGCTTTGTAAGGAGACGGATTTTAAGTTTTTTTTTAATTAGTTGTAAAATATATTGTTGTAATAGCAAAGGTACAAAAAGAAGCAAAAAGCTAATTATTTTAAATCATTGGATCTGTGGAACCGATGATATGTTTTTTTTCTTTTCACTAATTATAGAAAATCAGTCAATGTCGGATCATAACAATATCAGAGCCTACCGCCGCTTTAGAAACACATTGAATAATAACCCCATTATACTAAAATCATCGGATTTCTAACTATTTGGTTTAGAATGTTTTTGACACTTACGGTGTCATATTTTATATTCATAAAGATGAAATAAAGAAACCTAAATTGCGCACGGGCGCTACTCGAACCAGCAACTTTCTGGCTAACCGGGCCAAACGCTCTTCCAATTGAGCTACTTTGTTAGTTTTATTTAATTTCTAATTATTTATAAGTTTTAGTTTATTAAATATGGCAAGTACCTATTCATGATTGTGCCTTACAACTTCTGACATCCAATAATTGATAGTTTGTTTCATGGAGAGATTTAAAAAAAAGTTAAAACCGACTTCAAAACAAAATTCACCAAAAGTCTTTTAACAATCCCTTGACCCTTTAAAGAAAAGGAATCCATTTAAGCTGAACAATTTCTGCCGGTGCTCTGATAGTTGATGCTTGAGATTGTCAAAGTGATGGCACAGACTCCAAAAAGAATTGAATTGTTTGCCTGAAATGGATTCATTTTCTTTAAAGGGTCAAGAGTTTATTTAAGGGGGGAGGGGGGGGGGTTGTACCTTATGACTAGGAGTTCCACCATCAGCTCAGCTCTACACAATGTCGACTATCAGACGTAACAACACGTCAACATTAAGATTCTAGTACAAAACCACTTTACGTGCCGTTAAAATTTGAGGGTTTCCCTCGATTGCACCAATATTCCATCATCACATCCCGACTTGGCAACAATGGGACTAACTTGAAGGTATAACCTCAAAGTAGGCTAAAAAAATTCAAATCGGTCGACAAATGACTGTGATATGAGGTAACACAGCCACAACAACAAAAAACATACAGTCAAATTAAAAATGTCATTATTTTTGGAAGTCGGTTTAAAAAAGGTAAAAGTCCTTAAAGAAAATCCATCAATCACGCAAGTGAAGTCGATGAGGACCGATAGTACCTAAGTTTGACGCCTTGAGTCCTCCCCACCGCATTTGCATGTGAAATATGTCAAGTGACATTGGCATATGCTATGTCTTGTTCTAACGTAGCCAGATGTGATAGTTGCATCCTTGTCGGTATCCTTCACTCGCCTCGTTGCCGTATGCGAATGGGTTAGCGTACTAACGATGATTTGTAAGAGAAGCTGTCTCCACACTTTGTTGACCGACCTGTTATTTCTGCGTGCATGTAATTAATTTGGCAGTATGCGGTCGAGTTTACCTCGTAGCTCACTATCGGAAGAAAGTTGCCCGAACTGATATCGGACGCGATCCAATGCCTCACTTTGACATAATTTTGACAAGGCCAAAAATACTTAAATAAGTAAAATCAGTTCAATCATTTGTGTTTAAAAATATCTAAAGCAATTATTGTGATAAATTTTGCTTTAAAATGCGACTAAAAGGCTTATCCGTTGTGATAATAGAAAAAATAATAATATCCGAATTAATGTTTGTTAGGTTGTCTTGTAATAAGGTTTGTATGAACTCTCCTGGCATTACCCTTTTTTTAATTGACTAAGATTTTACCAACGTCAGATAAAGAATATTCGTTGAATTCAATTCAAAAAGCTTTAATCGAAAACGTCACTTAATTGTCAGCAATTATTTATGTAAATGCCATTTTTAAATCGGTCGTTTTAAACTTATCCAATTCAATAAGTCCTATCTGACGTTGGTTTAATCGACTCTCAAAGTACCGATTTTACCAACGTCACATTAGGTATATTCGTCGACTGAATAGTCGTACAAAACGCCTCATTTAAAAACGTCACCTATTTGTCAGCAATCATATATGTAAACGACACTTTAAAATCAGTCTTTTCATACTTATTCAGTCGGAGAAGTCTTATTGGTAAAATCAACTCTAAATGCGGTTGAACACGTAAAAACTTTTAAGGTAGGTATTGAGTAAAGAAAATATTTTGCATACAGTTGAACAGTTTTACTCATACTTAATTTATTGTTTAATTAAGAAAGTATTTCTTTTGCAATCACAGCTCGTTAAAAAGGATAAGTTTCAATTACTAAATTAAGTTTCCTCCATGGTGACTTTATCAACTTTTTAAAGACGCAGGACTCAGGATACCTTCATTTATATAATCGCATTTTTGAAGAATATACATCAAGTGAACTTTGAGATATTACCAAAAATTGTCTGAAAACAAAACGTTCATATAGTAAAGATAAATATGTTTTTTCTTGTGTCGGAGAATATATGTGTAGAATTATACTTTTTGATTCTACAAAATATGAAGTTACGTTTGTAAAGTTGAATTCGACCAAACATAGGCTTAGGCGCGCGTAACTATAAGAAAGATAATTTTGTTGCTCGATTTTATACGCGAAAAACTAAAATTGTGAAAGAAATCACTAAACTCGTACACCAGAACGAATGATTGAACTATTTTATTATCCAGCAAATCAATACTGCACCAAAGCAGTATGGTGAGTAAGCAAAAATCCTGTCAACTAAACAATGTCGTACCTATTATACCTTGAGAAAGTATCGAGCTGTCAGAAGTTTTGAATTTGACAAAACATTTTGTAATAATGACATAAATCATATGGCAAGCGAATGTCAGTACGTTATACTTGAATCAGCCATTTTTTTCCACACATAGTGGGTATAAGAGATAAACGCGATATTATAGAACAGTATAACGAAAATTGTTACTTACGGATAACTAGCGATTTATTCTAAAGTTCAAATTTTACTCTCGTTTAGTCGAATCCCCCCTTAAACATTTCAATTCTATATGACTGGTGTGTCGTGTCTGGCTATCACTTATCAATTCGAATGACTTCCGCAGTCATCAATTAAATCAATTGTTTGATGCATCGATCGATTGTTCTTTTGTCTATCTATCGTAGACGAGATAAGTGTTACGAACTGCTTTTTCTCACTTTACCGACATATTATGTTTAAGTCATTTATTGATGGGTATATTTGATCGAAAAGTTTTATTACAAACATGAGATAGCTTTAAAGTAGAGAAAATTCTTGAAAGTTACAAATTAACTTGAAATGATATTTAGATTATAGTGTGCAGTCGGAACGGAATTGCCGCCATTTGCGGTCAAATATGCTTGCAGGCGATAATCTTTTTCTAACCCGTAAACGCTTATGAAGTGAGACAAAGTTAATCTTATTCGTTTTCATGCACCCTGAACTAAGCTTTTACGTTTTCGATTTTTTTTAAATTAAGGCAAAAAATGACGAAATTCTACAGTTTTTATAAAGTGAATGTAAAGGTTTATCAAGCTTAGATTAGGCTGTATGAACATGGATGAGACCAAATTTGTCCATATATTAGGTTCGAGTTGGAAAACGTTATCGCCCAAGCATATTTCAACAGCAAATGTAGGCAATTTCGTTCCCACTGCACACTATAGTCTTAAGGATTTTACTTTGACAATAAGAGTAGAGTGTCCAAATTGTCCTTCATTCCGATACACTCATGGTCACCCTACTAAGTCAAACCGCCTACGCTTACTGATTCGGTCGCAAAAAAGCTTTTAAAAGCCGTCACAGATAACGCTTATTGCGTTTGACACATTGTTAATAACAGCAATACCAGTAATGATACGAATTTGTTTAAACTTTGAGAAAAAAATGAAAAATAACTAGTTCATTACGGTATTGCCAAAGACTTGTCTAAACTAAATTATCGTCAAAAAAAATACGTGTTGAATTTTCAAAAAAAAAATTAACTATTTTCGCCTACCGTAAAACAAACGTGTGGACATTTAGAATTTATTTTCAATTGCCTATTCTTTCATTTTTTCTGTAATTTATTTTCTTCGTCATGTAATATGGGTGTGTGATGCCTGAAATAAAGCCATTTTTTTTTTTTTTTAGAGTCTTGCAGCTAGAAATTTTACTGCGTCCCGCATTTCAATATTGCTAAGCTAACAAATAAACATAAAACACCTCTTAGATATTTTGTAGCAGCATTATTGGTTGTGCAAGTTACCTATGTTACCGTAATATTGAAAAATAACGCGAAATTAAAATCTCATGGTTAAAAATCTGGTAGATTGTAATCTTTCGATTTATTTATATGGTTTAGAATTACGATTTTATTGGTACGGTCAACATCACGTCAAGGTAAACACTGCTGTTACTTATGCAGTTGTTATAAGGGCTAGTTTGCAACAAAAGTGAGTAGCCTAATGTGCTGGTGACTGTACTTACATGTCAACCTAACACCACTACCATGATCCACCACTTTGCCCAGTGATTCTGAACCGAACCGAACTTTATACATTTGCCCAATGTATAAAGTTCGGTTTAACAGTTCACAATAAATCGACTGATAACAAATTAACGGGTTTAGAAACGTTAGATTAATATCACGCGGATTTTACAATATGACGGTGACATGCACATTAAAAAAATGTTTTAACTAGCTTCAAACATTTATACAACACAATAATATTTTCAACGGAACCGCAAGGCCCGTCAATCGGTGATATACACGCACAAAACAAATACTATCACGTTTTTTTGAACGAATAATAATTTTAATTCAAGTCATTCAACTTTTTGCTTTAGTTTTTTGTGAGTAGCGCCTTTTGGCCATACTCTGAGACTCACATCACGACGCAACGATCTTATTTTTAAATCTAGTCGTCCCTGTTGCCTATTAGCATACGAAAGAAAGGGTTGTCTGTATTCGAAAATATAGCCAACTCTTATATTAGTAGTAGCGTTTCTAAACCAGGTGTCCACATGACTAGTTTTAGTTAAATACTAGGACGTCCACCAACAAGATGGACAGACGATCTCATAAAGATCGCAGGATCAAACTGGATGCAGACCAGTGCATACATGCACCTAGTGATCGGTTGCTGTGAAAAGCCGAGCGGGAGGTCTATGTTCAGGAGTATTTCCAGAGATTAGCGCGATCAAACAAACAAACTCTTCAGCTTTATAATATTTAGTATAGATTGTAACTGCCTCTTATGGATTTAGGAGCTTTTAATACGGGAGAGGGCCTCGTTACATATAAGTTTGTGTCGGTGTTTCTAGAAATATTGATGACGGAGCCTGGATCGCTGAATACCTCAGTGTAAAAATGTGAGTGCTCTAGATCATTTGAACACCTAATATTTGGAAAGCGGAGGACTTTTGGGAACCTTAACATTATGATCTCATAAATCCTAAAGTCTCTGCGAGTACTAAATACGAGTACTAAAAAAAATATTCGGTTTTAGTTTCATATACGGTAGTCCCCTGGTAAATATCATTATTTTTTATTATTTGTAAGTATCGGAAAGCGGTTGACAGTAGGTATACATCTTCTGGGACAGACAGACAGACTTGATGAAACTATAAGGGTTCCGTTTTTTTCATTTGGTTACGGAACCCTAGAAAATGTGTTTTGTGTCGCTGAAAAATTACAATAGAGAATTAACGTAATTTAATTGTGTTGCTCTTGTGAAGTATGTGCATGGAGTCTCACATTGTCAAAGAGGAACCCTAAAAGTAATAAAACCAAAGCCCATAAAGTTTTTGATTTTTAAAATTAAGTGATGGCAGTTTGTATGCATTCACTGCAGGCACACAATTTACGACGATACTAAACTTTATTATCAGTTTGATTGCTCACCTTGTTTGGCACAATCGAAGAGCACGTAGTACAGCGACAGCACATCAGATTACCCACTTTTGTTGCAAACTAGCCCTTATTACAACTGTATAAGATACCGCAGTGTATACCTTGACGTGCTGTTATGCGTACATAAAGTTTAGTATTGTACACTTTACTGATTTTTTGTTTTTATATTCATTCGATTGTTTATGTTTTTAGTTTCACCCGCGTATTTATTTGATTTCATTTCATAAATCATTATAGCCTATATGCTATTCCTGTGTATGAACTATATTATTGTAAAATTTCATCAAAATCTATTTAGTAAACTTAGCGTGAAGGAGTTACATACATCCATATATCGAGCCACACAAACTTTGACATTTATAATCTTAGTAAGATTACTTGCCAATCACTTCAGCCGAGATCCAAGATCAAAGGATTTACATATTATGTACGAAACAAACTATAATAAAATGTCAAAAGTAAAAGCTCACCAATTTTGTCTTGCTTTTACGTACTCTTTGGATCTTAGGATTTCATTTACAAGCAACATTTTATACCTCATTTCCATGGAATTTCGGACTCCATTCACATAGCTACCAAATGTATGTTTTCGACATAAATCGCAGGCTCGCCGTATGTACATCGGTTTATTTATTTGTGTTGTCCGCAGCTTGCGACCTGGCTTGTCCGTCTCAGTAGTGTAAAAACCGGCGAACAGCTTACACGTCCTAGATTGTCGCTTACAATCAAATATCAATCAGGCAATCGAACAAAAAGTACATTCGTAAAGTTCAAATAAAAACATTGCACAACACTATTGACTAGAGTCCGCGGATTGAATTTCAAATTTAGAACGAAAGTGGACTTTTTCAGTGACACGATTGGAGATTTCGAAAATCGAAAATGCTTTTTGTAGTGAAGTGCGTGTTATCGAAAAATGAAATGTGTGATTTTGGTGTCAGTGAGTGAAAACAGTGCTATAGTGTTTCAAGTTGGTATCTTCTCGTGAACTTTATGGGTAACTGGTTAGCATATTAAATGTCAAGTTGATTCCAATTGCAATTGACTTTAAGTTTTAGGGTAATGTGTGCTGTTACCGATTAGATTAATTAATGTAGAGCGTTTAAGGAAACCTTCCTTAATTGTGGTTTTTGGCATAAGTTAATCGACAGGAAAGTTACTTATTTCCTCTACACAATTTCTAAACAAGTAAATAACATTAACATTTAGCGCATTTGGCATATTGTATTCACGTTAAAATTTCAAGCAAAAAAATATAGCGCGTATGACAAGATACAAGAAAGTAAATTTACGATTCTTAATTATGTTCATAAAAGTTTATCGGTCATTAAGGCGGAAAATTGCCATATATTTTAAGGCATTAAAACACTCTTATAATCTTAAATGGTCAATAAACAAGCTTTAGCATGCATCGATTATGAATATTTTGGATTTCGTGAGTTATTTTTTTAAAGAGATAACTAAGATTTACTTAAACGGTAACATCCAAAATTAAATATACCGTTTTAAATCATGACTACGACTATGGCAGATATTTTTTACAGTACCGACTATACGGCCCCCGTCCTAGCTTAGAGAGCTGGAGCAACAGTAAGTACTCACTTGCAAGTGTTTGCGCCGTTTGGCGTTGAAACATTTGGGAGGTGGAGACTTTGTGATAAATTGCAGTTTAAAAAAATTGCGCCATAACTAAATTCTATAACGGCCTATAATAAAACTGGCTGGTTCCTGGCTCAATAGATTCATATGACAGCATCATAACCTCCTTGCCGCAAGGAAATGGTATCGGCTTTGAATAGGTATTGCTCTTTATAAAGTCTTCAGTACCTTCTCACCTCAAATTAAATCAAAACAAAAGAATATGCGTCACTTTACATTAAGTTCCATCAAGTTGTTACATTCACTATGAACAGCCAAGATAGACATATCCATATTAAAATTAGCCGGTAACACAAAAAAGGAAGATAAACAAACGATCTAATTAGTAGACTTACTTGTTAATTGACCATCCGAGAGCATGTCAGATTTCTCGGACGACACGTTTTGATTGATGTTATCGATTTAATCGATCTTCGCACAGTCCATGACGGTAATTGCCGGCAACGTTTATCGATCAAATATCTCGATTCTAATCTGTTATTGGAAGCTCGGAAATCGAGTGTGAATGATCTAATAACAGATCGCCGATAAGATGCCTGCATGTCTGAAAAGCGTTGTTATTATCACTCAATCTTAGTTTCAAGAATGTGGTTATTATAACGCATATAATTGAAATGAAAAGGTTTTAATGTGCCAGTACTTGTATATTAAAATACAATTTGTTCACTTTTAATGATAATTTTTACACGCCGAATGTTGGCAAAACATGTGATACTAAAATCACTATTTTATTGTCATCATTTATGTACACACATATTTAGTAAATAAATATCTTTATATTTATTTATTTATCTTGCTACAATGTCTAGAAAATGCAAATTTATTGAGTGAAGTAGTTATATGGAAAAAAATATAATATTTTTCGAAAAAAATGCAAGAAGATTTAGAACACAAAAAAACTGGCATAATGGCAATAATTCATACATAATGGCAAGTCGTGTTAGTTACACCACTTATAACTCAAGATTGTGTAAACCGATTTTTATGATTTATACTTTGTTTAATTCGTCTTCATCCTAAAAAGTTTTTAGATACTAAGCTTTCATACGACTGAAAGCGCTTTAATTCTACTTTATAAGAATGTTGGGAGTGAGAATATCTTATTATGTATTTTCCATTGTTTTAAGACTATTCGCCCTTGACTGCAAAAAATCTTGTGCCTTGAAATTCCTGAAAAAATCACGCTACTCACAAGAGCACCTTAAAAATGCCTCAGTTTGAAGTAATAAATTCTTTAACAGCTACAAATGTAAACACATAAATTATACAAAGTACCTACATGAATTTGAGCAATGTATACACAGCCCTCGACACATGTGCTGTGCAGAATATATTAGGAGGGCTGCCACAAGTGAATGTATGTTTTTTTTTATCCGTAACACGATACTAAAAGGTTAGCTTTAGCTTAGTCGATGATTGATTTAATTTATCATTCTAACGTTCAAAAAGAAGCTACGAATTTAGCTAAATCTGTTTTTGATAAAGTACACAATATGATAAAATATTATAAGAAACATAGTAAAACGGTTGGGGAGGAAATATCTATTTCTCTATGCTGTCGAGTAATTGATGAATGAAAAGTCTTAAAAAATCATAAAAGTCATTTATTTATGCCAATAGGCCCATCGAGGACACTTTTACACGTCCCAATATAAACCCTACTACCACAGCTTCGGGACAATTTTGGGCTAGTGCTGAGAAGAAGCTGCGCAAGAAACTCAGTCACTATTGTCAATGCCTCTTTTCAAAAGGTTTACAATGTTTGTAGTATTCATGCAAGTCCATACATTATAATCTTTTAAATAATCATCTCCTTTATAATACCCTTTCGTCATTAGGGTTTCTTTAATGACAGTTTTAAATTTATTGTAATGTTGCAGTCTTATTAAATTAACTATTTTAATGAGAAGTGATTGTTACCAACTCTTTTTATGTAGTTTATTTAACACTGTATGTACACATACTAGCGGTCCGCCGCGACTTCGTCCGCGCGTTTTGAGTTTGCGCCCTCTCCTCGCAGCGTAATGTTTTATAACCCTAAGCCTTCCTCTAAAAATAAGCTATCTAATACAAAACATTTTTTTTAATCGGTCCAGTAGTTTCTGAGTTTAGCGCGTCCATTTAAACAATCTGTTCAGTTTTATAATATTATAATAGATTTTATTCTATGAATTTGGCAGCCCTAACCAGCCATGTCTGATGTTTTTGCTTGTTTACAATTTTCCAGTAGTTACGATAATTTGTTTTGCCAATTTAACCAACAATCCGCCTATTGAAAAACAAAGTTTGCATTCATAAATTGAATCTTGAATGGGGCTTTATGTATGTCGTTAGTTTCTCAAGTCGTGCTGTGTAGTGATGAGAGTCGTGATCATTAAAATGGAGTAAAAGTCCACGATTCTATTCCACGTTTGGGTATTCATACCGATTTACATAACTGTAGGGTCGTGAGGTTTCGTCTTGTAAGTTCACGCACTTGAACTTTAAATAATCCATCTGTAATCTTGTCATTAAGGCATGTAAGAGCTATCTAAAATTTAAAGGGACGCTTTGTAGACCACTTTTGTTTTTTATTAAGATAATGTAATAAAGGCCACCGCCATTTTTTTTTAAATGTGAATGAAAATTCTTACCGAAATATTAACTAAAATAATTACTTAGGCCTTCATTGACATGAACAATTCTTAGTCGTTACTATGCTTTTGCAACTAGGGTATTCGACCAAACGAAAATAGATGTTAATCTTAGAATTAATTGATAGTTATCCGAGAGTAAATCAATTTTCCATTCTACCATCTCATCTGTTTACCTATCGCGTTAATACGGATGTAATTCTTCTCTTACACCTACCGTGTTGCTTGAAATAACAGCTGATCCAAGTATAATGTTATACGTATTTATACGTCCACTAGCCATATGATTTATGTCAGAAAATGTTGTTAAATTCAAAAGTTTGGACATCTCCATAGTTACCAGCGCTATTATACGACAATGTTTAGTTGACAGGATATTAACTTTCACACTATATGCTTTGGTGAATCATTGATTTGCTACATAATAAATAAGTCAATTCAGTCATTCATGTTATGCGAGTTTAATTAAATCAAGTTAAATTTTATGTCGAAAACGACTTTGTATTTCTCAAGTATTATATAGAGGAATAAAGCTATTCTTTGTATAGTTACGCGCGTGTAAGTATGTTTGGTCGAACCCAACCTATTTTGGCTTAATCTATCAGGATTTTTTTAAATGGCTTCCCAAATCATAGACTCTACATATTATTGAAACAAGTCTGAATAATAATTATATCTAGCTAACCCTTCGAATGTCGAACGAAGTCTTACGAGTCCATGTCGACGAGAACAGCAGGACGTAAATCATACAGAATTAATGAGTGCAGTGTGACCTGATAATTAATAATAATGTACTTGTAGCGCAGGTCACGAATATTTTGTACAGCTTAATGTTGCGTGTGTGAACAGGGTTTTATGAGGTGAAATATTGAAGTGTGTAGGATAAAGAAGTTTATTTACCGACTTCAAAAAGAAGGTAATAAATTTAATTTAATTTAATTTAATCATTTATTTCAGGCTACAAAGGCCCATACAATAGATACCTTAAAGACTAGCATACATATAATAATATTAAAAAATAAAAAAACAAATGAAACACTATTTTGCCGGCGTAGTGTTGCGCATCTTGGTGTCCGGTAACCGTCCGCGAAACCGACGATACAAAACACCCTTTGGCCAAAATTCTGCTTGCATGAAGGTCGACAGCTGTTCGGTCGGAACCCTCACCACAAACGAACTGAAATTCGTATTATGACGAGATTCCAACCGTTCGACCCTCAGTGAGTATTTGGTCTTGATTCGGATGTACTCTACAATCTCCTCGACCTTTGTAGAGTAATGACGCCGGGACACGTATAACAGCGTCACAGGTATCGTAGGTGATTCGGTCCGGTCGGTGCGGAGCCGCACTGGTTGCGGGTGGAGGGCTTCTTTTTCTTCCTCTCAACCTTAGTGAAACCCTCTTCATCACACTTATCAGCCTGTGATGCCATCTTCGTCTTAATGATGTATGTGATATCGTTGAGCGTGTGCACGTGGTGTGCTGCGAGTCGTGTGGTATCTCAAGCTTACGTAGGTATACCAAATAATCTTCGCACATTATGCATTGACTCTAAATGAATTTGTTTCTCCTACGTAGCTGACAAATGCGTTATTTAAAGCTTTTAAGACAGTTTTTAAGGCGGTTTTATTTTTTTAAATATTTTTCTAGGTAGGTTCGAAAGAAATAAAACGTTTATTGATTATTGACACATACATTTGAAACATTCCGTGCCTGAGATACGCAACCATAATAGCTTATACTGTGTAGGTAACATAATACCACACTTGCCTGCTTTTATATTGACGAATTGAATTTCTTGATTATCTTTACGAAATTTGCGTCGACTTTATAAAAAAAAAAAAACAGTTAATCAATGAAATAAAGCAATCGAGCCTTCGAAATATTCAATCAATAGAAAAATTCTAAATACACGTGTTTTCTGATTATTTTATTTTCTTTTATAAAATATGGTACACCAACAGCATTCATGGACAACATTAGTAAGAAATAATTAACACATTGTTGGCAGGAAAACCACAAAGTTACACTAGTGCGAAAAAAACAATAAAATAGTTACTATTAAAAATAATAATACTGAACAGAAAAAGATTAAATTAGAAAATTAATGATTATTCCTCTGCTAAATTGCTGTTTAGAAAAATTGCGCCATAATTAAATTATTTAAAAGCCAATAATAAAGCTGGCTGGTTCCTAGCTCAAAGGATCAGCATAGCTATCCAACGCGGCAACGCAGCCAGCATCATAGCCTCCTTGCCGCAAGGAAATGGTTTCGTTTTTCAATAGGTAGGTATTAAGTTATTTTTTTATGTTGCATGTCTTAGTTTATTTTTTTCTTGTTTGTTATTAATAAAAGACATTCCTGTTTTGAAAAAGATTTAAAAAAAAACTTGTTAAAACAGCTGATTTGTCAGGCTTTGACGCGAAAGTCTCTGAAAGTGAAATTCTTTCGAATCTTGTTCCTGAATCCGTTGAGTTGAAAAACACGTCCAAGTAAGGTAAGAAACCGTTGATGCCATTATACTCCTCACTCATTCTCACTAATAGAGAGTGTCTACCAAGGTTTGTTCTGCACAGTGGAAGCTAGAAAGTTATATATATAATTATAATTATTATTCGGGTGTATGAGTGTTATATGTATTATTTTACTATCGAAAAGCCGTTGAACGTAGAGGGCAATAGCATCACTCAATTAAACTCCATGAGCTCTATGCGCAAAAAATGTGACATGCCTCATAATGACTCTATTATCCTACGACTGAGATATGCTAGATAAAATTATGTAGAGTCTTGAGAGTCACTTCTTTGGATTGACAGTTACGTAAATACTATAACTCTATACGAAAAATGTGTTTAATTTTTTGGTATCTTTATTAGTCGTTTTACGGCTTGTATCACAATGTCTCAACAAGTTCCCATTGATGTTATCTGTCCAATTCTTCATACAAAATAACGTTTCATATCTGATTTATTCGTTAGTCACGAAACAGTAAGTTACTCTAATATCTTAGCCTTTACAATATTATACGACATAATAAATTAGCTAGTCAATACTTTTTGCAACGAATAAGACCGTAAGTAAACTAAAAAGGTATTGGTTCACTGCACAGCAGAACGATATTGTTGTAAGTTGACATTTTACATTCCAATAAATAACTGCAGTTAACCTTGGATATGTTTTCGAAGTGCGTACCTACTATCGGACGAATCTCAAAGGGAACGTACGGATTACATTAACACATTACATTACTTCACAGGTAATATTTGGCTGCAAAAGTTAGTAGGTAATTTCAACATTTCTGCTCATTTTTTAGAGTGCCGTAGCCGAATGGCAAAAAAAATAGTGTCGTCAAGTCTGTCGGTTTGTCTGTCCATCCGTATGTCACAATCACTTTATTCTGTAACTATAAGCATCAACATGTTAAAATTTGGCAGGAAGATGTATTTTAATAGCCTTAAGACTCTTATACAAAAAATAAAAAATAATGATATTTAAGGGGGGCTCCCATACATGAAACTAAAACCGAAAAAAAATCCCATACATGCAACTAAAACCGACATAGAGGTTCTTAAGATCATTTTAAAGTCTAACGTTTAATAGATAGACGCCTCCAAAGTGGTAAATGGGCGCAAACACAATGAAAAACAAAGTTATATCCAAATAAAACTTTCAACTATTATTCTTGTCAACAAAATATTGTGGTATTTTAGCTGAGTTGAAGTAAGTGGATTCCCTAATTCAGTTAAAGTTGGCACGGAACCCTCAGTGCGCGGGTCCGACTCGACGACTGTCTCGGTTTGGTACATTTCATTGGTGGACTTCAGTTTAGTCATTTAACTCTGCTTGTGCCATGTTACAGAATTAAGAACGAATCGGTTTCAAATTGAAAATGTAATATATCGGAGTAGAGTAGAAACTTTTTGAACGCTGCAGTATGGAAAACAAAATTCGTTCGATTTTTAAAGTCTGCCAAGCGCCCTTACGTCATTAGCTTCAAAACTGTGACTTGTTTAAATCGCACATACAAAAGATACACATCTCTTATCCATGCATACAGGCATAGGATTAGTGGTTACATTCCTTCTATGCGAGGAAAGAGATTATCATATCAACTAGAAGTTTTAAGCCTTGGGCTGTCGCAACCATCTTTCACGGTACAGTAGTTTGCTTATCGTCAAATCTGTTGTTATTTTAACGAGTATAGTAACTCGACAATTGTTACATGTTCACTCACCCATAGGCCGTACGTGGCTTTAAAAAGTTGGTTTTAGATACGAGTATATGCTCTCAATAAGGAATGTAAGAGTTTTGAATTACCTCTTATGCCCGATTATTTTTGTATCTATGTTTTATGAATACCGGTGACTGAGGCCTATCTACCTTACCTTTGCCCCTACTACAAATAAACAGCATAGTTATTTCAAATAGACCCACTCCCGACCAGCGGCGTATGCGATGTAACTCGCAACGGCCAAGTCGCTTAATGTTATTTACATAATAATAAATAAATATCCTTTGGACATTCCCACACATCGCCATCTAGTCCCAAAGTAAGCTACTCAAAGCTTGTGTTATGGGTGCCAGACAACGGATATAATACTTAAATACTTTTTTTGTTTCTAAATACATACATGAAATACATAGAAAACACCCAGACCAATACAAACAGACATGTTCATGCACACAAATGTTTGTATTGTGCGGGGATCGAACCCGTAACCCGCTGCATAGAAGGCGATTTCTCTACCACTGCACCAGACGGGTCATTAAAATGGTTGTGAACTATCAGCCCACCCTGTCAAACGAACTGTCATTCACGAAACTCTCATAAGTTGTAGCAAACGCGATCCGAGGCGAGGCGTTCGCCATTCGGTGCCGACCCTACGCCGAAGCGGTGCTGTTCCCTTTATTTACGTAACGTGCTTCCGTATGGTTGAATCCTGGTTGGTGCTGTTCCCATTACGGATCAATGTGCTCTAATCTTAAATCATAAAAGCAGGATCCAAAGCAGTACTAAGAGGGCTGGTCTTCGGCCTACCTTGTCATGTTACTTATGTTCTCACACGATCAGCACGACACCATGCAGCAATTTTTTTGCTGACTAGTCACGACAATTGACGAGCAGTGGCAGAGTTGACATACGGACATGTTCATTTTGCAAGTTTTTGCTTTTTTATCCGTATTCATAAATATATTTGTTGTAACACACAGCAAACAAAAGAGATCAGAGAAGCTTGATGATAAAAAGTTAAAAAATAATTGGGCAGGCAGTAAATCAGTGGATATTTATTTTCTTCTGAAGAGATGAAAGTTTGTTATTTAACACTTTTACGGACAGTACTCCAGACACAATAGAAGTTTTATTGTTATCCCGCCTATAGGCGGTCACTGTCCGTGTAAGAGTTAATTAATTAATTTAGAATTTTCTGTTTATATGGCGAACTTATTGTTAAAAGTGAAGTTAATCATAATACCTAAACGCCTTCGATTTGCTACTCCTTTCTTTTTACCATTTTGTTAAATTGTATCGTGTAATAGCAAAGCGTTTTAAAAGCAACTTAGGACAACAAGAAAAGCTCACTTTAAGAAGACTGCACATTCACAAAAAAAAAAACACCATAAAGCTGCTTTCACACAAGCACAAGTAGGCTTCGCAGTTAAGGCTATCTCAAAACAGAGCCGCATTTATGAATACAGGTCCAAATGTATGCTAGTTATTAGCATGACCATAAGGAATCTTCCAAACCTGTTGAGGCGCATGTAGATTTTTTTATTGAAATAAGTGGGAATTACTGCAAATGAATTATTCAATCGCATCTTAAACAATTTTATGTTGATTGCAGAAGTATGATAATGGGACGACGAAGTATGTGATCGATTAAGTATCACAAGGTGCTGCATACAATTAACATTGTTCTGACAATTCTTATGGGTCGCACTTTAAGGAGACGGCTGGGCAAGAGGTCCCGTGTTCAATCTCCGGGTCGAATCAAAAATATATACCTGGGTTTTTCTGTTCAGAAATTCTGCGAAAAGAAGCGCGGCAGTAGCACTGTCGCTCTAATGTGAAGGCTTACTGCTGTCATTTATGTATGAAATTTTTAGCAGAGCGGCTGTCGCACGACCGTCGCGCTGCTAAAGTCGCCTTAGTGTGAAAACGCTCTTATGTATAAATTTATCAGCAGCGCGGCTGTCGCGCTACTGTTGCGCTGCTAAAGTCGCCTCAGAGTGAAAGCGCTCCTAGGGTAGCCCGGAGTTTGCAAGTTGGCAGTGATTCAACCCCGTGCCTCGGAAAAGCACGTAAAGCCGTTGATCCTGCGCCTAGGTAATATCTCTTCGGTCGTGTCAGATTGCTGTCCTATCGGGCTATGAGAGTGAAAGGAATAGAGAGTGCACCTGTGTTTGCGCACACACTTGTGCACTATAACATGTCCCGCGCAGTCGGTTGGTCGTTGTGACTGGCCAACGTAGTCGAAATCGGTTAGGGGGAGTGTTATTATTACTCTAAGGCGCTGTGGCGATACACGTATTTCTCGGATCAAAAACAGATTATTTCAACAAACGGATTCGTTTAAAAGTAACCATCATCATCATCAATAACAGTTCAATGCTAAACAAAACTTAAAAGTGACCAATTTGGGATCAATTTCAGAATCGAAGCGTTTCCTATCGGATGAGTGTGAAAGCGCCTTAAAAGCTTCCCAACGAAAGAAATTTGAAGCTTTTAGTAGCTAATACAAGAAGTGCTCGTAGCGCAGTGGTTTGAGATACCGAAGCTAAGCAACTTACGGCGCGGTCGTGTTTGGATGGGTGACCATTCCGACCATATAAGTGACGTATATAACGCGCATCTCCGTGCTTCGGAAGGCACGTTAAGCAGTTGTTTTGGCTAACATCGATTGATATTAGACGTTAAGCCTAGCCAAAGCCCTCTATGGGCAGCTCGGCTTGATAAAATCTGACAGCAAGGTTCGTCGCTGGCCTTGCAAACATCCGAAGGGGTGGGCTAATCTGTATCGAGCCCGCGTGCTGGAGTATGGCTCATACTACCTCATACTTGATGTAAATGCTCAGCAGTGGGAAGCTTAAAGGCTTTCTTAACTTTTACTTTGTAGCTTTACTATGCAAATGATGTGTGCCTTCATCGTTATATATTTTGTTGCAAATTGAATGAGTCATTAATGCACTTGAGATCTGTGATACTTTGTGCATAATTTACACATGTATCTGCATTATGCCACTGAAAATATATTTCTCATGTGACAACACAAAAGATAAATTTACTAAAGTATCTGACGAAGTTGTTGCGATTCCCTTGAAGCAGAGAAGGAGACTGGTTTATTTGCATGTTCTTACTGACAACATAATATAGGTACTTTAAGAATTTAATTTCCACCGAGGTTGTTTGATTAATATCTATATTTTTATAAAGTTGTAAAGATAAGATATAAAAAAAATATGTTGGCCAATGACCTTTGTAACTTGGTCAACTGTAGATTTATGTTTTTTATTATATGTGAATCGTTTCGACGGATATAAGATTTGACTAATCATTGTTTTTTTTTTGTATCACAATTTACGCAATAATAATATAATATTACAAGACTTTGAGTAACTTGTTTCATTTATGTGGTCAATTTTCTTAATCAGTAACAGTACAACGAAACATTTCATCTGTATGAAAAAAAAACTCAGAAAAAAAACTTTAATGTTAACATTATTCAGCGCCATGGTGGTCACCGGTGACCCCCAAACAATATTTTTCTATTGAGTCTAGTTTCGTGTCAGTCAAAGCCTTAAGATGAGTCTACTCCATCATTTCTTTCTTTACCATGCTTAGCTCAATGTAGAATTCTAGAGGCAAATTAATTTTAAAAATCGGCTAATTGCAAGACGGACTTGCGCACTGAGGGCTCTGTGCCAACATGACTAAATTAGGGGTCCACTTACTTCCACTAAGTCAAAATGTCACAATATTTTGTTCATAGCAAAAATAACTTTGTAATAAGGACAACGCTATTTTTGCGGTTGTTGAAAATGTGCTATTTCTTAAAAAATACCAGTTCAATCCCGTTCAAACCACCATTTATTAAGATCTACATCATATATGTTATTCAAAATTCACACTCGTTGAGTTCAAAAGTTAGAGAGGGGACGCCCATTTTACCACTTAAGAAGTTAGTTAGTGTCTATCTTACAAACGTTTCACTTCCAGATGAAATGGTTTTATAAACCTTTAGATTATTTTAAAAGACCTATGCATAGACACCCAACATGCATAGGTTTAAACAAAAAAAATGTTTTTGGTTTTAGTTCCATGGATTGGAGCCCCCCTAAACTGTCTCTTTTTATTTTCTGTATGGGAAACGTAAAGCGGTTGGCAGGATACGCCTATCTATTAAGTTTCATCTATGTAATGCTAATAGTTTTACAATAAAGTGGCTGTGACATACGGACAGACAGACATCCCGTCAAAAGAGGGAAAAGTTTAAAAATTTACTTTATCAACCCCGTTGTAATAAAGTAGTATATAAGAAAAATATTTGTAATATGTGTATAGTTATATATAACAACTTACCCGAGGAACTAAAAAAACTTGAAGGAAATGTATTTAAGCAAAAGTTGACTGACTGGTTATTACAAGAGAATTTTTATAGTGTACAAGATTATTTTAATAATTTTGATAAATAATGTTTTATAGTTTAATATCTTTTATAAATATATATAATGTTACATTTAATGACTTAACATTCATGACATTGTTAATTAAATTTTTATGACATCTTTATTACAATTTTGACATTATTTGATAAATCAATATAAACGGACTTATTTGTTAATTTGTTGAAATGATAATTAATATTTGCACGCCTGCATGCAGGCTGAATACAATTACTGCCTATTTTTAAGATCTGCAGTTTGTAACTTGCATACTTTTGTGTATTCTGGCAAATAAATGATTGATTTGATTTGATTTGACAGACTTGACGAAACTATAAGGGTTACACTTTTTGACATTTGGCTACGGAACCCAAAAAAATCGTCTGTATTTATCTTTGATTGCAGCATAAAACATAACATAATGACTGGTCGGTAAAACGGACAGATTTATGCAATAAACAGATCGTTACAACGAGGATGTGGCCGGTATGCGCGTGCGCTGCATTCTTAGCTATTGCCTCTAGATCTCCCACGACGATCGCGGCAAAAACATAATACCTCAGTATCAATAAATACCGCGTAAACAATTAAGTGGCGTAACAAGATAGTTTGTACATCTATAATGCAGTTTTGAGTAGCAGTCTTTTTAAGTTTGTGTAAAACGCTGCCACAAATTGCCTTATATTAAATTAAAATAAATATAAATATTGGACACCAATCACATACATTGCTCTAATCTTAAAAAAAGTAGCTAATGCACTTGTGTTTTGGAAATCAGACGCCTTGAAACCCAGCGTGCTTAGCCACTACACCACGGAGGTCGTAATTCAATGAAATGAAAAGAAAATGAAGTATTGAAGAAAATACTAAATGACATACAATGTGGCTTAAACAGTTCAAAATTTAGCTGTTTAATTTTGGATTCGACAAAACATAGACTTACACACGAGTAACCATACGAAATAATTTTGATCCTCGATTTTATGTCGAAAAACTCAGTCTTCTGTCGACATAAAATTTAATAGAATTTATAAAAATTGCGTAACAAAACATATGACTGTATTACTATCCGGCAAATCAATATTGCACCAAAGCAGTATGGTGTGAAAGTAAAAATCCTGTCAACTAAACGATGTCGTATAACACGGTGGGAAAGAATCGACCTGTCAAGTTTTGAATTTGACAATACATTTTAGCAAGCGGACGTTATTGCGTTATACTTGAATTGACTTGAATCAGCTTTTATTTCACGCAACACATGTAAAATGCAATCATCTATAGATAAACTCCCGCTTTTCTTTCTTTGGCATTGAACATTTCTCAATATGAGTGAGCCCACTGTTTATATTTTTAGTGCCACGTGTACTAGACACTTGATACTCGGAACTGAATGAGCAGAAGTTGTCAATTACATCGTTGTCCAAAGAAACTCATTTCTGTTACGGTAGATGGAATAGGTTTTTTTCAAAGTTGGAATTAAGCTTATGGGCTTATTTTATTGGCATAACAAAGGATATATCGTTAATTTACAAAATTTATTTTTCAAGCGCCTTGAACCATGGTTATGTTGATAAAATTTTAACAAATTAGTATAAGAGCTAGAAATCCGAAACGCGTGTGCCTATTTACTTTGTATTTACTTCAAAAAAAAGCTTAAATAAATTAAAACGGCATTTGTTTCAACATTCCTTTACAAAATGGTACCACATAAAATGGACTCCCGAGTAAAATTCTTAGGATATATTTCGGCCTTACAAGGCGAAGTCTACAATACAGGTTAAATATTTATCATTAAAGCATATTTTGATCGGGGCGAGATAAAGCAATCACTCTAATATGGCAGTTTAATAATGGAAAAGTGTTTCTACAGGTTTTGCCATAAATCTTAACTGAAAAAGGAATTGGACAAATCGCGTGAATTATTCCACTCTTATGATATTCTCCTATTAGAATTTAAGCCCTAATGAAACAGCTTTAAGTTTCAATCTAATGGTGGCTGGTTTGATATACAGCAATTGAATTTTAATTAAGGTATGCAATAGGTTGGAATTAACATTTGATTGGGCTCCGAGGTGGAAAATCATCGATTTGATGACGGATTAATTGTTTTATGGCCACACGTGATTTATAGTACGAGCTTGTAGATGAATATGTCAGTCTTAATCAAGTAGAGAAGTCAATGAACATTTGTCATCAGTAAAATAAAGAACATTGTACGGTTGAGGTCACTCGGGCCTAACCACTTTTTACTGAAACGCTTGTACACTCGACATGGAAACTGTGAAATGAAGTTACACCTTCAAACAAAAGACTACGCGAGCTGCAAGAGATTTTGGCTTGACTCGGCGCTTGGCGCGACTTGAGCTTCGTGTCATTAGAGTCTGGCTAATAAAAGCTGAACCCGGTGATTTTTATAGCGGCAACACTACCACTGTAAAAAAAAAGTGTTCATGGCCGCCATCATGGCGTATCTGCGTAGTTGGTTGTCACTGTGTTAAGTTTATTTTGTGCATTCCTTGGTTTTTCTTTCAAAATATGGGTAAAACTATAAAGAGTGCAGTGCGGCAGATTCTATTTACTATGATAAGTAAATATAAAGAAAAACAAGATGAGCAAATGGCTATAATCAAGCAAAAAGAAGATTGTTTACATGTTGCGATATAGTTCGTAGGTTAGTAAAACTTATTCACTTAGATACTTTCATATTTATCAAGACTTTCACGTCATAATAATATATAGGTATTTATAATTAGTACATTCCAATTTTACCAATTTTACAGAAAAGAATTCGAGTGTTGAAGGAGCCAGTGCTGCTTTGGCAAATCTCAAAAAAATAAAGGAATTGCATCAAGAAGAGTATCTCTCACAGAATAAATATTTTGAGAAAATCTCTTCAATGACTGGTAAGTTCCTACCAAGCTCAAAATTATTGATATAAAATGTCAGAAATACATATTTTTGGTAATAGGTTCGTGTAAATTTTTTCCTTTGCTTAGATTTTTACACCAACATACACTATTTGTAAACAAATTCTAGACTTGTTTTAAATACAAGATGTATTTTACAGACTGAGAAAAAAAAATCGTTTAAATAAAAGGCTTATATAAACAATGTTTTTTTTTTCAGATTACGTATAAGTTCACATAGATTTATATGCAACAAAAATACACAGGAGTGATTAGTTTAAAATTATAAATAGGTTTAAAAAATATTGCTGTTTCTTTTTCAGATATTAGTATTTCAACATTTAATTAGATTAATAATGAAAGTAAAGAAAACAAAGGGGTGTTCAGCACCCCAGGTAAGAAACGCCCTCATAAAAAGACAGTGTCTAACCTGGACAGTTTTGATATTCAAGCTATAAGAAACAAAATAAATGAATATTATGTTGTCAAGAAGCAAGTGCCTACATTAAGAAGCCTTTTGACGGATTTAAAAGAGAGTATTGCATTTACAGGCTGTAGAGAAACATTACGTCAAATATTATTAACCAACGGATTTGTATTCAAGCAAAATAAAAATCAGCGTTCTGTACTTGTGGAACGCTATGATATCGCAGCGTGGCGACATAGATTCTTAAGAACTATTGCTTTAAAACGACAACAGGGGAAGAAAATTGTCTACTTAGATGAGACTTATATTCATCAGAATTACAAACCAAAAAAGTCATGGCAGGGACCTTCAACTCAGGGCGCTATTGATAATATTTCTTCGGGGAAAAGGTTTATTATTGTTCATGCAGGATCAGAAAGTGGATTTATACCAAATGCATTATTAGTCTTTAGTACAAAATCAACTAAAGCTGACTATCATCATGACATGAATGCCTCAAATTTTAACAAATGGTTACGTGAAAAATTAATTCCCAATTTGACGGAACCCAGCATTATTGTCATGGATAATGCAAGTTATCATACCATACAAGTGAATAAGGCACCAAACACTAGTACTCGCAAAGTAGAAATACAAAATTGGCTCCGTTGTTATGATATTTCATTTGAAGAAACTCAGTCAAGAGAGGAACTGCTGTGCTTGGTTGATAAACATAAACCTGATCCTATTTATGAAGCTGATCAGATCCTTGAAGAACATGGCCATGAGGTGTTGCGACTTCCGCCGTATCATTGTGACCTCAATCCCATTGAGCTTATTTGGAGCACAGGAAGGAGAAAAGTGGCAAGTAAAAATATTTCAAGATCCTTATCAGAAATGGAAAATTTAATAAAAGAATGCTTCGATAGCATTACTTCTGAGGAATGGAATAAGATGGTTAATCATGTCATTCATATTGAAGAGAATTATAAACAAAAAGATGGAATAGTGGCAGAAATGGAAAGTTTCATTATAAATGTAACCGATTCAGGTGACGAATCTAGCAGTTCAGATTCAGAAGAATCGATGGGTGTGGAGTATCTGGAATCAGACTTTGATTATAGTGAATAATAAATAACTATGTATATTAGTAAACTTTGTTTTTGAAATTCTCATCCCGACATCCCAAATACTATTAACTTCTGTTGGTTTAAATACCTAGTTCAGCATGTCAGATGTATAATCGCAATGAATATCCTTACTTATTGATAGTAAAATGCGAGCCTAGCGGTGCCGGTGACATGGCCACCAGCCGTACCACCGACATTGTGTGTAGCAGCCATAGTACATATATGAAACGTGTTATAACTTCGTATTTCATATGAGGAAAGCCACAGTTGAAATCTACTTTTTGTGAATTTTAAAAAAGTATCAAATATGTTTCTTCCTATTATAGACGGTGTTGCCTAGTTTTCATATTTTAAATTTGCCGCGTTTTGCTAGGTTCAGCTTTTGATGGCCAAACTGTATGACCCTCAGACAAACTTGTAGTTACCTAAAAAAAATATTCGCATGACTCTTGTGCTAAATTTACGACTTTCTAAAAATACTAATAAAAATTGCCATATCAAATGGGAATCGTTCGGTCATTCAAAAATCAAAAAAAAAAAATTCAATTTAGGACACAATATGCCACTTATGAACGTCAAATGTACAGTAAAAAATAAAATAAAATAATTGTGCCCTGAAGGGGCCGAATCATGTCTCCTTATCTTTTGGGCCCTACCAGATATCATATCGCTCGCTAAGTAAGCAACAAAAAGCACTATCGTTTGAGTTCACTTGCTCCCGCGCACGATCCGTCACCCAACAACGATCAATTTATCTGTCACAGTATGGAGACATAAATCCGGATTGGCAAATGCTGCCTACCATACAAATTGTGAAGGTTGGACATGGGACTCGTATGGACGAGTTATGTTGACGAGTGTTCTAAATCTAAGTGTCAGTAACTGAAACTTAAGGCTATGAACTCACAGCGCAGTTTTCGACCGCACGGGAAAGCGTTTTAGTGGCATCGCAGCCGCCGCGGTTGCGATTTTTGGTCGCAAGTGTAATGGGGGATAATCGCGAGACGGGCGGTTGCAAGACGGGAGGTTGTTATACGAATGCCTAGGCTGCTATCCGCGGTCCGCGCGATTCTCAGAACTCACGAAGCTCTTTTCAACCGCGTCCCTAAGCAAACCACGCACGCTGCGGGCGTAAACAGCGTCGTGAATTTTTATTTGACTTATTATATACAAATATGCATTCTACTGAGGCTGACCCTGCTGTCAGATGTTATCAAGCCGCCCATAAGGCATCTGCTAGGCTTAATGACTAATATTAACCGATATTAGCCGGGATCAATGGCTTAACGTGCCTTCTGAAGCACGGAGATGCTCGTGACATACGTCACTTATATGGTCTGAATGGTCACCCATCCAAACACGACCGCGCCGTCGGATGCTTCACTTTGATATCACTACCAAAGCGCTGCTACCGCTGCGCTACGAGCACCTAACCCGCAGCGGGCGCGGGTTAAAACCGTGCCGTGAGTTATTACCCTAAATAGTAAAACAAAATAATTTCGACTGCACACTGATTTTCTCAAGACGATAACAGAATTAGCAAGAACAACCAGTTCAGCCGTACTCAGGGTTGTCGCATACTTCTCTCATTCTCAATTCGGTGTCACATTTTGAGTAAATGCGAGTTACAAGTAACCGCGATATCATCTGAATTCTATTGAGTTCGAGACATACCTTCAAAGATTTCGACAGGAATGTTTTCTACACAAACAGACCACTGTCATAGCACATGCTGTTCAGTATGCTCAAACAGTAAAGTTAACGTAAAAAATATATATTTTCGATTGTTATTTGGTGCAACTCATGGTAGCGATCAGTTGTTATTAATTATATAAAACATAAACCTTTAAAATATTTTCTAGGTTCTGTGTAAGCGATTCAAACAAATAAGGAAGTAATTTGCAACGTTTCGAAATTCTTTTCTACTTGCGTACAATTGTTATTTTACTTTTAGTGCATGACAGTCTTCTTCTTCCTTCCCTATTTCCTTCATCTGGGGTCGGGTTTCTTCAAAACTATGCGCCAAGGTAGGATATCCTTTGTTGTATTTTCTGGCATTTGGGCTTCTTTGATGACGTCTTCTGCCTTTCGCCAGCGATCAGCCAGGTTCAGATTGAGTTGAAAGACATGATTCTCGCATCTCCTTTTCACATGCCAACTTCCTCTTTTTAGTCCATGACATTGTTGTATATATGTAAAAGCTGTACATAAGACACTAATATTATCTACTTCAAATAATAGAGTGTAAAATATACTTGACTTTTATGTTTTAACTGATCTACTTAGGGCATGTAATCGTTGTGTATAAACGTATTTTTTCCCATACAGTCTGGTTATGGCCTCACGCACTGACAGAAACTAATGCGTGGAGCGCAAACGCATGTTTCATGTTCTAGATCGAATTATGAGCTTATGATTGGTTGTTTCCTTTTATATTGCGTTTGATCGTTGAGGAAAATTAGTCATAGGCTTTTTTGTAGGTTCGATACAGCTTTTGAACGATGGATATGTTGTTTGTTGACGTTTTACTGCGCTCCGGAAAGTAAGATTTGTATGACAGTTCTTGCAGCTTTGGGAATTAGTAGTATGATCGACATTTTACAATGTATATTTAAATAATTATAGTGGACACCACACTCATATATTGTTTTGGTGGTTCTGGCGTAAATCGAACTGTTTTCGTGTGGTAATTCGATTGCGAGTTTAACTGTTTTACCTAAAAATAAATTAATATGTCCACAAGTAAAAACTTCCGCATAGACGGAATTGATATGCATAGAAATCATGACTCTGTGACAGCAAAAACCATTTTTTCGTCGTTTCCATTATCTTGGGTGGCCATTCTCACGTCATTCGAACTTTTTTCGCGTGGTAATTCTTTAACGAGGTTTACCGTTTTACCTAAAAAGTCACGTAAAAAACTATCGCTCAAACGAAATCGAAATGAATAGCAATCATGACCCTGAGAAATCAATAATTATTTTTCTTCGACAAAGAAATTCGATCGGTGAACTGTTTTAATATATAAACTGCACGAAAATCTACCCCCTGCCCCCTCATCCCAAAGTAAGTAACGTATGCACTTGTGTTATGGAAATCAGCAACAACGGTGTTACCGCAACTCACAGACCCAAAAAAAATATGATTTCTACATTGATCTGACCAGGAATCGAATCTGGATCTTGAAACGCACCGTGCTTCGACAATACACCACGGATGTCGTCATCAAGTATTTATTATTGCGAAACTATTTTTAAGACTTGATTTTTAAGTATCATACCCTAAAAGTCTTATCGTACATGCTTATAACCATTTTTACGCGTATGTTATTCCAAGGACAAATACTCCGTTCAGATTAGTATTCGGGGACCACACGTGATGACAAGCGAACAATCGGGCAATAAAAACGAGACGCATCGTGAGGACAATCGGAAGATCTCGCAATCGGATTGCTATGCTTTGTGACTATAATTACGCGGGGGCACGGTGGAGGATCCGCCAAGCTCGAGCCAAGAGGCATGCATAGGTATTTAAGCAAGCTACAATGTGTGGGTGTACGATCTCGTTGAGATAAACAAATAAAATCAGTTACAATGTATGTTAGCTTTAATCCAAATAAGTGACAAGTGACTGAATCGTTTTTTTTTCATTTAATTTCATGTTATTATGCGGCAAAATAATCGATGTAAATAAATAATTGTATTTGTGAAATAAAACACCATTTATCGGATACTTTTTGCGAATATGTAATAAACTTTATCTCGACGTTTCGAACACTTTACAGCGTCGTAAAATTGCGTTTATATTCCATAAGTAATATTCGCGTAAAGTTCAAAAATAAGTATGGTTATTTGTGGAATTAAAATGTTACATAATATTGTTATTTTGTTATGTTGTATTTCAATTCATACCTAAAAAAACTACGTATCTACTTCTTTTTAGTGAATCACTTGGCTCCACTTTAACTTTAGTACTTTTGGAAAGGAATTCTATTGTTGAATTTTGTTACAACACAACCCATCTTTAAGATTTGATCTCATCAAGACTAAATGAAATATCCAGGAGGCCAATTCTCGCGGTAATAGAACTTTTTTCCTGTGGTAATTCGATTGCGAGTTTAACCGTCTTACCTAAAAAAACAAGTAAAATATCTACACGTAAAAAAACTGTCGCACGAACAAAATCTAAATACATAGAAGTCTTGACCCTGAAAATTCAAAATCTTTTTTTTCTTTGACAAAAAAAAATTTGGTCGGTGAACTTCTTGCCCCCCTGGTACGGAAGTATCGACATAGTTCCGTGTAAAACCACTAGGTGGCGCTCGATAAACACCGCTACAAAATTGGTGTTAGCGCGTATTTATTAATTGTGAAGAATTTTTGAAACTTAAAAAAAAATACAAAAAATTAAAATAATACTTGGTGCAGCAGAAAAGGTAAAAAATAAATTGTCTACGCGACATTTCAAATTTGTTTCAAACTTCGACCGCAGTGAAATGCCGTTAAATAATAACCGTGTGTAAGCTAAATAAAAACAAGAACATTTTATACTTTATTTATATAATTATTGATTAAATCAGGTACTTAAACCTGCCCAAAGTGCCAATATAAACATAATTTATTTCCAATTTGTATCAATATACAACTTTTAAAAATGCTATTCATAAATTACGTTGTCCATCCAAAGCTTAAATTTACATACGTGATTATAAGTATTTTACTGACTTTGATGTCGTTACAGATCAAGTATAGGTTGATTTACAGCCGGTAATTCGGAAAGTATAGAAGGGCCATACATGAGGAACACAAAGTAGGTTTACATCGCTATAAACGAAAAAAATAACTTAAGATACTATCTTCTTTAGGAAGATATAATAACTACCCTCCAAGTGATATGATTTTAAAAATAATAATTTAATATCTTCAAAATTTGCACGCGTTCGAATCCAATTCAAGAATTCTATAATCACTCGCTAACGGACTGTTTGAGATATCTCAAATATGAAAATAAATATTAGGTAAACGAGCCTTCTTATTCTTCCTATTTACATGCTAGTTTGATATTATTAGGAATCAATATAACTGACACTTATATGTTTTATCTGCCTGGGCGTGGCAATTACTCTAATGAATTATTTGTTTTAACTTGCTCTATATATTTGGCTGTCAATTTACAAATACCTTCGCCGCGGGCGAATGTCTAAAATACCGACCAAGTGCGAGTCGGACACGCGCACGTAGGGTTCCGCACTATTGACTAGGTAAACAATTGATATCGAGCAAAAATCTAGTTTGTTGTATGGGGGCCCCTCTTAAATATTTATTTTATTTTATTTTTAGACTTAGCAGCATAACGCAAAAGTAATACATAATTTGTAAACATTTCAACTGTCTAGCTGTAGCGGTTCTTGAGATACAGCCTGGCGATAGACATACGGACCGACGGACGGACAGACATCGAAGTCATAGTAAAAGGGTCTTGTTTTTAGCCTTTGGGTACGGAATGGAACGGTATGAAACTAAAGGTATAAAATAGTATGGAACCCTAAATATTTTTTATGATTAATGTCAAGTTAAGGGAAAATTAATTGATTGGTATGTTCCAGCGACATACCAATCAAGTCTTTTTAAATAATACAAATTGTCATTGAGTTACTCATGACCAAAATAAGATATGTTGGGATATGTAAAGAATTTTGCGATAGTCTCTTTTTGTAAAATATACTAATTGAAGTTCGCCTTTTAGTTCGATATTAGATTTTAATTTGCCTCTTGTTGGTATAATTTAACAATGTAATTTAATGTTACAAAAACAACAAATTGCTGATTTTTTATAAGTAAAGCATGTTCAAAGACCACAAATACATAAGTAGAAAAAACAAATACGACTTTCAACCTTTTGTTGTAGTATAGAACAAACGACATCAACGCGTTAGCTAGATGATAGGAAAACATTTTATTTTTATTTTCACGCGTGTTTATTGCTGTTAATTTCATTCCTTTTTTTGTTTACAACCTCAAGTGAAAGTATAACTCTGCCATGTTTTCAGATAAGAATTTCAAAAAAAAACAATTTGTTTTATGTCATTTTTATAAAAAAAACAATTTAGAGTCACTTTCATGATGTAGATTTAGTGTTGACGAAAGATTCTAATTTCTCCAACGCCCTTGATTTGATAGAAATTTATCAGCATGATCAATTATGACTCTCAAATATTTTGTTTCTGATAATTTTGTTTACCAACATCTACCATTATAACTTCCGTTGTTAAACCAGTTTGACGTGATTGTGTTTGTTTTAGTTATTCAATTAATTATGCTGATTTTACGAGCCGTAAAACATCGATAGAGATAAGAAACGACATTTTAAAATGATAAAGTTTAAAGTGATTCAAGTTAATAATTTCGCAGATATGTGTCAATTTACCAGTGAGTTGCTATTACCATACTATGTATAGAAGGGTTATGCCAAGTAAAAAAAAAAGACGCAAATACTACGTTAAGATTGTGACGTTATCCTTGAAATTTGAATTTCGAAAATGAAACCGTTGTATGAGTTGATAACAAATGGCGTCTATTCATGGAGCACGAAGATAGTTCGTAGTGTCAGTTCCATATACTAGTTAATAGTTTAATGGAATTAACTATCACTTGCAATATGATTATAGTCCATCTTTGACCACAGACACAGTATACAGTTTGGCAGGTTCTATCAGACAAATAAAATGTGGATGCATCGCGAAATAAAAGTCTAACGGCCTGTTTTACGACAACCTCCGTGGTGTAGTGGCTAAGCAAGCTGGTTTCAAGGCGACGCCGCTCCGAGGTCCTGGGTTAGATCACCGATCGGGTCAATATAGAAATAAAAATTTTCTATATTATCTCGGGTCTGGGTGTTGTGGTTCCACCGTTGTGTCTGATTTCCATAACACATGTGCTTTAGCTACGTACTTTAGGTTCAGAGCAATGTATGTGATTGGTGTCTGATATTGATTTATTTATTTACAATGCCTGGATAAGTTTCCATCAGCGTTATTAACTACTTCATACGAATTGTCGTTCCATATTAAATTATTTGTTGGTAAGTGCTAATTTGTCGATGGTAGACCAGGCTCTTATTATTATTTTTCAATATACAACCGTAGTTATTGAGAGCCAAAACTGTTCAATTTTGTTCTATTCGGAACCTACAAGAAACTCTCTGATAGGTAAGCCAGTCAAGATCTCAGTTCAAATTGCCACCTATATAAGGAGCCCTTAAGTTGTAACAAGACTGAATGGGCAGTAAAACATAATTGGACGAAGGGCTATTACCTAACTTGCTTGGCTAGGTTTCTCAAAGACGCCTTCAGTCGGAGAGGATAATAACTGTATTCTGACAACTCCCGAGTTTGCTCCCGTTTTTGGATTTTTCGCTTGGTTTTTCCTTAAGTAAAATCTTACTCTATCATCTTATCAATCTCTATCTTCTGCCTAAGGTAAATAATTTAATACAAGCTGGAATTAATAGTTTGGATATGTCAAACTAAATGATTTTTCTTATTTTCATACAAGTTCTCCTCTGTTCTCGTATGACCATTTGATACATGTAATGGATTTGGTAACTTAAAATTATTTACACTGTGACTCTATAATTCATTTGAACCTGACAGATGTTTATTTTGTATTTTTTTAAAACTGTTGTTATTTGTATAACTCGTATTTTTATTTACAAATAAACAAAGAGTGCTCCTAGAACTAGATAAAAAGAGTGCTGTCGTGTAGGAATCAAAGGGAATAAATGGAATGAAAAGGCCCAATGCCACACACACAACGATTGCAATCACATCGCGATAACTCAAGTTACGTAAAAGCCCAGCAGCTTTGGCACGGACCCCTTAATCCTTCTCAAAAAGGCGTTTTTATTCGACGAATCGCATACTTAAATGTCATCGCAATTGTCATATAATTTTACGATTGAATTGAACTTTTATAAAATGCCGCTGAGATTTCACCGGTTACATTATATGCGTAACGAGTCGAAAAGATTAACAAGCAGATAAAAAGTTGACTGAGTAATTTATGCATTTTGTTTTTATGTTAATCGAGGGACTGATTGATTGTTAATATTTTTTAAATTAATCTTGCGCAAACAAGGTAAAGGTTTTTTTTTCTCTGTTAGGAGGTTCTTTGATGCTGTATGGAGAGTTCTTTGTGATACCACAGATAGTTTTAAGCATCATAATGGTTTGTTTTTTTATTTCTTTATTTATACTTTATTGCACAACCAAAAATTTGTACAAAAGGTGGACTTAACGCCATATGACATTCTCTACCAGTCATACATTTGGGCTAAGCAGAAATAATTGTGGTGCGACAGACATGTAAAACATATATTCTTAAAGAAAATGAATACAATTTACAATAGATACAATATGATCTAATAAATTATTACATATTCATAACACAAGTGAAAAAATAAATACATATACTTGTACATACTATAATTATTATATATTATGACGATGTAGTAGTAGTATTTTTTTGTTTTGCAGTTTTATATCGGTGATTTTTTCATTCACGAACAACCCGTCTCAGATTCATACGGGTGTTAATTAAGATTTTTCTGTCAATCAATCAATTTTGTAATGTAACCCGACCTTACAATTAGTATTTGTAAAGGCAGGTTAAATAGAATAAATACTCTGGTAGATAGTTCTATCAGGAGTCAAAGTAGATTTTGAGTTTATCGTGAGCAGTTAGTCAGGGGCGCGGCGGATAACTCTAATTCTGGTTTATAACTTAGAAACAAAGTGTGAACCAACATCAAAGTACCACAATATTTATTTGGAATTGCTTTGTGAGTCAAATTGAATTAGCATAGATGGTCTTGATCAGCAATTTGAATTCCAAGGAGCAATGATATTATCATATAAGCTGGATGCTAGTTTAGCATATTTTATCTGATCTGGCATCCAAAATTGACAAGCCATATTCAAAGATTTTTTCTTTGAAAGACGTCTCTTATCCTTCACTCTGATCACTAGAGATGTCCAAATGACCGGTTAAATGCTAGCGCAAGCCAAATTTGGCTATTTAAAAGGAGCCACATGCCAAATATGTGTTAGAATAGCGTAACATGTTATTGTCGATTTGTTTCTTAGGGTGATCGTCGCGCATCTTCAAGTTTAATTAATTGTAAATGGATTGAACTACGTTTGTATTTCTGTTTTAAGGTTAATACGGTCCTATTTTAACGGTACTTTAACTATTTGTAAGCATTGATGTTAAATAGTTTAAAAAAAAAACCTCTTCACAACATAAAAAAAAAATACAAAACGAATGGTAAAACTCACACCCTAGCCCGTAGCTAGTGCTTTTCTACGAAATACTATGCCGTAGCTAGTAAGCTACGAAGAGACTACCTGGTGTTGGTAGTTTTAACTCGATCGCTGTACCTCATAAAAAAATGACTTTTTGGGTTTTTCCATTTCAAAAAAACACTATTTTTTAAATATTTGTTTTGGCATCAGTATCGTTTGTACAGCCACCCCTGAGTCGCTCGTCGCTGACCAAAAAAACACCCTGTATAAGTCAAGCCATCTTGCAAGTTTAAGTCACCATAGTAACATACAATAGACCTGTTACCGGGAAATTGATTGATGTAGACACAGGAAACAAAATCATCAAATAAGCGATACCACAATTGTAAATTAAATTTCATCACACCCATTTACAACTCTGAATCGTTATTTTATTCGATTATCGTGACATAATCACCCATGATTATGTGTGTACAGAAACAAGTTCGCTCTTAATTAGTTGTTGAGATTAACACAAATAATGACAGACAGACAGGCGGATAGTGTGCAAAAAATATATTGGTCACTTAATACATGTTCTTGCGCAAAACGCAAGTACTATAAATATGCAAATATTCACTCGTTACTTTTGAACAAAGCTCATTAAACGTTAAATATGAAATAATTTTGGCCTTACGCTAAATTCAGAACGTTATTTTTAAATTAATTCCGTGATTGACGCGATAAAGTTGTTTCAGCTTTAAATGTCGTTGCCGAAACTTTTATAGGAACGAATACAGAGATTTATGGCGATCTACCTGAATCAATTCTAGTCTGTCTTTGTCAGCGTGACTTTGCAAAATAATCATTATGTCATGTCATCATAGTTTATATTGATATATATATGTTTGTAATATATGAGCTGTGATGACTGGTATTATGATTATCATTATGAAGGATATGAACTTTGAGCGGAACGCAAGAAGTAACAGATGACAGACGAGAGAGGGTGAGAAAGGAGAAGAACGTTTAAATTTAAAAGAAGAATGCAGAAGTTGACGTTATGATTGACATAAGATTAGTGTGAGGGTCTGAAGATGGATGCAAAAAGTAAAGATGTTTTAAAACGATATAAATAAAGTGTTATACCAATCCAGTTACTAATATCCGAACCGTGTGGAGCTCGGCGTATGGATATTGTTTCCTTTCTAACTCTCTCTCGATAGATGACAGATCTATTACTTCTTAAATTCCGTTCCACGTCAATATCCTACAATTATTTAGTGCAGTGCATTGATTTCTATTAATATTTTTTAAGATGCTGGGTTGCCGAAAACGTTGCCTGGGAAAGATGATTCAACGAAATCAGTGGGCTTGTTCGACCGTACTAAATACAGTCCAACTAAATAACCCAGTTATTAGAATAGAATAATTTGTTTGTATTTGAATAGGGTACACTGAAGTTCTTAAAAAATAAAAAAAGTTCGGCCCACTCAGCCATCAACAATAGCATACAAATATTAAAAATTACATTCGGAATTAACTATTATAAAATTAATTAGTACATTATATCAACTTATACCACATGTCACAATACATATCAAATATTATTAGTAGGATGTATACAATCTAACAGTTACAAAATAGTCAAATTCACACGAGTCAAATCGAAAATGTCAACCATGATTAAACCTATATTTTTACAGTCATTAATTATCACCTAGATATTCCTTAACATTGTAGTACATCTTTTCATATAGCCACTTGCGTAGGGCAGTCTTAAAGTTATTAAAAGTCATTTGTCGAATATATATTTAGGTATCTTATTATAGATTTGGATACACATCCAATAGCAATTTTTCTTAAATATCATACTATTTGGTGTTATTGCAGAAACCGGTCTTTTGCTGTGTCGGGTGTTTCGTGCGTATATGTCTTTAGCTTGAGTGAAAAAATGCATATTTAGCTTTACAAATTTTGCAGTTTCATAAATATAAAGGCAAAGAAATGGTAGAATATTCAAATTTCTAAATAGTAGCTTGCATGGTTCGTTAGGCGCAGTACCGCATATTGCTCTCACACATTTTTTTTTTGAGCAATAAAAAACTTTTTCGATCGGTTTATTTTTTTATTACATTCTCAACTTGTTTCTTCCAGTCAAGGTTCTAGTCAATTTCTATACCTAGGAATTTAGTTGAAAAAACATTATTTATAATATTTTCCTGATAATTTATATTTATTTTTTTATTTTCTTTATTAAGGAATAACAAACAGTTACACATTACATGTTATAAATAATATGTTAACTAAAAGATTATTAAATGTATAACCCACTACGTTATCCACTAATTAGGTAACAGAGTTTACGCAAAGTCGCTAGGTGTTGCAACATACAGCAGTAGTAAGAGAAGGGAGAAAAAAAAAAACATTAATAGAGTAGGTACAAAATAATACATACAGTACGGTGCACTGTCATTTGCCTGCCTATAGACTATTGTTGACTAATTCCTTAAACTTAGGTGCAGTAACCGCAAATATGTCTATATTTTCAAAGTGATTATTATAAATGTCTACCAATCTGCGCAATGGCGATCTTTTACCAGCATTAGTTCTGCAAGCCTTAATGAAAAACAGTTTCTTTGTTCGGCATACCCGACGGTGTACAGTTCTAGGTACAACGTAGCAAATTTGGTTGGTTAAAGCAAGGCAATCGAAGTATCCTTTGCATATTTTGAAAAGTAAGACTGCTTGTAAAAGGATTCGTCTAGATTTTAGCGTAGGAATCTTGTAAATTTTAAGTAGATTGGTGTAATTTAGGCGGTTTCTGTAGCATCTATAATGTAGAGTTCTTAAAAATTTACGTTGAACTTTTTCAATAAGTTCAGTGTATTTAGTATAATAGGGATCCCAGATAGATACTGCGTACTCCAGCTGTGATCTTATTAGAGATTTATAGAGCAGAACATAGGTGTCGGCCCTTTTGAAGTCTTTGGAGGCTCGCATTACGAATCCAAAAAGTTGATATGCTTTGTTAATGATGCATTCTACGTGCTTTTCTAAGTGTAATTTTGAATCAAGAAGAATGCCCAGGTCACTTAATTCGGTAACTTGTGTGAGGGTAGTGTCACATAGCGTATAGTTAAAAGTTATTTTATTTTTATTTTTAGTGAAAGTAATTTGACAGCATTTCTGTAAATTAAAGTAAAGTTTATTTTGGTAACAGTAGTTAGAAAGTCGGTCAAGATCTTGTTGAAAAAGTAAACTGTCATTAATCGTTTTTATTGGGCGATATATTTTTAAATCATCAGCGTACAATAAGAATTTAGTATGGAGGAAACATTTTTTAATATCATTAATGAATAAGATAAATAGAAGTGGTCCCAATATGGAACCCTGCGGTACCCCTGAGGTTACCTTAATAGTATCAGATTGAAAACCATTAATTACAACTCTTTGGCATCTATTTGTTATGTAAGATGCGAACCATCGTAGCAGGTTACCTCTTATACCATTTTGTGCAATTTTAGCCAATAGCATTTCATGATCCACCTTATCGAACGCTTTTTGGTAGTCTGTGTACACAGCATCCACCTGTACCCCCATATCCATACCTTCAAAGAGATCTGTTGTATATATCATTAAGTTAGTGGTTGTTGATCTTCGCTGTACGAAACCATGCTGCTGATCGATTATGGCTTTGTGAACTTGTGAATATATATCATTGTGAGCTAACCTTTCATAGAGTTTAGACATGGCGCAGAGTATTGATATGGGGCGGTATTTTGTTATGTCATGTTTAGAACCTGATTTGTGTATAGGAGTGATGTTAGCCGTCTTTAGGGTCTGATTAATAGATTTGTTGGTGTATAAAATTGGTTTTGTGGATATTAATTATTAAATTATTATGTCGAAGCCAATTTGTAATAGATTTTATTGTATTATTAATGTCAATTTTATGGTCCTCCATTGAATATTTTTTGTCTGTAGTTACTACCACTGATATGTCATCAGCAAACAAAATGCATCGATGCTCAGTCACATTCGGAAGGTTGTTTACATAAACTAGGAACAATAGTGGGCCCAAAACACTTCCCTGTGGAACTCCAGATCTATTTACTTTGTAATCTGATTTATACGTTTGAACTACTTGATTATTGTCTAATTTTGAAACAACCACCGACTGCTTTCTATTTGACAAGTAGTTCTCGATCCATTTCAGTGCTATTCCTCTAATGCCACAGTGTTGCAATTTTGATAACAGCTGATCGTGACAGACAAAATCAAATGCTTTTGACATGTCAAAAAAAGGGCCGTTGTATATTTCATATCATTAAGACTAGACAGTACCTCGTTAACTAGATCAAAAGCAGCATGTGTGGTAGATTTATTTTTTTGAAACCCGTGTTGGTTTTGTTTTAACAACTGATATTTGTCAAAGAAAGAAGTTAATTTACTATGTATAACTTTTTCGTAGATTTTAGAGAAAATTGGTATTAGCGTTATAGGCCGATAGTTATCTATTTTTGCTTTATTGTCTTTCTTGTGCAGTGGTTTCACTACTGAGTATTTAAGTGATCAAAAACGTTAAAATAGGACTTAGTTGCTCGGTACACGCCTTTATTACCTTCGTGCATATTTCATCATATCCTTCTGAATTTGTATTATTCAGAGAGTAAATGTTTTTTTTTATAAAATTTTCGTCAACGGGTGTGAGATAAATAGAATTGTTTATTATGTCATTTGAGGATTCATGAGGATTATTAAGATTAATTTTATTACTTGATCCAATAAAGTAGTCATTAAATACAGTAGCAATTTTGTGAGGACTTTTTATAATATTATTACGATACTCAATAGAATCTATGTAGTGCTCATACTGCAATCCGCCATCTATTTATACGTTTGATCTTGTATAACTCTCCACGTGGCTTTACAAATGTTTTTACTTTTAACAACGTATTTGTTATTGGTTTGTTTTTTAGCTTGAAGTATACATTTTTTTAGTAGTTTCGAATATGCTTGATATTTATTTTTGGCATTTATATTTCGTTTTTTGTAATAGCTTTGGCGGAGAATTCTGTTATAAGCACAGCTTTTTCTTATTCCTTTTGAGATCCAATGCAATTTAGGGCTTGTATTATATCTTACTTTACAAACAGGAAAACATAGTTTGTATAGTAAAGAAAACCAGTCGTAGAACTTATTGAACGCCTTAATAGCATTTGTTTCATTGTACGCATCAGAAAAGGAAAGTCTTGCTAAATACGTTTTGAACTTATCAATGTTTTCAGTAGAATAACATCTATTGTAAATATATGTTGCTTTTGGAATCATAACTTTTTTTCTCGTATTAAAAACAAGAACTTGTGCTGTGTCATGGTCAGATAGATAAAGTGGGAGAGTTGAGCCTGTTGCCCCTTTTACGTTACTGATGTGGTCAATACAAGATAAACCTCTAGTCTAGTGGGTTCTGTTATATGGTGCGTCAGATTATAAATATTTAGTATGTCACGAAGTTGTTTTTTACTGTCAATATGATTATTTTTTAAAGTATTTATATTTATATCTCCTACAATATCATTTTTTTGTTTATGGTATTTATGTATATATTTATGTAAGAAAAGTTCGAGTTTTTCAATGAAGTACTTAAGATGTCTCTTCTTTGTAGCAGTTGAGGATCGGTAAACCAAAAAACAATTAATTTGCATATCGGGATATGTATGGAGCGACACTCGAAATGAAAATTTACTACTGTTCTTTATAAAGGACACCTGAGCTATAAGAAAGGACATATAGTTTTATCAAGTAGCTTACAATAATTTATCACTTTATTTTATTTTAACAAATCCAAATTACAAAAAAAAAATACTTTTTATGTGCCTGAAACTTATATTAACGTAATTTAATTACATTAAAATTAAAAATATATATTTATATAATGTAATTAATATTATTAACGAACACATTTTGTTTCTATTTTGTTCATAGAACCTTATGTTTCCGAGGCATAATATTTCCGTAATAACCGGGATAAAATACAAGCATCTCATAAACCATGTAGAATGCGCAATGGAGTCATATCAAATAGTTAGATTTTTTATTTATGTACTAAATTCCATTACCTTACTGTTGATGGTTAACATCAAATGAAACCAACTTAAAGGATATTTTGACTGACTGTACTCCGCAAAATATAGCGCCCACAGCTAAAACTTTCGAGAGATTTATTCGTGAAACGAATCAAAATTTGTGAATGTAACGATAGGTTTGTTAAATTCTTTATCACCGCGTTTATTTAAAGCGCCGTTAATCAGTATTTTCCCCGAATCTCTTGTCAATTAGGTAACCAATCATTGCCGAAAAATGTCATTGAGGCTTTAACTTTTAATGTTTCGCAATTCCGAAATAATAAGTACTCCAGTTACTGTCGCTGATGTAAAAGCCAATTAAAAGATAAAGTGTAATTGGCAGTTGTAAACAGGAAAGTTAAACGTCAAAAGTGTTTAACCACACTTTGTGAATATCTGCGCTTTCACAGTCGCAAATTTATGAGTTGCTGATGCAGACAACGACGTTCAAAAGGATAGACATGTTATACACCAACATTAAAGCGTTGCAAAGTGGCGCAAGGATTACTCTATATACGAACGTATAGTTGTGTATTACGACACTAAGCACTAATAGAGACAAATGATGAGGCATGCCTTTTGATAGAAAGAGATGAATATATAACATTCGTTACGTACTTTTTGCTACTGAGCGCTCATTGGCGCGAGCGCGTGACTTATCGCTCTGTAGCCTTATGTCAGGCGTTGCCAAATTATGGTAAAGACTAAATACGTATTTTAAGTTTTAATACTTTATAATAAAAAAACAGTACATATGAATGTATTGACACATTTTTCTTGTCTCTAACAGTTGCAGTGTAATTGGTACTACTCCTAAGCACAGGAAGGCATTTTTACCTGAAAACGAAAAATAATTTAAGGGCGCTGTGGGGACGTATAGCTTTAAAGAGAAAGCGTGCCCAACTGAATGCTCTCCAAGCAGTTACCTGATTTTCGTGTTGCCATTTTTGAGCACATACAACCTATCTATAATTTATAAACATCTTAGGATGCAGATACAAAGTACGACAGCAACTTATCTCATTAACTAGTCAAGTTAGCCTGTAAACTGCTATATATACAGGGTGGTCTAAGTAGTGACGTCAATAATTTTTTTTTAGATTCCTCTCACCTGGGGGTATCCGAAAATACCCCATGTATGTTCCGCGATTTTTTGTAGTTTTCGAGTTATGATTTTTTTTTGTGTTTTTTTAATATTCTCTACCCACGAGGATTCAAAAATTCATATCTTTTTTTCTATTATGTATTTTGCAATGATTTTTTTTGTGCCGTGGTCGTTGTTAATGCTGTCTTAATAATAAAAATAAAACATCTTTTTAAACTTACTAAAAGGCACTAAAAAAAAACTTGAAAGTTCGAACTCTGATTTTTATTAGGATTTAATCAAAAATTCTACTTCAATTTAAAAATACAAAAAGTAGTTTCCATAGCTTCTGCTTAGGTTTAGAAACTTTGCGGGGTCCTAAGCTCCTAAGATCATTTAAAAAAAATGGTACTTAGTTGGCCTTTTTTTGTTGTAATCGGCCTTCGAAGGCGGATAGGCTAAAAATCGTTGAAATAAAATTAAAGCGTTAAAAATTCTTTTATCTACTCTTTATCACTCATATGGTAAGTTTAAGTTAAAAATGTGATTAAAAGTCAATTTTAACTTAAAATCCTGTAAAATTACGGTAGCTCGTGTTATTTAACAATAATTTCGGTCTCAGTAAATTTTATGTTTCAAGTTGTGATGTTTGTGAAATAGTCGCGCACATGCCATCAGGTAGCAATGGGACCGGTTTTTATCTGCTACATGACCCGCTCTTTGTGCTATTCTGTTCAAAGGTACATTTTTATTTTAGTCGTTTCTTGCCATCGCGCGTGTTAAGACTGCTCGCTCTCGTTGACGTTATTTTCTTTCCCTTGAACTACTTACGCTGTGTTACTGGACTTTGATTTGCCTCAAGATTTACTTTAGTTCACATAAAATTTACTGAAACATAATAAATTTACTTAATCACAACTTGAAACATAAAATTTACAGAGACCGAAATTATTGTTAAATAACACGAGCTACCGTAATTTTACAGGATTTTAAGTTAAAATTGACTTTTAATCACATTTTTAACTTAAACTTACCATATGAGTGATAAAAAGTAGATAAAAGAATTTTTAACGCTTTAATTTTATTTCAACGATTTTTAGCCTATCCGCCTTCGAAGGCCGATTACAACAAAAAAAGGCCAACTAAGTACCATTTTTTTTAAATGATCTTAGGAGCTTAGGACCCTGCAAAGTTTTTAAACCTAAGCAGAAGCTATGGAAACTACTTTTTGTATTTTTAAATTGAAGTAGAATTTTTGATTAAATCCTAATAAAAATCAGAGTTCGAACTTTCAAGTTTTTTTTTAGTGCCTTTTAGTAAGTTTAAAAAGATGCATTATTTTTATTATTAAGACAGCATTAACAACGACCACGGCACAAAAAAAATCATTGCAAAATACATAATAGAAAAAAAGATATGAATTTTTGAATCCTCGCGGGTAGAGAATATTAAAAAAACCCAAAAAAAAATCATAACTCGAAAACTACAAAAAATCGCGGAACATACATGGGATATTTTCGGATACCCCCAGGTGAGAGGAATCTAAAAAAATTTTATTGACCTCACTACTTAGACCACCCTGTATAAATATATATATAAAGTATATACAAGTATATACATTATTATTATTATTATAAGTATATTATATTATAAGTATATTATATTAAAGTATATACTAAATAAGTATATAAAGTAAATTCATTATTGGCTGTAAGTTTAGAACGTAAGATTAGCTAAGTTTTTGGAATAAGAGCTGTGAATTTTATAACAATAAAAAAAAAACATTCTACTGCTAGACAGAGGTATTGGGAATACCTTAGGTATGAGGTGGTATATAAGCCACACTCTACCACGCGGAGTGCTGATTGGCGCAGTGGTATTTGCAAGGCATGCGTCCAAACTTGCTTTCAGATATTACTTAACTGTCCATAACCTCAAATAATGATATACTGAACGTGACTTACGGAACGTATGACGGTGATATACGGAATACGGGCACACTTAAACAGTCGGAATGGTCACCCCAGACACGACCGCACAGTAGGTTGCTTAACTTCGGTAATTTCTACAAGCGCTGTCACCACTGCGCTACAAGCATCCCTCAAAAATATTACTTTCCTTAATTACCTTAGCTATAAACAGTATATTTTTTAACCCTACCTAAAATAAATGTATATTCTCATAGATATTGATATAAACGCGTGTTTTATGGTGCTAATGGCAATTTAATAAGCGTGTCTTACAGGCAATAACAATATCAAGCAGAGAATATGTAATAAAAGATCATTCAATAAAAACTTTATGATGTCTAAATTATGGAGTATTAATAACTCTCAATCGTCGACCGCCTTCACACGAAGTGACTTGTTCTTTAGGGTACCGTGATAAAAAAATGTAATGTCTTATAATTATTTTGTAAGTATCGGTGTCCAGAAATTGCAGTGCTTCATGAGGTTGTAAATAGAGAACGTTTTAACAAATAAACTTTTTGGTAATACATCAGGTTGATATAATCTGTTCACACCACAGTGAGGTGACATGAAAATGAAAAGCTTTTCGCTTCCTTCCTATCCATTTATTGAGGTAATAATAACAAACAAAAAAAAACATTAAGGAATATAGGAAAACTCAGAACATATCGCAAGCTAATTGAGTGCAACGCCATCTAGTAGCAACAATTAATAAACATAAGCTTTACTTACTTTATTTGTTTGCTTTAATCCGATATAATTTTAAACATTTTACTCAATTATAACTTATCAATTCTTTGAACTATAACATTTACTTTAGTACTAGTATTACATTATTTAGGCTTAAGTTTTTTTACACTTTTATTGTAACGCATACGATTACTATACCAAAGAACCCTTTCAAACTTTTGGCTTCAAAGTTGTAACGTTTATGAACGACTTATTAGATTCTCATTATAACGGTAATTACACTCAATGCTTTAATTAACGAGGTTGATTCTAATAGGATGTGACAGGCTTCATTATTCATGATGTGTTTAATAATTAAGAGCTAAATTTAAAACAGCATTAAAACGTAATGGTGAGAATTATATTTTGTTGGAGAAGAAAGCGAACCAATTCGGCTGATTGATATCTTTTAAGTATTGTGGACAGTTGTTTTCCAGCGTTGTTTTTGGCTTAAAAAAAATGTTTAAGAACTCTGAGCAAACAGTAAAATGTTTATTTAATGTAAAAGTTCAACCGAACATCAGGGAAGCGATTTTCGCGGCAATTGAACTTTTTTTGTGTGGTAATTCGATTGCGAGTTAAACTAAGAAAATCAAGTAAAATGGCTAAACGTAAAAAAACTAACGCACGAACATAATCTAAATACATAGAAAACGTGACCCTGAGATATCAAAAACTATTTTTTCTTCGACAAACAAAATTCGGCTGGTGAACTATTTTCGTATACGATTTGCACGAGAATTGACCCTTGATCATTGTCCCTTGATCCTTGACCATTTGATTGCTTGGTATTGATAGAGATAAACTCAGTGTGTTGAATAATATTCACAAAGTTACTAATTATACAATAATCAATGCAGTAAGTAAAATTACGCGGGACAGTTCCACAACAATCAAACTAATGTCAAACACAATCTCTCTGACAGGTCTAGTGCTGTCCATAAGTCCTAGTGTTGTCTATCATAGTAATGCCATAATCGATTATCCGTCTAATAGTATTGACTCAAAACTGCGCGCGGAAATCGAGTAAGTAGGCGGTGCGCAAAAACACTTTGCAATCGTTACTCGCGTATTATACTGTGTCATTAACATTATTACTTATGGGTTTTAACCGACTTCAAAAAAGGAGGAGGTTATCAATTCAAGTGTATGTTTTTTTTGTGGCTGTGTTACTTTACATCACAGTCTTTTGTACACCGATTTGAATTTTTTTTACCCTGACATAGAGTTTATACTTGGTCCCATAGTTGCCAAGTCGGGATCTGATGAACAAATCTTGGTGCAATCGAGGGAAACCTTCAAATTTTAAAGGGACGTATAGTGTATTTGTACTAGCACCTTAATGTCCACGTGGTGTTACGTCTGATAGTCAATATTTTGTGGAACTGAGCTTATGGTAAAACTCTTTAACGCTTAGAAGTTCAATGATTTTAGTGACATAACTTATGATAGGTAATTTGTAGCTTCTTAAAGAACAAAGATATAAGGTGCAACCCGTTTTTTTGTAATCACAAAAAAATAAGAAATAAAATTAATCTAAAAATAATAATAACCGACTTCAAAACCAAAATTCACTTAAAGTCTTAAACAAAAAACTCTTGACCCTTTAAAGGTAAGAATCAATTTTAGGCAAACAATTTCTTTTTGTAGTCGATGCCATCACTTTGACCATCTTAAGCATCAACTATCAGAGCACTGACTCCAAAAAGAAATTGTTCGCTTTTAATTGATTCCTTTTCTTTAAAGGGTCAAGAGTTTATTTAAGATGTAAATTTTTGACTACGCACAAACCATTCGCTTTTTAATCTGTAGCGTGACCTATTGTAAAAAATCGTAAGTAAGATAAGGAATCCTTTGAGGGCCCCCTAAACACTCGCCTTAAAATGGCGTTAATTACTATCTGAATTTCGAATGAAAACCGGATAAAATCCATACAAGAGTGATAATAAAAATATAACGTGACTTTGTTAGTACTAGTGTCAATATTTCCGTTGACTGCTCATATTTTCAAAGTAAAATCACTCGTAATATTGACGCGAGCGATTCAAAAATAGAGCTCCAGCTTTATATATGTGTTTGTAATACTTACGATGAAATTCAGATCCAGTAGGTACCTATTTGATACTGCTATTATTATTTCGATAGTTGGAAGTCAAACGATTTGATGAAATAATGTCGTCACAGAACGTCAATTTTTAAGAATTTTTCTAGAAAATTACATAAAACCTGACAGAAAAATCACAGTTGAATTAGAGGGAAAAGCTCGGCGTGTGTCCAATCCATCTCAATTACTTGCATTTAAAGCTATGGACACATTAGATGTGTAGATTAATCAAATGATACCTAAACTCATTTGCCACTTAAACACTTTATATGCCGTAATAATTACGTAGAATAACCCAGGAAACCGCAAGTTTTAAGCGTTTTAAGTTTAAAATATTTTTTTTGAAACAACATGCACACTCGGACCCGAGTGTTCAGCACACCGCGTGCTGGTGGCCAAGCACTTGGGTAAGAGTGCTATATACATATATAAAATGACGTCAGAATAAGACATCGCCGTTAATACTCGGACCCCAGTGGGTGGAACCGCTGGAACGATTCTGGCATACTCAGACCCGAGTACACAGTACTGATCGAGTTATGAACCTGTTTTACCATCTACAAATAAGCACTAACCAACGAATAATTCAAAATAAAGGATGTCATTTTATATGAAGTAAGTATAGGACAAATAAATTTATTATTGCAGCACCCCTATTGCTCTAATTTATTTTATAATCATACACATTTAACATAATCATCCTCTTCCGTGACCTCCCGACGACCTCCGTGGTGTAGTGGCTAAGCACGCTGGTTTCAAGGCGTCGCCGCTCCGTGGTCCCGGGTTCGATTCCCGGTCGGGTCAATATAGAAATCAATATTATCCATATTGTCTCGGTACTGGATGTAGTGGTACCACCGTTGTGTCTGATTTCCATAACACAAGTGCATTAGCTACATACTTTGGGATTAGAGCAATGTATGTGATTGGTGTCCAATACTTTGTCCAATAATTCCTTTTCTATCAAAAGATACAAAAAAAAAATCGCGATCACTAAACATTTCAGACATTTGTCTCACGAAACACTTGGAAACATAAGGTAACGGCGCTGTCTGTTATTGCAGCCTGCAGTCAGGTTCGGAATCATGACTTTAGTGACAAAACACCACGACATCTCGCTGCGACAGGTCGCGGCAACGGCGACACGTCGTTTGCTGCTGCGTCTAGTCGGCTTCGGAATCATACCTTGACAATTTTTATGGACCGGTCTGTCGCTTGGTGCAGTTCGCTGATCGGTGTTTCCAATCGCTTAAAGATCTAGTCCGACCTTCACTTTGGAAACCGATCCCTCGGTTTTTTCTCTTCACTTATTCATAAGTTTTTTTTTAAATTTTGGAACTAAATACGACTCAATCCGACCATTTCTTACAGCCTTAGTTAAATTGTCTCTAATGTGTCCACCGCATAAGTCAATTAGTATTACTTAACTAGCACGAAGCGAGCGATTAACATTCCCACATTAGCCACTTGAGGCAGATGTTTATTCATTGCTGCTTAAACTGTACTTGGAAGAAATCTGAGATAGCACTGAGACGTTTGGATGCAATCGGATTTTAGTTCAAGATGATACGATCTAGGTTCCGCAATTTTATTTTGAACCCTCATAATTTTTTTTCAATAAGCTAACTTAATAATATAAATTGCACTTGTAAAAAGCAACTGTGTCAGACATGGAATCGAATCTTGTGTTTTACGCTATCCAAGTGCATGCCTATACCACTCGGTCACCGACACACTGACAAGACTGTTGAATTAGGAAAGTGGTTCTTAAACACGTAGGCTGTGTCACCTCATCAATCTTACATGTTTTTCGCATAAGGCCCGTAAGATTAAAAAAAAGCTGGCTGGTTCCTAGCTTAAAGAATTAGCATAGCTATCCAACGCGGCAACGAAGCCAGCATCATAGCCTCCTTGCCGCAAGGAAATGGTTTCGTTTTTGAGTAGGTAGATATTAAGTTATTTTTTATGTTGCATGTCTTAGTTTTTTTTTTTCTTGTTTGTAATTAATAAAGAGTAAGATAAGGCATATAAGCTCTATAGGACTTACCTAAGCGCCTACCTAGTATTCACGTTACTACACACGCTGCCGTTTCGTATAATATTCAAAACTAGACTATTTTCAATTGACACATTGTAGATAGATTGTTAGTTGTGCAATAATATTTTTTTAATTTTTAGTGGTCAGTTAAAATTTGCTTGGATTAATAAAAATTATCTATACAAAATACGATTTTTCAATAATGAATAACTATTTTTAATTTTCTTATCAAAGTATCAATCTAACTTGCAACGTTTAATTTACTGCGATACATGTAGTTCAAGCTTTACAATAAATTAGTTGCACCATAAAATTTATTTGCGTACTACGTCTGATATGATTGTGCCAATAAATATATGATTGCGTTTATTATATCTGCAGCTGTATAGTACAAGATGTGACCTAAATACGAACTGCTTGTAATTTAAATATGACTGCTACAACATTTAAATGCAACATTTCATTAGGGCACAGGGTCGTATTAAGGGGTAGTGGGGGCCAAAACATAGGATTTTTTACATAAAAAATGCTACTTTAAAATATATCCAAGTTATTTTTTATATGAAAATATTAAAAATAAAATAGATGATATTTTGATGACCTTTCTCACTCTGGTCCTGTTCATGTTGGAATACAAAGTGCATCTGATTTCGCAATCTGAACTTTGCCCCTCCATTAAATTTTATTACTAGCCATTGCGTTTTCCCATTCCCATGAAAAGCCAGTCAGTTGCTATTTATGATATTATGAGATTGTGTGTTATATTATAAGGTCAAATCGTTTTAAAAAAAGTATTTTGATTGTGTCTTTGTATACATTATAGGAACAGGACACTATGTTTTTTTTTTGAAAATCGAGATTTTCTTTTTTTTTCTTTAACATAAAAAATATTATTTTGGAAACAGCACCCTGGCAATTCAAAAAGTTATCAACGTCGTCAATCCTTCTTATTCTCTTATCTTTACCTAATTAATAAAACATAATCTATAATTTTCTCAAAAACTAGAGTATAAAAACCCAAAGGGTTTCCGACAAAAAAAATCATTTACTGTGCTGAATTGGTCCTTAAATATTATAACTTTAAATGTGGCGACCTTAAAATTTGGTTTGATGTGTACACAACTTATATACAGAGTTGTATTTTGCTCTACAAAGATGAAATAATATTAAATATAATAAAATTAGTTAGTAGCCCTTTGCCGTGGTTTCGTGCGTGCTGCCAAAGAGGAAATAAAAATACTGTGCTGAGGGCAAATTGCGATCTAACTTTAGCCTTTCAAATTTCAGGCAGCTCAATTCCGACTCAGTGTAAACGAATATTATCAATATAATAATATTATAATAATACTACAATAGTACGATTAATATTTATGTTGTTTTATTGTAATAATATTATAAATCATGCGAAATCGCAATACGAATTGCTAATGTAACAGTAAAGCTAAGCCGCTTACCTATCAAAACTGTATCGCAATACGCCCCCTGATGGAAACTAATCAATACAATGCCAACGCTGTTTTCGAAACCCCATTTTCTAGTTTCAAACTATGTAGGATCGCCAGCATCCAATTCATAAGTTAAAATTAGCCGAAATTGGCTCAGATTTTAGATTAATTGGTTAGTTAATAAATACCCTGACCACAGTTATTATTATACCAATAAAAGTATACGGGTCGTTAAAAAAATAAGAAAATTAAAACACTCTTTCAGTTTGGTTAAAAATGATTTCTTATTGCATTTTAGATATAGAGGTATTTAACTTACCAAATTTTTCATTATTCTGTTTATTTACTCACAGCACTAGATTGCAATCTAGGTTTACAACTCGAGATAAGATCTTGTACTTTACAGCTAGTCCTAAATATTCTATGTTTGTTAATGTCAACATTGTATTCTAATTTACTCGTTTGTATACTGCAAAATGTAAATATTACCATTGCAAGCAGAATACAAATGTTTTATTAGACAAAGGCACAGTCGGGGGGTTAAATATGTATGTTAAATAGTCAAACAGGCAACTATAGTTGAAGTAAATAAAGGAAGATACTTCGATTTACTTATTTTAGCAGCCGGCTTGCAACCAGTCATTGTGGAAAGCTTTAGGGGAGTCCTTTGTTCAGCAGTGAACGTCCTTGACTAAAAATGATGTTAATGTAGCGATTTCCTTGCGACTTTTTCTGTCTCGACTTTTTAGGGACTAGGCACAAAATACTACGGTATTAGAAAAAAATAACGTGAAAGTAAAACTTAATAATTCCATAATTAATCCAATTAGATTAGTTCAAGTTTTGACAACTTTTTTATTAATTAACTTGTGGTATAGGTGGTGGCAACCCAAAGCACCGCATTTAAAATAAAATAAAATCGCATGTCGTGTTTTGATAGTCAAATTGTTTTCGACAATTAATGTACTTTATTTAAAGTTAGTAAGCACTAATAATTTATAAGTTCCATTAAAACTATCTTATAGGGAATTCAATTAAATAAATAATTATTTTTAAGATATATGGCTCTTTGGATACACAATATACGATCACGATAGTTTAAAGCACCCACAAAGAACTTCAAAAAAGATTAACTTATAAAGTTTGAGAAGCATTTATTTTGTACAATATGAAAGTCTGTAACTCATAAAGGAAACACTACACGTTCTTTCACATTATTATTGTTAATGTTGTTTAAAACAAGGACATGAAAACAACATAATTACATGGTCTTAACAATATACGTTCAATGGAAGCCATTATTTATATGACAAAAACATTTTAAATAAACATTAAAGTTAACGACCTGCATCCATTGCTGGGGATGGAAGCTGCTATTATTTGCATAAAAAATCGGCCATTTGCGAATCGCACCCGTGTAAAGGGGTTCCGTACAAACATATATCACGAAGTTTATGTAGATATGTATATACAGGGTGACACTGCATGGAAGTGCCAAATTTTCTGGGTGGGTTTGACTCGTAATTATAAACAACTTTTACTATGGAACCAATATTCTCAATCAGAAAAAAAGTCTTAAAAAAGCTCTTCACTCTTTAAGGAAAATGAATCCATTTTAGGCGAACAATTTCTTTTTGGAGTCAGTGCTCCGATAGTTGATGCTTGAGGTAGTCAAAGTGATAGCACCGACTCCAAAAATAAATTGTTCCCCTAAAATGGATTCCTTTTCTTTTAAGGGTCAAAAGTTTTTTTAAAGACTTTTTAGTGCATTGGGAGCATTGGGGGGAAGGGGGTTGCACCTTGCAACCCCCTTCATGTCTCTGTTCTTCAAGATATTCCAAATTACCTATCATAGGTTTTGTCTTTATAATCACTGAACTCCTAAGCATTGAGGAGTTCTACCATCAGCTTAGCTCCACAATGTTGACTATCAGACGTAACAACTAACAACATGTCAAAATTGAGATTCCGACAAATTTTAAAGGCTAGTATAGGCTTTTTGTGCTACAAAAAGACTATACGAGCCTATAAAATTTGTCGGTTTTCCTCGATTGCTCTAAGATCCCATCATCAGATCCCGACTTGGCAACAATGGGACCAACTAGAATGTATAATCCCTAAATAAGCATTTTTTTTTCAAAGCGGTCTACAAATGACTATGGTATGAGGTAACACAGCCACATAAAACAAATTCAGTAGAATTGATAACCTCCTCCTTTTTTGAAGTCGGTTAATAAATCGGCTGTTTTTAGATATTTTTACTTTGCTTAGACAATAAGCAAATAAAGCTTATTGTCTTTATGGGGCGAATCTTGGAGTAGGTAGGTTTTCATTCAGTTGTGACATCGCAAAATATGTAGTCATATCTCTTGATCGCGTTGACTTTCAAGTTTGTTTTTCTTATCTGAAAGTGAAAGTAGGTAAACAAAGTTTTTAAAGTATACCTTGTATCTATCGACGCGTTCCCAAAATAATAGTTTCGATAGAAAGACGGTCATACGAACAGACAACTGATCACACATCTCAACGAGAGTCAGATCAATAAACATGGATTCCGTATTTTAATTTTTGAGGTGCGGATCCCTAAAATTAAGTCGCTTCATTATGTGCATCCTTAAAACCGCCGTCTGCGCATGATTGACAAGGCATCATGCGTTTTGTCCTGTTCTCTGTAAGTATACAGTGTCGAATCCGATGTCAACAAGGCCAAACAAGGACTTTTTGTTGCCTATTGTTGCAATATGAATGTAGTTTGTAGTTTTAATATAAATATATATATTTAGATTGACTGACAGTGCCTAAAACATAATTAAATTTTAATGTGGTTAGCTGAGAAAAATTAATCTAACAATAAGTATCATACATAGATACAGTTGTGGTCATATAATTAAGAACGATTAGAAGTTCTAGAATTTGTAATTTAAAACATTTCATACCCAGATATGTGTACGATCTAAAAAGCAACTAGTTATGTTATAAAATAGCAACATTAATAGAGCAACGTAGTTTAGGAATAAATAATAAAATGGCAAACTTTTTTTGTCTCAATTTTAATTCATTTTACCAAAGTAATACATTTAAATAGTACTGAAGCTGGATAAATAATTAAGAACGATTTATTCAACTGCCCAAGTTTTTTTTGTATGATGCTTACATTCATAAAATCACAACAGTTTTTAACGCAGCAAATTTTAAAAGCTTTTTCATGCATTTTAACTAAAATTAATTGTTAATAGCATATCCACTACTTTTTTACTGCTTTACACCGGTGATGCATTGACTCTATCATTTTTTACATTTCGCAACAGAAATAGGGTTCCATTCTTCTAAAAAAAACGTCGTAAAGCTCTCTTAAATACCTACACAGCGTATTTGAGATCTTATTCTTAACTTTAAACCACAGATTTTATTGGGTTTAGATCCGGACTGTTAGCTGCCTAGTCTACAACAAAAACTGATTCCGCAGTAAGAAATTCCTTTACGGTACTTGCAGTGAGTTTTAGATAATTGTCATGCTGAAATGTTAAAAATAACCGGTAGAACGTCTTCAGCATAAGGCAGCATTGTTTCCTCCAGTATATTTTTGTATTGGAATTGATCCATGTTGAGCTCCTATAAAAATCACAAGACCAACACTATGTCCAGAAAAGCACCCCCAAATTTTCTCATTTCTACAACCAGGCTTTAATTAGGTCTCGTGTTGTTAGGGTCGAATGCTGTATTTGGGAGACATACAAATCCTTTTCCATCAAAACCTACTCTGTTTATTTTTGTCTTGTCACAAAAAAGATAATTTTTCCACTGTCGTAAAGACCAGCTTTCATACTTTCTCGCATATGCAAGCCGAGCTTCCCTGTGGTAAAGTTTCAACAAGGGTAACTTTCTTGCTATCCACCCATGCAATTTTTTCTTCTACCAAACGTCTTCGAATAGTGCGTGCTGAAATTACTGAAGAGTTGTTTTCACTAAAATATTATTTTCTTAGATCATTGGACCCTTTAGAAGGATTTTGTTTTGCCAGACGAACGATGTTTCGGTCATCTTGAGGAGCTGTTTTTTCTATGTCTAGGTACACGAAGAAGATTCGAAGTAGTAAGATACGTAGCAAAATGCTTACCGGCATGGTAAACCATCGTTTTTAACATTGCAAATGGTCGGCAATCTTTTATACGACCAATACTTCCAGCGAAGTTATTATTACTTACCTGGTAGATTTATCACAGCTTTTATTTTTCCCGATTATTTTTTTATAGGAGGCAATCACTTTTAATCCTTAAAAATAGTCATAATTAGTGCCAAAACTATACAAACAGTGACCTTACACCACAAATCTATTCAGTGTTCTCGTTTAAAATTTGAACAAAGTTACAAACTATTTAGCGTTCTTAATTACGTGACCAGCCAGCTAATAGAAACATTATGCGATACTTTATTTAGAAGTAGGTTAAAAAGTTTATATTTTTATTTTTAGTGGATCTTGTGTTTTAATTAAATAAAGCTTTGTTAAATGAACAGATTTACGAAAGCAAGACAAATAAAAAATGCATGCAATTAGATTTAAGACTTAGTTTGAAAAAAATCTTACCTTTATAATCAGCGTTCTTAATTATATGACCACCACTGTATAATACAAAACGAACAAACAATATTTCACTAAGATTTAATTTTATAAGTCATCATCATCATTATCAGCCAAAGGACGCCCACTGCCGAACATTGGCCTCCCCTACGGTTTTCCACAGCGACCGATCACAAGCGGTCTTCATCCAGTGTGATCCCGCGACCTTAACAAGGTCGTCCGTCCATCCTGTCGGTGGACGTTCCACTTTGCGCTTTTGGTCGAAAGGTCTCCAATCTAGAACTTTTCTGCCCCAACGGCCATCAGTACTTCGCGCTATGTGACCTGCCCACTGCCACTTGAGCTTACTGATTTAATAAGTACACTCAAATTATGCATGACGAATAACTCAGAATTTAGCAGTAAAACATCCTTAATTAATTAAGTATACGGTGTTTGGTCAGGCTAGTACTTACATCTCATAACTTTTTGCTTCTAATTGAATTCCAACTGTAGCTGTGATCCGTGTCAAAAAAAGAAGTTACACACATTTATATTACATATACTTCCAGTACTTAGGATCCATAACTTGCGTATACGCAGGTGTGGCGTATGCACAATTACCTAGTTAGTAGTAAGGGCGATGTCTCACCGAGACACCATGACGACGTTGCCGGCTACGTATCCAAGCAGATAATATGAAATTTATGGTACCTAACACACTTGGTCCTTGGTCTTACCTTATATTACATTACGACGAGATGTCACTATGGATGGCGTCTCGGTGAGATACGGCCCTACTGCCTCCGGCGTTAAACTTGCATCTTGTAGCTGACTATTCCTTTTTAAGAACACTACGTCTCTCGCATTCTGGGTACATGTTAATTGTTGCACCATTAAAACAAGTAATGGCACATAAAACACAGCTAAGTAGCTTAGCTGTGCTGTGGTGGCTTAAATGAAATACTTGGAATGTTTATCCGAAGATTTCCTAGGATAAAAGTCTAGGGCTTTGTATCACCTACTCTTATCCAGCTTTATAAGTACTTATAAAAATAGAGAGAGAAAGGAGAATGCTAATACGCATTCACTTTAGAAGTAAAAAAAGTTATGACTAAGAAGCACCTTTCTTTTTTCTTTGGATTTCTTATCTAAAAGAAGTAGGTATTAGATTATTTTGTCCACAATGTGTATTGTGTAATCTACTGAGTATTTGAATCATTAACACATGAAATAAACAATAAAGATGGACATAATTCCAAAACCCATAACGCTCTACATTAGTTACCACAAAACCTTTACAATTGTAATTTATTCCGCAGCGACGCTAACCGCTACCCATTAACCAAACAAAACGACAAAACGACAAAACTAATTTGATGCGGGCTTAGAACTTTGACGAGCCAACCAAATGCGGGCGACCAAAATGACGTCGTCGCACTGTCGTAGTGTGACGCCGCCTTTATCGCGCGCGTCGTCTTCAGAGCTGGTTGCCTGTCCCGCGTCACCAGACATATCTAGACGCGCGCTGTCACCAGATGTGATCTTCGCGAGGCACCGGACTTTATCACCTGCCGAACGATACCGACCGTTATCACCTGATCTGGCCAGGCGCTCCCGATCGCCTGGGAGACCGAGATCCCTCATGGAATCGCTGCTAGTAGCCAAAATGGAAGCTTTAAGTACGGGAAAGCTGGTCCGAACGGATTCTATGGATAGCTGCAGCAGTTTCGGATCCATGTCGTCATTGCCCAGTGATGTGTGCCGCTGTGACGATTGTCTACTTGGTATTGTTGACTTTTACATGCCAAGTCCTGATGCTGGGAAAGGATTGAAAAAGGTTAGTGGATAAGTCAATATTTTTATGAATATTTGTCAAGTGCCTACCTACCTTCATGTATGACGTTAGAGTCAGTGTCGATTTTGAAACTTTCCACTGGTATTTCATGTTATTGTTTTGTAACTTTCCACTTAAGAAATGCAACAACAGGATGAGAAACTTGCTATAGGATTTTTTATTTATTTACTAGGAATGCATTGTTTAGTCTCTCATCAATCCTGTTTATGATAAGATTATACCTACGAGTACGTGTTCTATACCTAGAAATGGTGTCGGCTTTAAGCCAAAGTTTCATATGGATGTCACGATGCCACTGGATGTAATCTATGTATATAATAAGATGTACCCTTCTCATTGATGACGATCCCACATAATCTAATTAATCAACTAAGTTACTCTACAAAAAACCTTCAAAATATTTGTTACCGTCAAAAATTACGAGCATTCTTATTGTTTGACTAACTACCGACTCACAGATAAAACAATTCCATTGTTTGTATTTTCATTCACATGTGGATACGAAATCGATACGACAGCTACGCCATCTACAGGCAGTGTTGAGAACTTTGTGCGAACCCTTTTGTTGGTGCTTATATAGCATGGTCTTGAAACAAGTAACAATCCAGTAGAGTGCTTTAGTACGCTTGCACACACACAGATGGCACAAGCGCTATAAAGTCTAATGTAGAGAAAAGTAGAGTAAAAGTTTTAGAAAAAACTTTTTTTTAACTTAGTTACTGATACGTTTTTGTCAATGTTACATATAACAACGTGCAGAATGTTATCAATAGTGTAGATATCCTCTATTGTTCACTCTTTCTCTAACCACATATCAATATTATCAACAAACCTTCTGTTAACTGCCTCGGTGGCGCAGCGGTTAGAGGGTCGCACTTTGAAGCGACGGCTACACCAGAGGTCCCGGGTTCGATCTCCGGGTCGTGCAAAATATGTATAATATGTACCCAGGTTTTTCTATTCAGAAATTCTCAGGGTAGCCCAGAGTTTGGAAGTTGGCGGTGTTTCACCCCGTGCCTCGGAAAGCATGTAAAGCCGTTGGTCCTGCGCCTGATCTCTTATCGGTCGTGTGACGTTGCTGTCCCATCGGGCTATGAGAGTGAAAGGAATAGAGAGTACACCTGTGTTTGCGCACATACTTGTGCACTAAAATATGTCCCGCGCAGTCGGTAAGTCGTTTGTGACTGGCTACCGTAGTCGAAATCAGGGGGACCATTATATTATCCTTTTTCTCTCTGTCCTATATTGGAATAGAAATAATAGGACGATTTGTTTCAATCATCTACAAACTATGTTGCATAAATAACAAGTGTGATTGACCAGAATGTAATTATTATACAAAAGCATTTACCTACATTTATATTTATATTTATTTATATATTTATTGCGTTTTGAACCTAAGATCTTCAAATATATCACGCATACGAAAATGTCATGCATTACAGTATTTGTAAATAAATACTCAACTATTGAAGAGACTCGCATCGCATAGTAACCAAACTATAGTTGATGCCCGTAAAGCGAATGACACTGATTGATACGTGTGACGTCAAACTTAAGTAGATACTCGAAACGAATTTACTTGTCAAAACTGAACGCAATAAATTACATGAAACTATTGTATGCAGATTGTGTGGAATACAGGCTGTATGTGCTTGTTCGGTCCACTGTTTGATACACACACACAAGATTGATAACATTACAATTATACAACTTACAGTGCAATAAAGTTTAAATAAATAAATAAATATTGTTTTAAGAATTATTTTAATAGACTAACCCTAAAAAGCACAGAAACAAATCAGAATGCACACAAAATTACAAATAAATTACAGAGGCAAAAAACTATTAAATCACGAATATATTTAAAAAAGAATGTCACTTATGGTTTAGAATGTTTTAACATTCAGTGTCATATTTTATATTCATAAAGATGAAATAAGAAACCAAATTTTTTTTGCCAAGAAGTTGCTGGTTCGAGTCCCGCCCGTACGCATATTTTTAGTTTCTTATTTCATCATTATTCTCGCTTATGTTTGGAAATAGTTAAAAATCAATAAGTAAATAATGAAATATATATTCGGACTACAAGCGCGATCTACATGTCATACTGTAAATAAATTACACAATTATAACTTAATAGAACGTCCTGTATAAAAGTTGTTTAAATTGAATTAATTCCAAGACAATACGGGCTAATTATGATTCTAAGTAAATGTACGTAAAGTTTCGTTATTATGAGCGAGGCATCCGCGCGTGACGTCAATGCAGGAGGATGCGTGTGCGCAGCGATAAGGTCACAGACAAAAATGGGGCATTTTTTTAACACTTTATAAAAGTATAGTTTGCCTGTAGCATGCCACTGCAGGGCCTTACCTTATGTGTTAATATGAGCCATACTTCGGACGGATTGGTGGCGAATTGTTTGCAAGGCAAGCAACCAACCTTGCTATCAGACTTTATTTCGTAATAGTTTTTTGGAGGTGCTTGGGAAAGTCTGTAAGGTTTTATAGCAGAGACCCAAAGTTCGGCAAACATCTAGCTAGCTTATTTCAGCTTACAGCTGCAGCAGTTGTCAGCTTTTAAGGTTTTTGCCCACTACACTGTAGCATTACAGGATATGTGTACTATAACCGAGCTAGGAACGTGTCAGGTTAAGAAATCTTTGTATGAAAACTATGACACCTTGCCAACTAGACTGTTTCGTCTGTCGCGTGCCGTGTACGGAGAGTCATTTTGCCGGTGCAGTAGGCCTACTATGAAAATTGAAATCCGTCAATTCGATAATTGTTTTGCGAATCCGAAGCGTTTTGAAGTAAGGATTGCATACATAAAATGGTTCGAATACGCAAAACGATGATCGTATTGACGGGTTTCATTTTTCGTAGTAGGCCCTCTGATACGCTGTATGTATAACTCACGACGTTGCTAAAGCGGTGAGCATACGGGTTATAATCACGTATGATGATGATTATAAAGGCATTACCGTTACTTAGTGTGTGCAATAATAGTCCTGCCGATGCAGACTGTCGGAATTATCACAAGACTTCTGGGACAGAGATTTTAGGTAGACCCTGCCACAAAATATAGATGTTCGGTGCGTGTGTGAGTTATTGATTTGGATCAATATGTTTCATACGGGCATCATACGGGCTGCATACTGGTATCATAATACGGGTTGTATACGGGCATAGTTAAGTAAATAAATATCCTTTGGACATTCCCACACATCGCCATCTAGTCCCAAAGTAAGCTACTCAAAGCTTGTGTTATGGGTGCCAGATAACGGATATAATACTTAAATACTTTATGTTTTTGAATACATACATGATATACATAGAAAACACCCAGACCAATATAAACAGACATGTTCATGCACACAAATGTTTGTATTGTGCGGGGATCGAACCCGCAACCCGCTGCGTAGTAGGCGATTTCTCGACCACTACACCAGTCGGGATCGTTGTCAATCATAGGCATATAGCTATGGTTACAGCTATGGCTGCAGCTTCATGCCCCAGCGACTACCTATGAATGCCTGTAGCACATGTGTGACGAGCCCCACTAACTTCAGCTAAATTATGTTTTTTTTTTTAATTTACTAACATTAGGGTAAGAACACTTTGTTTCTAACATATAATATGGATGCAAATCTGTACTAAATGATTTGATTAATTTTGATAGTAGATTGTTTTGTAGAAGAGCGTTTCGTGCATTTTGTTCTCGATCCTCGCACGGTTATTGTGTAATACGGTGTAGTGGACAAAAACCCTTAACCTCGGAACCTTTTGACTCTATGTTGTATAAATGGGCTGCTAATTTGCTTACCGGATTGGATTGTCTAAATTACATAGGTACTTTGTTCGATAAGAATTATTATACTTGAAAAAAAAAAGGTTATTATATGGCAGATAATGGCAGCCCCGACGGAATAACTTGGTTTTGTAATAATTAATAAATAGGTATTTAAATATTTTAGTACGCATACGCATTTTAGTGGGTGAATTTGAGAAAAATTATTTGATTGTTATTTCGATTACGAACTTAATTTTTAACGTGGTGTTTCTTTCTCTAAATTTTCAAATTTGCTTTTTATTTTAAATTTTTTCAATCTTTTTTTATTCTCATCATAGCGCATGAGTCATTCCTCAATAACTACATGTTATTCAAATATTGCGTAAATTAAAATCCTTATGTGTGTTTACTTCGTGAGGTAGGCTAGTACCTAGATGTTATGCATATTATATTTTCGGTTATTATTATTAGGTATCGCAAAGTTAACTTCAATCTACCTGAAGTTGCAGCAACGACCCTTGGCGGATACTATTATGACTATCTTATAACCATCTCCGATAAATTAGAAATCCATTGCAAAAAACTGCAAGATACTCGGTGAAGACATTCTGGAGATGAATGGGAACTTAGGTAGAAAATTTTACGAGCGAAAGAAATGATAACTTCAGCAACTCTAGCTGGATTTCTACTATAATGCCTATACCAGAAAACCAGCGTAGATTTATTACAAATCCACTGCAGAAAACTGCATGTCAATCGGTTAAGCCGTTCTGGAGATACATGGGAAAATTCGATTCTCATTTTATGAAAAAAACCGGCCAAGTGCGAGTCGGACTCGCGCACTGAGGGTTCCGTGCCAACTTTATCTAAATTAGGGAATCCACATACTCCACTGAGTAAAATATCACAATATTTTGTTGACAGCAAATATAACTTTGTTTTTCATAGTGTTTGTATGAAGAACAAAGTTATGTTTGCGGTTGTGGAAAATATGCTTTATCTCAAAAATTTCTGGTTCGATCTCGTTCAAACCAATTTTCATTGTATATTTTTTTCGATATTTGAACTCGCTAAGTTTAGAAGTTAGATGGGGGGTAAAATGGGAACGCCCATTTTACCACTTTGGAAGCGTCTAGCTATGAAATGTTAAACTTTAAAAGGAAATGGTTTTAAGAACCTCCATGTCATTTTAAGAGACCTATCCATAGCATAGGTTAGGACGCATAGGTTTAACAAAACAAATATTTTCGGTTTCAGTTTTATGTATGGGAGCCCCCTTAAATATCATTTTTTTGTATTAAAATCGTAAAGTGGTTAACAGGATACATCTTCCTACCAATTTTCAACAGTGTGATGTTTATAGCTACAGAATTAAGTGGCTGTGACATACGGACGGACAGACAGACAGACAGACAGACTTGACGAAACTATAAGGGTTCCGTTTTTTGCCATTCGGCTACGGAACCCAAAAAAGATGGCAACTGCAGCGCCCCCTGGTGGAATAACACTTAAACACTTATCTAAGAACTACTAAACTGCATGTCAATCGGTCAAGCCGTTCTGGAGATACATGGGAATATTCGTTTGCGCACACAAACACATAAACTTCCTTTGACCCCAAACGCGTGCACGTTCTACATTCCGTCGTGGGTAAAAACAATTGAATGTAAAATCACACCTTGATTGACCTGTTCAAATTCCTACTAATGCATTTTCATCTTATTTACTCGTGTTAAGACGACTTGCATAGACAAAAAGTCATTAGTTCGTTGAGCTAAGTTTCTAGCTCTACATGACGAGTAGCAAGCAGATATTTGTACATAACATTTGCGAAAATATTTACCATGTTTGTTGATTCTGTTACATGCCGCAGCGTCTACTTACAAAGCAGCACATACCTAGCCTATGTGATATAATATTGTTATAAGATGGTATGATGGTAAATAAATAAATATTGGACACCAGTTACATACATTGTTCTGATCCCAAAGTAAGTAGCCAATGCACTTGTGTTATAGAAATCAGACACAACGGTGGTACCAGAACACTCAGACCCGAGACAATATAGAAAAGATCGTTTTCTACACTGTCCCGACCGGGAATCGAACCCGGAACCTCACAAGATGGCGACGCTTGAAACCAGCGTGCTAGCCACTCGACCACGGAGGTCGTCGTGGTATAATTGATATAATATTGGTTAGTGGTGACACAACAGTCTGAAATCACATATAGATGACATCTTGTAATATCTTCGAAACAGGCGTGTGGTTGCTCAACCACATTTATTTAAAAAAATATCGTGAACGTTAATTTAATGGGAACTTAAATGCTGTCACAGAATTTCAACATGCTACTTAACCCTTTACGTTAACATATAAATGCTGGCTTGAATAAAGATAAGTCCATTGTATTCATTTCAATTTACGTAGCACGACTAAGCGACAAAATTTTTATTAAGTTGTTAAAATGCATTTCCTACTAACCAGGGTTGTCACTGATGTCAGGCAACCAGAATTAAATCGCGAATATTATACAAAAGGTATATTATGTATAAAATATTGTTTATGGAAATATGTAACAAATAAACTAAACATAATTAGGTGTTCGATACCTAATTTTATTTTTGTCAAGAAAATTCCTTCATTTTTTCTGTCAAATGGTAACAATCAGACTTCCTTAGGGGCCACATTCCATCCCGCATTCCAGTACTACATCCACATGATTTTTTCATTCTTTAGAGAAAACCAACATTTCATTTTACAAATTCATCAGAGAAGATATTGATTATTTGAATGCATTTTTTCGGTCCAATGCAACGTAACGACTCTACATTCAGTTTGAAAAATGTTTCAATTTAAATTAATATTCCTATTCAATTTATTTTTTCGTCTTCAAATAATATTTTTAAGTCTAATTAAACTTACTGTAACTTATTTAATAGAGTCGCTTCCCTAACCACGGTCCGGCAAACAGACGCTTTGACGTCACTCGCATTAGACGCAACGGAACCTACTTAATTTCCTATTCATACCAAAACCAACCCTCTCTTCCTCAACACAAGGCTTTTATACCTATGAACGGACCAAAAACGGTCTCAGTCGACCGCAGTGACGTCACCGGCGCACTGGAGCGTTCGGCGCGTGAGTGCGTCATACATACGTAACGCATTTCCTTTTGGGCTTTCTCGCGCCATTTTTGGGATTCCACTGTTTTGGCGGGATGTATCTGGCATATTATGGATTGGTCGGAGTTTATTGAACTCGGCAATGTTTGTGACGGTGATATTCTGTTACGTCAGGCGCTGAATTAAAATAATGCTAAGGTTCCCGGGTCCGTTGCGTTGAAGAATATATTTCTTGAATATGAGTGTGACAGTGTCTTGAAATAGGTAACATTTTAATAGGGAAAGATTCAAAAACTTGTCTGAGTTATTATATCACAAATTACTAGTTGTGTTTTTATTTTAAATGCTGACATAAACTAATATCTGGTACTAGCAGCGGGAATCAGTATATTTTAATAATGAAATGAAGTATAACTTTACCTAGTAAGCGCTTACTTAAAAACATAGTACACATTTATTGCAAAATTTTACGAAAACTAATAGTAAAAGTACACATTAGTTTATATAAAAAACACCCGAAAAATAAACATTTATTTGTACGGTTTCGAAAAACAATTGAAGGTACGGAACTCTATTCGAAACTGGATTGAGTGTTGACATGAATTTAAATTTATGAAACTCAATGATATGCCACTTTGCATAGTCCATACATATCTGTTGCGTCTCAAAATCTCAACGCTTACTTTTGTGCGAGGTGATGAGGTGATAAGAACTTTAGAAGGTGTATATAGTACCTACTATATTTTTGCACTGCGTCGGTGGCGCGGCGGTTGGAGGTTCGCACTTTAAAGCGACGGCTGCGCCAGAGGTCCTGGGTTCGATCCCCGGGTCGGGCTAAAAATATATATCTGGGTTTTTCTATTCAGAATTTTTTAGGGCAGCCCGGAGTTTGGAAGTTGACGGTGTTTCACCCCCGTGCCTTGGAAAACACGTAAAGCCGTTGGTCCTGCGCCTGATCTCTCATCTCTCTCCGGTCGTGTCAGATTGCTGTCCCATCGGGCTATGAGAGTGAAATGAATAGAGAGTGCACCTGTGATTGCGCACACACATGTGCACTATAATATGTCTCGCGTAGTCGGTTGGTCGTTGTGACTGGCCACCGAAATCGGCTTGGAGGACTATTATTTTTACACTTTAATGCAAGATACGTCACATTTTTTTATTGTAAAAGAACGTTTTGTGACAGAAAAACAGTCTGACGTACGAAGTCACTAGGCATTTGAAGAAATCATGGTTCAGTCATATAAATAAGTTCTGTAATAGTCGTATTTCTTAATAAAACTTCACAATATTTCCTCACATCGATGATAAGTTTGTACCTATTCTCAGATTGTTTATGATGTGCGTGATTAAGAGAATAATCCTGAATTAAAACGAATATCGCCTTGCCTTCGTATAATTTGTAATTTATCGTTTATTTTGTTATCTGACATTGGATTTGGATGTAGCACTGACGCATTAAACATAAATCATAAATATATTATTAATTAATTTTTCCTTCTCATTGTACCCGTTAATAAGGATAATAAAACCTTTTAAACATACAAACATTGTGACACAAAATAGTTTTTTACATATCGCTGCATTCAACAATTTAAATATTAACTATTTATCAATTCGGCAATCAATTCGCGATTTCGAGTGTCTGGTGGTTCAACCTCAGTAATAAGTGAAAATTAGCGCCTGTCTTTAAGATCCGGTGATGAAATGCCAATAAAATTACAGCCCAAAAGAAGAAATGAACTCACAAATTACCTACATTCTGCCGCTGAACACTCCTATTCATGTCGATGTGTTAGATACGATTGATGTTAGTTCTTATGACAAAGATGTTTTATATCTTGATCTGGATAAGCCAGTCATAACTCTTTTGCAAAGTATCAGTTATAAAGGATTAATAATATTAAAAATATATTTCTTTACAAAATCTGTATCTCTATCTAAATAAGCTGTTTAATTATTTGCGTAGTTGGTTGTTTTCTAAATCATATATAAGTTTCTAAGCACGCTAAGGGCACTTTAGCACTCGTCACTGGATATTTTTTATAGTCACTATTGCACTTTTTTTAAATATAACATCTGAACTACATGACACTGGGTGTACCTATAATTCTATTTCAATAGGTGAGCTATCCCGATAAAAAACAAAACGTAAAAAGCGTATCGTAAATAAAAGAGTGTAAAAGCGCCCTTAGGCTCTGTTGCATTCAGTTATTAAATTCGTAAAATGGTATTTTGCTGAATTTATTTGAATTAGACTGAAATAACTTTAGTTGCAATGCGCGTGTTGAGGTTCAAACACGCAAACCTTACTGAGAGTTGGCAGATCGCTTACAATGTCTCAGCGGCTTCTTTCGTCCTTTAGGGGATAATTTAGCATGAATTAAGCCGAAGACATTCATTATCGACCGATCTCAAGATGATTACACGTAATTACTGCGATACTACTCCGATGGGTTGCTGTGACATCGTTAAATCACGGACTTTCTATAAATAATCACGCTGTTCACCTATCTTTGAGAATGACTTCATGATCAATCAATAAGTTTCTTGTACCTTAAAAAAAATGAAAAAACCCACGACGTTAAACTCTATATTCTTCTTAATTGAAAAAAAAAGATATTTTTTCATAAATCTTCTGACCAAAAGTGAATAATTACCCACCTACTAATTGCCAAATCCAAAAAAGCGTCGTGGCTGCCATTACCTACCCATTAATAACAATTTTTCTACAACTCTACGCGATTGTGATTACCAAATATGGTGTGAAATATTCATTAAATGAAGAGATAATTATGATTCCTAAATTATCATTTTTGATACCTGCTTGAAGTAGAAGGGCATTTCTTCAGAAAGTGTTCTTCGCGTCACCTTCGTGGCGAAAATTAATAATAATATTATTTAAACCAAAAAATACTGCTTTAAAGAAACTATCAAACTGTAACATAATCTGTTAGAATCATGAGAATCGGTTCATTATTCATGTAGATATTTAATATTGAAATTTTGTTAGCCACGAAAGTTACTCACCATGACACGAAAGTTACGCAGCGTCTTTTTGGATAGATAATTCGGTAATAAAAGTATCAATTACTTGAAATATTATATATGTATGAGACAAAAAGTAATGTGGTTAGGTATTACATATATTTTTAAACATTAATTATGAACACTAACATAATAATAGTATGTTACCTTCGACAATGCTACTACGTACTAAATTATTTATGAGTATCCGATATTTCGACACTGTTGCAAGTGCCATGATCACAGCGTACCTAAAACTGTTGCGAGTGAGCTGTTATTTGCAGACTTAATGGTCTACCCTCCTTATAAGTCTTTTATTGCACTCATTTTCGGTATCACTGACCTCAAATTCACTGTTTACTCGCATTTGTTCTCGACACACAACACTGACAGTATTTGTCAGCGATAGGACACTTTGTTTAATTTTACGGTTTCACACTTTCGAAGCAATGGTATTTTGACATTCGACAATTTAAACCCATACTTACGATCGAATTTTTAGTATTTTGTAATTTCCCTTGACCAATTTTGGTAAGTAGTCGCATTCTGTCGAAATTATTTGAGATTATTAAGGTAAGGGTAAGCTAAGGTACATAGTAGCAAATCTGTAGCAATCAACTCTTTACCCTCCAAAGTAGTGCCTCAAATTACATATAGGTAACCCTCCGTTTTAGTAGTCTAACTACTTGCTGGCTATTATCAACTCATTTTCAAAGTCAAATGCATAAGGTTATATTAGGTATATAGGTCAGGCCCTTTATAAACTTTACGAGCAATAAATTAGTCTTCCAGATATTTATCTTGCCTGGAGTGAGACTATTTAGACTACTAGCTGCGGGATCATAGCTGTAAGAGCGTTCAAAATATGACCTTTTCTTATCCAATAAAGAATTAAACTATTTCATTAGAATCTTTGGAAATAAACACCAGACGTCACGCGCTTATTGCCGAACCTTGGAATTTTTAGTATCACTGTTAATTGTAGTTTTTTTCCCGTAAAGCAAGCTCATGATTTCCAGTCTTTATCAAGTAGCCTCAAAGTTGACTCTTTTATCGGTCTAGAGGACAATTTTCCAGCTTTAGACCAGGCTCAAATTTTAGCCATGCCACTTAGTTGAATAAATTAAGACGACTGGCATTACTCCTATCATTCTTATTAGTGGCAAAGAATTATTTTCAAAGTTTGCTTTTGTGATATTCATTATTTTCTCATGTAAACTACACAAATTGGGGTAATTACGAATAATGCACGAAAATTAATTAATTAATGAGTATGCTTTTTTTGAGTAACATATTGTGATTACTTTATATAATTAGTAAAAAGATTAATCAGGCAATTCAAAGCCGAATGAAAATCAAGATTTAAGACGTCATGTTCTACACATTTTTCTAGTAAGCTAAATTATTTCTATAAATCATATTTGTGCCTCTGAAAACTGTCTTAGTAGAAGAATTCAAGTTTGAAACGTTAAGGCGGTTATTTTAACTACATTTACAAACCATAAAATATAAATTCTAGTGAGATCAGTACACTTTGATAACCTTTCGTCGAATGATTTGTATCTTTCGTGGGCAATTGACCACGAAAGTTGTGCCACGCAAGTGACGAAAATTTTTCATTTTCAGAAATATTAAATTAAGTAACTAATATTTATGTAATCTTATCTTCTATTGGTGTTTTGACACGTCTGAAGTTTCTGCGGACCTATGGTTTGTGTCGATAGGTTGAACATTTTTGAAGTTATGAGCATTAATGTGTCACATTTTCGAAAATGGTAAAATCGTGTGACCGACACAAAATTATTTTTATTAAATTTAGATCTAAAGAGGGATTTTTTCCACCTCAATATAAGTTATCCTGACTATATGTCCAATTTTCAACATATATTATGTTTATATAATGTAAAAGCCCAGCAAGATATAAGTCTTTAAACTGAGCGCCAACTCAGTGTGACGCGCAAAGAACAGCAGTTTTACTCCCGATTCCGATGGTAAAATATTTTTTCCTACAAAACTACAAACATAATAACACATTTTAAAGTGAATTCATATAAATAGATACATGATAAAACATACAAAATTTATTCTTAAATTAAACATTGAATATGTTTGGAATAACAAACGTGTGACCATCAAAAAACGGTGCTCAAATAATGGCCCAGAACGATGAAATGGCAATGGCAATCGACAACATATTGCTGCATGTTATTCGCTAAAGCTGTTCTAAAGATAAATGGGAACATTCGAGTTATTCTACGCGCGAAAGAAATGGTAATTGCAGCGCCCCCTGGTGGATTAATACAAGGCATAATGCTTATCTAAGAGCCATCGCTAATAAATTCACAAATTAACTGCAGAAAACTGCATGTCAATCGGTAAAGCCGAGAGTTGAATCGGTAAAGCCGAGAGTTGAATGTTCCCATGTATCTGGAGATACGTGGGAACATTCAATCCACCTTTTTGGTCCCATTGCGGGTAGATAAATAGATATTAGGCATCGTCCAGACCAAACGTATTGTCCGCCGCCAACCGTGAGCGCGCGTTACGCAGTTTTAATTTTTTTCAATAATATAATAAGTTCTCGTTTAGACCAAAACCGACAATACGCGATTGCGATTTGCTTTGTGACAGTGAGCAATGAGCATGCTTACAGTCAGTGGCCGATAATACGTTGTTGTGAACGATGCCTTATATCTAAGCGTGCGTGAAATCCATGTTATTTAAGCAAACAGGTACTAAGCAAGCAAATTAATATTGCCACATTGATTATGTTGCCTGGAGCAATAATCTTAATGATTAATTGATTAGATTTTACACTAATTGCTGGGTATCTCTTTCAACTGGTTTTTATAGTTTTAACAGATGATAAAAACCAATACTATATTACTATTATTTTTTGGACATTCCCACACATCGCCATCTAGCCCTAAAGTAAGCTACTCAAAGCTTGTGTTATGGGTGCCAGACAACGGATATAATACTTAAATACTTTTTGTTTGTAAATACATACATGATATACATAGAAAACACCCAGACCAATACAAACAGACATGTTCATGCACACAAATGTTTGTATTGTGCGGGGATCGAACCCGCACCCGCTGCGTAGTAGGCGATTTCTCGACCATTACACCAGACGGGTCGTCAAAATTGTCTTTTTCAAATTAAAATAATGTAGCAGACACGTTTACTTGCTAGGTATGCATACCACAATTTGTGCCACTTACTTTTTGTATTTTTTAATAGATATTCCTCTTTTTTGTGACGTATGTACCAACCTTCAAAAAGCATTTTTTGAAAACCTCATAAACAGGTAAATTCGTGTTTTTCATTACCACTATAAAATTGTTAGCGATCGGTGCGTGCGTCATTCGTATCACTTAGCACTTGGTGAACATTAAAGCAGACTCAATTCACTTCGGGAACATGTTACTTGTACAAAAAACCTTGAAATGCTTTGGAATTTGTACCTTTGTTAAAAAAGTTTGCATTCCTACACGAGCCAAAATTATTATACTTCGCTTCATTTTAGGTACCTAATAACTTTTAAGCAAAAAAAAAGAAAAGTTTATGAAATATTAGTTTAGGCTTAGACCAGCCTTGGTAACTATTAAATATTCATGAAATATTATAGAAATTGTGTGTATCTTTACAATTTGACAGACAGGTGAAAACAAAGGCACACGCATTGGTTATGCTTTGAAAAGCATAAACTGGGAACGAATGATATATCTGAGTCAAATCAGTATCTATTGAAAATCAACTTGGATCGTATTTTCAAAATTATTATTTGTGGAACCATCTCTAGAGACGTATAGTAGTTTCATTGTGATATCATTTGGTTCTTTTAAGAGTCTAGACCTAACACGAAGTAGCTCTTTTTTTAGCACTAAAACGTTTTCGTACATGAAGTATAGCTTTAGGTCCTTAGTCAAATATCAACACGTATATATTTTTAAAGGGCGTTCTGCTTTAACTTAAATCTTGCACTTATCAAGCGCCGGTGGTGACCGTTTTAGCATTTGACGAAGATAAGTTACCGTCGTCAGTTTAAGTTACAGTTAAAATCGCAGTGTCTTAGTGCAACCACCCAAAGGTATTATCTCCGTGTCCAAGCCAAATGTATTTCGCTACATTAGAATGTCTACAAATGCAACATTTAGTATTCTCGGCATGAGCTGCATGGCGTCCGCTGGTCTCAATCGGAATGGCATGAAAGCAATGCCACCGGAATGCTCTGAATTAATGAGAAAGCTTACAATTTAATGAGAGCAATTCGGGTATTTTAAAGGCACTACTTTTTGGAAAGGCACAGAAAATACCGGGAAAAGTAAATGGCAGACTGAAAATTAGTTGCGTAAAGCAAGGCCCTCCAAAAAAAATACGGTAACTTCTCCTGGTACATACAATCTTCGTATTTCAAACTACGAAGAAACTAGTATTTACAATTATAATATCATTGAGTATACACATTTACTGTAGGTCCTGTTAACCAATATGATGATAAATTTATACGAATGTATGGAATTTAATTTAAATTAGTAGTATCTACTAAGTTGGGCGTAACAATAGCAAGATATTATTTGCGAGATTGACGTTTACTTCACACTGTAGGTACTATTTATGAGTGGTGTTTGGAAGTTTGGGGACTGGTAGAAAAGATCAACGTGGCGACCTACAATCAACTAGAAACCAAACTATGCTTCAAATCGAAAGTATTCTTGACAGCAACAAAGTCCTATGAAGAGTTGTCTATGACAAAAAAAGGCCGCCATCATGCAAGGCTTGAAGTAACATCTTTTAATAGGCATTTACAGCTATATAACCAAATGTGTGTATAGGACTGACTTAGTAATTTAAAATAATATAAACGTAATTTAAATCAAAAAAATAGTTTTAGGATTTCTCCGTACCATAATTAATCAATCAATAAAGAAAACTAGCCTATCCTATCTGTTGGAATGCATTATCTGATGGTGAATTATAATTTTAGCAAAAGTAGAACCATTTTTTTTTTTATAAAAACAAATAATTACAATAGACTTAAAAACAAAAGGAAAATGTGGCGCAGACGGTGATGGTTGGTAAATTGACGTCATACCTGCATAGGTCAGTGCAACGGAGACGCGGCTCTTCAGAGGCACGGCAATTTGATTGAAAATTCCTTGTGGGTATTCATAGAGTTATTTAAATCACTTTTTCTCTATTCTGAAACAACCGTGAGCTGCTACAATAGTATACATGTCTCATAGGTTATGACCTATGAGATTTTTTGATGTTGTTTGAGTTTTGTGATGAAAAAGTTGAAAAGTGTAAAAAGTACTAAAATATTTTCCATTTTTTAGTTTAGCACATTAATAAAAACTTGAAATAGAGAGTCTAGCTTGTTAAAAATAAATGTTATTGAACTTTGAAATTGAAAAAAAATATTAAACACTGTTGAAAACATGCCGAAAAAGAAAGACGCAGGTTTCGAATATTTTTACATTCCATAAAGTAAACGGCCTATCGTAGGTCTATCATTTATCATTTCGAACAAGTTTCTTCCATGCGAAATGCTTGATTAATATTATTGATTAATACCTCTTCCAATCCGTCGCATTTTTTAATCAAAATTGATATTCTTGCAGCATTTTCAAGGATATAAACATACCATAAATTACAATTAACGATTCCATTGTACAATTCCAATTGACCATGTGTCGTGTTTAATTTGAAATTACAACATCGAGTCTAACTAAAGTGGGCTACACACGACCCTAAAATCAGACCCGATATCGAGACAATGATAGTTGGAATGATTTACAAATAATAAAATTAGGCTTCCGATTTGCCAATACACGAGGCGATTTACGGTACGATCTAGGGTCCTCCCCACCACTTCCCCGATATCGGGTCTGATTTTAGGGTCGTGTGTAGCCCACTTAAGCACTGACATTTTAATATCACTTACAAAAATATCTACATTGCAAACATTTTCATAAATGCTTGTTTTAGTGCTTAAAACAGATATGGACGTGGATGTTCTTATCGCGTTATGTATAAAGGTCAAAATGAAACGAAAAGGCGCCAAGCGGTGTACAAAGCACCCTTAATGGACAATTAATGGTCTCTATTACGATGTGCGTAAGGCTTATTTACCTAATGACGATGGCGGGTTGACTGTTCAACTCGTGCGCACAGGCTGTCATGCGCAGTCATCTCTACGCTCGCTTGCCCTGCGCCCGCGTCGGTAGTCCAAGTGCGTGTGTTGCGAAAACGAGTTGGCTCAATAAATACAATGGTGTTGGATCTCCTGTTAACAACCGGGAGACAGTTCCGCGTCAAGTGACAATCGCCCATAATGCCAGAGTGGACGGATCAGTTTACCTTCACGATACCGATCATCCGCTACACCATGGAGCCCGAAGACCGGACGGAGACGGAGAGACAGCAGCCGTTGACGAAAAAAATGTCTCTCTTAACCCCCGTGAAGATAGAGACTCCTGACGGTGGTAGGAGGAATTCGGAACCGACGAGGTATTATATCCCACCCCAGTGCAATAACAGACTGTCCCCTAGAAGTGCTAGGAAACGTGATACTAGGAGAAACTCGAAGACTGATTTAAAAGAGGACTCTCCTCCGAAAGACACTTTAGGACCTAAGCCATGTAATTGTGAAGACTGTAGGGCGTCGAGCCCGTTGCCTCCAGGGTACGGACCTCAGACTATGTCCCCTGGTTACGACCAAATGAAGAGTTCGTTGTTGGAAGTGCCTTGGTCGGAGGACTTTACTGAAGCATCTAGTGATGATCTCAGTTCCGAGTGGGATTCAGATGTACCAGAACCACCGCGTCCAGTACAAAAGGTAACTTTAGAATAGAGAATTCACTACTATAATTTATTGTTTCGTCACAATATCCTGCTTAAGACCTTCAGTTTTTAACGCTATTGCGTTATCCTTGTACAATATTAATAGATACGCAAATTAGATTTAGGTCAATGTAATTCTACTTTTTGCAGCAGCGTATCTAGGTCAATGATCCCAAAACAATAATGATTCTTTAACCAGCTAAAAATTAAGCAATTTTCTTAACAATCGTCTTTGAAAACGTGGTTTTGATCCAAAATAGCGTAGTGTGTGTTTACAACAACAGGAAACGTGTAACATGAAAGTACAAAAAGTCTACTTAATATTCACTGCAATCTCTAAACAGCTCTAAACTCACAGCAGTAAAACATCACGTTTATTACAGTATAGAATATAGAAATATCGAGATTGTATCGACGATAAAAAACTACTAAATATTACTTCAAAATACTCGGTTGACGTCAGAATTTTGCAGATCAATAAATTTACAGAACATGTTACTAAAATAACTTAGCTACAAGTTACAAATGGTGTCATATTAAAATACCGCGTGTATAATGAAATGACTTGAAGAAGCCGTTACTATTTGTATAATATACCTAAAGAAACGATTCGCTAAAACAAAGTATTGAATTTCATATTTGCCAACACACATTTTATACAGCTGGGAATGTTTTGTTTATTTTAGACGAGTTTTGTAACACTAGGACTGTTGTCTATACGGTCCGAAATATAAACGATGTAACTAAAATTATTCAAACTGGTTTTTAGGTGACGCTTTTAAATGTATTAATATGAATACAAAAATATCTTTATAATAGAAGTCTAATAGCTATGACGCATTTAATGACATTAGAAACAATAAAGGCGAATAAACATCGGAGGAGTGAGTGACACTAATGTTAAATTGTTTTTATTATCTAAGTATCGGCTTATCAGATTTCATGGTTCATCTTTCTACTCTGATTATGATGCATCAAAATATACCTACACTCAAAATCGTTGAAACTAATCAGGCTGTGAAAGGAAACCCAACCCAAGTTGCTAGGCTTAAATTAAGTTCGTTTAATTAAATAGTCTAACGTTATTTTAAATTGCCAATAATTTGGATCTACGAGTGCTTTGCGAAATCTTTTTTTGCGATATGAAGTTCACTTCAAGAATTCTAATTAATATAATTACTTTATTGATCGATTATTAAATCCATTTAATCACATAGCGTCCCCCAGCTTCCAACACTGTGCAAGTTTCAAATTTGTGGTTTTGACATTTCAATGCCATTAGATAGAGCTGCTAAATTTAGGCTAATCAGGAGCCATAATTCCGCGCATAAAAGTGACCGAACCCATAGCCATGCCTCTTAACTCCACCTATAAAATTGCAAAAAAAATATTAAGCGGTTTTAAAAGCTAAGGGACAATAGGCTTATGAATGAATCAAAATGTTTTTGTTCCATTTCTTTGAATTATGTGTTCGATAAGGGAGGGGGAGCCAATTTACTTAATATTTAAAATTTTCTTTGATCATGGTTAATTTTAGAAATATCACTTTTATTTATCATCTTTGTATACATGATCCGAAGTAATTTGTTTCTGGTGATGACACCAATATCATAATCATCATTATCAGCCAAAAAACAAAGGAAGCCAAGTTTACACCAGAAGCTTTGGCGACTCACCAAAAAACTTACATGATATAGATTCCGACGACTAAACAGTATGCAGGTATCAACCGGTTATAACGTTATTACCTGCTGAGCTCAGATGACTGGACGACATAATCTATCGATCACTTATAGCAGTGTTAAGTACAGCTTTCACTACCACGGGTAGGTCAAAAATTGGGGGCGCTACCACAAGTAATACCAGTTCAATTCCAAAACGATACTTCCCAAGTCTGTACATAGACAGAAGATTTATTTCCAAGGATATGATTTCTAGGAAATTCAAGTTATATACAATATAAGCAAATTTTTGGGACACGAAGTGTAAAAAGTAATAATTTTAATTCGAAACCTTATTCTTCTTTATTGATTTTTGCGGTTTTATATGACCCAGAAAAGTAATTAAATTTGTTTCTTCAATAAGCCGCGTGAGAAAAAAGAATCTTCTACTTTTTCAGCCAAAAATAGTAAAATATTGTTTCAAACTAATTTATAACGTGCAAATGCCGGTCATTTTTACTGATCAAAGTAGGACTTATATATTGGACATTCTGCCTTGTGATAGAGTATTATTTGTTATCCGCTGCAGATTTGAAATCAAGTATCATTACCCGGTTAAGTGTGCTACTAACCTTATTATGGTCATGCATCTGGCGACCATTGTTTGGGCTGCTCAATGGGTGTATGGTATTCCATTCATATTGCACTTAACTAGCAACGCTAAACAATCGCTTGCCTATTGCCCTTATTTTGTCTTCGTCTATTGAAGTCACTGGTTCATTGAAATGGCATGTTTTGTTTGATTATTTCCAAGTTTGAAATCAGTAGTATGAATCATAATTAAGTAAAGTAACAGATTAAGAGTCAGTTCAGTATCGAAATTTTTAATTAATTTGACTTTGAGTGTCAAATCATCTTAACTTTTGCTTGTTAACTAAAAATCATCCTATAGTTTCTAGTTTCCGAGTAATGTCTTAATATCGTCAAACTCCGCTCGTTAACATTAGGTTGTAAATATCTTCACAACGACGGATAACTGTCTAGTATCTGATCCGGTAGCACTTTACTTGTCACATTAAGTTCTGTGTGACTCGCATTTAGAAACACTGTTTTACTTTTTACATCAATTTCTACGGCACAACTTTCTACGTCTGCGCTACCTTATAGTTTAGGAGTTGATTATCGATTCGCAAAATATTTCTAAGGTCGTAAAGAACACCAGACACTCTAAGAATTATCCTAAACCAACAACCTAGTTTTTTGATATTATGTTAATCGCTGAGTTACATATTATAAATAAGGATTTAACTTATAAAAAATAAAGGTTTCCTAATTATCTTTAAAATTATTTTCCAAGATAAGTGCCTAAGTTGCGATAACGTTTGAATGAATCTCTAGAATTAATAGGATCACTTGTCTGGAAAATTTTCAGGAATTAATATACTTTGGTATTAGTTAAATTCACAGTTACCTAATCTATACTAATATTAAAAAGCTGAAGAGTTTGTTTGTTTGAACGCGCTAATCTCAAAAACTACTGGCCCGATTTGAAAAAATATTTTTACGTTGGATAGTCCATTTATCGAGGAAGGCTTTAGGCTTTAGGCTTTATATAACATAAAGATACGACTCATAAGACCACAGCAGAAATGAAAAATGTTGCGAAAACGGGAGAAAGATATTCCTTTTGAGAGCTTCCGCTGCATACGCTGCGGAAACCGCTTAAGTTACACAAAAATCATGTATGACAGGATTGTTTAGCATTAAGAGTTCTATAATAAAGTCCGCGACAGCATATGTCTATCTTTTATGGTTGACTTACTATAACCTTTTTTATGTTAATAAATTTGTAAAGAATAATGCATTATTTTTAGAGGTGTATTATACACACAGGTATTTATTCTTATCAAAATAAATACATTCATCATCACGAGCATTTAATTTAGAACCAAGTTGCCCTTTATATCATTTGATTTCAATAAATATCTTAGGAGCTATCACAGTTTTAACATAACTCCGCACCAAAATAATGTTCGCAGCTTAAGTGCAACGTGCGCTTGCGCTAATATATTATAAAGCTGAAGAGTATGTTTGTTTGAACGCGCTTATCTCAGGAACTGCTGGACCGTTTTGAAAAAATATTTCTGTGTTGGTTAGCTTATTTATCGAGAAAGGCTTAAGGATATAAAACATGACGCTGCGACGGGAGGGGAGGGAGCAAACTCAAAACGCGCGGACGAAGTCGCAGGGGACCGCTAGTGGACTATAAAGAAAAGAAAACACGGCCGTCCCAATTTGCTAAATGCGTGTATACCTTTGAATGTTTATCTCTATATTTTGTCCTACTTTGTCAGTTTTATCTTTGACTAAAATTGTCTTCTACTCTTTAGTATTATTTCAGAGCTATTAACTTTCTAACAATGTCTGGAAATACTAAAAGTGATTGGATATTATTAAATATCTGCTATTTTTACTACCTACTCAGTAATATTTGTTGAATGGAATGCTCTTCGACTCTATCTAAATTATGAGAATCTTTTGATACAAATTAACGTATAATTTAAGAAACACGTTCAAAATGGATCCTAGCTATCTTTTATATTGAATAAATTATTGTAATTTAATTATTATAAAGTAAGATGACCTTACCAGCGTTTGCATGAAAAAATGACCAGTGCATAATCTGAACCTGAAATATAATATTCACTTTATCACAATACACTCAAAATTTGAATGTTTTACTACAAGAAATATCTTAACATGAAGTATTCTAGATCGGCTCATGTACACTGTTTGCTTTTCTGCGTTATATTTAGCGTAGTGCGAACAAACAGACGTACTGTATCGGTTAGTGTGAGTAAACAGCACCCGAGACATAACACTTTACTTAAAATTTAACAAAACTGTTGTTTCTGCTACAAAATATGATATTTGATCAGGATTACATATTGTTAGGATTGTAGATTGTGTTTGATTTCCTGCCATCTTCGACTCCATCTTAGTTTCACTTGGTTCGGTCTGGAGTCAAGAGCAAACCCATACTGAATAAAAATAATTGTGACTAACATAGTGCAAAACGACAAAAAATAATGCTCCTCATATATTCACAACAAGTCCGCTTATGGGTCTTTTAATGACATGTTGAGTGAGACAAATCTAGTCTCCCATCGCATATACATATTATCATTCTTCGAACATAAAAAAGAAAAGAAAATGTGTTTGGACACAACTTTTCCAGACTTGTAGCATTATTATATCAATGATATAATCAAACGCACATTAAGTAGTAGACGTCAATTATTACTTTATAACCGATATGCACATTATATTCGTATCAAAGCATACTTAAATTAGTATTCTATGGCAATTTAATTACATCATAAATTTATATTATTTGCGACGTCATCAAAGCACGTGTTATACATTTACTGATTGAATTAAATTTAATGTAGTGGTTAAATGAGCCTTTATTTGATTGCGTCAATGACACCTTGGCTGCGTCAGTGCATTCCACTTTAGTAAGTAATTTGGGTTTTAATTAACTTTTGAATCTATTCCAAATTAGTTATTATGAAAACACGTAGGGAAGTCTTCTTACAAACATTTTGTGTGAACATGATTTAGACATTTCTAATGTGTGTGCTCACGCTAGTATTGTTTGTATGATGTATGGTTGCTTTTTATTTGTAGTTAATATATATATAAAAAAATAAGAGCGATAACGATGTGCAAATTATTAGAACAATAAACTAATACAAAAAGGCTTACCTGTTAAAAATGCAATAAAATATAAATTATTATTGCAAGTGTTTGCACCGATTGAGGGACTGAATAAGATATTGTTATATATTTCCATCAATCAAATTTATTATTTTCCGAAATGCTTGTTATTATTACAATCATATGAATTTGTGTAAATTGGTTTTCGACAAAATTATACTTAAATAAGTTCTTAATATTATTGTGGTCAGTAGTTATTCGATTTTAAGTTGAATAAGAATCCCAAAACTTATCTTACGATTTACACAATATTTACCTACTGTTCATAGACACATATACACATTTGTACAATATTATTCTACTGATTACTGTTTATACAAAATAAAACATCATGTATCAGCGTTTGCGGTGTAGGAGGAAGCGTTAAATCGCTATTACTTTTTAGGGTTTTGTAGCCGAATGGCAAAAAACGGAACCCTTATAGTTCCGTCAAGTCTGTCTGTCCGTCTATCCAACCGCATGTCACAGCCACATTATTCTGTAACTATAAGGATCACACTTTTATAATTTGATTATAAGATGTATCCTGTTAACCGCTTTACGATTCAACAAAAATAAAAAATAATGATATTTAAGGGGGGGAGTAGGGTCAAATTTTTTACGTCTATGCGTGCGGGTGTCTATGGATGGGTCTTTTTGAACTCTTTGGACCGGATCGAACTAGTAGTTTTTGAGATGTAGCACATTTACAACAACCGCAAACATAACTTTGTTCTTCGTACAAACACTATGAAAAACAAAGTTATATTTGATGTTAACAAAATATTGTGGTATTTTAGCTAAGTGGAAGTAAGTGGATTGCACGAGTCCGACTCGAACTTGGCCGGGTTTTTTTTATATTGATTTAAGTGGTTTATCTTTATTATCTCCATATTCACCCACATGATGATACATAGTTAATTTTAATTACTACGTTGCTAACAGTGCGAGTGGATACAAAAGAGTTTTTGTCTCTCCTGTAATTAACTTCGCAACAGATAATTATTTGCAATTAAATTGCGCGTGGGTTAAACTTTTTGTGGCGTTTCGCGCTAGAAAATGGGCATAGAAAAAATATTTTTAGACTTTTTTAACTGTTTCTGCTAGGCAAGTGTCTCACCTAAACTTCTTTAGTCTCTTCTAAGGTGGAATTGTGTAAAGCAATTGTATTCATCATATGACAGTTGTCATAGTAACTAACTACACAAGCGAACCCAGATGATTTACCTAAATGTGAAATTTCAACATCGAAACGAAGCAGCGGCGCCGGCCAGACGCAACCCGATCGCCACTGCTGACACTGCAACGGACAGCCCGCGCGTCACCGACGCGATTCCACGATTTCTACATTTTTAACCATGAGACACTCATTATCTAGCATCGATAGGGTCAACTCATGTAACTAGTTTTATTTTAAATAAATTACTTTTAGACCAATTTTGGTTTTTCTTGAATCCTCCGACCGCGACCTCCATATTTGGCGCAGTCGGTAGGATACTCAAGCCGCCTTGAGTTTAGATTCACTAGGGTATTCACAAATCGGTATCCGTGTGAAATCGCTATCGTCGCGAGCGATCGGGCGTCCTTGGGTATCCCGTATAAGAAGAACCTGGAGTAGTGGCTGGAGGATAAATCAAGACATCGATTTCAAGAATACCAGAATGCAGTTTATGTAAGTACGCTGAAATCGTTTCTGTGTTGCTTCCTTTCTATTCCTTAGTTTCCATATTTTACCACCATTTTTCACCCTAAGCAAACTACCCCTATAGGGCCTGCTCGATCTAGACAAGCCCGTAGGTTAGATTTAGATACGAATAGGAATATTAGTGTAGACTTAGATAATTCATTTCTTAGTTTAGAGGATTCTGTGAGCTCTGAGAGTCCAAAAAATCCTATAATGGCCGATGTAGATACCATTTTTAAGGCCTTGCGCCTAGTGCCTGAGTTTGACGGCAACCCGCATATCTTGCCGCGATTCATACACCTGTGCGATCAAATCGCAGCCGAGTATACAGAGCAAAATCCTGGTAACGCTTTAGCTAACCTTTGCCTAGTTAACGGTATCCTAAATAAAATTACTGGACCCGCCGCACGAATAATAAATTCAAACGGCATTGCTGAAGATTGGAATAGCATTAAACTTGCATTAATTAATAATTTTTCTGACCAAAGGGACGAGACCGCCCTTTATAACGACCTTATGTTAGCAACTCAGGGTAGTAGTTCGCCACAAGAGTTTTATGATCGGTGTACGAATTTATTCAGCACAATCATGACTTATGTAACTTTACACGAAAGTGTCGCGACTACAGTAGAAGCGAAGCGCGTGCTATATAAGAAACTAACAATGCAGGCATTTGTACGTGGATTAAAAGAACCCTTAGGGTCCCGCATCCGGTGCATGCGTCCTGATAGTGCTGAAAAGGCCCTTGAATTTGTGCAAGAGGAATTGAATGTAATGTACCTACAGAATCGTAACGAATCAGTAGATAAAAAGTCACTAGTGCCACAGTTGCATAAACCTATGCAGGCAGCATCCCTGCCCGTCGGGTTCAAACCATTCAATTACTCGGCACTGGCCCCACCTATGTCTAATTTTAAGATTTCACAGCAGCCAATGAAACCTAATTTCAATCACCAAAATTACCCAGTTTCGTATAGGCCAGTAGGTATGCCTTCGCGTACGCAACAGATCTTTCGTGCGCAGCCCCCTAATTATAACGCGTATCAGAATAGGTTCCAAATGCCGCCGCGTAATAATCCATCTAACCCTGGCCCTAAGCCTATGAGTGGCGTTAGCCACTACGCTGTAAAAGAAAGACCGACCTTCAGTCAACCAATTGGTCACGATTGGCAAAAGTACGGTAACCCGCCGCCATCCAATTATTTTAAGACTAGGGAGATGAACTTAAATGAATGTGCTAACTATTATCTACCCGAATATTACAATTATGAGCCCGAAAACTATTATAACGTATTTAGCCACCCGGAATACGAGTACTTTGACGCGGAACCCGTGTATTACTTAGAGCCATCCTATGAGTCATCTTATGAGACGGCCCTAGCCTCCAGTAGCGAGCCTGAGCCATCTACCAGCTCTGCTCAAGAGCAGGATTTTCAGAATCGCGGGACGTCACACGCTTTAAAATAGAATTAAATATGCAATGTCAACGGCAGCTTCCTTTTATACAAATTTCAGATCCGCCCTTGAAACTATTGATAGATACAGGCGCGAATCAGTCGTTTCTTAGTCCGGAAGCTGTAGAGAGATTCTATGATAACGTGCCCTTAAATTTTGATCCTTTCGAGGTCACCAATGTCCACGCTACTACGCGTAATAATTATTCTATCACTATTCCCTGTTTCAAGGAATTCCAAGAACCCGATAGTAATATTAAATTATTCATTTACAAATTCCATGAGTTTTTCGATGGCCTTATTGGTTTAGATCTTTTAGAAAAATGGGAAGCTAAAATCGATCTTAAAGACAAACATTTAATTACGCGTAATTCGATCAACGAAATCTCTATGCATAACTCTAAGAACGTAAATCTTTATGAAGACGTTATCCCCGCGAACTCCACCAAATTAGCCAAAATTCCAATTAACCTTCATGACGGTGACGCCTACATTAACGAACAAATCTTATGTAACTGCGTAATTACTGAGTGCCTAACTAAAGTTAAAAATAGCCGAGGTATTGTAGAGATAAGAAATCCCACTACGCATGATGTTATTTTTTCTATGGACCGCGCCGTTCAAGGGGAGATCTATAATGTTCAGTGCAATCGAATCTTAGATGCTACGGATCGCTCATGCGCTACAAGTGTGCTACGGAACTCTCATACTACGAATAAAATTCGTGACGTAAATGCTACGGAAACACTTAGCGCTACGGATCATACGCGTGCTACGAACATATCGCGTAACCTCCATACTACGAGAAATGATGCGCGTCATAATGCTACGAACTTAAATAGTCACTCTACGGATTCTTTGAGTGCTACGAACGAGACGCGTGACGCACACGCTACTTATAGGAATGAGCCGGTACATTCGAATGCTACGAAACTTAGTAGCCGTGCTACGGACGTTCTCTCTCGGCTACGAACCGATCACTTAAATCCCGAAGAGCGCGCTAACCTAGAAACACTCTGCGCGAAGTATGCCGATATTTTTTATATAGACGGTGAGGCTCTGACCTTCACTAATAAGATAAAACATCAAATTAAGACCACAGATGAGACACCAGTCTACACAAAAAGCTATCGGTATCCTTACGTTCATAGGGATGAAGTTAGAGATCAAATAGAAAAAATGTTAAACCAGGGAATCATTCGCCCTTCAGAGTCTGCCTGGAGTTCCCCGATATGGATTGTCCCTAAAAAGGCTGATGCCTCCGGAAAGTCTAAGTGGCGTTTAGTCGTCGATTTTCGTAAATTAAATGAGAAAACTTATGACGATAAGTACCCCATTCCAAACATCAATGACGTCCTTGACAAATTAGGCAACTGCCAATACTTCTCAACTCTTGACCTTGCAAGTGGCTTTTATCAAGTAGAGATGCACCCAGACGATATTCCTAAGACCGCGTTCAACGTAGAGAACGGACACTATGAATTTTTGCGCATGCCAATGGGTTTAAAAAATTCACCCTCCACCTTTCAACGTGTCATGGACAATGTCCTGAGAGACCTTCAGAACACCGTTTGTCTAGTCTACCTTGACGATATCGTCGTTTTTAGTACCAGCCTTCAAGAACACATTGTCAACCTTGAAAAGGTATTCTCAAGATTACGCGATTCTAACTTCAAAGTCCAAATGGATAAATCCGAATTCCTTAAATTAGAGACAGCTTATTTAGGTCACATTATTACCAGAGACGGTATCAAACCGAACCCTGACAAAATTGGAGCCATTCAGAAATATCCCCTACCAAGGACACCTAAAGAAATTAAACAGTTTTTAGGTCTCGTTGGGTACTATAGAAAGTTTATACCGGACTTTGCGCGTATTACTAAGCCTCTTACGCAATGCCTCAAGAAAGGTAGGAAAATCGTAGCTAATTCAGAATACATTAACTGTTTTGAGAAATGCAAACAGCTCTTAACCAATGACCCCATTTTGCAATATCCCGATTTTTCGCGAGATTTTATACTAACCACGGACGCCTCTAACGTAGCTTTAGGTGCGATTTTATCTCAAGGCACTATAGGCGCGGATCGACCAGTCTGTTACGCGTCGCGAACTCTAAATGAAAGCGAGATGAACTACAGCACTATCGAGAAAGAACTGCTTGCGATAGTGTGGGCTACTAAATATTTTAGGCCTTATCTATTCGGACGAAAGTTCAGGATCGTTACGGACCATAAGCCATTGCAATGGATTATGAACCTTAAAGAGCCGAACTCACGTTTGACTAGATGGAGACTCAAACTATCTGAGTACGATTTTACTGTAGTTTACAAAAAAGGCCAATCTAACACTAATGCAGATGCCCTTTCGCGTGTCGAAATACACAACGAGGAAACGAGTTCTATGGCTGTTAACGCATCCGAACAACTTACATGTGCTGCTAACTCGTCGACAGCATCCGTGCACACCAGCGAAGAGGACCCGATTCTCGAAATCCCGATCGTAGATGAACCGCTCAATAGATTTAACAGACAGATTGTTATATCGGTAGTCGGTGATATTAAGAAACGGCCCTCTATTTCAAAACCCTTTGACACTCATTTAAGAACAGCTGTACAAGTATCCCAATCCAATTTAGAAAATGATATCGTAAGCCTTGTTAAAGAATACGTCAATCCGAAAGTTAAGACCGCTTTATTAATTAATCCCCCGTTAGCAATGTATGATATTATCCCGATTATTCAAAGTAAATTCAAAAACACCGCTATGAACTTAGTATTAGCTAAAATTGAAGTCGAGAATATAAAAGATTATCTCAGGCAGCAGGAGATAATAAAACATTATCACGAAGGTAAAACAAATCATCGTGGTATAAATGAATGTCATCTTGCTCTCTCTCGTCGTTTTTATTGGCCTAAGATGAAAGATGAAATCACAAAATTCATTAACAACTGTATCATATGTGGCCAAGCCAAGTATGATCGACATCCAATAAAACCACAGTTTAATGTCGTTCCTCCCGCTACCAAACCATTTGAAATCGTACACATAGATTTACTCAGCATCCATGGTGAAAAATTCTTAACTATTGTAGACGTGTTCTCAAAGTATGCGCAAGCATACCACATTCGCGATGGTACAGCCATCACCATCCTTCAATCACTTCTAAAGTTTTGCACCCATCACGGTCTACCTTTAACCATAGTTTCCGATAATGGTACGGAATTCACCAATCAACTTTTTAGTGAGTTTGTTAACCTTCACAAAGTAAACCACCATAAGACTTTGCCCTACTCACCAAATGATAATGGTATAGTTGAGAGGTTTCACTCCACCTTGTTGGAACATCTTCGAATCCTAAAATTAAAGCATAAAAGTGAAGATGTAGTTAATCTTGTTCCTTACGCAATTTTAGCATATAACAGCTCAGTTCACAGTTTCACCAAATGTAGGCCTTACGATATTATCACTGGGCATTTCGACCCGAGAGATCCCTTAGAGATAGATTTATCTAAGCATCTTATGCAGCAGTATATACAGAATCATCGAGAGCAGATGAGATTCGTTTATGACATCATAAATGAATCCACTCTTCCTACTCGTACTAATATAGTAACTAATCTGAATAAAGACCGCGAGCCAGAGGTTGAATACCAGCCTCAACAACGTATCTTTGTTAGCAACCCGCTCGCTAGCCGCCAAAAGTTAGCACCTAGGTACAGTCACGACACAGTTATAGCAGATCTACCCATACACATCTATACCTCGCGTAGACGAGGCCCTGTTGCTAAAAATCTTCTTAAGAGAGTACCAAAAAGTGCCCAATTGTTACAGGGTACTACTGGTCCTGACTGCACACGTGCTAATATCCAGAGGGATGACTCAGGGGATAACACTTGAGAGCCTCGATGAGGGTCCCGGGCTGCTACCCTTTCGCCTCGGTGCTACCAGGCTTACTACGCACTATCATTCCTTTATCCAATACGTAGATTTAAAAGATATCAGTACTAAAATTTATCTCTTACAAGATCAGCTAGTAGATTTTAAAAATAGATTAAGCAACGATACTTACGTCCTTTATGAACTCCAAATAGACTATCTTTCCTCTAAATTGCTAAAAGTCATCAGTCAGTTAGATACGCTAACACCACGTCGCTCAAAGAGAGGTCTCGTTGACGGATTAGGTTCAATAATTAAGAGTATAACCGGAAATTTAGACACTTCAGATGCTCAGAGATATGATAATGCTATTAAAATTCTTCAGAAAAGTAACGACGAAATAGTTCAAGAATTTAACAATCATGTAAGTTTAAGTAAAGAATGGATGGTCCAGCATTCCAATATTATTGATAAGTTAGTTGATAATCAAGCTAAGATAAACGAAACGCTAGAATTAATTTTAAATAGCGAAGCTCATAAAGAATCGAGTCTTATAAAATATGCTAAATTTGCTCAGCATCTCGTTATTATAACTGAAAATATCGATGATGTGTTAGGAGAACTAAACAGGATTGAAAATATATTAGCTTTTATTCATGCTCCAACCTCGCATCATTCGATGTTAAGCATTGATATATTAAGTCATATGATTCAACGATTAGTAAAGATCTATGGCAAAGAACAGGTGTTAGAATTAGAATTTAGAGAATACTATGATATCGTAAAACCGGGCTATTACTATTCAGATAATCGGATAGTTATAATTTTTAAGATACCGATATTTAGTAATGATAGTCTTGACTTATATAAGCTCTCAATAGCTCCTAATAAGAATAGACAGGCCCTTATCCCTCCTTTTCCTCTAATAGCAACTAACAGGAAAGGTTACGCGTACATAGAGGCTGAATGCCCGAAGTATAACAACTGGTACCTTTGTGGAGAGAAGACCAATTACCAGCTACGCCAGGATCCAGACTGCATCCAGGGACTTATTGCAAATCAATACATCGACAAGTCCTGCGAGATTGTGACTGTTACCCTGTCAAGAATAGCAATGGAAGAGCTGGACGAGAAACACTACGTGATATCATTCCCCAATTCCACGAGAATACACACACTCTGTGGGAAAGAAGATTACGACATCCTCAATGGAAGCTACCTTGCAACTGTTCCTGCGAATTGCTACTTATACACTCCCGAGTTTACGATCACCAACGCCAACGATCAAGTCGAAGGTCAACCCCTGAAAATAATGAAGCTTACTTACGACATGGACTCGCTGCCTGGGGACAAACCTCGAATTCATCTTAACTCCATCGACCTTAGACGACTACATGATGTTCAACAAAAAGTAATCACAGAACCTGCAATACAAATAGACCAAGCCTCAACGGAATCTGTAATCTACCACACAACGATCCCGGTGTACGTCATGCTATCGACTACACTTGCTCTCGTCATGTACCTACTCACAAGACATTACAAGATGCTGCAGCGCAAATCTGAGAAGTCTGCTCCCGAAGACAAAACCTATGAAGATCCTGAAAAACCCGCAACCCATACGCAGCAACCGTCACTATTCACTCAGCTTCGGCTTCAGAAATAGGTGACGTTCTGAGGGGGGAGGTGTCATAGTAACTAACTACACAAGCGAACCCAGATGATTTACCTAAATGTGAAATTTCAACATCGAAACGAAGCAGCGGCGCCGGCCAGACGCAACCCGATCGCCACTGCTGACACTGCAACGGACAGCCCGCGCGTCACCGACGCGATTCCACGATTTCTACATTTTTAACCATGAGACACTCATTATCTAGCATCGATAGGGTCAACTCATGTAACTAGTTTTATTTTAAATAAATTACTTTTAGACCAATTTTGGTTTTTCTTGAATCCTCCGACCGCGACCTCCATATTTCAGTTCTAAACATACGGTATGATCTGTCATACGTCAGAACGGCATACGTTTGACAAATCATACCGTACGTTTTGAACTGTCAAATTAATACGAATGCTTTACACAATTCCACCTCTGAGGAGGAATACACGGAAAAAAAATCCTGTATGATCTGTTAAACGCTTTGTTCTTTGCGTTTGACAGATCATACCGTACGTTTTGAACTGTCAAATCAATACGATTGCTTTTCACAATTCCACCTTTGATCCCAAATAGCAGCAAAAGTAACCATAGTAATGCTGACTTTAATATTACTATTTTTATTTGACCACAAGCATTTTTACAAATACAATTAATATGTTTTTCTTAAAACAATTATTTAGTCCATTACTGAGATTATTTTATTGAGATGAAATCAGCAGTATGTTATTATTACTGATCATAAACATGCCCGTGTTAAGTGTTGATTGTCTTCATCAGTCCAAGTCACTGTTAAAATATAAAAGCCATTTATTTATGAACATTGTACTTGAAAACTAAGTACCTACTGTACTCACTAAGCTGCCGCGGTGTGCCTACGATTCTAACATATTGGTTAATTATGAAAATGCCTTGACTGATTTTGATTAGCGTCATTTTTGTGCTCAACAGTACTTGCGTATGCTCTTTACAATATTTTCACTTGACCTACTTATCGTATTTGTCAAATATATTTTCATCAACAGCCCAGACGGGACAATCTTAACACCAATCAGCTGCATTAAGATTTATTTCACTTTATATTACATTGACATTACTTCTAGACATGAATGAACAGGCGAAACCAGTTTGATCAGCTTGTGCAATCGATTAATATCGAAATGAAATCGATACTCGAGTAATGACACGCGTGAGTGGCAGGCAGAAAAAAACATTTTAAACATTCCAGTTTGAAATGTCAATACCTACTATAAATAACTTTAAATTGTGTGATTATCTTTAATTAATTTAACCTATTTATACTCGTATATTACAGCATAAATGGGACATTATTATCATGTTTCAATTTCTTCATTTGTCTTATTTTTAGAAGGAAGTAAAAATAAAACAAGTGAATAATAGACACAAAAGCTGTCAACGAATAAATACCCCATAGATCTTTCTACACAAAAAAACATTTAGAGTATTTATTTCCCATATAACAAATAGAACTTTTAGAATTCGTAATTATATGAAGATTTTTGCTAAATGTAGCTAATATATTTATAAAAAAATTAAAAAGAAAAAAGTATACTTAGTTGTGATAGTTAAAAGGTTATTTTCCGTATGCAAAATCACTTACACCTCAGGCTACACTGGTTTTTTCGGGACTATGCAATCTCGACGATATACAGAATTTGATATTGAAAGGTCAATGAACTATTGCTTCATAAAATCATGCTACCATGTACGGTCGCAGAAGCGTGTCCATAAAATGAACATTAAAACTGTTGAGTTAGTTTAAAACTGCTGTCACAAAAGAGGTTTGATAATAAGAACTGAATTAATAAAATTGGATCGAGTTTGCATTCTTTGAATCAATAGCTGGACTAATAATCTTACATGCGTTAAGGCCTGAATTTTCCAACGTCACAAAAATGATGCTGATTAACGATGTCTGTTTATTAGCATCATTTTTGTAAATGTCATTTTAAAAATGGTCGTTTTATAATTATTTAGTCGGATAAGTGTGACGTTGGCAAAATTGGCCCTAAAAACACAAAGATCCCTAATATATATTTTTTTAGTATATCAAATGGGTTCGCCATTGTCTCCAGACTAGATCAGACGCAGCATAGACAGAGACGACGATAGAGCGAGCTCTCCCATTCTCCCTCTCTCCCCAACTCTGAATTTGAAACTTTTTGGGTTGGAATAAACCATTGGTAACACTGATCATAAAGTATTATTTCAATCTGATGAATTCTCTATCCACCAAAGTTCTATTATAATTCTGCCCTACTCTGGACATCAGACCGTCTGTCATAATAGCGGACATGGAAGAAGCTAGGTTTCGAAAAAAAAACATGCGACAAGAGAAAAACTTTAGCTACACTTGAAGGTCCTATTTTCCAACGTCAGATAATTAATATTCGCTGAATAAAATACAATACGCCTAATTTGAAAACGTCAGCAATCATTTAAGTAAATTCATTTTAAAATCGGTCGTTTTATACTTATTCATCGTCGGATACGTCTTATTTAACGTTAGTACACACATAAGACTTCTGTTCTGGTTGGTCTGGTCTGGTCTGGTTGGTTGGACGTTGGTCCTTAGTTGATTAGCGATCGTAAAACGACTATATGTCTGTTTTCCTACTATGTACGTGTACATCTGATTGTTTTATGTCTATGTACATTTAATTGGACAGATACCGGACACTGAGTTGCGCGCCGGAATAATAGTGTGACTTTTATTTGATACTATTTTATGTTGTTAATGTATGTATGATAGTACTTATGGTATGTGTTGTATGGGCCTTTGGTACCTGAAATAAATGACTAAGAGCCTATTTTACTAACGTCCGATAAGACTTACGACGAAATAAGTATAAAATGTCCGATTTTAAGATGACATTCACATAAATGATTGATGAAAAATAGGTGACGTTTTTAAATTTGGCGTACTGTACTTTATTTGACTTATATTCCTTAACTAAAGTTGGAGAAATTTGGCCGAAATGAAATAAAATAAAATTGTACTTTGACATATGATAAGTCTACCAGTCAGTTACTGTATATTTGAAAAATTACCTACGATTGTAGAGGTAGTTGTAAAAATATTTTTTTTCTAGCTATTTCATATTGCCAGTGACGCAAACATAAAAACCCAATCTTGACTTGAGAGACTCTTGACTTGAATTATCAAACATCGTTTACTATAGAATCCTTTACTCAAATACTCGATTTATTTTTGTGTACCAGTGTACCTTGATTTTCGAGTAAAATGAGAATTACTCGTAGATGAAAAACAAACGGAATATGTGATTTGGTTTCACATAATGGTAGCTATTTACTGTAAACATGACCTAAGTTAAAGGTGAAACAAAATATCGAAAACAATTTCCATAATTAGAAAATAAGTTACCTACCTATATATTACTTTTAATTGTATGGGTATATTAAAAGTACGAAGGCAGATGTTTTGCCACATTAACTTTATTGATATAACATCAAATGCCTATTAAATCACAAACAGATTTGTCCCTACAAAACGATTCTCTCTCAGTAAATATTTGTCTTATCATAAAAGTTAAATATATCCAAGTATCAAAGTGTCACTAGACTATCATTATGCAATGTCGTCTGCAACCAATCAGTGGTTTGATAACCCCTAACCTCGTCTGGTCTTTGCTACAACAGTCTAAAGCAATATCGACTTAATCTATTAGTCTGTAGGTCGTTTATTACAATTAAAATTAGGAAATTTTCCTTTAAGATAAGAGGGTGCGAAAAATCTTGTTTTCATATAATTGGGGTCAAAAGTCTATTGTTAAAACAGGATTTTCAAGCACCCCTACGATCCGACAAATCAAATTTTGAACCTTTAAAAATTGGTAGCAAATAAGACACAGCTTTAGGAAGTTACTTATGGGTAAAAACTAACCTTTTAATCTGTCACAAAACGCTATTTGAGGGCTTTCACATTAAGGCGACTTTAGCATCGCGACTGTCTCGCGACAGTCACGCTGGTGATAATTTCGTACTTATATGGCAGCAGTGCGTGGTAGTCGCACAACGTCACTGTTTTTTTAGTGTTCCGTAGTTGAATGGCAAAAATCGGAACCCTTATAGATTCGTTAAGTCTGTCTGTCTGTCCGTCCGTCCGTATGTCACAGCCACTTTATTCTATAATTATAAACATCACACTGTTGAAATTTGATAGGAAGATGTATAATGTTAACCGCTTCACGATTCTTATACAAAAAAATAAAAATTATTATATTTATCCCATACATGAAGCTAACCGTTATTTTTTGACAAACGTATGCGTGTGGGGTGTCTATGGATCGGTCTTTTAAAATGACTTAGAGGTTTCTAAAACCATTTTCTTTTAAACCTAACGTTTGATATATAAACGCTTCCAAAGTGGTAAAATAGGCGCCCCCCCCATCTAACTTCTAAACTAATCAAGTGTAAATTTTGGAAAAAAATATAATGTTGATCTGAACAAATACTTTAAACGAAAATTAGTTTGAACGGGATCGAACTAGTAGTTTTTGAGACATAGCACATTTTCAACATATTTTGGCTAAGTGGAAGTAAGTAGATCCCAGATTTAGTTAAAGTTGGCATGGAACCCTCTGTGGGTGAGTCCGACTCGCACTTAGCCGGTTTTTATGTCGCTCTAATGTGAAGGCACACTAAGACTTTATAACTGTCAAAGTAACTTTATGTGGCAAAACCTTACAAGTCAGAAAACTTGTAACACTGGTATTTTTGAATCTTTTAAGTGATAAGTTTATCATTTAATAACTTAAACAGTCTTAAACAGGGTCAGCAATAAACAGATTTTATAAAGCACCTACAAGTGGGTTGATATTAAACAACCTCGGTAAATATCGGTAAGTTAAATATTTAACGATACCATTACACACTTAAAATGAGACAATATCAATAGTCGGTAGGTAAACATACAAAACGTAAATGTCAAGTCGTAACATTTTTAACTGATCGTTACAGATGTTGATTATTATCTTTAATCTTTTCAAATTGGCCATTTTATTATTAGGGTCAATTGCCACAAATTACTGAAACAAGCACTGTACATATAAACATGTAAGTATATGAGAAAAAAGGTTGGAAGTGCTATAAAATATTCGATCGTTTAAATCGAATGCGATTTACGATCGGAACCGCGCAAAATATTTATTTATAAATCGAAAGTGGTGAAAGCGCATACCTAACTGAGGTTATTTGCGTCATAACGATGACCCAGCCACAAGTTGGTAGATACGCGAGAAATCGCACGTTCGCAATTTGCCACTACGTCAAATAATTGCGATGATTGTGACAGTTGCAACTACGACGGTGATTCTCGCCGCAATCGAACTTTTTTCGTGTGGTAATTCGAATGCGAGTTAAACGTAGAAATCAAGTTAATTTTAACCTCAATATCTATACGTCAAAATAACTATCGCTCAAACGAAATCGGAATGCATTGATTCGTGACCCCTAGGAATCAAAAACCATTTTTCTTCGGCAGTAAAAATTCAATCGGTGATCTTTATTCGTATACAAATTGCACGAGAATCTGTCCCTATTTTTGAATCACTCGCATCAAGATGGTGTATGATATTCATTGATTAATTTCCAAAATAATTTTCCACACGGTTTCAAAAACAGATCAGCTATATTTCGCGTTATGTTTATTAATTTTAATTACTTTTTATCGAGAATTATACGCCATATGCAAGCGAGTGATTCAAAAATAGGGCCCCTGTTCATGGAATGACATAAGACACGCGAACGAACGTCATTGCCAACTTTGCAAAAAAAGTTCAAATAAATTCCTCGTAATAGTCGTTTTTTACAAGCTTTTATTTAACTTGCAATATACGTTTGTGCGAGTGGAATCTGGCAACTTAATTACGTAATTCGTAGTTAATTAGTTACTTTGTAAGCCATTTTCATTTCATTTCATGATATCATCGGTAGTTAGGTAGATCAATAAAATTTCTAACTGGTCATATAGAAAGGTACCTTGCAAGATAATGCCAACTATATGAAAAACAGAACAAAGTACATTTCTTCTTCACTTGAAAAACATACATTAGAAAGTACCCGTATAATAAATATTCTCGTGTTTTTAAAATAACCACGTCAGAGTAACTTATATGGAGGTGTCAGTGTTCTGACACGATCAAATTGAGATTGTGCTCCCAAAATGGGCATACCACTTTAGGAGCGTTTATGACGTACGTAGGTGTACGCTCCATTAAAATACAGCGCTCATTCAATATACACCTTTATTAATATCATACATTTTTTATTTGTAATTCCACCAATGCACACGGTAATAAAATTCAAAATATGTCAATAACCGGCATCTACTTTTGCTCTATCTCGAAATGAGTCTGTTTAACATAGGAATTATCTGTGATACCTAGTACTGTATTTGCATGCACATGGGGTATTAGGACGCCTTAAGATATCAGCTATATTAAAACTGGAGATAATTTAGTAATGAGTCGCCTAATTTTAAGACAACGATGGTAGTTGGAACATAAATGAGTATTAATTACCACGAACATATAACAATTCCTCACGGATGTGTTTATCAACAGTCTTTTGTTATGCTTTTTTTTATGCGACCGCCGGCGGATCTTTGATCCGTGAGTGTCTACATACGAAGCAATAGCACAGAAGATATAATACTGGCAATAGTATGATTCAAACGCATCGTTTAACAGGACCAGAATCCCTATTTCTGAATCACTTGCGTCAAGATGTTAATTGATGAATGTCCGATTTTCCAATGAAAGTGAGCATAATTTTAAACAGGATTGATTTAGAAAAACATAACTGAATCTTGTGAGTACTAAAGTATATATTTCACGTGATTTTTAAACGAAAATCATACGCCTTATTGAAGTGAATAATTTAAAAATAGAGCCCCTGGGTTTTAAAATTTGCGCTGAAATGAAAATTTACCTTTTAATATTTACAAACAAGATAAAAAAATATAATCGAATGACATAATTACTTTCCAACTTTAACTACCTACGATTTGTAATGTGCTACCATCACATTTTTCAAAGGGGGATGATATGTTTTTGGACAGTCTCTACCATTATTTGTCTAGTAATTTTACTAATTGATAATCGTTTGCAGAGCTCGTTTACTTAAACTGAATAAGTTATTTTGGCAAGAATAATTAATGACTGTACATAGTTCAACGTTCCTGCAAGTAAACATGTTTTTGGAAGCTTCTGTTAACTGTTCGTTTGAGATACAGAATGACTGCAGAATTCTTGTGTAATTGGCAAGTTTTTAAATAGACTAACGCTGACTAAGAGGTTTTGTAAATTACCAAAGCAGGTCGCTAAAGAAAATTGTGTAGTAGAAACAGTACAGTTAGTTCAGCTAATCTAATTGACGTATAAAACTTTACATAACGCAATACTTAATATCGTATTTGCAAGATAGCTTACTTTACTTTTACAAGAAGACACCACCGCCTTGGCACCTAAAGGGACAGCCAACAGTCTACACACGCACATCATGCAACGACTTCAAATGTTTTTTTTCTTCTATTGGCGAGTTTTAAGTACGTTGTGTTTTTTTAAAGCGTTTTTTTTATTTTTATAAATATTTTCGTCGTCGTTTTTAGTTATTTTCCAAGTTATAGTAGGTATAAGTACCTGATTGAACCTTCTCCTAATCTCCTAAATTAAAAAAATACCTTTCCCGGGAAACCGCATCAAAATCGGTTCTGCCAAACGCGAGATAATCACAGACAAATATAACTAATCCACATAAGTTGGTTAAGACTATTCAGAACTCTATTCCCTGGACTAGTTAAGTGTTTTAATTTGACTATTTTCCAGCGGAAAATTTAGACGTACCTACTTTGTAGTATGTTTGCATCTAGTTTAGATGTTTAACAACATGAATCAGAGTGAGCTAGTTAGCTCAGTGATAATTGTTTTAATCAAATAGCCTAAGTTATTTTCGTCTGTTAGCATAGTGTATCGGTTTAAGTATTGGAGTAGCTATTTTTTAAATATTTTTGAGCGTTAAATATGCTTCAAATGATTAGGTTGAATTGTATACTTACAGTGTTATTTTTATTCTAACAAGATGAAATAAGAAATCCAAAATTTGCGCACGGGCTGGATTTGAACCGGTAACCTTTAGCTAACCGGACCAAAATAAAGTTTTTGCTTTTTCATTTTATCACATTACCTATTTACTTTTAGATTAGTGCAATCCAGCATGTACTTTGAAACAAGACCGAATACAAAATCTGTTTTTCAAAGGATAACTTTGTATAATTGTTTACAAAAAACCATTTATTTAAATAAATAGCTATTCATATTGCAAGAGTTATCTGTAATGACCCGGAATAACTGTCCTCGACTGTAATTTTGATAGCATTAGTTTTGACTAGCTTTCAGTTTCCTCAACAATATATTTAAAAGCTTCGTGCGCGTAAATTTTGGATCTCAAAAAACAATGGATATAGCCTAATTTGCTATTCCGATGTATGACGTTTATTATTGTTTCACCAAAATCCACCAAGTAGTTTTGCAAAAAGGAGTAACAAAAGAATATCCTTCTTTAAAAAAACATTCACATTGTTAATATTATGAAGGAACTAGGATTCTGCATATTGGCAGAGGCCCGCAATTCTCACTCATAGACAGACAGTAACAGAGGCTCGGTAGGTTGTACATTATTGTTACATCCGTAAAGGTTATGTATGATCATTTGACACCTGAATCACGTACAAAGATCAACTACGGAGCTCATCGAGGTGGTCTTATTATAGTCACTTTGTATTGCTGTAGCATTTTAAAAACTTATCATGTGACACCTTACATAAGTACAGTCAACAGCACATCACGATACCCACTTTTGTTGCAAACTAGCCCTTATTACAACTGCATAAGATACCGCAGTGTTTACCTTGACGTGCTGTTGTCCGAACATATTAGACAACGTGTTTTAATCAGGCGCGATGAGTGTGAATTCTGTTTTTCTTTGCTTGTCGAATAATGTAAACAAACTTTTTACAATTTTAAAAAAACATTTACTATTTGATTTAAAAAGAAATCAGTTCTAAACAAATAATTAATTATTTAGTTGGTTACTTTTTATTTTATCTTATTTTAAAATGAATTATTTCGGTAAAAAGGAATGTCAAGATTGTTTACAAAATTAGACAAGCAAAAAGGAACGGACTTTACCGACCCAGTACCGTTCGTTATTATATAACAAAGAATGTATTTTCAAAGTAAACAAATTTAAAACTTCAGAGTTCTAAAGTAGCTAACAAGGTCAAGATCCATAAAAAAAAATGAAGAGGAGTACTGCGGATTTTCGGAACCGCGAAAACTTCATGTAGAGTTTTATATAATATATATGTACCGTGGGAGTACTACAGGGATATTTAGTAAACGTTTTCAGAGTTTTTAAATTATTATTACACTTTTTAGTTCAAAACATACTGACATGCCAGAAATTACTCAAGATCGCATAGAAAGGATAGCTTCTCGGCCTTTTGGCTAAGATCAAAGAGTAAAGTGTGTAAACGAGAAATCACAATAGCAGGGCTGACCCCAAATAGGGGGAAAGTTAGGGAATTTTTCAGATATGGGTATCTTCAAATTTGCGTTTCGTTTGTAAATGCATATTTTGCATGTGTCTGTTCATATCAAGTTGGCAGTCCTACTTTAAATACATAGCGAAAATGACTTCATTATCGCTCGTAATGACTAGAGATCGGATAATCGGATGCAGATATATAAAGTTGAGGTGTTGAAAAAATCCCGGGCGCATTTTTTTTTCTAAAGTATCAAATCGGGTGTAGGTATATTTACTTATTTAGAGGTTTGGCTAATGTCAAACCGACACAAATGGAACACTTTTATGACGAAAAAATCCTCCATATTAAGAGAACACTTTTATATCGAAAAAAATCCTCACTTTTGTATACGAAAAATTCTTACACTCAAAATACTCATAAATTGATGGGAAGCCTAAAATTAACTTCCAGTAGGTACATACACATTAGTGGTATGCTAACCCGAAGTACTGTTTTTTTTAAAAAAATACTGCATGCTAAAGATGCCGTTTTTCATACCATGTAACAGACTACTTTCGCATTCCCGAATTTTCGGGAATCCCGGTATTTTTCATTCAAAAGTTTATTATTTAAGAAGCCGCTTCCATGAAATCTTAGCAAAAATTTTAGGTATTCATATATGCATCTGATTATCCGACCACTGGTTTTGAATGACTAACAAAAAGACAGGATAACTTATCTAGTTTTTCCATACATCTAATTAGGCTACAGCAATCAGTAGCCGACGGCACTGACCAAGTCCAACATTGATTACTTAATGAGGTCTAACGATTTACTACATTTGAATGGCGGCAAAGGGACAATTTAAGTAAATTAAACCCTGCGCAGGACCACCGGAAATGAACTAGCGCCACATTAAAAGGTATATGTTAAGGTAATAGGGTTTGATGACATTTTTCTGGGTCACTGATAAATCCTTTTTTGCCTGATAGCACCGAAAGCCAAAGGGGTTTATTGTTTTTGTTGAGTAATGTGTTTACAAATTTGACGTAACAGTTGTCTATTGTCTTCTAAGAACGTGTGTATAAAGGTTTTTATGTTTTTTTGACTCTTAATTACACAACTATTTTAATAATATGTGGTCAGTCGATATGACTGGTTAACACTGTACCGAAGGGCCACTTAAAAGCAACCTGCAAATCATGCAGATGTATTTTTCGAGTTGCGTGCGGGTAATATTGTATTCTGAGAACTGTCAATCTGGAGCTCTTAAAGATTTCAAACGAATCTCACGCATAAATTAATCCTCATTCATCAGCAAACCATACTGTTTTTTTATTTATTGGACACCAATCACATACATTGCTCTGATTCCAAAGTAAGTAGCCAATGCACTTGTGTTATGGAAATCAGACACAACGGGTGGTACCGCAACACCCAGACCTGAGACAATATAGAAAAGATCGTTTTCTACAATAATCCGACCGGGAATCGAACCCGGAACCTCACGAGATGGCGACGCTTGAAACCAGCGTGCTAGCACTCGACCACGGAGGTCGTCAAAATACTGTTTTCCACACAATTGTAGTTTATGATATTTTTACAGTCAAACAGTCGCTTCAACTAACACTCCCTATATTTTAGGGAAAAATCATAATATATTTATTCTGTATATCACAAAATGCACCTGAAAAAAGCAACTGTGCCAGACGAGGAATCGAGCCCCTTATCCGTTGCCAATGTGTCGGTGGCCGAGTGGCTTAGGCATATTCCCGAATAGCGTAAGACCCGGGGTTCGATTCCTCGTCTGACACAGTTGCTTTTTCAAGTGCAATTTATGTCATTAAGTTTGTATAGTAACATAACACTATTAAAACAAAAATGTAATTATATTTATTCTGTTTATTTTATTTTTTAAGACGCTCTTTTTAACTGATACCGCAAGCAAAGATTCACTAAGTATTGAAGTATATTTTTTCTACGTTGTGAACGTAGATACGAGGGTAAAACTGAAAGTTCTTAGAAAATCAAAAACTGATTACATTAGCCAGTTATTAGTTTTATTATATCTTTTCAAAATATTGTCCATTGACGTCAATACACCGCTGCATGCGATGGAACCACTGGGAAAAGCACTTTGCCCACTCGTCCTTAGGGGTCTCTTCAATGGCATCGCGATACGCAGCCACCGCTTCTTCAGCATTCATAAACCGCTTTCCTTTAAGTTTTTCTTTAATTTTTGGAAATAAATAAAAATCACAAGGCGCGAGGTCGGGGCTATACGGCGGGTGACCCAGTAATTCAACGTTTGATGTCGCCAAATAGTCGATCGTTCGCTTGGCGGTGTGCGACGAGGCGTTGTCGTGGTGAAGGAGGATCCTACTGCGAGGTCGTTTCTCTCGAACTTTTTCCAAGACAAGTGGCAAACAATTGGTAGTGTACCATTCTGCGGAAACTGTTTTTTGATCCTCTAACACAATTGTTGCGAAATGACCTATCCTTCCAAAGAACGAGGCCACCATTTTTTTTCCCGCACTTCGATCTCTCTTCACTTTAGTTGGCAACTCCTCGAAAGGAAACACCCACTGAGCAGATTGTCTTTTGGTTTCAGGATCATAACAGTAAATCCAGCTTTCGTCACCTGTTAGCTTCCTGACCGCTAAATGTTCGTGGAGGATTTTGTCACTTGACTCATACCGATGCCTAAGCTTGTCCGAATCTGCTGATAGGTCACTCTTTTGTCAGTCTCTATCATACGCCGCACAACACAGATGTTATTTTCAGTCGTCGCCGTAGAAGGCCGTCCCTCACGTACATCATCAGTGAGATTAGTGCGACCACGTTTAAACTCATTAAACCAGTTGTAAACAGTCGCACGAGATGGGGCTTCATCGTGAAAGGCCAATCGTAGTCTATCATAACTTTCTTGTTGACTTAAATGACATCGAAAGTCATAAAAAATCATTGCACGAAAATTTTCTCGTGTTAAATTCATGTTGACGTGACACATACAATTTTCAATTTGCCGCCAAATCGTAAAACAAATGACAAATGAATGAAATATATACTGAGTAATATTGGCAAAGAGTTCTATTTTCAAATTTTAGAATATTTTTTTTATTATATTGTTTATAAGTGGCCAGTTCTAAGAACTTTCAGTTTGACCCTCGTATTTATGTCTACAGTGCACTGTCATTACGCCAAGTTGTTATGAGTATAACAGTTTTAATATCTTAGCTCGTCTGACTCGCAATGCAGGTGTCAAAGTATAAATTGGCGCAGCGTGCAATTAACCTAGAATATAAAGTGTCTCATGTCTACACTCTTGTTCATAAACCGTTCTTATCTATCAAAATATGTACAACCTGTCAACTAAGTTGAGTTGAAGACTTGCATTATATTTTAAGGATAAATTAGCCTAATGTATAGGATAAGTTAACTTTTCACGAGTCCATCAAACTTCTAGGATCGCTGATTCTGATTAAAAGTATTCCTAGGCTTATCTTCTTGATGTAGAATATTAAAAGAACACCTCCTTGGGTACAAAGAGCATACTAGTGGAAGCTGTACGGCAAAAAAAAAAAAAACAGCAAATCAATGTTCAGTTTAGAAACTAAACTGGTCTAAACATACTATACCAACATTGGGCTCCTCCTGATAGGATATGGCTCATGTTTTGTTTGTACAATGTTCTACGAATGATATACAGGGTGACTTTGTGATCAGTACCGAAATTTTGTGTAAAGACTCCACCCACTGATGAATATGAACAACTTTTAATATGGGGGCAATAGTGAAATCGAGAACTTTTGTATGGAACAGCTGATTTTTTTTTCTCGATTTCACTATTGCCCCCATAGTAAAAGTTGTTCATATTCATCAGTGGAGTCCTTACACAAAATTTCGGTACTGATAACAAAGTCACCCTTTATAATACTTTCATTTCTAACCTCAAAAAGGAATTTTGAAAGTATTTCATTTAGATTTCAAGATTTTTTGACATTAAAAATATTTGACATATCACAGACACACACAGACCTGACATTACCTATACTTTATTATTTAATAAAATTAAATTTGTAACTTTAAATATTGTAATTGTGTCTACCTATGAATTGTTATTATAATTGTTAATTTATTAATGTAGTTATAGTTGTAATTGTAAAGTAAATGATTTAAATGAGTGATAATTATTACATTTGTCACCTACCTGTGTATCACAAATAAATAATTTTGATTTTAATTTTAAAACTTTCCAAAACTTTTAATGGTCACAGTTTATTGATGTTTTGAAAAATAAATAAAAAAACAACTTGTTGAAATTATTTACACAATTCCTTACTTGAGGTTAGAAATAAGGATTTTACGTATCATTTGTTATTACGTAGGTATCAGCAGGTATCAGCACTCCTCTCGAACTACCGAAGTTTTTTTTTGGTATTTTACGTCAAAAATGTTGCTTAGAGCTCTAGTGCGCGTATGCTAAACGGTTAAGCTAATTAATATCGATTTGCATTTTTTTTCAAAGTTGGACTCCTAGGCCGTCTACTATACGTTTAGTAGACATTCGTTATGTCACATATAGCGGTCTGTTTGTTTTTACTTCTAGCGAGGTTTTTTTAAGTGGAGAAAGCAAAAAACTGCAATGAAAATCGTTTCTTAAGTAGTCTTACTATACCATATAAAATAAATATCTACCGCTCTTTACCTACAATAATCAACTAATCAGCCGATTAGCGATACTACGGTAAATGCACTTGAGATAAATCTGGTTGTCACGCTATGCTTGACTTTTGACTTCTCGTATCATTTGCTTCCTTTTGCGGATATACTACATATGAACACGTGAGTATGCCGTGAAATAAGAAAAATAATAAACACCATTCACATAAAAGTTATTTATTTAAAAAATCGTTTCAATCTTCTTCGTGTGAAAAAGGAACATGCCGTGTACACAATTTTCGATTTATAATACTAGTCAGGGTTATTTTTACCACAAAATAAATCAGTTTTATTAATAATAGTACATAGGTAAATATGTTTGTCAACTCATTGCCCTATCTATATTATATGCAAAGTGTTTGTTTTAATTATGTGTTTTATGTCTTAAAATGACGTCAATTGAAGTTTATTAATAAATATTGATTGTTGTTTTTTTTAAACACATGCACTGCTTTTCATAACATTTACGTTTTCTACTTAAAATGAGAACTTTAACGCACAATAAGTATAATTCAAAGTTCGAAAAAATCTATTTTATAATGCGCCATCACACATTTTCATCTTGATAGCGCCGTGACCGCGTGTCTGCGGCGCTCAGTACCTTACCAAGTAATTAATTGCTGAGAGAAAATCCAGTAACATTTTTACTATAAAAATACGACCTTTCCAAAGGTCATCGATCGTATTCGCTTGTTTCTATTAACAATGATCAGTTCACAGCTGACAATCGCTTCGTTACGCCACGCTCGGTAACTTCATTGACGTCATGGATGACCTAGATGTATTTTGTTGATCCAATATTGTTATTTAATTTTTAAACCGTGAAGGGCTTAGTTGCCAGTGTCATGACTTTTAGAATCCAATTGCTTTTGTGGTAACAAAAAGTTTTGACTTGGTACCAACCAGGACTTGATTACCTGAGTTTTAGCTAACATTAACTAAGCTGTATTGTATGTAACAAGTGATCAATTTATACGAATGTAAAATGTGTGTTTATGATACAAATTAAAAGAGGTTAATGTGAAAATGATAATAAATTAAAAAATAATATTGTTTTTTTACGCCTGACCTATTTTTATCAATAATATATTAACGTTGTTCATAAAAATAGGTCAGGCAATGTCACATTATTTAATATTTCAATAACACAAACATACCTTCTTAATAAATATCCTTGAAAAAATGTTATTCAATAATGCTATTACAGCATCGAGATATCAATGTCACTATTGCATAAAACCACAGTATACATAAAATCAGTATACTTACGTACTGTTTCACAATGTCCTAATTGGAATGTTCTGTTTAGCTTTACCTGTCCAAAACTTCTGACAAAACTACGTCCATATTTAAATTATTCGTTAGTTAGTGCTTTTTTGCCGATGTTGAAAAGGGCCATTAGTAAAATATCGAATTGAAATGAAAGTCAACACGTATGTGATGAAATGAATTATCATTATTTTTATGTTACTCTTGTTGTAATTTTATTTATTTGTCAAATCTTGGGTATACTAATTTGATAGAAATAAACAGCATTTGTTCTATAAGTTGACTGTTATGCATGTTATACTTTCATCCCGATAATTTGTTAATTATAGTAATTTGTATAATTGGAAACTCAAAATTTTTGTTCAAAAGTAGCTGTAGTAAATAAATGTAATCAAATTCACCTACTAGTTTAACTTTTACTGTGTCATTACAACATAATAATACATACCTATGATAATATTTTAAGGTCTTTTTAAGGTCTTTCGGAAAGGTCCTCTTATTTTATTGGATGCCATTTATTACAAAGTCTCAAATTATTTGTGGTTTCCGATTTGGAGGTCCCTAATTAAAATGTCAAAGTCGAATATTTTTTTATTTGTTTTCGAAGTTATTTATTTTATGAACGGTAAATTGTCATTTCAATTTACATCTCCAGACGTGTGTTTTTTCACTTGGTATCCAGTTTCTGGTTCAAATTTAACGTCCATAGTCAGAACTAAATTTAAATCGTCATAGTAAAATAGATAGAAATTAATCATGCGCATATACATTTGCATTGTTCTGTACAAGATGCATACACCGTCAGTTTGTCTACTACTTTCATTATTTAAAAAAACTTACGTATTTCCATTTTTAATTAATTAATTAATGTTTTATTGTGTCAGATATCAACTTGTTGTGATACTGTAATATGTAAACAGCTGTGCGTGCATTTGCGTCAAAAGACCATTTTCTCTGACACATCTGTTTTTTTGCACATTCAGATTAATGGAGTCTGAACGTAATCATTTTTACTTATACTTCTTTAGGTTGTAATTGGTAACTTGTAATAAATATTTTCTGGTATTTTCTAATAAGTGTTTTCTTTATTTCCAGGTAATAAACAGTCAGTCTACGATAAGACTGTGTCATAACGAGTATTTACGTTGGTAAGCGATATTGCATTGTATTGATTAACAGTATCTCAAGTTACAAATCTATATTTACAATATTACATAATATTATAGTAGGTTAATAAAAAATAAGAAAAAATTAATACTAAGACATGCAAGATAAAAAAAAGCATTCTAAAGCATTAGATAAAAAAAAATCAAACCTAAAAAGCCAAGGAGGCTATGATGCTGGTTGGGTTGCTGCGTTGGATAGTTTGCTAATCCTTTGAGCTAGGTACCAGCCAGCTTTAATATTGGTCATTACAGAAATCAGTTTTGGAGCAATTTCCTTAAGGTGGGTTTTTTATTATTAGTGTTTAGTTTTTATAGATAACTAACGGTCCCAGAGAAGTTAATTTTTTCCCCTATGTCCTATCAGGGCGACGACGAATCCAACAAAATGAAATATTAACACACCCGTTATCGAGTTAAACGCAGTATCTTAAAAAACTTTATTATGTAGTTTATTTCAAACCTAGAGGTACTCGGTAAAATGAACTACTATAGGGTAAAACAGGATAATACGCCCCAGTTGATAAAACGCCCCACAACTCTCATACGCAAACTAGCACAGTTAAGCGGCGCCACTGACGCGCATTGAGTACACAACAGTCGTATGAGATGATGGCGGACGACTGCGCGTAATTGCTTTGCTGGTGACAAAATTATTCCTTATTTTCGGTTTTTGGTGTTTTGACAATTTGCGGTAAGTGTCAAACAATTTTTTATTATTAAAATGCTATGTTTTTCATATCAGTTTCATCCAAATACCCTGAAAATAGATAAAATAACCTTTCGTTTTCGAAACACTCGAGCGTAATAACCTTGAAGCTGTTGTCCAGGGCGCTGTGGGGCATATTAAAGACACATTTTTACAAAACGCCCCATGTGCCTGAATTTAAAATGCCCCACTTATAATATAAATTATAAAATTTGTCTGCCTGCCTATCATTCTGTCTATTGATTTATTGAAATTCGTTTTAATAAGTTTCTTGTACAATGTTTACAGACTATCCGGAAACAGTTCTTATGAACATGAGCATGAGCCTAATATTGATTAATCTGAAGAGGAAATCTCAGACGAGAACGTGAACATGTGTACAAAATGTACCGAGGATTATTATCAGACCCAATTTACTGAAGATTGGATTCAGTGTATATCTTGTTCGGGTTGGTTGCACGACTTTTGCACTATGTATAATCCTCTGTGCAATCGCTGTGGGCGACAAGCGAAGTGAGCTACTGTCGTACATACCTAAGAATGAGATATGTTTGATAACTAAATTATTTTTATAGACTGATTGGATCTCAAATATGATTACATTGTTAATGAGAAGTATTTTGCTGTTGATTAGTACTAAGTTAACTTTATTACTCAATTACTATCTGATATTATAAAAATAAAAAATGTGACAGGTAGAGATATAAGCAAACAAAATACTATACTAGTGTTCCTTATAATTAAATTGTCATTAATAGTTAATAAATGTCATACATAGTTATTTTTCTTTCTAAAATAATAAGTGGTGCTTAATATTTTGTTAAAAATGTTGATTTTTATGCTGGGGCATTTGGTAAACTACGTAGGGCATTTTACCCAACAGTCGTCAGGTAAAACGCCCCACCCCAAGTTTAATAAAAAATAATATTGTGTATGTTATTTTAGTTATACATAAACTCTATATATTCCATTTTACTTCTGAAATGTCAAACATTAATCAGAATAAAGCACTTTTTTGAATACTGAACTAGAACTAGTTTTATTCACAGTCAAAAAAAACTGGGGCATATTACCCTGTTTTACCCTACTATAACTGCCACTAAATTCGGATCACATACAAACATTAATTTAGATTCAAATGCACGGCGGAGATCAGGTCGCATTTACATTGTTGGTAAAAAGCGGTGTTTGCCTTACACGGGTAATCAGTACGATGACCTAGCAGCTCTCCTGGTTCTAGTAGAGTACAGTCTAGTAGAGTACAGTCTAGTAGAGCTAAAATATCGATAGTGAATCAATACGTTAATAATAGCAGACACTAAGGAAACGCCATTGAAGTCATTTAAGAATGAGGGAACAGCAGTATTGTTATTTTTTATGATGCGAAAAAATCTCGATGAGAAATCGCCACTTGAGGAATGATTGACAAATATGAAGTATTGTCATTACGAAACTTTTTCAGACAGTATTAAAAGAAAAAGCCTACAAAATTAATATGACATGAACATATTTAAATCTTAATTTAAGAACTAAGCAAGCACCCTAACCCATTTCTTTACCCCAAGGTTGTCTGAAAGAGATTGGTTATAACAATAAAACCGCTTAAATTGTACATTTCTTTTAAACGACGTAAGTAACCTATGTGATAATGTGCAATTAAAAGTTATTTACCTCTATCTATCTTTACATATATTTTTTTATAAAAAATACCTTTAGTGGCTATTGCAGAAACTTTTGAAATGTCAAAAATCGTATTGGACTACATAATTCAAAGTCCATCTACAGGGTGACTTTGTTATCAGTACCGAAATTTTGTGTAAAAACCCAACTGATGAATATGAACAACTTTTACTACGGGGCAATAGTGAAATCGAGAAAAAAAAAACAGCTGTTGCATACATTTTGACCGCGAGCCAATTGAACTTTTGTATGGAACAGCTGTTTTTTTTTCTCGATTTCACTATTACCCCCATAGTAAAAGTTGTTCATATTCATCAGTAGAGTCTCTACACAAAATTTCGGTAGTGATAACAAAGTCACCCAGTATAGTTTTATATCGATAGGCAGACAACACTAACCTGCGTCTCGTGATTGGAAAATGTGTTTCCACCATATCCATCGAGTTATGCTGTCCACGTCGATTTAGAATTCCTAATCACAACATAAACACGCTAACACTGACGATTTTATATAGATTTCCAAGCACATGACTGAGCATACAAAATAATAACTTGCGCAAGTCCGACTCGCACTTGGCCTGCCACATCTAGTTATTATGCATCGAAATTTATTATCCATTTAAATTCAAAAATAAGTACTCATATGAGTCTGCGTCTTAAATTACCATTGAATTACAGTATTGAAGTAATCTTGACAACTATCTATGCTTACGAAAAGCTACAAACTGTCCGTCTGTCCGTCCGCGTTCCTAAATCAGCGCCGACAAGGTACTATACAAACTCAGATATCAATTTAGATTACTATGATGACTGATGTAAGCCTCCGATAGGCTTTAAAGCGATCAAAAAGCCTTATAAATTAGAGGCAAGGGAATTTGAGGTTAAGAGTAAATGAACAATGCTATTTTTTATGCTGTTAAGCTCTGTGCTGTAACGATAACATAGGATTTTCCGGGTACGAATCGGTCGATACCATTTTATGTATGTAACTGTAAAACCATATCAAACACAACGTATTGTTTAAACTGTGAGGTTTAAAATTGAAATTCTGTCAATTGGTTGGTAAAATCTCGACTATATAATATGTATTAAAGCGCTAGCACGGTAGCCTCATGTATAGTCTGACTCAGGTCCTGATAGGTCATTGATGTTTTGGTGCCTTCTTAAGTCGGATTGGCCGGGACGAAGAGTGTCACCACTGTACCGCTGACGAGGATACAGCGATACAACACACTCTGGAGACATGCCCGGACTGGGCGAGGGAGCGCCAAGATCTCGTCGCGTCAGTTGGGCGAGACCTGTCCTTAACTTTGTCGGTTATCGTCCAAATGGTAGACAAGGAGGAGACCTGGCAAGTGGAGCGAACCTTTAGCAAGGATGTAATCCTACAGAAAGAAGCCGCGGAGAGGAAGCGAGAGGCTTCGGCTGACGCTCCAATGATCTGTTGCTGATGCACCGGCCAGTGCAGGAGGGCATAAGAACTCCATGCGAATCTCCTCGGTGGGCCTCGGATGACCGACACGGGGGTGTCAGTCGTTCGCTAAAAGAGGTCCTATGCGTTAATGCGATGCGTTCCGCGCACCGTTGACAGCAGCTGCGCTGCACAGTGAGCCACAGCCCGAGACGAGTACTGCGGACGAATGCTGAGGGCTCATGCCTTGGGCGTAACCGGTCAGTTCTTGTCTCATAAATGGCACGGGAGATCGCCTTCAGATTTTAGTGGGTAGGCAGGCTCCGAAGTCTGGAGTTCCACATAACCCCCAGTCGGTGGGTATGCAAAACTGCATTTCCTGACGAAAAAAAGGAGAGAGCTTGTTGCACTATCGAAAATAAGCACTAAAATACGTAAAGAATGGTTTATATTTATCTCTTTCTATAAACACGCATGTCCCATCATTTATCTCTATTAGCGCTTAGTGTCGTAATACACAACTATATGTTCGTATCTACGAGCAGAGTAATATTTGCGCCACTTTAAGATGCTTTAATGTTAGTGTATAACATCCTTTTGAACATCATTGAGACTGATAGTTAAAATAAAATTGTACATTTTTTTGAAACGTATTTTCTATAATATAGGACAACTTATAGCGCTAATGGGAACTTATTCAGACATGGTAAAACAGACTGTATATCTTTGCATTGTTAGTATGCTTCCTATTTTGCGTAGGTTCTAAAATTACATGTTATTGTTAACCCATTAGTTCTATCTCCATGTTGTATAGAACAATGTATGGAATAACAAGAACGTTTACAGTTATTCCAAACGAAAAAAAAACACATTTACCAACAACTATTGTATATTGATGCAATGCACGTACGTAAGCAAATTGTCTTCCTAGAAACATTTTCAAAAGATTTAAGTACGAGCTGTGGGGCGTCATTTTCACAAAAACTATTTGAATATTTATACAGTTTCCTAAATTTTAAAGTGTTGCTTAATCATCCGTTAGTTATTCGTGCTTACCTCATATTCGGCTGAATTTTCATATTTTTGACATCAATTGACACCATAATGAACCAAGTTGCGTTAATCAGGAATGATAAGGGAATATTAAGAAAACGTTTTGTCGACAAGTTTGGTACTATTTCGTTCATTAAACTTCAAAACGTTTCTGAGATTATGAACATTAAACACAATAAAATTTTGTGCCGCTGTTACTTCATTTAAGTGGTAAGTCCAATAAAAATATAATTAGGCAGCGTAAAAACTAGATATAAACTCGGTTAGTCTCCTACTCGATCAATTAAGGAGTATTTTTGCTAGAAATGACCGAATGACGCAAATGCAACAAAAAATAGCAATACGATCTTTATTAAACTGGTATCATAATTCATTTTGAAATATTTGAGTTGATATTCGTTGATGAAGACTGTACTATTATTATATAATAAAGAATATCTTAGTTTTGAAAACTAGATAAGCCAATAAAATTAAGATAACTCGATAAGCATTTTATTAGTATCTTAAAAACTACAATCAACGTACGTACTGCATTTTAAAACTTTAGATACAGTATCACTTTTTTCGTAATTATGTTTTACCTTTGGAACTAGAAATTTGCAAAATATGTTTCGTTGAATATTGTAATCTATTACCTAACATATTTTGTAAATACAGAGCTGTTTTTTTTACAAGCAAAAGCAGACAATATTTTACAAACAATGTATCTACTACATGCGTTAGGTATTTCGCATTAAAGATAACGTTTACGAAAACAAGAATATACCTATAGATATAGTCATCAATAAATTTAACGATTTTTTCAATTTGTTCTGTCATTCATAAGTACATTAACGATTGTTTTGGAAACGAAACGAAAGTTATTTCGATGGCCAATGCTATAAAGTAAGTTTTAAAACTCATGATTGGAGAAATAGTGGAAAACTGCCACGTACACGTGTCGCATAGTCGACAATTATGCCGAACGATAAAAAGCATAACTTAATAAGCTCATTTTCACATAAAATTACAACTGACTATTCGTATAGCAGAATGTGTTACACATACAGTGTTCTCTGCTCCTAACAAATAGTGTTTTCGATCTACGACTACGTGTTTTTGGCCTCGTGTTTTTACCGATTCGGGCCTTCGTCGTCCTTTAGAAATGTGTCAAGTTTGCTAGTGACGCAAACGGGCGCGGTTTTTCGCGCAACGCATAATTCGCATAAAGGTACACACGTAGCGCGTATGATGTTTTTTTCGATTTTATTATTGAGGAATAATAAAAAATATACGCAATACGTAAACCGCAAGGGCAGTTAGGGCTTTGACATACTCTATCTAGACCTATAAAGGCATCATCATCATGATTTTATTTTATTTTTTTATTTTTATTGAAACGATGTACAAAACAGATTACAAACAATATTTTAAAAACCAAATGTGGAACATACTGAGTTATAAGTTTACAACCCTTAGTGTGTACATACTATTATAAATAATTTATTCAAACTAGACGCTAACTAAATATAACACAATACAAAAAGTTATCGTTTATGTCTGTATTAGTCATTTTCTGCCAAAGAACGTCCATTGCTGAAAATAGGCCTCCCCCACGGTTTTAAAGGCATACTTGCTTACTTTAAAAACCTTATAACGTTATCTAATGCTAATTGGAAGGAGGTGGCAGTCCTAAACATAAGCATTAAGCTTTCGCCAAGCATGCCTTTTTTAAGATGGAAAAAATGCAATTAATTGCATATAAACCTTAAATTTAAAATATTTTTAATAGCAGTTTTTATATTTTATGCCTAAATACGGCTAAAAATTTTCGAATGGAAAACATTAGTTTTAACTTTTATAACTAGTTGCGAAATTTCAAATTTAAATTCACTTGTATCAAATGTGCGTTTACCTTTATAAGGTTGCTACACTATGAATAACAAAAAAAAACTGAATCATTATAGATGTAAGTCACGTCTTAAAGGTCACAGTATTTTTCTATCAATAGAAATTAATTGACTATGCAAGAAACGTAGAATAAACAGTTTTTAGCAGCTTTAAGGTATAATTCCGAACTCGGAAACAAGCAGCAGTGCTGTTGCTGCAGTGCTGCCGCGACACTACTGGTCCCCATACAATTTCTGTAGCTTTTATGAGATTACATTCCGAGCTAGGCAGCAATGTCGCGGCAGCAATGAAGCGGCAGCACTGCTGCGCATCAGTGTCGCCCTGCCGCCGCGGCAGACCAGTGTATGGGGACCAGTAGTGTCGCGGCAGCACTGCAGCAACAGCACTGCTGCTTGTTGCTGAGTTCGGAATCATACCTTTATTGTGTAAAATTAATAAAAATACAGCAGTTACATTCTTTTAACATGACTCAGAAATTGTGTTTGGTTAGTAGTTAATATTTTAACTAGATAATTATATGAATAAATAAATAAAATATTTTTTTAAATTCAGTTCTTCATAGATATAAATATAACTTAAAAATAATTACAAGGTGCATTATCTTTGCCTGAACTGCGTTATCCTGTATTTTAAAAAGAGCTTAACACTATTGTTTAGAGCTTACATGATTAACAATTGACATGTATCCATAACATTTAAAAGTTATAAGAGTGAAACTATCAACTAGTATATATGTATTGTCATTCTTACTTTCTTGACAAACAATAATGATAAGAGCTGTGGATTGGACTAACACAGATTATACACCTAGGGCGTAAAGTAGTGTCTTTCAGCGCAGGAGCTACCTTGAATCACGAGCGAAGCGTGAGGATTGTAGATTTGAGGCCCGAGCGATGGAAGTGATAGAAAATCCTGAGTGCAGCGAGTGAATTAAGTTCGCCTAAAGACACTTTTACGCCTATGGTTAAAACCATGCTTTTCATGCTTTCTGCGAGACAATAAAATGATGTTAACTAATAAGTTAGAATCATCTTACTAGCGCGCAACGCTGAATCAAATCATTTCAACCAAAAAATATACTTACACATGAACTGTTTTTTTTATTAAATTAACTGTCTCATCTTTGCTTTTAACAAGTCATAACAAACATTATTGAACTAATAAATATTTTTTTATCATTCTGGCGCGTGGTAGCCAGTTTGATTTTTAAACTTTCTCCTCTTCGCTGGATGATGGTGCAGGCAAATTATGCTATATTGCCGAGTATCCCAAAGCCCTGAGAACAAAGGTCCAGCCCGGACTCGCCTGTGCGCGTGTTTTGAAATAAAAATCTAATTACATTTCACGAGGCGTGGTGGATTTCCATGCAATATTTCGGGCCGTAAGACAATATAACGCACTTTTTATCAAATAACATGACATGTAACTGAACTTTGCCGAGCAGATAGCGTGAAAAATTGTTGACAATAGTTCACGGACTTTCCTTACGCAGTTGCAACTACTTTTTAACTAGGATTTTTAGCTAGGCCGATTGAAAACTCGTACTTATAAGAGACGTGTAGTATATACCAGATGAAATTGTAAGGGACAGTTGAAAAATATATATTTAAAACATTAAAGTTTTTTCAGCTTTTTAGTCCGTTTTTTTAAGGCGGTTCATTTTTTATTTTTATTTATTACCCATATCTCAAAAACTACTGAAGCGATTTTGATAAAACTTACATGGTACCTCAAGTTCAAATATAGCCAACTGAACGCACGAATAATCAGCTCACTATAACTTCTCGTTTTCAAGAAATCCGCGGAGAAACAGTACATTAAAACACAAATTTACAAAAATACAGATACAATACAGACAAAAAAATATCAAATTACAACGATATTACATACATACACATTGAATTGATTACCGCCTTTTTGAAGTCGGTAAGAATTACAAACGAAGCTTTAAAACCAAACCTTGTAAAAGTTTGAAATGTTACACGAGTTTGAGTTGGCCCTGACAAGTTCGTTCTTCTTGACAAGTATTTTCATTTTAATAATTTAATATGCTTGCTCCTTGTACATACAAGTTTCAGTGAGCCTGTACAAAGATCATCAGTCGTTATCAGTTCCTCGACCGATATAGAACATGATGTACAATACCGGATTTATTTTTAAAATACTCACAAGTCACATTTTCTTTTGTCTTTGGTGACACTCGAAAAAGATACCTACAAACAGTGTCATATTATTTTCTTACTAAATGAGTAGATATTTAAGTTGAAAATTATTAATACGGGGTAAAATAATCCTACATTTCATAAAACTGTAGTAAACAGTTTTGCGTCGGTGGCGCAGCGGTTGGAGGATCGCACTTTAAAGCGACGGCTGCGCCAGAGGCCCCGGGTTCGATCCCCGGGTCGGCCCAAAAATACGTACCTGTGTTTTTCTGTTGAGTTCAGTTCGTCGCATGTATATTATTTAGTATTTATAAGAATTTCTTAATTCCTTTTTTCAAATTACACATTGGAATATGATCACATGCCACTTATCTCAAAAGCAGTTAAGATTACGTCTTGATTGCTTGTTAAAATGCCATTATTAAAATTACGAATAATTTAAAATAATAACCCTAAATATAGTCTGAAGGATGTCACGAACAGCCATTACAAACGCATAAATAAACATCCTTCGCCCTATCTCATCTCATTTATGATATTCGAGAAACTATCAAGATGCCACATTTGTCAATTTGTACAGTAAACAAACCGCTGAAAGGTTTTTCTTGTAGTACAAAGACTTGTTCGTGCGTCATTCCCGTACTTGAAACAGAAGCCATAGCGCTGGCTCGCAGTTGTGAAATATTAGACCTTTCTTGTTCCCCGGATCTTGAAAACTCGTGTTTGCAAGATGAAATAAGAAATCAAAAACTCCGCTCGAGGGCGATTTCTTAGTAAATAATTTATGTTTACTTATTTCATCTTATCTGATAACAAATAAACACTGAGAGTGTTAAAAATGTTCAAATCATGCTTGATTTATATTGAACCCGTGCTTAATTAAAATTACAGCAGTAAACAAAGTTCTTTTTTAAACATTATCAAATAACGCGTTAAGATAATTTTTATTTACTAATTAATCATATTTCTTTTCTACGATTATATATTTAGTAACCAGATTAAGCTTTATCAAAATTATAAGAACTTTATACATAGGCGCGATCATTTTTAAGAACTAAATACTTACCGCCAAGTATTTTAAAGCTTGTTTTTGCATACAGGACTAATACTTTTGGAAAAGACGTTAAGAAGGAAAAAAATGTAGCTGCTGAATTACAATTTTATCAAAACATAGTCCCAAAAATTTGAAATGCAAAGTCACTGGTATTTTATGTCTTGTTGACTTGACCAGAACGGGAGTGACCTCTGAATCTGAAGATTTGTTTGTTTTTGTACTATTCGGCATGGAAGGGTATCATGAAATATTATACACGTAATATTATCAAAATAAAATAAACCAGTTGTTAGAATCTGTTGTATGACTAACGAAATTCCAACGCAGTAAATACTACTAACCATGGAATACTACTATATTTAAGAGGAAGTTTGTAATAGAAATACCATAGTAGTAATATTGATTCTGATGAATATTGCATGGAAGTAGGGTAATAACCGATATGATATTTTCCCGTGATTATAAAGAATAAAGTGGCTGTGACATACGGACGGACAGACAGACAGACAGACAGACTTGACGAAACTATAAGGGTTCCGTTTTTTGGCATTCAGCTACGGTACCCTAAAAAGCTTGCACACGTGTTTTTTAAACGATTAGGACGAATGTCCTTAAAAAAATACAAACTGAAACACCCAACTTAATCCAAAATATGTCGGTACATCTTTAGTTTCTAAAAATAGATAGACCATTACGATTTGGCTGAACGTTTGTAGCAATTTAAAGATTAAAATCTTAACAGACGGTCTCAATTGAGAGTATTAAAGAGTTTGGACTCACGTGATGCAGTCATTACTTCGTACTGCCCACAGGCACACAACATCAGATGAAATTATTTTTAACTTCCAAAGAGTGAAGATCGCAACCGTAGTAGGTTAAACACCACTCTCCGATTTTAGGGCGTTCGAACTTTTGAAGGAGAATGCGGAAAATAAGCACGAAAAATCTCTTTAATTTAAAAAGACTATCAAAACGTTTATACATCTAAATATAATTTAGTGATAATTTGATAGGAAGTGTAGAAGTAGTGGATTTTGAAGTAGCTTCCTAACCTTTCAATCTAAATATTCTTTGTTGTGTGATTAAAAAAAAGAATACGTACACACTACTACTATTTAAGTATTTATTGAAGGGAATTTAAAAAAAAATATACTATTTATTAAATTTTTCCTGCTTATACGCTAGTTTCCTTTTATTGATTCAGCATACTATTTCCTCTAGTATTTCAGTACTTAGAACTATTGTTCCAAAAGTTACAGTAAAATTAGCATTAATTTTACGGTGCACATTGGAATGTGTTTAGTCATTAATAAACACATTGTTTTAGTTTATGACGTTGAAGCGGTTAGTGTAAATTTCATTTTACATATTTGTGAAACTTATTGTTGTTAAAATATTGCCTTCTCTACTTTTGACTTCCCCAAACGGGTCTTTTTTTTATATATTGGACACCAATGACGTATATTGCTCTGATCATAGAGTAAGTAGCCAATGCACTTGTGTTAAGTCAGACACAACGGTGTTACCCACTTTGACTGCGAGTTATAACTTTATGAAGAAGTATAATACACCCCATAAACATACTAATTACACAGGATAGTATCTTATATATTCGCTATAAGTACAATCTTTAAAATATCTAAATAATAGTATCTTTGAAAATACAGAAACCTTTAACACTGAAGTAACTAGATCCTTATCTTGTCAAGTCACATAGGTCAGTCAATCAAAAAAGTATGCGATCACTTTGTATATTGCAATCTTTTTTGTTACGGCAAATATTCATAACATTTATTGTTATTATAATTGTTTTTCAGGTTTTTTAAAATATTTTACATTTAAAAAACTGCGCTAATGATCAAAAACGTTTTTTAATGAGTGTGTGACATTCTAACATACATTTCTCAGCCCTATAACACTACTTCTAGAATTGTCAAGCTTGTAAGTTCCTTGGCAACTCTCCAATCACACCCATTCGCTATGCCCTTATAAAGTGGTCACACGTCACTGGCGTCAGATCCTTCATGAGTCAAGTTTCTTGGTGACACCACATATTCTGCGTCAATCGTAAATGGAATGATCTTCGAGGATTCAGCATTCTTATTTTACACGATGACGGTTTCCTGTTCTTTAATTACATAATTCTTCATATAACCCTGCGTTCGCTATTCTGTTTAAGTTCAAATGTATCAGTTTTTCTCTCAAATTTTTAATTTCTATAGTAATTTTATTAAGATATTAGTATATGATGTCATTGCGGTTATTGTTTTATCGAATCTATTTCTTTGTTTGTAGATTTAAAAAAAAGATGGACAAATCGAGCTTTATATTATCATTCGTCGTTTATAAAATTTAATAGAGTCATATGTTCATCTTAGTGTATCTCATCAATTACGAACAAGGTAGAGATATTCTAGTCAAAAATAAAAAGTGCCTTTTCTTGTAAAATTTTACGGTAATTATGACTAATAACTACGTCTATAGCTATTTCATAATCAGTTTTTTTGTAGTCTGTTCTCCGAATTTTAAAACTCAGTTCATTTCTAAAGACTGTAACGACCAGTGGGGTCATCGTTAGTCAGATGTTTGTGACGTCTTCAGTAATTGTCTTCTATTTTGCGGTCTGAGATGCCATTAGTCTCTAATATTGCCATTCCTAGGTATGACGGTGATCTATCATTAGCAAACGCTTATGCACCGAGTGGAATGCGGTCTACTTCAATATTGGTTTTTTGTCCTTTTCTTTTTATCTACTTCAATATTGGTTTTTTGTCCTTTTCTTTTTATCATCATGTTGATGTTTAAATTGTTATTGGTTTTGTTCTCTTTAGGAGTCCAAAAATTGTGAATATAACAGGACAAGCCATTTTGATCGTGCAAAAATGTTCGCTACTATAATTTGACCTACCTATTTGACGTTTCTGGCGAGAAGTAGAGACAAGGATCTTCGTAAAAATATTTAACTGCAATCCAAATATGACAGGCAAACACGATTTTTCGCGTATTCTTATCAGAAAAAGTTAATGTGAGTAAATTAAAATTATTGTTTCAAAATAGGTTCTTGTTTTTTTACGCAGAACTGTGGTTGTGCTTTACTCGTACCTACATTTATCAGTTACTGGTCTGCCATAGATTATATTTTCTTACAATGATGCAGCATGAATTAACAAACCCGTTTCTTGCCGATATTTGTTAATATAAAAACGCTTAAAATTGGAATATTAAAGTGTAAGATCGTGAGACGTGTATCTTAAATTTTTGTGATGGATCACAAGAAAACATCTTCTGACTACTGCGGATAAATATTTTTATATTTTCAGTAGATGTTTTCTTGTTGCAGTCAACCGGAGCTTCTATTTCTTATTTTATTTAATGATCGTTAACGTTATTGAAGGTTATTATCACAAATACAATTCAATAAAAGTTCACTTTGTGTGTTTTGGCATTTGAGTTTTTCAGAACCAACTTGTGAGTACAAATTTTGTGTGCGTTCACAGCGCAGAGCGATTTTCTGTTGTTTTCACATAATATTTTTTGTGACGTAGTTATTGACTCTGAACCATGTGACGTAACGATTACGCATTGTTCGACTTGTATGGAGGTGTGTGAGGTTTTATAAGGTAACTGTCGACTTATTAAGCTGAATAAAATATGGCGGGTCAATATTTTATAGGAAATTGCCTTGACTCCTTGTACGTGTTAAGGGTTCGTCAAAATTTTAACAAAATTTTGTTACGTCTACTAAGTACTTTATATATGCTTTATTCTTAACGGAAATTTCATTTGTCAGACTAATTAAAGTACAGCTCGAATAATATTAATTAACAATAAAGTAATTTATAAATTACGTCTGTCGTTTGTTAATTCTTAGAACAACGATTTGTTTAGTATTTTAAATATTTCCGTCGGGATTTCCTGTAACTGTGCTTCAAAGTTCATAAACCTGAGTAAACAAGATCAATGTAAACAGATTTAAATTATTAGGGACTAAGTACTAATTTGTCCCTAATAGTTAAATATATTACTAATACATATAAGACTACTGTGACTTTGTTGGTTTAAAATTAAAATTTAGTTTTATATTTTCTCAGATTATATGTCAAAAATAAAGTAAAATTGATATGTAAAAATAGTTTAACGAATGTTTGTTATTATTATTATTACTATTTCTCTTATTAGATAATACGTCACAAACTACTGTTGCATTGTAACCTAACTCCTTTACCTAGAGCCAGTCAGTGGTAACGTTTTGTAATTAATTATTTGTGATGCAAACAGTAGGATTTGCTCACAATAGTCAAAGCTACTTTAATATATTAAATCCAACTTTATAACCGTAAAAACTAGTCTTTTGTAACCAAAATATAGTTAACAAAAACTTATAAGTTGAACTAAAGTGAGTTGTAGAGTGGATCAATATAAAATTGTCTGTACTATTCTGCGTAAATAACTATGTTTTTGCCAAAACTGCATACGCCGGCAAAACCGGATTCCACCAATAGGGTGGCATTAAATAAATGTAACGTATTTGATTTACGTCACAAAATGTTATGGCTGGCCTGAGTCACCGATACTGTGGCTTATATTGGCGAATATTACGTGACTGTACTCAGTGGCAACCCGAACTCCATACGCGACGAACCGTTGATTTTTAAACTTTCGAATTTGGAATCACGTGGATTTGTTTTTTTTTTGTCATCTGACTATCACCGGCTAGTATTTAACCTCGGGAGTAACGCGTTAATTAGAGTGCGTGGAATTCAGTGTTATTATTAAAGTTATTGTATTGTGTAAAAGTTCAAAATGCACGCGAAACACTGTGATTTTACTATTGAAGACTTTATGGATGTGGTCTTCTGTGCTTATGTGTGTAACACTAAAAAGGTAACAACATTTTCATTAAACGACTTTTGACTCGGTTTTAGTTCATTTAGATAAACTTCCATGAAAAAACGGTATATTTCTTCTTAGCACATACAATAAAATACTTTATGTTATTGTACCGATACCGCTAAACGCGAATTCTCATGACGTTTTATTGAATAAGATATCCGTCATATAATCGTCACATGATAAATAAATTGTTAATTAAACAAAACAATCCTGACACGCGCACTTACATATTTAATTATGATTTTATTATTTATGACGGTAGTATGTATATATTTTAACATTATCAATTTAATTGAGTTTATTTAATTACCTGTTTACTATACTGAAGGTTTCTATTATCAGTGTGCGTGCTCTCATATGGTTTTGTTTATGTTTTAGCGGGTATTTTTAGACTATAGTTTTTGATAAAACTTCGAAACTACATTTTTGAGGAAAATATCACTACTATCGCGAACTTGGCTGACACACACCGGTGTGTAGCGGACATAGCGCTGAGAATCGATAAACTCAAGTTGCAATGGGCAGAAGACATAGCGCGAAGAACTGAGGCTCTATTTTTGAATCACTTCTGTCAAAATGGCGTGTGATATTAATTGATTAATGTCCGCTTTGTGAATAAAAAATAGTTTCAATCGACGCAAGAGTGAAACAAAAATACTTATTTTTGTGAGTATTCTCGTATATATTATGCTTGGTTTCCGTTGGTTTTTAGTTCGCTGTTAAACGAAACTCACACGCCATCTCCAAGCAAGTAATTCGGAAATAGGCCCCCTGATGGCCAGATGGGCAGAAAAGTTATAGATTGGAGACCTTTTGACCAAAGGCTGCAGCATAGGACATAGGACATCCACCGACAAGATCGACAGACGACCTTGTAATGATTATGATGATGATGATGTAAATAGTTACTGGGCACATAAAGATTTATTTTCAATGGAAAAACTTAAATATCTAGTCGTATCATTTTATTACACACTTTAGTGTGGGAACAACTAAAGTAAAATAGCCTACTCTATCTTTCTGTTAAAAGAACTTTATTTAACTCATATAGAACAAAGTCATCTTATAATGAAGTTATAAACTATTTTAAGAAAATGTTATGCTATTGATCAGCACGCAGTTACACTTTTTTTTATGTACTTATCTGGTACATCTTTCAGTCTTGATTTAAAGAGGCTAAATATGTCACACTTTGTTGTATACATTATTGAACTAACTAACTTCTATATTTTTACTTACGATTTATACAATACGATTTTCGGATATTTAGTCGTAAATACTTGTGGTTTGTAGTTTCCAAGATTTTGACATTTTGTGTTTCCCACTTGGAGCACGTTGTATCGGTAGGTAAATCGAAACTAATTATCTTAAAACCGCAACGCTAGGAGTTTTTTTTTTCAAAGATATCCTCATTTAGAAACAAGAATTTTTGATATGAATATACTCATTTATTAAAATAGTACCTACTATACTATTTATACGCCAGCAAAAGTGTCAAAGTGTGTAGAAACTCCTACAAAATTTCTTTAATGTGACAGTGTCATTGTAAGGAAAATAGCTAATTGCAAGTAAATAGATATTAAGATGACATGTATGAATGACACCGTCGGATTCATATGAGTCAAATGCTACACAAGCTGTTCGCAGCAACCACAACTCACCCTTTTTTTTAGGCCAAAATGACTGAGATTTTCTTCTCTTATTTGGCATACATCCCTGAAGGAATTGCTTGTTTTATATTGAGACGTTTATGAGTACCAAGATGGAAAGACGACCATGTAAAGATCTCAGTATCATGAACGTCGACGACTTGCAACCGGGCGCTATGTCATGTAATCTGTAGGGGTGGCATATTCTGTCTGTCTGTAGTCTGGTGTAGTGGTCGAGAAATCGCCTACTACGCAGCGGGTTGCGGGTTCGATCCCCGCACAATACAAACATTTGTGTGCATGAACATGTCTGTTTGTATTGGTCTGGGTGTTTTCTATGTATATCATGTATGTATTTACAAACAAAAAGTATTTAAGTATTATATCAAGATTTGAGTAGCTTACTTTGGGACTAGATGGCATGCAAAAAAAATGATCTGAAGCAGACGTCCTGCCGATCGTGAATTCATGAATCATTATTTATGAGTGCGCGTGAGTTTTTGTTTTTTAATTAGACTACTAACAGTCCTTCTCTCTTTCCAGCAATCAGAGAGGTGGCGCAAACTCCGCAACATAGTGCAGTGGACGCCGTTCTTCCAAACCTACAAGAAGCAGAGGTACCCGTGGATCCAGCTAGCAGGGCATCAGGGCAATTTCAAAGCCGGACCCGACCAGGGCACGATACTGAAGAAACTGTGTCCGCAGGAGGAGATGTGCTTTAAGGTATGATGATAAATACATTACAATACAATCATATTTTTGTTTGTATACTGTTTTGTCACTATACAAAATTAATAATATAAAATGCACTTGAAAAAAGCAATTGTGTCAGTCGAGGAATCGAACCCCGTGTCTTACCTACGCTATCCGGGCGTATGCCTATGCCACTCGGCCACCGACATATTGGCAATGGCTTGCCAATATATCGGTGGCTGGCGCAAGTAGTTTTAAAATTTTAAGCATAGATACATACAGACAGCGTGAAGCGACTTAGTTTTATACTATGTAGTGAAAATCTAAAAGAAACCAGCTGGGTATTTATCACAATTCGCAGTTCTGTTCTATCTCTCTGAGTTTCAATCGCATTGTATCTACGTGATCTTTCGCTTGAAGTCATTTAATATTACACTTACTGCTCACATATTGACTGATTACAATATTTCAAATAACGTCATAACTTGCTTTAATATGATAATGTATGCGAAACACACATGTTTTGAATAGACAATTCATATTTTACCTATTACTTTAAAATAAATGCATATTTATAAACTTAAAGTGGCTCTGTGATGATGCCGCTTTTCTTCTAAAAATGGTTCTCTGCCATTAATGTTACTTGCAGCGTTCATAAGGTATATCAATATATTCAAACAAATGGCAAAAGAAGGGAGAAGTATAAGATGTCAGCATACCTCGGAAGTTATCAGTTATAAATAAATAAATAAATATGTGCCAGATAGCACACCAATTGTCGTGGTTTCGAAGAAAGGAATTTTCATCCTTGTGTTACGAATACCAGACAACGATTGTGACGGGGGCGTCTCCTATAAATACTTAAATACATAATAAACATCCATGACTTAGGTACAAATGTTCGTGCCCATCACACAAACATTTGCCCCTTGCGGGATTCGAACCTTAGTCAGGAGCGCTAACCAATACACCAAACGCCTTGTCAAGTTAGAAGATGGCGTATCGATATCTTTCATTAGAAGCTTAGGGCACCAGATTCATATCGGAAATCTATAAATCATTCTTTGTTTAGAAAAATTGCGCCAAAATTTAATTCTGTAACAGCCAATAATAAAGCTGGCTGGTTCCTAGCTCAAAGGATTAGCATAGCTATCCAACACGGCACCTAGCATCATAACCTCCTTGCCGCAAGGAAATGGTAACGTTTTTGAATAGGTAGATTTTAAGTTATTTCTTTATGTTGCATGTCTTAGTTTTATTTTTTCTTGTTTGTTATCATTAAAGGTATTAAACTCATTCTTAAAATTAGTTTCGTCCTATTCATTACCATTTGAAAGTCCTTGATTCAAGAATAGTTTTGAAATCACTAACAGATAATACGGTCATTAACCGGACAATTATCGAAAGTAGAGTTGACAACAATAGTTAATTTAACAAAACAGATAACAGTTTGACGTCATAGTGACCGTTGACAATAAGTGACGTTGTAGATGGTCTTGAGATGGGTTTAACATTGACAGTTTAATATATTTTGCATGTAGATTTTGGAAGCACGAGGCAGGTCACGTTGCTGTTGTTATACTATTCGGGGTTTAGAAATAGAGAAACAATAATAATAGGTGTATGAAAATATGTATTTTTATCGTCTGTCTTTTATCATTATTTATTTAGAAGGTTGAAAATAGGTTGGTGTACAGGGTGTAGCCTGAAATCGGAGCAAAAAATTTGAATGTTGGTTCTTATGTAACCAGTAATGAATTCTAAATGGTTTTTATTTATTATAATGAAGAGCAAATTTTTGTTATTTTCTAACAAAATAAATCAGACCAACAATGTAGCGATGCAACATAGATGCAGTCCCAAAATGTCAACCTTTACACACGATACATTAAGCATCGATGCAGTCGCGATGGAGAAGCTGGACATTGACAAATTATATACTGTATGTTGGCGACTTCATCGATGCTAAATAAAATCTGTTCATTGCGTAAATCGCGATACTGTCGCGCGTTTTTGTTGCTAAAAGTCGCAATGTGTAAGGGGTCTTACTACAATAAGTTAGCGATTTTGGTATGCATTGATTAGGGATTATAGTTTTGGATTACTATATCTCTGGATTAAAACATTTAAAAGCACCATGACCCGGTCAAGTTTACTACGTATATTCTATATGCGAGCCTTGAGTTGGTTAGAATTGTGTTAGTGAAATATCAATTATTATTTTTGTGAATGTCGAGAGATAATAAGTTTAAGTAATGTAAGCCGGTTGATTAGTGATACAAAAGTGGTTATCTAGTAATGAGTTAGTATAAATAATGAGGAAATATAAATTGTCAAGAAAACAACGGATTTTATTGAGAGCTATATTGACCAGCGTCAATAGAATAGCTCATTCACCCTCAGGCCTCACGCTGTATAACGCTATATTGCAGCGGTAACTATCAATGTAGACTTTGGAATAACCATAATCACTGTAAAACCACTTTTGGCTTAAATATGAGTAATATTTAAGGATAATAAAATAAATAAAGTAGGTAACATGATTGAGGACGGTAAGAACAATTAGTGCAATGTGAGTCACATTTTCTCTCGACACAAGCAGAGATGGAAAAAAAATCTGATTTTAATAATATCCATTGATATCCTTAATTTAAGATGGAACAACATATAAAATATGAAAGAAAAGCTATTATCATTTCAGTCGATCCCTGTCATGAAGATGCAATCTGAATGCACAATGCAAGCGTTTGTAATTAAATTCAAATAGTATACATTTTGAAATGAGCTTCTTTTGTTTTTTCAGTTGCTGATGAAGGACGTCTTGAGGCCATTCGTTCCAGAATACAAAGGACAAGTCACGTGTGAAGATGGAGAATGTATCCTTTTACAATTAAAATAACAAAAAGTTTAATATCTCAAGTCTAACAATATATCACAAACTTATATGCTACCGTTACGTCATTAGTACACCAACGCATTCGCATTCGGCAGCGATGCGGGTTAACGATACCGACGTGGATGCAACTAACATATCTAGAAGAAGTTATATCACATCTAGCTATGATTGAGATCTAGCATACGAGTTTTACATTCCGCACGTAAGTGCTTTGGTGTACCTACTAACGGCTTAATATAAGTGTACGCATCTATTTCTTGCAATTCCAACTATGAACCTTGACTCACCAATATACAGTATATTTACAACTACAAGACTTGCTGAGCGACTTCGACTGTCCGTGTGTTATGGACTGTAAGATCGGAGTCCGGACCTACTTAGAAGAAGAACTAGCCAAGGCCAAGGAGAAGACAAAGCTGAGAAAAGTGAGTACTTATCATCGCTAAGCTATGCATTCCCCTAAATTTCAAATTCTCAAAATAATATCATTTCTTTTTACTAAGATAGCATTGAAACTCTTACAACTTTTGTTAATTGTTGTACTCTAAATTGCACCTCATAGTCAAATTTCTTCTAACTTATTATCCTTAACATTTAAGTAGGCATAATCTCCAATGGGATTTCCCATTGAGAATTTGAAAATATGACCTATCCAATATGACGTACAGATTTGTACATATCTGTCGATAACAAAATTCCCCGAACACTAGAACGTTGCAAAACGTGGTAAAAAGTCGCTTTGTCAAAAACGACGTCCATTTAAATAAAAAATAAGCTGATAAATTTCTTAACCTGTTCTAACAAAAATCTTTCTCAATTCCAGGACATGTACGAAAAGATGATCCAGATTGACCCAAAAGCGCCATCGGAAGAGGAGCACAGAAGTAAAGGGGTGACCAAACCCCGTTACATGATCTGGAGGGAGACCATTAGCTCCACTGCAACCCTGGGCTTCAGGATCGACGGCGTCAAGAAGGCCGATGGCACCAGCTCAAAAGACTTCAAGACGACGAAAACTAGAGAGCAGATTGTTGAAGCGTTTAAAGACTTTACCAGCAGCTTTCCTAATTCTGTGGTGAGTGTTTTTGTTTTTATAAATTGGGTGCATGAACTTGAATTCATCCGGTTCAAGGTAGATTGGATAATTGAGGATTCGAATTTGTGAAATCATCCTTTGTCTTTTCTAAATTACCCAAAGAGTAAAAATATTGTACCTGATAAGTGAAATAAATCCGAATACATAATGGTTGAATTGAAATGTACAGGAGAGTGAATAAAGTAAATATATTCTCAGATATTTCTTAAAGGTATTACTGCGTTATTGTAAAATGCAATTTTCGCAGCAATAAAATAAATGGTTTATTTCTTTTGTACGATTCTCGTGCGCAGTATTTCAAGTAAACAAGTTTTTCCTACACATACAAGTACAGATAATAAAACCGCGGGAATTGAAACTGGGATAAAAATAGAAGTACAATAAAATAGAACCGGCACGAGATGTAATCAAGTGATGCATCCAACAACGTTGTCGTGATGACGTCACGCTTGCTATTGTCATTATTAATTTGCCGATTGTTTCCCAGCAATCTCAGACAATTATGTAGTTATAAAGTAGCAGCAGGTACTAATTCAGATCTTAAAACACTGATAGATAGTCATGATACCTAATTATAGGTGGCAGCTCATTAGAAGAAACAGAAAATACTTACAGTCAGGTATTTTTAAGTCGAGTAATAACGGATTCTGAAACTAAATAAAAAAAGATGACATTTTAGTTTAGCCTCGGTTGCACCTGGTTTTAAGTGACAATGCGGTCTAAGATGATAATGATGTCTGCCTAGAAACAGCCTCAAAACACTCTCTGCTTGAAACGGTCCAAATGTAAATTGTTAGCCTTCTAATTGTACATTTCTTGCTACAAATCTGTAACTAAACTATGTGATGTGAAACGTGTAGAGGTTCTTAATTTTATCTTATTTCTGTCCTTCAAGCTTATTGTGACATATTTAAGTAAGTTTAGATGACCTTAATTAGACGACTGAGATTAAAATGTCATGTCTAATAGTTACCATTTCTATTTCCAGCCCCGCTACCTAGAACGCTTAAAGAGCATCCGGGCCGCAGTCCAAGAGTCCCACTTCTTCAGAACCCACGAGTTGATAGGCAGCTCCCTCCTCTTTGTTCACGATAAGCGACGTGCCTCCATCTGGATGATAGACTTCGCCAAGACCGTCCCTGTACCCGACTCAGTCAACATCGACCACAATTCAGCATGGAAAGTCGGCAACCATGAAGATGGCTACCTGATTGGCCTTGATAACCTCATCTCTATATTTGAAACACTCGCCAAAGATGACATGCCTAGGGATAGTTACACTAATCTCGACCTTGACGTCAGACAAGACCGCTTAGCAACTTGATACTGTCTCCGAAACATAAGAGACTTGACATAAACTCCATACTCTAGTATGGACCGAGATGACATCTACGTTCCGATCACGAACGACGTATTGTATATTGATTTGTAAATAGCGTTAGTATTATAAACCGTACTGTATTACTAAGTTTTGAATACTCAAAATAGTTTGTACGTAATTACACCACCAATAGATTTTACGAGTAGTTCTGTTTGGAATTAATATAGTGTATATTTTTGTATATAAGCTAGACCCATGGACTGCCATAGAAATATTGTTTTCGTTTCTGTATCGATCAATTTGACTGTAACAAAAAGCCTCATTTCACGTACATTTTTAACAATCGCATTAAAATGTCGTACATAATTGAAAATTATCAAATGACTCTATTTATTTTGTTATAAGTACACTATATTAGTGTAAAGCCTAGATATAGATTGTATGACGCATACTTAAGGCTAAACTAAACACATCTGGTGGTACTAATTAAATTATATCACATATAATGTTGTCTTTTACCATTTGTAAATTGATCCACCCTGTTAAATAGCTATTATTACTTCGTAGATAAGTATTTGAAATAAGGTGATTTTTGAGAGGCTATTGAAACTATATCGACTCACTCTCTCTCTCTAATCCTTCTGAAATGATAAAATTGAAACACATCTTATTATTGGACGGCTTATAATTCGATTAAGCTTACTAGGTTTGATTTAAATTACATAAACAATAATTTATTTTTTAAATACCTACTTAAAATACAATTGAACTAGAAAGGCACAGGTTACGTATTGTCTTTATTGTTGTCTATCACAATGTCTGTTAGGCTGCCTCTTCTGGAGCTACTTTCTTCATTGTTTGCGCTCTCTTTCCGCATGCGTGAATAGAGCCTTGGCACAGGCCCAGTGCTAGGACGAGATGAATCATTGGGAGCTGGAGAATATCTCCTTGTTCTGGGCTTTTGGGCTTCATCACCACTATTTGTAGTATTGGTATCTGTCTCCGAATAAGGCGGTGGAGGAGCAATCATAGTCATCCGATTCTCCCTTGCCGCAGCTGCAGTTATCTGTAACTCGGCTCCTGCTACAACAGTCTCTAATGTTGGCGCAAAATGAGGCGCCGCTGCTCTAGCTGAAACCCTCCTACGCCTTGGACCAACTACTTCTTCTGGCTCTTCTCTAGCAGGTATAGGCGGCAAAACAAAGTCTGCCGGCCTAAGTGAACCGCGCCTTCTTGTCGTGGTTGACATAGGCTCACCTATCAAATCTAACAGACCGGGCGGCTCACTACCACCTGCAGCAGTTTCTAAAACTGTTAAAGCACGTATTAGATCTGCCACACTAGTCTGTTCAAGAACTTTGACTTGTTCTGTTTCAGGGAGCTCCGCTATGTTAACGTCAGGATCGAATAAACTTCCGCGACCTTTTTTGGTCTTGTTTTTATATCTTTCTAATTCATCATCAAACAAACTGCCTCGGCCACCAGTGGTAGAATTTCTGTATTTGTCGATATCTCCAGCAAATAGACTATTGCGGCCACGCTTCGTCTGATTTTGATATTGTCTGATGCTCGCTTCTAGATCACTAGGTCCGTCCTCGCCTGCGCTGCTTTTTCTATCTTTACCAAACGAAGGGAACAAACTTTTACGACCGCGTTTTGTTTGCTCTTGATATTGTTTAATACTGGCTGCTAAGTCACCACTAGGGCCGTCTTCAGCTGCACTAGCTTTACGATCTTTGCCGAAAGTGGGGAATAGACTCCCGCGACCACGACTGGTCTTGTTTTTGTATTCCACTAATTCGTCAGAACTTTCAGGCATAGCTTCGTCATCGCTCTTTTTAGCTCTTCCAAATGTAGGGAATAAACTAAGTCTGCCTTTTTTGGTTCGATTTTGATATTTTTGTACTTCATCTTCGTCGATTGTGTCATCATCTTCGTCATTACTTGTCATAGCGCTGAAGTCAAATGTAGGAAATATGCTATGTCTACCTCTTCTTGTCTTCTCTTTGTAGCGATTCCCCGCTTCTTCTTCAGGATCACTGAAGTCAAATGTCGGAAATATACTATGACGGCCAGACCTAGTCTTTTCTTTATAAGCTTTAGCGGCATGATCGTCCTCGTCTTCGCTGAAATCAAAGGTAGGAAATATACTATGCCTCTTTGTTTTCTGCTGATACGCTTTTATCGCAGAAGCGTCTTCGTCTTCTGAGAAATCGAATGATGGGAAAATACTATGTCGGCCCCGTTTAGTCTTTTCAATATAAGCGTTTTCTTCCTTCTTTTCTGATCCTCCCATATTAAAGGTGGGGAATATACTACCACGTCTTGGTTTTGGTTTAGGTTCCTCTTGAGTCCCACTTTCTCTACCTTTCATGGTATTATTGATATACTCTTCAGGGCTTTCTGTTGAACTTGATTTCCTAAAGAGTCTTGATAGTAGGTTTTTGGGTTGATCTTCCGTGATAGGTGGTGCAATATGAGTCGGTAATGATAACTTTCCGCTTCTATAATTTGCTTCTCTTCTAAACGTCTCTGCTGAATCTCCATTTGTCCAAGTAAAGTCATGGTCCATTTTTTCCATTCTTGCAACCGATTCTTTCCTATAATTTGGGACCGCAACACTCAAAGCGCGCGTTCTCTTTGGTGAATTAGTTATAATATTCTGACCTATAGTAAACATGGGTTGCTGCTTTTCGCTAGCAAGTATATGATCATCATCGAACATATGAATTCCTTTTTCTGGTTGCGGTTCTAGACCTCCAAGAACATTGACAACTCTAGCCAATAATTCCGCAGGTTTAACGATAGCTGATGCAGTAAATGTCTTTTCTTTATCGATGCCAAGTAAATCGGTATCGGATTGGATGCGAAGCATGTCTTTGGCTGATAGCTGTATGTTTTCAGAGTTGGCTCGTTTTCTCTTTACTAATGGTCCACGTGGTTCAACATCGAATGTGAAGTTCGGACAACTTGCACTTCTGTAGAGGTACGGCGCTGTTTCTACGTAGACGGGCTGGAAAAATAAAGAGCAGTCTTAGAGATGACTAAGTAACAAGAATATGCAAATTAGTTTAAGATGCAAACTGAAGCAGCTTCACTTAAAATTACTTTAGAGGATACAATAATATTTACATAACCCCCAATTTTTATTTGAAAATCTACTTTTACGGACAGCAAGGTAAACTTAACAGCTCATAAAAACTGACCTTTAATTTTATCAGATTGGCTTCGTTAATGATTTTTCTTATGACTGCAATGTCTCGGGAAAATCCTTGCAGGATTCTGTTTTGTGTAGATTTGAACTGGTTGGCTAGTTTTTGCTCGAGTCTGTGTACTCTTTCTGATCTCATGCCGCTAGTGATGAAGCCGAGAAGCATCACGATGTAGCCGAGGCCGAAGGTGATCCAGACTATGAGGAACAATTGATATGTGAAGAAGTAGCCGTACTTAAACCCGTTGTTAACCGTACCTGAAAAACAAAGGTGTTTTTAACTTCTTGCTATATATATATTTCAAATAGCATAAAAAGCTTTAGTTGTTAGTAATATTTGATTTCCAAACTGTATGAAATATTGATCACTTAATCGATATTTATTAGGATCGAAGTAAACGTGCGAATCCGTGAATTTTTTTTAAGGTTTTGTCACGGTAAATAAACCTTCATACCGTGGAGCAACATATAATACTGCAGATACGAGGGTCAAACTGAAAGTTCTTAGAACTGGCCACTTATAAACAATATAATAAAAAAAATATTCTAAAATTTGAAAATAGAACTCTTTGCCAATATTACTGAGTATATATTTCATTCATTTGTCATTTGTTTTACGATTTGGCGGCAAATTGAAAATTGTCTGTGTCACGTCAACATGAATTTAACACGAGAAAATTTTCGTGCAATGATTTTTTATGACTTTCGATGTCATTTAAGTCAACAAGAAAGTTATGGTAGACTACGATTGGCCTTTCACGATGAAGCCCCATCTCGTGCGACTGTTTACAACTGGTTTAATGAGTTTAAACGTGGTCGCACTAATCTCACTGATGATGTACGTGAGGGACGGCCTTCTACGGCGACGACTGAAAATAACATCTGTGTTGTGCGGCGTATGATAGAGACTGACAAAAGAGTGACCTATCAGCAGATTCGGACAAGCTTAGGCATCGGTATGAGTCAAGTGCACAAAATCCTCCACGAACATTTAGCGGTCAGGAAGCTTTGCGCCCGGTGGATACCTCATAATTTGACTAAGGCTCAAAAACTCCATCGTGTGGATTGGTGCCGTAAAATGATTGAAAGATATAACGGAGGTGACTCAAATGCTGTGTTCGACATACTAACAGGTGACGAAAGCTGGATTTACTGTTATGATCCTGAAACCAAAAGACAATCTGCTCAGTGGGTGTTTCCTTTCGAGGAGTTGCCAACTAAAGTGAAGAGAGATCGAAGTGCGGGAAAAAAAATGGTGGCCTCGTTCTTTGGAAGGATAGGTCATTTCGCAACAATTGTGTTAGAGGATCAAAATACAGTTTCTGCAGAATGGTACACTACCAATTGTTTGCCACTTGTCTTGGAAAAAGTTCGAGAGAAACGACCTCGCAGTAGGATCCTCCTTCACCACGACAACGCCTCGTCGCACACCGCCAAGCGAACGATCGACTATTTGGCGACATCAAGCGTTGAATTACTGGGTCACCCGCCGTATAGCCCCGACCTCGCGCCTTGTGATTTTTATTTATTTCCAAAAATTAAAGAAAAACTTAAAGGAAAGCGGTTTATGAATGCTGAAGAAGCGGTGGCTGCGTATCGCGATGCCATTGAAGAGACCCCTAAGGACGAGTGGGCAAAGTGCTTTTCCCAGTGGTTCCATCGCATGCAGCGGTGTATTGACGTCAATGGACAATATTTTGAAAAGATATAATAAAACTAATAACTGGCTAATGTAATCAGTTTTTGATTTTCTAAGAACTTTCAGTTTGACCCTCGTATTAAACGAAAGAGTACATGCATTAAAAAACGTGGATGTTTAGCCATTGATATTAATGTCAAATTACCTGCCACTAAATCGCCAAATCCAATCGTAGTCAGCGTTACGAACGCATAATAGATGGACGCAACATAATCCCATCCCTCAAATACGACGAAGATGCAGGCAGGTAAGAAGATGAAGAACAAGAACCCAGGGACTAGGTACAGGAAGATCTGGCCCAGCATGCCGAGATTGTTGAAGAAATAGTCCAGGTTGTCAGCTCGTTTCTCATTGCGTTTCTTGTATTTGCGGTAGACTGAGATGAGCTGGAAGATAAACAAATAAATTATGTGTATTTTCACTAGCTACGTCAAAAAGTATTTGAGTAATATGTAAACGCAAAACGTGTTAAATCGTTACTGATAATAATCATTTTCATTTCATTCAGTAGCAGAAAACAGATGTTATCAAAGTTGTATAAGATTCAGTGCACGATTTGATAAACCTACTGAGGTTAAACTACATACTAAACTAAAAGCTTACTTGCTTTTCTGTTCTTCCATTTTAACAGTGTAAAAAATGTGAAAATTAGCTTTTTATACTAGACAACTCTACCTGTACTCCAAAATATTCTCCCAGGTTCGCTAGAAGGATACCATTGATCGGGATCCCAAAGAGGCCGTAGAATATCATCAGGATCCTGGACAGGTGAGTGGTCGGCGCCAGATTACCATATCCTAAAAAAAATATCGCTACATTATTAAAATCTGATTTGAAATATAGATATGATGAGTCAGCGGATATCTTGGTAAATCAATGCGTTGATTTGAGGATCAAAGGCAGGAAAACTTTAGACATCAGAGATGTGACTAATGAAGTTTTCAAAGATATAGACCAAAAATATCAACATCTCAATGAGAGTATGATTTCATTCCTCACGGATGTGTTTATCAACAATCTTTTGTTATGGTTTTGTTGATGCGACCGCCGGCGGCCTTTTGATTCGTGAGCGTCAACATGAATAATGCTTAAGAGATTGATCACAGTGTAACTAATATTTGAAACTATTCTATTTACGAAAGTTTGAAGCAGGTTTTATCAGGTTAGCCCGTCGAACAATTTGCGTAAAAGTTAAATATGCCGTACATATTAAAACAGATATTGCACATAACAGAATCGAAACAGTTCAACCCTTGCAGTCGCGATGCAGTATCGATGAAGTTGCAAACTGTCATCATTTACACACTGCTCTTCTTTTAGTATCGAGGCAGTCGCGATGCAGAAGCTGGAAATTGTCAAATTCTGTACTATATTTTAGCGACTGCATCAATACTAATGCGCGTGAACATCGATGCAGTCTTGCTTCTGCATCGATACTAACGCGCGACTGCATCGATGCTAAATTAAATCTGTTAATTGCGTAAGTCGCGATGCTGAAGCACGTATTCAAAACGCGCGACTGCATCGATACTAAAAGTTGCAGTGTGTAAGGGGTCTTAGTTTTTGCTTCCATAACTGGCTTCCTGAAATTTTCTATATGAATAAACCCTGAGGCTTATTGACCTTTTCTTCCTTTTTATTTTTTTATAGACTGCCCCATAAGGTTGCAAGGTTTAAGAATCCTAGGTAGGCAGCTGAGTAGTTTTTTATATACAGGGTGTTGTTTTGGTCAGTAACATTCAACTAAGGGATGATAATATTAGTTTTCCTTATTCTAAAAAAAAAAAATTCTTATATTATTTGCGTGTTTCGGAAAACGCTCACTATAACGCAATTAGAAATTTATTTTTAGGATTTTTTTCCATTTCACAAAAAATAATATTTGGCATCAGTATCGTTTGTACAGCCACCCCTGAGTCGCTCGTCGCTGACCAAAACAAACCCTATATACGTATATCATATATATTTGATACACTTCAATAAACATACTGTCTAAGACCTAAGATGTGTACCATGAGATGCTCACCAATAGTACTAACGACGGTGTAAGAAAAGAAGAAAGAATGGTAGAAGTCCCATTTGTAAGGAGGTTCGGCATCTTCAGTCGTATAGTTGAACATTGACTTTCCGCAGTAGTCTGACAGCTTGCGCAGAATGCTGTCCTGCTTCTCAGGGTCGTCGGGAATGTAGTTCTCATAAAGGAGGTCTGAAATTAAAAAAAACGAAAATAGTTATTATTGTGAAGCATCTCCAAATTTTTGCTTACGAACTATAAAAAATACAAAAAGTTACGTGTTCTATGAAGTCAAAACACTTGAAATATCAAATCTTGTAATGGTGTATCCACAACAGCTGGCGGCCGTGCCAGCGCCGGCGCATAGCATGTCTGACAAATATTTATGCAGCCTCTGGCCGGTGTGAATCTATATCTATATTTATGTTGAAAACTGAAGAGTTAGATTGTTTGTTTGAACGCACTAATTTTATGAACTACTGAACCGATTTGATATTTTTTTTGCTGTTTTGGATAGCTTATTTATCGAGGAAGGCTTTAGGCTATACTACATTACGGTATGACTTATAAAAGCAATGTAAAAATGTTTAATGTTTCAAAAACGTGGGGAAAATATTCCTTTTGAGAGCTTCGGTTGCGTAAACCGTTTAAGGTACGGACAACAGCACGTCGAAGAAAACACTGCGGTATCTTATACAGTTGTAATAAGGGCTAGTTTGCAACAAAAGTGGGTAACCAGATGTGCTGGCCACTGTACACAAAAATCATGTATGAGTATGACGGGAATGTTCCTCTTTAAAAGATCTACAATTAAGTCTGCGACAATATATGTCTGTCTTTTATGGTTTACTAACTACAAACTTTTTATGTTCATAAATTTGATAAAAGATAGTGTTATTTATCAAAAGTGTTGTGATGCAAACGGGTATGAGCATTTCATTTTTAACAAAATTGCCCTGTACATCATTTGATTTTAATAAATATCTTAGAAGCCATCACCGTTTTAAAATAACTTCGCACCAAAATAATGCTCACAGCTTAAGTACAACACATGCTTTCACTAACCGGTTTAATGACTGGCATCATACGTACAATAAACATATGTGTTTTGCATTAAATATGTTATAGGAAATCCGATATTTACGCGGGTGACGCCGTGGGGGACCGCTAGTACATCATAAGTCTTATTGTTGTAACAGAATATACAGTTAGCTCAAGTCTATATAATATATTTCACGGGGTTTTGATACAATTTCATTAGCAATATTTGTCCCTCATGTGTTAATATGTGGGCGCCTGTGAGATTTATGACCGCAAATATTTAAGTTGTACAATTACATGCGCCTATTTTTATTGGCACTAAATGTACGGCACTTCGATCTGAGTACTAGAAAAAAGTTATGTTTATTTTATAGGGTTAAGAAGTTCTATTAAGTTCACTGAAGCAAGCAATTGTAAGAAACAGTGGATCTACCTCAACAAATTAGAGCATTCATTACGTTCCTACATTTATCTGTTTTTGTAAGGGTCAATTTTACGGGCGAATGATTGCAAATAGTGAAGTTTTTATCGGCAATTAGTGGCATAGAACTCGTAAATGAAAAATGGTTAGTTAAAATTTCAACCCAAAATGTATGGATTCTATTAAATGATACATTTGATATATATGAATATGACGTCAACTAGTTAGATATGGATAGTACCCCACCATCATTTTATTTCCTTCACAAATAAGAATATTCTTTAAAATATGACGCCATTATTTATTCTGAATTATATGTATATTTTTCTTCCCCAACAGTCATCAGTTTTTGCCTTGTTTTTGCTACCTTAGCTTACTGATTTTTAGGGCAACCGGTCACAGTAGAAAATTATGTGGAATGCCTATGTTCAGCAGACTTACTGTGGCTGATGTAGACAGGTGCAAGTGATAATTATAATGATAATAATGTATACTTTGATTAGTATTCAATTTAACTTTACATGCAATAATCCTACCTAAGGACGTCCTGTATATTTTTTGCGCCAGTAGAAAAAAAGAGTAAATAGTACACAGTGGAAAAGCTTATCGAATTAAAGTAAAACACACTGCTGTGTTGCCGACTTTACCTCAACACAAAAACTAAGTAGCATTTATTTTTTTGAACCATTTTTTCAACTAATCGAATGATTTACGCAAGAAGCGTAGTAAATTCTACGCTTTGATTAAAAAGTGGTGCTATTGTCCTCTTAGTTTTTGTTATTCTTTCATTAATTTTGATATATACTTCGTTATAATGTGGCTTAATAAGTTAACCACGGACGGAGTCAATTTTCTTAATTTTAAGTACTTTTGGCGTGTAGATGCATAAAATAAACCCAAAATATACTCAAATACTGTAAACACTAAATTATAACTTTTAGAAATAATATCAGTTAATGAAAATAATTAACTATTTGGTTTAAAATAATCTCAATGTTCAACGGCGAATTATCTCTTTAAGTTGCGAATTACGTGTTTATCTTATTTCAAAATGTTTTTTATTTCACATAACACGGGGTTCGATTCCTCGTCTGACACAATCGCTTTTTATAAGTACACTTTATATGGATTTTACCGTTAAAAAGGATTATCAAGATTGTTTTGCAATATTCGACTAGCAAAGGAAAAACAAACTTTGAAAGTGTCTCAGAACACCAAGATATCGAGTATATTCCCAGCTCAACAATATAATGAAATGATCTCCCTTAGTAATATCGTTCTATAATTCAATTTTCATGTACAAAACCTCAACTTCCAATAAAACGTCGTTTGCGGTTTGCGGAAGTCATTAGTGGTATTTAAATTCAAAACCGTCTCATTGATTGATTTTATTTTGTCCTGAAAAGAAGGAGCGGCCCATTGTGCGACGATAACCATCGGATGGACATAAAAAAGACGCACAGTGCACCGTCAATTGACCACTGTGTCCCAAGGCCGATCATTGCCAAGATCACGGACTGACGAATTGATGGTTTGGTAATTACGGTGTTTGGTAAACATGACGAAACGACCAACATTTGACGACCTCCGTGGTCGAGAGGCTAGCACGCTAGTTTTAAGCGTCGCCATCTCGTGAGGTTCCGGGTTCGATTCCCGGTCGGGTCAATGTATATTGACCGGTTCGGTTTTCTATATTGTCACGGGTCTGGGTGTTGTGGAACCACCGTTGTTTCCGATTTCCATAACACAAGTGCTTTAGTTACATAGCTTGGGATCGGAGCAATGTATAATGTAATGTTGATTAAAAAAATGTAACACAACAAACCAACTCATTTCGTTTAAGAGTGAAAATCTATGTATACGACGCATAGGAAAAGTAAAAAGTGATATACCATTTTCTTGAATCAAAGATTTTTTGCAATTTCATAAAGTAACAGAACTATTGTTTTATTCACATATTATAAGTACCACACATCTGACAAGACTGCGAAGACATTTAATATTGAATAAACAATCACATAAATTGCTCTGATCCCAAAGTAAGTAGCCAATGCACTTGTGTTATGGAAATCAGACACAACGGTGGTACCACAACACCCAGAACCGACCGGGAATCGATCCCAATACCTGGAGCGGGGCGACGCCTTGAAACTGAGCGTGCTTAGCCACTACACCCTGGAGGTCACCTTTGCCTGTCATCTCCTTGCTAAATCGATGTAAAATACCTCCTAGAATCAGATTCTCCTTAGAAATGCAAAAGATGACAACGCGTCCATTATCTTACAAGCGAGAACTATCTAAAAGTAGGCACGTACATTGATTTGCTATGACTGAACCGCCAATTAACAATGATTTAAGCAGTCACAAAGTTGCATTTAACACGACAGGTGCCTTATAAGGATCATGAGTGGATAATCACGACGGAATGATCAAATATCATCGATATATGGGCAAATAGGTTTAATTCATCTAATGATAAGCAGATTAGCACAAACCTAATATGTGAATTACATAATGAAGTGTTGTTTATTGGCGTAGTGATTTTCAATTAGGCATTGATTAGGCTGTAGTTAGTGTGTTAATAATTAATCAGCTGATATTGATCTCGAAATTTATCGGTAACCTTGCCGCGTTGGATAACTATGCTAATCCTTTGAGCTAGGAACCAGACAGCTTTAATAATGGCTGTTACGGAATTATATCTGGCGCAATTTTTCTAAACAGCAATTTAGCTGTTGGTCCCCCCCCACGGCCCAAATGTTTCAACGCCAAACGGCGCAAACACATAATCACTTGCAAGTGAGACGTACTTGTGACGCTTGGCGTTTTCAGCTAACTCCGCTGCTGTTCCAGCTTAAAGGGCTGATTTTCTGAGATGGGAGGGGGCCAAAGTATCGACACAAGTTGCATCCCAAACTAAGGCCCGACCCCGTTCCCAGGTAATAAGCGTGAAGCCATCGGGTCTCTTGCCTTCGTCACGGACCAAACCACGTAGTTCCATGCATCATAGCTTCCTTGCCGCAAAGAAATGGTTTCGTTTTAGAATAGGTCGATTTTAAGTTATTTTTTTATGTTGCATGTCTTAGTTTTAGTTTTTCTTGTTTAAATAAATATTCACATTTCGGTAACCTTCGATTAACTGATGCAATTTCTATGAAAATTCACACTTAGATTTATTTAAAAACAAGATGTATTAAGAATTAAATAAAAGGTACTTGTAGTGCAGGCGCAAAAACTTGTAAAAATAATTAAATTGATGTTTAAAGTATTGTCGATTTAAAATGTCAAATGGGCTCATCTTCATATTTATGTACACCACAACATTCAAGCATGAGGATTACCTACGTGGATCCTGATTTTAATGCTCCAATATATTATTAAATTAAATGGGAAAAGGTCAAGAATATCAACCTACAATCAAGGTACAAGCTGGTAGCAAATAAAAATTAGGCTTAACAATCAAAGGTTAGCGCATCAGAGAATTAGTGTCGAATATTATCCTATTAATATATATATAAATGCGCAAGTATGTCAGGAAGTTTGTCACTTCTTCATGTTAAAACTATTAAATGGATTTTGGTAAAAATTAAGATTAATATGGCTTATATCTTGGAATAGCACATAGGCTGTAATTCATAACATCATTTTGTGTGATCCGATATTTACGCAGATAAAACCGTGAGAAACCTTTAGTATCGATATTTATGTACGAAAAGGCAAAGAAAAAATAAGCGACTGTCCTCTAAACTGAGGTTAGGAAGCGGCGAGCACTTCTGCGACATGTGACAGTTCTAATTAAGCCTAATTTCTGGATCACGATGCGCCGGCGCATGTTTGCTCAGCCGTGATGTCCCCTGTCAATTTGTGGAGTCAATACGGTGACGTTCTTGAACGATGCGAGACGAAAAAGGAAAATTACCTGAAAAGTACAATTTTATCTAGGCTGTCTTGATAAATTATTCAACTAACAACGAATACTGGATATGGTCAAGATCTTCTTGGAAATGTGGATGTTCTGATTAAGAAACAGGATGTACTTAGATACGTATATTGTTTATGTGCGTGAAGAAAGCCGGCAATTTCTTACTTTCATTAAGTATCGGTAGTTTAGTTATTCTTGCGTGTGACTTGCGTAATGTAGCTCTTAGGAGGACATAGATAAATGTGTCGGGTTATAGATACCTAAAGTGTTTCATTGGCTTTGCAGGAAAATAAAAAGCGTTAACTGATTAAGCTTTGTGGGAGTTTTGAGAGGCCAGGCATGTCTCGGAAATCAGTCCGTGCCTTGAGTAAAAAGGAAGTTTCAGGCTATCACCACAAGGCAACAACAACTTTCTGCAGAGGCATCGAGTAAATCGGTTAACCTTTATTTCTGATTATTAACTGTATCAATATCGGTGACAAAGATTCTTCAGTACTTTATTTGTTTAAACAAACAAGGTTTTTAGGTATTTGTGTCAGTTTGCTGGCTAATTTGACGTGGCATGAGTAGTTACTACGACGATGGAAGACTGACATGCATTCGCTTAGGATTGGTTTTGTCTGCGTTTCCACCAGGTGAGCAGCTCCAGATTCAATTAAATGTATATTTATCATTTAGTTAAAGGTTTAAAACAATTGTAAAAACAAGGTTTTCTTTTTGTAATGCGATTGAATGAAAAATATTTAGTTAAATGTGTGCTCACTCAGTCCTCACAAGCGGTCAGCCATATCTTCATACTGAAATAAGTTGGTCGAGTCATTCAGTGTTCTTTTTTTTGTTACAGCTCTATTTAATTGGAGCCTGTAATTTCAGATCGTCAAGTTTCGTATTAAAACATTTACTATTAATTTATTGTGCTCACTCCATCCACACGCTATTGTATCTCTATAAACCAACTATAGATTCGTATTCTATGGTTTACATTGTATAAATTGGCTAGAAATAGGACTATTCAGCATAAAAACAAACCACTTTTACTGTGCATTCATGAGTAAAACGGATGCCTGGTGCTCACTCCGTCCGCCATCGCTAAATACTTAAATATTTTTTGCTAAGTTAACTTAAAAGAAAGAGTGAACATATGATTTTTTTGTGCAAAAATACTATAAAATATTCGGCGGTACACAGTTCAATATTACTATTTACTTTTATAGATATACAAAACTAAATTTTTGGTTTAAATGAGATATAATAGGGTGTCTCCACGTGACAATAATAAGAGGACATAAAGTAAGACTGAAAAATGAGACGGTTTAATCCTTAACCAATTTTCGCGCAATTCGTATACGAAAAAGTTCACCGATCAAATTTTTTTAGTCAAAGAAAAAATATTTTTAAATTTGTCAAGAGTCACGATTTCTATATAATTAGTTTTTGGTCGTGCGATAGTTTTTAACATGTATCTACATTCTTGATTTGATTTTTAGGTAAATAAGTTAAACTCGCAATCGAGGTACCACACGAAAAAAGTTCGATTGCCACGAGATTCGGCCTCCAGGCCGCGGAAAACTGATGAAGGAAATTAAAAGTTGCATATAGATTTTGGTTTTGGATAATGCCTTGTTTCATTCCTCATCAACAGAGTCCAGAAAAAATACTAATAACCCTGAAAAATAAATGTGGGAAATAATCCCTGTGCCTGGGTAAGGATTTCCTTTTTTATTGCTACATATAATTCTTGTAAATTAATTTAAAATTACGCAGGGTGACTTTGTTATCACTACCGAAATTTTGTGTTAAGACTTCACTGATGAATATGAACAACTTTTACTATGGGGGCAATAGTGAAATCGAGAAAAAAAACAGCTGTTCCATACAAAAGTTCAATTGGCGCGCGGGCAAAATGTATGGAACAGCTGATTTATTTTTCTCGATTTCACTATTGCCCCCATAGTAAAAGTTTTTCATATTCATCAGTGGAGTCTTTACACAATTTCGGTACTGATAACAAAGTCACCCTGTATATAAGGAGGTTATTTTGCTGAAGTGCTATAAGTATTGCAATACATAGAAATGTCAGGAGAAACACCTAGTATTCAAAAGAAAGTTATTTAATGTTGACATAAACAGGCATAAGTCGTATAGTTCCCACAAAACGCTTAGCTCCAACGGGCTAAGGTCATATGTTCCCCACATGTTTATTTTCCTTATTTCACAAAGTCCCGCAAGAAATTAACATTAATTTTGTAATTCCAATAAAAAAAACAGAATCTCCAATATACCTAAAAACCGAACGGTGTATCTTCCTTCGTTTAGCCATAACCGATAAGAATCACGCACATTGATCGAAAATCATTTGTCAGTTAAAACTCAAATGGCAGTCAGTGTCACACACGGTCTAATTCTTAACTTATTTTTTGTTCTAGTTCTTTCCTAATGTCCGTATTTTACCATTCGGCTTTAGAGCTAGTGTTGAAAATTACTATTTAATAGTCAAAAATGGTCATTAACTGTCATAAATGGTAATTCATACTGATTCAGTAATATTTTATTACTTTTTCGGTTGTGCGTACGCGATTGGTCAAATTCGGTAGGTCACGTGACTTTCGCGCAGTTCCGTGAAACACCGTTTTTTACATCTGATTTCAACCATATTTACAAAAAACAATAAAAAGTCATAATAAGTAATCAAAACTCATTCACACAACGACACAAAATGTGTTTTTCTTGCGAAAACTGAGTCAGGAAATTATATTTACGGTTCATCACATACGCTCAAATTGATTGATATTGACCGTATTTGACCAGTCATGTATGGTTTCTGACAAATGTGACCGGTCAGATATATTCATTTTACATTTAGTACACAAAACCTCAAAATTTAAACTAAACCCAAACCCCAGCCCAAACAAAGTATCTATTAAGAACAAAACCATTTCGTTCAGGCAAGTAAGCGAGAATGACACGCAGCTAGCGTGAACACGTGAAGTTCAGTCAGCCAAGTCCTGCTATTTTATCACGTGCAGCCACCCTATTCCATGTCCTTCATACAAAATATGAAATTTTGTTTTACTCTTAAAGTAAAAAGAAATATCAAACTGGGTACTTCCGAATATTTTATAGTATTTTTGTACAAAAAAAATCATATGTTCACTCATTCTTTTAACTTAACTTAGCAAAAAAGATTTAAGTATTTAGCGATGGCGGACGGAGTGAGCACCAAGCATCCGTTTTACTCATGAACGCACAGTAAAAGAGGTTTGTTTTTATGCTGAATAGTCCTATTTCTAGTCAATTCATACGATGTAAACAATGGAATGCGAATCTATAGTTAGTTCATAGAGATTCAATAGCGTGTTGATGGAGTGAGCACAATAAATTAATAGTAAATGTTTTAATACGAAACTTGATGATCTGAAATTACAGGCTCCAATTAAATAGAGCTGTAACAAAAAAAAGAACACTGAATGACTCGACCAACTTATTTCAGTATGAAGATATAGCTGACCGCTTGTGTGGACTGAGTGAGCACACGTTTAACTAAATATCTTTCATTCAATCGCATTACAAAAAGAAAACCTTGTTTTTACAATTGTTTTGAACCTTTAACTAAATGATAAATATACATTTAATTAAATCTGGAGCTGCTCACCTGATGGAAACGCAGACTTGGTTTTAGGTATATTTGGCGAGCTCTAAACTATGGGTTGAATGCATCATTGAACCTTCTGACTTTCACACAAGAAATAATAATCCTAATTATCTTATTTTATATGGGTTTGTTCAGGAACGGTAGATAGAGTCAATGATGTTGAGTGTTGTCTTCGTCATGATAAAACCTAATCTTTACAACAGTTTAACCTGTAATCTTGTTAGGTGTTTATAGAAAAAAATATGTACATATTACGTAAACAACATAAAATCCCGGCGCCACCTCACTAGGACGCCTCTTGAATACCACTCATCTAAGGAAGCCATAAGGAAAAACCTAACAGCGAGGATGGAACACTAATGTCCTTATCACCTGGGTTTGCTCTCTGAATCTGAATGATGGGATCGCCGGAAAAATATTGTTTCCCTCTTTTTGATACTATACAATACACATTTAAAGTCAAGCATTACATTAGCACCGTATTGTCCAAGCATTGTCGATGTTTTCTGTAAGAAGTTTAGGGGCAAAGCGGGCCTAAGATGAGCGCCTATTTATCATTTATCGCGGCAATCGATAAATTTGAATCGTCATTTTAATCATATTTAAAAAGGTTTATACAAACTTTTATATACTGATTTGTTTTTAAAGCAATAAGGTTTGCCTTAAAGGTGAAAATAAAGTGGAAAAGCATGTTCAGGAAATAAAATTATTTTATCGACGCGATAAACGGTTTCGAGGCATACATGTTAGGCCTACTGGACAACGCAACAATTTTGTAACGACAACGAATTTTCACTACATTGGGATGTGTCGACAGCCCTTTCAAGTTAAAATCATTCTGTGATGAATAACTACTTGGCCCACTGTTGCATAAACATACGGGTAGATGGCGCTGACGTCACGCGTAATGACGTATCCATAAGAGACCAGAAATTTCGCACGGTTCGGATCGACAGCATGTTAGCTCAATTGAAAGAGCGTTTGGCTCGGTTAGCCAGAAGTTGCAGGTTCGAGTCCCACCCGAGCGCAATTTTTGGTTTCTTAATTCATCTTTAAGAATATATAATATGACACTGTACGTGTTAAAAACATACGAAACCATTGATGGACAGCATAATCTTTTTGTAAAGAAGCGATGTTACTTTGTCTACGGGCCCAGGTTATAAAAACGTATCACATCATTAGAGTATCTTTAATGCTCTTGCGTTTGGTCACTTTAGAATAAAATTGTGACCCTTTATTAGCGCACTGAAAGGCACATAAGTAGATGTATAAGAAGTCTATAGTTTTCAAAATACTGAATCACTATTACAATGTAAGACAAGCTTTTCAAGCGACTACCCTGGAATACGTGTCAGGTAGGCACAGGCCTAAAATTGAAATACAGGGCTTTTTAGCTAATTGCCTGTACGTAATAAGAGCAAAAATTTTAAATATAGGCCCTATGGAGAAACCAGTAATCAGTCTGGATTATTCTGGATCGTTTAAATTTATGATAATGAAAAATAAATTTATAAATCGAACCAGCAATTTATTACAAACAAATGTGTCTAGTCATAGAACTTGGCATTGTCATTGAATACGAGTTAGCGATTTTGATACGAGTATATCTTGATTAGGGACGACAACTTTTGATTACCTTACCTATGAATTAAAACATTTTAGAGCACGTTCACGGCTGGACAGCTTCTTGTCTCGTGTCACCTAAGTGTCTGAAGATGAAAGTCTTTAACCAGTGTGTGTTACCAGAGATAAAGCTCAAGTGGCAATGGGCAGGGCACATAGCTCGAAGAACTGATGGCTGTTGGGGCAGAGAAATTCTAGATGGGAGACCATTCGACCAAAGACGCAACGTAGCACGTCTACCGACAAGATGGACAGACGACCCTGTGAAGGTCGCAGGGTCAAACTGGATACAGACCGCTTGTGATCGGTCGCTGTGAAAAACCGTAGGGGAGGCCTATGTTCAGCAGTGGTCGTCCTTTGGCTGATGATGATGATTTTCAAGCACTATGGCCAGGTCAAGGTAACTACGTATCCTTTGTAGAAATATTATTTTAAATGTTTGCTCCTATTACGGGCAACACGCTGCATAATTAAATGTAAGACGTGTTTGAACATTTTCATCACGTTTTAAACAAGTTCCTCTTATCGTTTAATCGGTAAGGTTAAGTTCGTTACATAATAATACAGTTTTGAGTTGCTGACTACAAAGTAGAGAAAACCACGAGCGTAAAGTAAACATGAGACGACCTCCGTGGTGTAGTGCACGCTGGTTTCAAGGCGTCGCCGCTCCGAGGCCCCGGGTTCGATTCCCGGTTGGGTCAATATAGAAATCAAAATTTTCTATATTGTCTCGGGTCTGGGTGTTGTGGTACCACCGTTGTGTCTGATTTCCATAACACAAGTGTATTAGCTACTTACTTTAGGATCAGGGCAGTGTATGTGATTGGTGTCTAATATAAAACGTCATGTATCAGTAACTACGGATTAAAAAATAAATAAAAGCAATCAAATTAAAAAACCGGCTAAGTGAGAGTCGGACTTGCGCACGGGTTCCGTGCCAAATTTTACTAAACTAAAGGTCCACTTAGTGCCACTTTGCCAAAATACCAAAATGTTTTGTTTACAGCAAAAATAACTTTGTTTTTCATAGCATATGTATGAAGGACAAAGTTATATTTGCGGTTGTTGAATTGTTATTGCGGTTGGAGCCAAAAACTTCATATATTCAACTTAAACAATCCTTCAACAAAACTTCGTAATATGCGAGTCTTTTTGATTAGGCTACCTAATCAGTCCTCTACTTTAAAGTTTACGACCCAAAGAACTCATAGGCTTCATGACCCAAGTCCTTTTAATTGGACTGCAGTCCTACTGTATCACTCATGACTCACAGGACCTGAAAGAACTCAAAGGACTCAAAGAGCTCAAAGGACCGAAATAAACCGAAAGGACTTAGAATAAATCTTACGAATCAAAAAAAATTAGGACTGAAAGAACTAAAAAGACTCTAAAGATCTCAAGACTCAGGACTCGGAAGACTAATTAGTCTTGAGTTCTGCAAAAATAACTTATAGCCGCAAAATGAGGACTAAAAGACTCAGTTCTTTTACAACACTAATTGCCCCTCTCAAATGCTGATTTTTTTGTATGGGAATCGTAAAGCAGTCGGCAGGATACACCTACCTACTATGTTACATATGTGTAATACTAATAGTTTAAGAATAAAGTGGCTGTGACATTCGGACGGACAGATAGACTGAAAGACAGACTTGACGTAGCTATAAGGATTGCGTTATTTGTCATTCGGATTCCGAACCCTAAAAATGACCATTTGATTGCTTAAACTAAATTCAGTTTTGATATTATATGCGCCTTTGTATCTTGTATCAATTGAATAGGAGATTTGGTTTAATCGTGCACTCGAATTTAACTGACAAGTATTATGCGTTATTATTATACTTATATACTTACATTTGGCTCAAGTTAAGGTAATCTAGGTAATTTCGATCCACTATAAAGCCTATACATGCCAATAAAGTTAGTCATAATTTCTTAATTAAAGCCGCTATTAATTAAAATATTATTAAACAACTGTAAAATCGTCGTAAAATTAAATTAATTTCAATATTCATGATGAACATGGATTCTTGCCTTTTTAACTACCTTTTGCTATTTTATTTTACGTTTCGTAGAGTTTAATTAGCATTTGTAATCCATCCTGTTCGACTGAGGGTGAATTCGATCAAACGGGAATAAATGTTAACCTTAGGATGAATCGCTAGATATAGTCTAATAGCCACCATGTCATGTTGCGTGACATAAGAGCTAATTCAGGACTGTCGTACTGAAGCCCGCTTGCACTAGGATTAAATATCCTATGGCAAGCGGGTATAATTTGTAAATACATACATGATATACATAGAAAACACCCAGACCAATACAAACAGACATATTCATGCACACAAATGTTTGTATTGTGCGGGGATCGCACCCGCACCCGCTGCGTAGTAGGCGATTTCTCGACCACTACACCTGACGGGTCGTCAAATGTGTGATTGAAGTCTATATGTCACAATGTTTTGTCGAATTCAAAATTTTTTACAGCTCGATACTTTCCCACGGTATAATACGTAATTTTTTAGTTGACAGGATTTTTACTTTTACACTATACCCACTGCTTTGGTGCAGCATTGATTTGCCGAATAATAATACTGTTCAAGCATTTGTATTTCAATTTTAAACAAAATTATCCTTCGTATAGTACAGTCATAAATCTAACCTAAAGCAGTGTTGACTATTTTAAGATAATAAATATTAAATAATTCACTGATGTTTTATCACTTTTACAATAGATAAAATAAATATGTAAATTTATCAGCGAAGCACTATATAGTATTTCACAATGGCTACATCGTCAGTTAAAGATTTTGTTCAATATTTACTTTCAAATCTGCATAAGCTCCCATTCTTTTTTAAACCTGGCTAACTAATAGCCAACACAAAAAGCATAGTTTTTAGCAGAATGTTTTAAGATACCTCATAAGATCCGAAAGCATTACTTACAGCCATTTCAAAATAAAACATCAGTGTCCACATTATATATTATGCAAGCAGATAATACTTCACATTCGGTTCCACCCATAGAATTCGATTTGTCTCTCGGTTCCTCCCACTTACACTTAGGTCTCCCAACTCTACTGTGCCTAGATTATGTTGAAAATCATATTATTATAATATGCACCTGAGAGTATGATGTGACGTGAGTCACATGCTCCTTTCAAAAAGGGACTTTTTCCACCACTCTCGTTTAGCTAGGATACTGGCTAACATTACTCTACGAAAGCGAAGTTAACAAAACGCGGCGTTTGAAGATTCACGTTTGAAGTGTCCAGGAACCGTTTGTAAGAGACATCAAAAAATAAGTAGGTCACCTAGTTTTAAGTGATAATATTTCAGGGCCGATTCAGCACAATAATATTTTTTTTTGTAGAAAATACTTTGGGTTTTTATACGCTTATTTTTGAGTAATTAAGAGACTGAGGTAATAATTTTTTGGAGATGTCGTTTTTTTATTAATTAAGGTTAAGATTATAGAAAAATAAACATTGGGCTTTGAAATAAGAGAGGCAAAGAAGATGACGTAAATAACTTTTTAAATTGACATGGCACTGTTTCAAAAAATTACATTTTCTTTGTTGGAAAAAATAAAAAATGAAAATCTAGATTTTCCACAAAATAATGACCGTGCCCTATTTACGAGTATGTAATGATTATCAAGACACAGTTGAAATATTATCACTAAAAATGATTTGACCTTATATACCTACTTTCTTAATTAATCATCATTATTATCAAATTCAAGAGCCAGGCTATTGTCGGTCCAAATTAGGGATAGTGTGGTGGTTTCCCTCTTGCCTTCCACACCAAAGTTTAAGAGTCGTTTTGTCACCTCTTAATACCCAACCGCCTTTCCTGTTATACTATACTCGTATCTTCAGCGTGCTACCATTAGCGAATGGTTGAAGAGAATAAGCGATCGCCACGTTCCGTTCATCTTGGCTACCAATCTATTAGCGATTTCGATTCATCTTCGCTCACGCTAACAGATTTGATACGATACTGTGCGTTTGCTCAGGATGCTGATGTTGCTGCTACCCAACACCAGAAGAACGCTTATTTCATGGCGGCGTTTACTCGCCATGGTACAGAATCGTCACTGAATATTGTAGCTTTTAATAGAGAAGTCTATCCCACTAGACTACCCACTATATTCTGGTAACCCTGCTAGTATTTGACGAGTAGTAACCTACAGTCTCAACCCTTTTTAGCTTTAGCTTTTCTTAATTTTGACGTCACTGAATTAAATTATACAACACCCAGTTTTTTCGCGTGGATCAGTTTTTATTACCAGAATTGCTTTTCTAAATCTTAATTATAAATTAGGTACTACTAACGTAAGAAATACATGCTTACCGTAAGGATTATGAATAACGCTATCTCTTCATAAGATTTTTATTCAGTGTTGTAAAAACCATATTTTAGTAAGCCATATTTAACTAACATACGTAAATTGCCTGTTTTTTAGAAATTGTTGAAAAATTACTGAATTTTTAAATAATTTAAAATCTTTGTGCTAAGTTATAGCGTTTCAATCGTTGAAAGATAATGACCATTGCCATTGGTTCTTATTATTTAACAAGGAAATGGTATTATGATCCATTTGCTTGGTTTTGAAGCTTCAAACAGAAGCAAGTCAGCTGATAGTCTTGATGATGCGGTGCAGAAAATATTTGCTGCAATTTCTATAATGATGTTACATTTATGCAAATGACGTTTAACGATAATATTCAAACAAATTCCGTTTTTAATGATCTGTATATTACTTCTAATTGGCAATTCGACGTGTTTTGTGGTGGTCTGTTTCTTCCTCTTTTACTGAAGAGTGTCATTATGAATAATGATCGGTATTCAATTCCTGGGTAAGGAGCTGTAAAGAATTTTGCGACGCGATTACACGTGCATAGGCGTATTTGTAGTATTAATGACGTAGGTAGTTACTTATTACCTCATTTTGTTTTAATTGGCACAAGCTCATAGTGTAAAAAGCAAATGAGCTGCCGATATTTCGGCACCGTTGCAAGCGCCATGATCACGGAGTAACTCTTGAGAACTGTGTTAACTCGATTAATAACAAACAAGAAAAAACTAAGACATGCAAAAACGAAACCATTTCCTTGCGGCAAGGAGGCTTTGATGGTGGCTGGCAATTCCTGGGTAAAACTGGCTGATTCCTAGCTCAAAGGCTAGCCTATCCAACGTGGCAACGCAGCCAGCATAAGAGAACTTGCGGGTGGGTTGTTATTGGCAGACATATCGGTGTACACTCCTTTGAAGTCCTTTATTACGCTCGCCGCCGCACTATTTTCTCGCATCTGTTCTCGGCGCACTACAATAACAGTTATGTAGGTATGTAAAACTGCACTATGTTTATTAGCGCGTAGGCTGCGTCTCTTCATCAATTTTGCTAGATTGCTCTCTCGACATCCAAAGGAAACATTTATACAAAAAAATAATTTAAAATTTAACAATCGTTTGAAGATGAGGGAAACCAATTTATAATTTATATTAGTTTTAATAGTGTTTTACCTAAACAAACTTAATATTCTAGATGATACTTGTAAAAAGCGTGTCAGACAAGGATTCAAGCTCCGTATAACACTATCCGGGCGAAGGTATGCCTAAACCACTCGGCCTCCGACAAATGGCAAACCTGTTGAATTTTGCAAGTGCTTTAATTAACTTTGCTATATATACGCCCGGATAACGTAAGATACAGGGTTTGATTCCTTGTCTGACACTGTTACGTTTTACAAGTGCAATGTATAATATTAAATATAGTTTCCAAAGTGACAAAATACTATAAAAACAAATATAAATTGCAAGCTCGTAGTGTTAATTATTTTGATTTACTAGTATAAGGTTGTATCAGGTGAAAAAATACAGTTTTTTTCTCTTTCATAGGTATCATCTCTCCATATACACACATTTCTTAGGGATCTGTAAATTGAAAATTTCGAAATGACTCCATGGAGTGTTTTTTAAAAGATCAAACTAGGAGTTTTTGAGATATAGTATATTTTCAACAACCGCAAATAAAACTTTGTCTTTCATACAAATAATACGAAAAACACAGTTATTTTTGCTATATACAAAATACTATGGTACTTTAGCTAAGTGGAAGTGGCTAGTAAGTGGAATGCCTTATTTAGTTTAAGTTCGCACGAAAACGTCAGTACCTGAGTTGGACTCGAACTTGGCCTGTTTTATCCGAGTTATTGATTTATTTGTGCTTTCCCTCTAGAACAATTGTTATATTAAGTTGTTTGTTTAAAACTAAATTAAATCATAAACCTGAATATTTTTCCTGTTTTTGTAAAGTATAGATATGAAATGTTAATTTTAAACTATTACGATACATACGATCAAAATAAAACTGCATTAGAGTAGGCACACTGTTTTCCTTTTAAAAACTTAAGCCTGTCTATCATAGAAATTTAATAATAACTCTAAAATATGTAAAACGTTTCGTGCTGCCAACCCATCCTTTACAATTGTGACAGACGGCAATTTTTTATTGCACCATTATTATCAGGAAATAGGGTCTGTTTCAGCCATTATAATTTATGCAAAACCGATATTCTATTGTTTTAAAAGAACAAAAAATGTATTACACGCTAAGCCTTCGAGCTAGGAATCAGCCTAATTTATTATTTTAAAATAAATTGCTGAATTTTTTCCAAACAGTTTTTTCATGGTTGATATTTTAATATTATTGTAGGTAAATGGAAAGTTATCGAAAACTACTTATTTTACTTAAACGTCGATACGAAATTAAAAATTATCTGTTAGAAGAGTTAGAAGGTGAAGAGTTGCCTCTTACAGCGTAAATGACCGTTATCTAAGAATTGATTCGAAGAAAATAAGTTCCTGTCAACCAACTCGATTCACCGTATTAGTTTTTAAGTTTTTTCAAAGGCTAATAGATCTTATAAATAGGGCCAATGTTGCGACGTGTATAAGTGCTAGCAATGGCCTATGTACATTTTTTTAAATCAGTTATGACGATGAATTCGTCTGTTAAAGCAGTTTAGTATTTATGAAGTATTAAAACTGGAAGTGGACGGCGTACGAGTCCAATTTTTTAGAAAACTTGTAAATCGATGTACAGTTTAGTCATATGGCACACGCATACGAGGACTCACAACATATTTTTCGACTTGAAGTACCTAAAAATCTTCTGTAGGAAAGGGAAATATAACTGTCAGTTTGTAGTTTCAAAAACTAAATAACACATAAACATTCGATTGCGAGTTTAACCGTTTTACCTAAAAAAAACAGTAAAATATCTAAACCTAAAAAACTGTCGCACGAACAAAATGTATATACATAGAAATCGTGATCCTGAGAAACCAAAAACTATTTTTTTCTTCGACAAAGAAAATTTGATCGGTGAACTTTTCGTATACGATTTTCACGAGAATTACTCCCTGGTATTTGAACTTTTTTCGTGTGGAAATTCGTTTGCGACTTTAACCGTTTCACCTGAAAAAAATAAGTAAAATATTTACACGTTGAAAAAACTATCGCACTAACCGAAATGCATCAAAATCGTGACCCTGAGAAACCAGAAACAATTTTTTCTCCGGCAGTGAAAATTCGATCGGTGAACTTTTTTCGTATTGCACGAGAAGCAGCCCCCAGGGAAAAGGTCTTCCTCCCATTCCTCACTCTTCACGACTTGAGTCACGCCATCGTCCGGTGCACATTTTAGGACGCTTAAGCTTACAGCGTTATAATTTAATCTTTTACATATACGATATGTAAAAAAAACTGCGGACCCGAAAGGGTCATAAAATTGCTTTAATAACATAACCAAAACAAGTATTAATATTACGTAATTTACGAAAACTTTTTTTTTATCGATTTCCAAAGTCAACAAGTTTAGCATCTATTTACCCTATAACGGGGGAATTTTCAAAATAAGTTATAATATCACTCCTGTCGCGCTACCTGCGAGTGCCGGCGCAACTCCGCGCCTCCCGCGCGCCCCTTCAACCCCCCCTCGGGTTGTGTATGTATGCTTTTTTAATGTAGTGAAATTTGTGATTTTTTTCTTGGGTATTTTTTTCTCTAATGTTTCATGAAAATGATGACAGAAACAGAACATTATCTCGATACCTAATAATCCCTTAATGGGTCGGACAGGGCTTTTTTACACACTGTATATATATCCATTTGTATTTTTCTTATTTTAACACGAGTATGGGTATAATCAATCCGTACAAGAATGTTTGAATGGCCATTTAGTTTTGACAGACACTAAATAATGATTTGATGACGTGATCATATGAATGGTTCGCCATAGCTGTATAAGGCGCTTATAATGTCCCACAATTATGTCTTTGTTAAAACCTATTGTCTCTTATTACTTGGGCTAAATAGTTTGAGTAGTCACTTCAAGAAATGATTTGAAACTGTTAGTTTTCGTTAGCATAAATATTTTTTGCAAAAATTTGCATAGATTTTCAGATAGTTTCATGTTTTTTTTTTCAGATTGCTTTTTGAATGAATTAGAATAGAGTTTAAGAAATCTATTTAGTTAATTACTATGCTACCAAACCTAGTTTAATTAAGTGAACTTATTTGGTTTTGTATCCCGTAAGAGTATTAAGGGGCATACATTGTTTTGTAGAGGATTCTAATATCATTTCCATAAATGAAAGAATAGCCTACTCGTGTTGGACATTAAATAAAAACTTGTAATTTATGAAGTGTACAAAAGATTTTTTGTAAAGAAGTAAATTTTTAAGCATTTTTGTAGGACGCCATTAGCGTCAATTCCACGAGGGTTCGACACTTGCTGACAAGAGATAAAGAGACAACAAAGTGGCGTTTGTGAGTCCATCGGTCGCAAACTACATTTGCCTTTTATAGCCCTAAAGTTGCCTTTTCCAAATGACATTTATAATATTAAGTTCTTATAGTGACATTAACTTTAAAAAAAGTATAAACCGACTTCGAAACCGAAATGCACTAAAAAGTCTTAAGTAAACTCTTGACTATTGAAAGGAAAGGAACCCATGTTAGGCAAACAATTTCTTTTTGGAGTCGGTGCTGTGATAGTTGATGCTTGATGGTCAAAGTGATGGCACCGACTTTACTTTGTTTACTTTTTTTATTTTGGTTTTGATGTCGGTTTTTACTTTTTTTAAAGTTAATTTTATTTCTTCATTTTTAGAGATTACAGGAGAATGGGGGGGGGGGGGGGAGCACCTTATGACTCTGTTTTTAAGAAGCTACATACTACATATTATAAGTTCTTTCATTATAATTACTGAACTCCTAAGCGTTAAGGAGTTCCACCATCAGCATAGCCCCACAAGATGTTGACTATTAGACGTAACAACACATCAACATTAAGATTCAAGTAAAGAAACACTATACGTGCCTTTAAAATTTGAGGGTTTCTCTCGATTACAAGATCCCATCATCAGATCCCAAATTGAAAAAAAATGGGACCAACTAGAAGGTATACCCTAACTATACCTTCTAAGTAGGCAATTTTTTTTCGAATCGGTCGACAAACGACTGAGATATGAGGTAACATAGATACAAAAAAAAACATGCAGTGGAATTGATAACCTCCCCCTTTTTTGAAGTCGGTTAAAAATAATGTTTTGTTGATGAACGAAAATACAATTACAAATCGGCTTCCTTCACATTAGATTGTTAAATATTTCTAAAAATAATTATTTTAGATGTTTAGAGGAGTAATCTCGCGACATTGTTGAGCTAAGCAGTATAGATATGCGTTTAAACTAATTGCCAATGTATTAGTACAAGCGCAAAAATAAGATACAGGGTTCGATTCCTTGTCTGACACAGTTGCTTTTTACAAGTGGAATTTATCTTGATAGCCAGGAGTAGACTGCCACTTTCATCTGGTACGTTTAGATACGTTTGATGTAGGTAGTGGTTAGAGCTATCGCGGGTTCAAATCCCGCACGGGGCAAATGTTCGTGAACAAAAATGTTTTGAACCCAAGTCATGGATGTTGATATGTAATCAAGAATTTAAGGGAGATGTCTCCGTCATAATCGTTGTCTGGTATTCGTAACACAAGGAAGAAAATTCCTTACTTTAAAACCAGGACAATTGGTGTGTTGTCTGGGGCATATTTTTATAGCGGTCCCTTGCAACTTCGTTCGCGCATTTTAAGTCTCCTCCCTCTTCAGCTTTATAATATTAACATAGATTTATTAGCATTTAATTATGTATTTCGTAGTTATGCAAGTATTATTGCAATAATAAAGGCCGGTAAAAGGAGCAACAATTATACACACACGCACATACACGCCACAACCTGTGTATTATGGTATGTATATAATAATATTGTAGGACATTATAATATTTTGTTGCGTTTTTAAGTTGTATTTTACTATATTCTCCTGCACTTACAAAAATCTTTCTGCGTGGCCTAAAAGTACCTATGACTAGGAGAGAATGCGTTTAGCCTTAAGTCCATCTTTTGTACACCATTATTTGTGCAATAAAGTTTATAATTAAATTAGCATCACAGACAGCGATACGATCATAAACTCCCTGAAATATAAATTCATAATTTTACTCATGTGAACGCCAAACAATTAACAAGTTCACGACTCCTGAATTAGTTAAATCCCTAACTAGGCCTCTAAAGTTGCTTCACATGGTTCCATTGTATTTAAGATCCTACTATGAACAAACAAGATGTCTTTATTTTGGTCTCGTTCGCACATACAGTAATGCTAGCATGAATGACAAGGATGAATAGAATAGAAAATATACTAATTGTTGTTCAGACTAGAGTATCCGCTGATAATTGTTTGCAAGAGTCGTTATCTCCGATTGGAAATCGATGCTACAAGTATGCGAGGAATGGTACCTTCTTGCCTCATTGGATTGTTGTATAGGTCCTGTGGAAATAGCTGAATTGTTATCCGCGTTGCTTACCTGATAGTTTGAATAAATTATGTCTTTGTGGTATTGATTTAGACCATACTTCTTTTTTGTTCACTACAAGTTATAATCTCAAGATACAGTAAACTTTTTCTGCATGGAAGGGAACGTCAATTAATATTTGAGTGATGGTAGTTTTATTTTTCTTAACTATGTAATGACAAATAACACCTTAATCTTGTATGTGATCATGGATGTTTTAAATAAATGTTCCCGCAAAATTCATCCGTAAAGTGTTTTTTCAATATAGCTACGTACGTATATAATACTAAGATATTTTATGTTTGTTTGAACACATTAACCTCCGTTAATATATTTTTGAAGCACTTGCATCAAGATGGCGTAATAAATTAATTCTGTAATGGCCGATTTTCCAATGATAATATAATTCCAAAAAGAAGCTATTTCTAAAAACGTAAAATTCTATTTTTAGCGCGATTACCATTGATTTTTAATTAGTTTTCGAACGGAAATCACACGTCATGTTCCAACGATTGATTCAAAAATATGGTCTCTGGTCTGATTAGAAAAATCATTTGTATTATGTATCGGGGAAAGTTAAATGAATAAGTAGTTTAATGGCTCTATACTGTAAAACATTACTTACGACCAATGAGGAAAAAGCCTCTACTATTTTTATAAAAACAATCTGTTAGCAGTATAAATCTACAAATTATTTTCGTGAAAACACGATTCAAGTGAAATCTCACTCATATAATAAAAGCCATTTCATTGAACAGCATAAAGTTTATTATTTAAACCTCCTTATTACTCGCACAAAGTTAAGTCATACGAGTTACCAAACAGACTTTATCTAAAGAAAAGTGGAAACTATAGTACAACGGTGCGTGATACATAAAATGATCTGCCGACCGACGCAGACGCAGCCTAACGATTGGCTCGATTGTGCCATTTTTTATCGATTCTCATGGAAAACAAACAATGGCATGACATACCAGGAGAGCAAGGTGAGCGTAGTCTGTCGACGCTTGAACATCCGTAAGAAAAACTGTAACAGTTTACGTGCAGGAGAAATGTGAACACGTGCTTCTGTTAAATCGCGAGTGCGCGAGAACCATTCCAGCAGTGCCGTCCACTCGGGCCCGAGTGTTTAAGGCGATATCTTTTTCATATATAGCACTCGGACCCGAGTGCTTGGCCTCGAGCACGCTTTGCTAAGTTAATAATTTAATAAAATTATAATGGCAAAAATAATTTTAAAAGATTTTTAAGTACATAACGCGTAAAGTTGCGGTTTCCTGGGTTACTTTTCGTATTTATTTAAAGCAGTAAATGTGTTAAATTATTATATTTATATATATATATTTATTTAACATTGCATTTACTGATCAGAGGATCTGCGGTAACACCTAAGACGGATGGATATATGATTTTTATCCCTCTATCACTTCTTTTGCGCCGCCTGTATTTCCTCTATAGGTAGGTAGTAGTAGGTAGAGAATGCTATAAGCATTAAGTTCGCCATATGTAGCTTTTTTGTGCATGAAGTGTTTTAAATAAATATTTTTTGTAGCTAAAACTTTCTAATATTTTCTTGTAGTCAATAAAGAGAGTAAAAGTTTAAAAGAAATCTTTTTGTGTAGAAAACGAGATAAAGATACTGCATTTTAAACTTCAGAAAGTACAATCCTCATGTTCAGTTGTCTGTTTCCTAAAATACGTGAGGTCTAAATCTAAATGGTTATATAAATCGTAATATTTAATGATTATTGCTGGAAGTAGTATCGTTGACTCTACATTTTTTTGAATAATAATAACCCACAAAACTATTGGATTATAAGATGACTAGCGGCCCCCCTCAACTTTTTCCGCACGTTTTGAGTTTGCTGCCTCCCCTCTCGTCGCAGCGTGATGTTCTATAGCCTGAAGCCTATTTAAATAAATAAGCTATCCAACACAAAAAAATACTTGTTCCTTAGATTAGCGCGTACAAATAACTCTTCAGCTTTATAATATTAGTAAATATATTTTAGTGTAAGCTTGTCTGGCTGTTGTACGTACGTAGAATAGATTAGAGTTACTTCGTCATATGATTTGTGATATGTTTAGAGAAAATATAACTATACCTACGATGATAAAGCAACCGATACACTTACGGGTTTTCATGACCAAACTGGGGGAATTTATAGCAAATCATAGCATTAATCACGTTTTTCCATAACTTGTAGTTATTGCTCCAATTTCCCTTTAATCACTGACTAAACCTTTACGTAAACTCAAGCCATAGTTGTGATCGGTCTAGGTATAGCTCCGGGTATGGTAGTCTCGACATAGTTCCCTGTAAAACCACCAGGTTGCGCTCGTAAAACGCCGAGACAAAATTGATGTTTTCGTGTCTTCATTGATTGAGTATAATTTCTGAATGTAGCTTAAAAAATATAAATACTTTTTAAGAACTATTAACGATAGGATGCAGCAGAAAATTGAAATTGTCTACACGAAATATCAATTTTGCTTCAGACTTCGGCCGCAGGGTGTCATTAATTGAATATTATTGAGGATTGTTTACGATTCATCATGTATCTGCCATAGTTTTCCTTAACCTTCGAATATCAGAAATGTTTATGGGAAATAAATTATTATTTTAACTATACTTTAAATTGATTTATATGTAATTGTATTCGTTGTCGTTAAAAACAACTAAAAAGGCTCATTGGAATTCTTTCTCAGCTTTAGAAGATAGGTTCTAAACACTTTGACTGCCTTAAAATTTAGTAACGTAGGGATGTTTTTTTTTTTTTCTTGCCAAACCCATCGTGTGGAGTATCGTTGAATAAATCTTTTAAAATGATTGTGAGTATTCTAACATAAGTGTCTTTTTCACGTAACATTCAGTTTTCAATGGCAAGTTTTTGTTTGATTCTAATGTCCCTACCCTCTTCCTACGAGGGTCAAACTGAAAGTTCTTAGAAAATCAAAAAGTGATTACATTAGCCAGTTATTAGTTTTATTATATCTTTTCAAAATATTGTCCATTGACGTCAATACACCGCTGCATGCGATGGAACCACTGGGAAAAGCACTTTGCCCACTCGTCCTTAGGGGTCTCTTCAATGGCATCGCGATACGCAGCCACCGCTTCTTCAGCATTCATAAACCGCTTTCCTTTAAGATTTTCTTTAATTTTTGGAAATAAATAAAAATCACAAGGCGCGAGGTCGGGGCTATACGGCGGGTGACCCAGTAATTCAACGTTTGATGTCGCCAAATAGTCGATCGTTCGCTTGGCGGTGTGCGACGAGGCGTTGTCGTGGTGAAGGAGGATCCTACTGCGAGGTCGTTTCTCTCGAACTTTTTCCAAGACAAGTGGCAAACAATTGGTAGTGTACCATTCTGCAGAAACTGTTTTTTGATCCTCTAACACAATTGTTGCGAAATGACCTATCCTTCCAAAGAACGAGGCCACCATTTTTTTTCCCGCACTTCGATCTCTCTTCACTTTAGTTGGCAACTCCTCGAAAGGAAACACCCACTGAGCAGATTGTCTTTTGGTTTCAGGATCATAACAGTAAATCCAGCTTTCGTCACCTGTTAGTATGTCGAACACAGCATTTGAGTCACCTCCGTTAAATCTTTCAATCATTTTACGGCACCAATCCACACGATGGAGTTTTTGAGCCTTAGTCAAATTATGAGGTATCCACCGGGCGCAAAGCTTCCTGACCGCTAAATGTTCGTGGAGGATTTTGTGCACTTGACTCATACCGATGCCTAAGCTTGTCCGAATCTGCTGATAGGTCACTCTTTTGTCAGTCTCTATCATACGCCGCACAACACAGATGTTATTTTCAGTCGTCGCCGTAGAAGGCCGTCCCTCACGTGCATCATCAGTGAGATTAGTGCGACCACGTTTAAACTCATTAAACCAGTTGTAAACAGTCGCACGAGATGGGGCTTCATCGTGAAAGGCCAATCGTAGTCTATCATAACTTTCTTGTTGACTTAAATGACATCGAAAGTCATAAAAAATCATTGCACGAAAATTTTCTCGTGTTAAATTCATGTTGACGTGACACAGACAATTTTCAATTTGCCGCCAAATCGTAAAACAAATGACAAATGAATGAAATATATACTCAGTAATATTGGCAAAGAGTTCTATTTTCAAATTTTAGAATACTTTTTTTATTATATTGTTTATAAGTGGCCAGTTCTAAGAACTTTCAGTTTGACCCTCGTACTAAACGGTAGTAGGTGGATACGTAAAAAAATTTACAGCACTAGCATATACAATGAATTTAAACGAAAAACTATCACTGCTATGATAAGTAAACAAATGACAGAGTTGTGGTCCATAAACTTAAAGCGAAATATTTTTAATGTAAATTTTCGTTGTTTTTTTTTTGCTCCAAAACGCGTTAAGATATGAAACTGAAACTGTAGTTAAATATTGGTATTGGATGTCTATTTAGCTGTAAACAAATCAAAATTGCGAGTCATCGTCATCGTCAACAGAAACAACCGGTTTTATCTCAAAATTTCGAAATCTTTGTTGAATAAACATCAATCGAATGCTTGTTATAAGGCAATCTTTAGCATGTTTTACAGGTGATTTTTATGGCAATAAAAATACTTACATGCATAGTAGGTACGGAATCCTTCGTGCGCGAGTTTTACTCGCACTTGGACGGTTTTTTTTAAAACTTCATGCACAAACATACGGTACGTATGGAGGACTTAATGCTTAAAGCATTCCCTACCACTCAACCATAGGTCTTTACAGAGAAAATACAGGCGGCGCAATCGAGCAGTACAGTACTTTTAAAGTTATTAAAGGATTTCAACCAACATTCTAGAATTTCATAATTTAAGTGCGGCAATCTCAAGTGTTCTCAAGCGTTGTGTTGCAAAATGCATTTTATCATTAAAAGGCCGGTAGTTACATGTCCTCTAGTTAATGCTCTAGTTAAGTGAGTGTTTTCATTTACCAATGAAAGTTGAAGTGGTTTCATGTAGGACACAAACAATCGTGAAGAGCTGAAGAGTGTGTTTCAGTTATATTTTGAAATAATTACAAAAATTTGACGAAGAGAGATTGAAACAGCTTAAATTTAAAACTTTAAGCGTACCGTTTTTGAATGCAGTACGGGAATTATCTCGTACTGCATTCAAAAATCTAATTATGTGTAGATACGAGTACATAAAGACCGCCTTTTCCAACTAGAAGTATAGACTTTTCATTTAATTATTAAGTACCTATTGTAAGTCATAAGCAAAGGATCAAAACCTAACTTAAAATTAATCTGTATGTACGAGTAAGTAGAGTTCCTAACTACTTATTCTCCAACTTTTCTTTTTCTCATTGGATTTTCTTCATAATATTCGGTTCTTTGCTCTTAAGAGTTTACTTTACTTCAGATGAAAATAAGCAGAAATTGATTTCACAATTTTTTGTTTACTTCAGTTAAATATGACATGTGCATAATTAGATACCGGGTGAACGAGGTTCGCTTATCACTTATTGAAATCAATTCTCAATACATTGATATATCACATTAAGTACCCAGTTTAAGGTCAAATCGCATTGCGAATAGGAATACCTAGTCATGGTAATGACTTACTTTGGATTTCAAGTCTTTCCAGTTTTTCTTCGGCCCTCTGAGCTAACTCCACTGGACTCTCGATATGGTAGAAAATACTAGCTCCAACCAATAAATATACTATGTGGAGCGCAAGCATGCACGCCAGCTGCTTCTTGGACATCATCTTGACTAGTTATTTAAATCACTTATCACAGTTCAAAGTCAAAAAACACAGAAAAAGAATAAAATCACTGTTAAAATCACAGAATCCATATCGTCCAATTCGAAAAAAGAAATTGGAGGAATACCGTCCTCGGGTCCGGCGTTCTACTTTTGAAACACATGACGGTGCATCGATGATTTTTTAATTAAGCGCACTGGCCGGTGAGAAAATTGCGAATAAAAAAAACAAGGTTACACGGACACCATGATGACACTTCCCGATAATGGACGTTCGTCTTGAACGGTTGGTTCGATCGAATGATTTTCCTAGATGCGCGGGCGCGCGAATCGTACGCGACCGGCGGTGTCGTCCTTTTTTTATAGCAAGCTCTAAATATTTGAGTGACAACGAGACGCATTAAGTCGTCGTAAAGGATAATATGTAAGGTTATTGCTGGCATAGTATATTCACTGAGCGTCTGACGTACGGTAATGCTAACACCGGGGAAAGATTCGTTTTACGACTAGGGATTAACGTGGATTCACTTTTTGATAAAATCTCCGCGAGAGTTACATCACTAGCTGATAATTTTCAGCAACAATTGAATCTAATGTTTTGACGGTTTTCTACTTTAGATAATTGTTTCGTGCGTACTGTAGTGTTTGTTTATAGTCACCAATGATTTCGTTCTCAGATTCAGATTCAGATTCAGATTTATTTATTTACATGAAAACACTTACATTTGGTTGGTAATTAAAAATAATATATAGTTCAACATATCTCGCCACAATTATGGCATGTAAAATATTGCTTTAGAATGTTTTTAACACTCACAGTGTCGTATTTTATATTCATAAAGATGAAATAAGAAACCAAAAATTTTGCGCACCGGTGGGACTTGAACCAGCAACCTTTTGGCAGACCGGGCCAAACGCTCTTACCAATTGAGCTAACGTGCTGTCAGTCCGATCCTGCGAAACTTGTGGTTTCTTATGAAAACGTCAGTTGCGTGACGCTTAGCGCCATCTAGCCGTCTGTTTATGAAACAGATGGCCCAAGCAGTTATTCTTTACAGAATAAATTCAACTTGGAAATTGATGTCGCTACGCTATCCAATGCTTTAGAATGTTTTTAACACTCCCAGTATCATATTTTATATTCATAAAGATGAAATAAGAAACCAAAAATTTTGCGCACGGGCGGGACTTGAACCAGCAACCTTTTGGCAGACCGGGCCAAACGCTCTTACCAATTGAGCTAACGTGCTGTCAGTCCGATCCTGCGAAATTTCGCAATTCGAATCGAATTTCGAATGTAAAATAATTTTTATAAGATAACGTTCATTATTAAATAAAATTACACATGACTATTACATTCTAATGATAAATTATAATTATTAATAATCTATTTAAAAAAATCCTTAATGCTATAGAAGTTATTATTTAAAATCCATGAATATAACTGGCCTTTGAAGAGGCTTGGCCTTAATGCTTTTATATTATCTGGTATCTTATTGCAGATTTTAAGGCACATATTTTTACATTTCTTTCTATTCAATGCTGTTCTTGGTGCAAAGTTTAAAACGAGCCTATTGGGATTCCTCTTATTACGAAGGTAGACATCAGATGCTCTCAGCTAAATTGGGTATCTTAAAATAAAGATATTGCGAAAAAGAAGAGCACCTTAACAATATTTCTTAGTCATGAAGTCTTGTTTCAACTTCTAATGCCAGAAATCGCCAAAATGGGATTTGTATTCCCCGTGTCAGTAGTTTGACTCTCAATAATTGCAGCTTTACTTAATGCGAAAGTTATTGTAGTCTTTTAAACAAAGTGATTTAGTATTATTACGTCAAAACATGTATCCTATTCGTATGATGTAAAACCATCAATTTCTCGAATTCCTTTGTCTTTGGCACTGTCGTAAGTATCAGAATACCTACATTAATAAAATAAAAAAAGTTTATATTATCTTAGCCCCTGTCTCTTGTATCATATAATTACTTGAATAACATAACACAACTGTTATGGTAGTCGTAAGATGCACATATTATTTTTATCTTGTCACTACTTAATATAATTCAATCATAAAAAATCAATAAAACCTTTTCTATTGTGCAATTTTAATGTCTATTGTTTTCAGTTGGCATCATTATAATCTTAATGTTACGGATGTTGTTATTGTTTTTATTATTTTGTTATATATTTATGTCGTTAATAATGTTAGAAGTTAATTTGATTAGTAAGGAGGTGACACACTAATCTAGTTTAAACAGAGCATATTTTTTATTTATTTGAGATGGGGTTGCTCTTGTCTCTAAACTATACCGGACGAGGCATAGACAGGGACGACGATGAAGCGAGCTCGCCCAGAAGAAGCCTGTTTATTCTTTTTTTGGAAATAATAGGGTTGTAGACTGTTGGAACCACAGATGTGGGGAGAGTTCCACTCTTTTGCTGTGCGTGTTATGAAAGTTGATGAGAAGCGCTTTGCTCGAGTCAGTGGAACAAGAAAAGAGTTACTACAGTAACATAGAGTTTATAATAGCAAAAGTATGTTTCAGGGTATAAAGTTACACCCTGAGAATAACAGCGGTATATTCCGTAACATGAGCAAAGCTTCAGAGTAAGATATTATTTGAAGAATATACAAATACTGTTTTCATTATTAATGAGCCGTAATGATTGATAGCGTAGATGTCAAAAATAAGTTGGTTTAAAAAAATGTAGCCTTTAAAAGTTGTAATATTTTTGTAAACTTTGTCAGATACGCATCTGGGAAGATAATAATAATAACTGAAATACAACGTGAAATTCCTCTCCAGTAAGAAGTATAGGTAAGGCTAACACTCTCTTAAAAAAGAAGACTATTGTATGTTACTTATGTATTGTATCATAACAATAATGAGGCTCTTTAAACTTGTCAGGGGATTATTAGTCTAAAAAAATAGTTTAAATCTTTGTTTTATTTCGTATTAATGGTGTGGTTCAGTAACCTTCCATAGGGTGCATACATTTTAAGTAACGTTTATTTTTATTAATTTTATAAAAACATATGTATCGAAATGCTAATTATATATAAAACATAGTAGGGTAGTAAGCGAAAGGAGGTTTAATTTTTAAAAAAATATTTTTTACTTCATATTTTTTTGTTATTTCCCATAACTCAAAAATTACTGGATCGATTTTGATGAAACTTACACTGTACCCTTAGTTGAAATATACCTAATAGAAATAACTAAAACATCACGCAATGGCATCCTGTTACAAATAATTTAGCACACGTCTTTGGAAGCCTTAGTAGATCAATATACTCAAATATTATCTAATACTAACGATATTACATACACACAAGTCGAATTGAATACCTCCTTCTCAGTCAGTTAAATAAAGGTGTACTTTTCCATTGGCGTAATTGATAATAAACAATTGAAATACATGAACCGGATTAACTGAGTACTGAAACAATACAATATTTTGCTTTAGCATTTACGATATTTATGGAAATATTTATGTAATTAACATAGCGTCAATATGGGCATACATTGTACCGCCCCCATCGATGGCAAATATGCGGCAAAAAAGTAAAATACGTGCCTGCCTACTTTTATTTATGTTTTCGTCTCACACAACGAGTAGACATACGTTAAATAATAGGAATATTAATTCAACTAAGGGCTGATTTTCTAATGGTCAGATTAATCTTATCAGACTGATAATTTATAATGCGACAGATTAAAAAAAATGACAGTTATATATGATTGCTGACAGTTAGGTGACGTTTTCAAATTAGCCATATTGTATTTTGTTCGACTAATATTCCTTATCTGACTATTGAAAAATCAGCCCTAAATAGTATGTAAAAAGCATAAAATTATTATCCCTTTGGAATAGAACGACAAAAGCAAGATGTCACTAGCAGCAAACTGTGTGATAAAAAGAGATGGGTTACAGAACCTTTTTTGTCAGATGTCAAACAGTTGACCGCCCTGCAAAAGCTCGCTGAAAATTACGTGCATTTGATTTTTTATATTTAAAAGTGAAATTGTGCATATTTTGGAGAAATAATGCGTCTGAAACAGGGTGACTTGATCGGTGATTGATTGTTATGCATTACAGCGGCATAACCCCAACAAATAATCATTTAACAGGTAGATTAGTCCAAATCGAAGCCTCTTAATATACGACTTATATTTACAAATGCGCTTCAAATTTAAAGTACGCAGTTTATTTTTCTATTCTACAAACGTTAATTTACGTAAAAAATAAAGACAGAATAACACAGGGAATGTATATCGACGAATATTTTGTATAATGAAACTAGCGGTCCCCCGCGACTTCGTCCGCGCGTTTTGAGTTTGCTCCCTCCCCTCCCGTCGCAGCGTGATGTTTTATACCCTAAAACCTTTCTCGATAAATAAGCTATCCAAAACAGAAATATTTTTTCAAATCGGTCCAGCAGTTCCTGAGATAAGCGCGTTCAAACAAACAAACAAACAAACAAACAAACAAACAAACAAACTCTTCAGCTTTATAATATTAGTATAGATTAGCGCAAGCGCACGTCGTACTTAAGCTGCGAACATTATTTTGGTGCGGAGTTATGTTAAAACTGTGTTAGCTCCTAAGATATTTATTGAATTTAAATGATATAAAGGGCAACTTTGTTCTAAATGAAATGCTCGTGATGATAAATGTATTTATATTTTGATAAGAATAAATACCTGTGTGTATAATACACCTCTAAAAATAATGCATTATTTTTTTACAAATTTATTAACATAAAAAAGGTTGTATTAAGTCAACCATAAAAGATAGACATATGCTGTCGCGGACTTTTTTATAGAACTTTTAATGCTGAACAATCCTGTCATACATAATTTTTGTGTATCTTAAGCGGTTTCCGCAGCGTATGCAGCGGAAGCTCTCAAAAGGAATATCTTTCTCCCGTTTTCGCAACAGTTTTCATTGCTGCTGTGGTCTTATGAGTCGTATCTTTATGTTATATAGCCTAAAGCCTTCCTCGATAAATGGACTATCCAACGTAAAAATATTTTTTTCAAATCGGGCCAGTAGTTTTTGAGATTATCGCGTTCAAACAAACAAACAAACAAACAAACTCTTCAGCTTTATAATATTAGTAGAGATAACATTTAGTTTTACACTAGAGCTGCATGTTTAATATGTTGTGTCGACTGTTTATCATGCAGTAAACCACTATATTTAACTTAGGAACATTGTTATAAATCACCTGATCAAAAGGTTATCTCATATAAAGCTACAAATGTTACTTACTTACGTTAGTTACTGACATCTTAAATCGGTTTCGTTTGACAGCTTTTACTTGTCCTTCTATTCCGATAGGAATATTAATTTTATGGTAAAAAGCTGTATTGTTGTCAATCAAATTCTGTAATCTTTTGCAATCCACAAAGGATACAGCGGGGCATTCCCAACACAAGTACCTATCATAAGATTACTTAAAGGGAAGTCTCAGCAATATTTTGTAACAAAGAATACCGCAATAAACGCATTTATTTTATATTAAAAATAAAAAAAAACAGGTTAACTCTATCTGTACAAAGTATGTATAAGACAGTAACAGAATTCTAACTCGTGCATTACTTAACTTTTGGTACACACACTCGCCGGTCGCACTAGGGATGTCAACTTTGGCTTAAACACAAAAGAACTATCGTAGTCGTCGCACTCACATCTAGATGTCGAAACGACTAGTCTTTTGAGGTTTTGTTGAGAATAAAATAGAGGAAATAATGTTATAAACCAGAAAATTAATAAGTTTAAGACGCAATTTATTTTTACTTCTACGTTTTAGACTAGGGTCCCTATTTGTGAATCACCCGCTTTGATATGGCGTGTGATTTTTGTCAACAAATATCACACGAAATATAGACGTATAGACTCACCAAATTTATCTTTTTTCAAATCCCTACTGTGTGGATTTTAATTAATTTTCCTTCCAAAATTAGACTACAATCAATGAATACCACACGCCATCTTGACGCGAGTGGTTCAAAAATAGAGCTCCTGTGCGAGTATTGCGATGCAGTTTTGATAGGTAAGCGGCTCCGCTTTACTGTCAAATCAGCAATTCTAGATTTAGATATAATATTATTATAAAAAAACTACATAAATATTGATATTTGAACCATTGGAGTATAATTATAATATTAATATATTGGTAATATTCGTTTACACTGAGTCGCAATCGAGTTGTCTGGAAATTGAATGGCTAAAGTTGGATCGCAATACGCCCCCTGAACCTATCATATGACAGTAAAAAGTACACAATACCTACATAAATAACACAACATGTTTTCATCATACGTAATATTTTAGGTTAAACTAAATAAGGTACTAAACAGATTCAAAATAAAAAAAAAACAACTATAAAAAAGAGCTGAATTCACCAAACAAAATATTTTCACCTTACAAACCCCTACGACGACCCCAGACGAGTGTCTCAAGCGGGCGGCACTCGTGCTCGTACTTCTTCTTCTTTGCGTGTCGATGGAACCCGAGGAATTAAATCGTTGCAGCCCAGAATTCAGCCACTTGTATTGCGGATCGAATGCAGTTCATTAAATCCGCTGGCGTGCAGGTGTTGGGGCACGCCGGCCACGATGTTAAGTGTGCCATAGTTTGCACTGCACCGCAAACACAGTCCACATCGGAGCTTGCCGAAAATCCCCACCTGGCCATGTTCTCCTTACTTCGGCCAACCTGAGTCCGAAACCTGTTTAAGGACTTCCAGATCGGCCACGGTGTCATGTCCAGGAGGGAGATTCTCGCCAAGTGGGACAAAGGGAGTAGGCAGAGAAGCTTTTACGCTTCACGAGATCTGGCCGTCGACGTCTGGCCTGTGCGGGTTCGGTAGAAAGTGGGGCGATACACTTAATAAAACTGCGACGACTTTTTAGCCTTTGCGGCACTGAGACGTAGCCGTGCATAGGGTGCCGTGAGTCGCGATCTGCGTTTGCCCTTTCAGAAGAGCTCATTACAGCCCTGCGGACTTCCGGAGGTGCTATACCAGCCAGTGGATATAGCATTGACACTGGGGTAGGTTTTAGACAACCAGTGATGACCCGGCAGGTGTCATTCAGGGCTACACCACTGACTTGGCATGAGCAGAGCGGCTCCAAACAGGGGATGCGTATTCGCCAGCTGAGAAGGCGAGCCCTGTCGTCCGCAGCACGTGCGGCGTAGCTCCCCATTTGGTGGTAGTTAGGCGACGCAATAAGTTGTTCCGCGAGTGCACATTCTTCTTGGCGTTATCGCAGGTCTTCTCATAAGTAATAGATCTGTCTAGCGAAACGCCAAGATTTCTCGGGTAGTTGTTGTGCGAGATTGGTACCCCTTGCCACACAATATTGAGTTCGCGTCTCGCTTCTCTGTTGCGCAGGTGGAATGCGCAAGACTTCGTTTTACTCGGGTTTGGCTTCAGTGAGTTCGCCTCGTAGTAGCTACTCAGATTATTGAGAGCTACAGTGAGGTTAGCCTCAACTTCTTCAAACACGTCGATTTTCGCTTACTCGCGATAAGAGCTCCTCGCTAGCCAGCTCGTACTGTCTCGAAAAGTTCCGAGATCTGGTGTCCGTGAACAGTGCCTAAGTGTGCATTGCTCGAGTGCGCTTTATATGTAGTTTGGCTTTTGTACTACCTTCCAAATTTTGTGCTATCAGTGACTTATTTTAGTACAAAAGGTTGTAACATGAAATTAATAGATGCATAATTTGAGTGTGTTCCATTCAACGACCTTTATCCTTTTAATCCTTTGGACATTTCCACACATCGCCATCTAGTCCCAAAGTATAAGCTACTCAAAGCTTGTGTTATGGGTGCCAGACAACGAAAATAATACTTATATACTTTTTGTTTGTAAATACATGATATACATAGAAAACACCCAGACCAATACAAACAGACATGTTCATGCACACAAAATATGTTTGTATTGTGCGGGGATCGAACCCGCAACCCTCTGCGTAGTAGGCGATTTCTCGATCACTACACCAGACGGGTCGTCTATGGTTCCATTCGATAATTAGTTTATGAATGAATCGTTAAGGTCAGTATATGTACCAATCTATCTAGGTACTTAAAACTGTAGGATATGTAAACGGTGAAAAGCTGGCGACTTCTATCGTTTTTCTTTGTCCATAATTCCATTTTCCGAAACCTTGAGATGCCTTTGAGTGACAGTGCCCGTCACTGGACGTCACGTGTCAAATATTTGCCGGCTATTAACGTTAATCCTCGGATAAGGCGGAGTTAACCGGGATTAGCGAGAAAGCCGTGGTTACAGCTCGAAGGCTGTTGCCTGATCGAGGTTTAGCGTCTATTTGACGACTGTCGGACTTTTTGAAGTTAAGTTTCTTTTCTCTCGTTATCGCTTAAGGTCAATTTTATTGTCCTGTACTAAAATAGTAATTGCGTCTGAAAAGACACAGGCGTGGAGTAAACATGAAAATTCTAATTTGAGTTCGTATTTGGTTGAAGACGTAATAAACCCTGCAATTTTTATTCATTTAGAGCGTTTTTATTCTCGACATAGTAAAGATATACCTACGTTCTACGAGAATCAAACGATTTTAATACTGTCAAAAAAGATAATTGTGCACTTCCTTTTGATTATATATCACTGCCTTGTATTGTACAAGGTAGGGTAAGAGCGGGTATTACCGGTCACCTAAGGACAAAAACAAACAACTCCTAAAATAATCAACTTATCTTTCTTAAACTTTTAGAAAAGTAACATAATCTTATCCTCTAACTAATGACTTGAATTGAGATCACTAGTAATTATATTTTTGATATAATTAACTTTAGAAAAAAAAATGTGATTGACCGGCATTAAACTCCATGGAGGACAATTCCGGTCATCACGGTTCTTATGCCGGTCAGCGAAGCTTAAGTCCGGTCAAGCTTTTCTGATACATATATCACACATGTAGTTTTCAGGTGTGTCACTACCTGAACATTCAGCATGTGCCCACAACCCACAAATAACACATCTGTACCAGATCTCATTGTTTCTTCCGTAGTCATCACATAGAACACACTTGTTTTCCAAATCATTATTTTCTTCAATATTTGTGTCATCATCTTTATATAAGTCAGTCATCTCTACATCAGATTCCAAACTGCCGCTAGTGCTATTTTTTTTCAGATTTACTTTTAGTTTCAGTTTTTTTCAGTTTTCTTTCTTCTTTTTTAATCAATGTTTCTTTAAATGAAGTTCCTGTTATGTAGGTGGCATGTCATTTACTGTTTCTCTTCCTATTATCTGTGCTTTTCTTGGGTATGGGCAGAAGATCATTTACATTTGTCAAACATTAAGGGGAAGTGACAGACAGAAAATTAGACAAGCATGTAGTTGTTGGCAATGCAGTGCTGGAAGAATCAGTGCAGGCAGAATATCAAGCTACAGTTTTCTTAACTGCAGTGATAGGTGAACCAACAAAAGAAGAGCTAGCTGTGGCAGAAGATGTCATCGATGCTGAAGTGGATTGGTCAAGGATGGTTGAACTAGCTATACGAATTGATGTTTTTGTCGAGTTTGAAAGGCATTACCCGTCAAACGGTATTTTAGAAAAGTATAGCGGGTAACTCCGGTCAGCGTGACCGGCATTAGACGACAGAAGATATTTTTGTAAATCATATTTTTTTACAAAATTAATAAAACAATGGTGTGAAATAACGATAAATATTATAAAGTCGATAAGTAAGCACTCTAGAAATCAAATAAGAATTAGTTTAATGTAAAAAATTAAAGACTTAGTCCTTATTTTCGACGGACGAAAAATTCTAACAAAATGGCGCGAAAACTGACGACGTACATTTAACCTCAGCGTGTAATCGGAACTGAGTGGCGATCTGCGGGGCGCGGTCGGGAACGATCACGCCACCTTGTTTTGATGTGTGTGTGCATTTAGCGCGCCATTTTGTATGTAATAGTAAAGTGACCGGTATTATCTCCTGACCGGAGTTACCCGCTCTTCCCCTAATAATGTGTCGGCATTTCTAACATCAGATAAGGAATATTCGACGAATAAAATACAAAACACCGAATTTTAAAATGTCACCTATTTTTCAGCAATTATGTTCATTTCATTTTTAAATCGTTCGTTTTATACTTATTCAGTCGGATAAGTCTTATCTGATGTTGGTGAAATCGGTTCTTAGTCAGGTAAGGTTCCTAGGTCTGCAACTGGCCTGGGTAGCATTTCAGGATTATCTTAGTTTAGCAAAGTTTAATTACTGTCAGATTCTTTTACTGTTGACAAAAGAAGACGTACGCGAATGACAAGGATGATCACGCAAAGAGACAGTTTGTGCCCGATTTCACCAACTTCAGATAAAGGAATTTTCGTCGAATAAACAAAACGCCTTATTTGGAAATGTCACCTATTGGTCAGCAATCATTAATGTACCTAAATGTCATTTAAAAATCGGTCGTTTTATACTTATTCATTCGGATAATATCCAACGTTGGTGAAATCGACTTTTAATGATTCACGAATAAGCGTACTATGTTTTACCTATGTCGCATGTGTCGCCTAACAAACCCAGCCAGGTGATAAAGTTGATCCGTCCCACAAACTCGTGTGTCACTTTCTCGAGGTTTGTGTTCTAATATTGTCCCTAAGAATTCAACTAACTGACTCATGGTTGTGGAAAGTACCAAGTACCTGAAAGGCTTTTGATTCTAAAGTTTACCGTCCTTTAAATCTGTATCAACAAACCTGGTAGTATGCACGTACTCACAAAATTTTGATCAATGTGACTTTGAAAAGGTATACAGAACCGAAAAAAAAATCTGTTCTGTGAAAAGGTGAATAACTTTTACAATAACGGTTGTGTGTAATTTTTGCTAAATTCCGACACAGGCCTATAATCTACCGTATATTAAATTTTAAGAGATGAAAAGAGATTCAAAGTTTACGTTTACATTTCAAGTAGTAGCATATGATTATAGTATAGTATACTAGCTGACCCAGCGAACCTTGCTTCGCTCCTAGCACCGTCCCGCCCCGGCCCCGTCTCTCCCAGCCTCGTAATTTTTAAAGTTAAGAAAAACACTATAAATAATCAGTTATCGAGCGGGATGAAAAAGATTAAATTACTAAAATGGCTATAAAAAATAGGGGTTGATGATAAATAAGTAAAAATTTAGGATTGTATGTATTTTTGGTGCCACATAATTAAACAAAAAAAAAAACGTCCAAAAATTAAAAAAAATATTTAAGGGTGAACATCCCTTATCACTTAGGGGTATGAAAAATAGATAGTAGCCGATTCTCAGAACTACTAATTACGCATATAAAATTTGGTAAGAATCGGTAAAGCCGATTCGGAAGAGTACGGGATCGAACATTGTGACACGAGAATTTTATATATAAGATGATTATACTAACAGCAACTTAGCCAAGCAAACCCTGGACTTAAAAATGGATAAAAAATAAAGATGGCTAACAACTTACATTGGAATTAAATTGGAAAACGATTTGTAGTCAGATCATTCAATACCTAGAACTAACATTGGCATTAGTCCACATGACTTCCGAAGTTCTTATTTAACATTCCGGCCGAGACTTATCATACCTCTAAAAAGGACAAAATACAATTGGAAATTGACGAACAATGACAGGTAGAATACAGACGCTTTGAGGGTTAAGGCTATGTAATTTTTGAGACATCGACGGCATCATTGATCATGGTATAAACTGCATTTGCAGGAAATCATTTTTTCTCATATCATCATTATCAACATTTTCAGCCTAGGACGTCCACTGGTGAACATAGGCCTTCTCCACGGTTTTCCACAGTGACCTATCACAAGCGGTCTGTGACTCTGTGTCCAGTTTGTTCCTGCGATCTTCACAAGGTCGACTGCCCATCTGTCAGAGGACATCCTACGCTGCGTCTTTGGTTCTAAGGGTCTCCAATCTAGAACTTTCCTGCCCCAACCGGCCATCAGTTCTTCGCGCTAAGTGCCCTGCCGTTTGCCACTTGAGCTCACTGATTCTCAGGGCTATGTCCGTTACCTTAGAAAAAAAATACTATGAAAAATTCCAAGGTAACGGACATAGCCCTGAGAATCATGTATCAGGATATCATTTATCAGGATAAAATAAGTGGTTTTGTTTGACTCTGCTTATCAATTCGATAGAACTATAAAATGAATTTTTAATCCTTGCAATAGTTATTTAACCAGGATTTATAGTTTAAAGTCAAATAACTTTGAACGAAAGAAGCTCTATCTTTCGCATGCATCACCAATGATCAGCTTACTAAAATTAGTGTCCAGGTTTGGTATCCCATATAATTTTTGTCACCTTGAACATGATTTTCCAATCTTTTCGAGAAGTTTCTAGCACTTGGCAGTTAAAGGCCCGCAAATTTAATAAATTATATAAAATTATAGCCTACTTCCGAATCCGTTTAGTATTCAAACCGAGTTTCTAATGATCTCTTCAAAGTGCAGTGTCGCTGTTAAACGGGGGATCTCGTGTGGTTAGAATAATAAATTGTTATGCAGGGTCAAACTCAAACTAAAAATATTTATTTGCAAACATTTGGGTAGTACATTCAGCTGTTCTTAAATGTAAAAAAGGGGCGCCAAAATATGCTTAAATGTAGCGTATAAATATTTATGAAAAAAAAGTTCAATTTCAATAGTACTCACACTTATGTGATCAAAATTACTATTAATTATTATTGTGGTTACACGCTTTTGTATCTCAGCTCTAAGCTGGTATACGTGGGACACTCAGAAAGTTGTGCGACACTATAAAAATAGTTCTACAGGTACATATATTTTTAATAAATATTTTCAAAGTACTCTCCACCAGCCTCTATACAAAGATTCATGCGTCTGAACCAGATTTCAAATCACTTTTTCCAGTCTGACGCAGACACCTTGTTTACAGCCTGCTCGAACGCAGCCAGCACATTTTCTGGCGACGAAATAAAAAGAAGTCACGCGGTGCTAGATTAGGGCTGTAAGGAGGGTGACCCAGGTTTTGCCTGGCGTGCAGTCTAACAAGTCCCTCATTTTGAGCGTGGTGTGTGCAGGCGCATTGTCGTGGTGGAGCAGTAATCCGTGGAGCCCAGTGGAGTGGAGTGTAGCATAGTTTGATCATGTGTAGCTTGTTGCTCACAACAGATAAAACTTCTGGTAAACATTTAGTAGTATACCATTCAGCGTTGATGCGTCTTAGATCAAGAAATAAATTAGTCAATAAATTTTATAAATGAATATCAAATGCCGATAACTTCAGAATGGTTTAGTTTGGGATATGGGGTTCCATAGTCAAATCAGTCAGTAATGACGTAAACTTTCTCGTCTTAGTTCGACTTAAACAGTAACCCTGTATAATATCAATGTTTTTTTCGCCTTATCTATATTTAATTTAAAATTATTATCTTTTAACCATTTTATAGACGCTGTAATTGTTTAGTTTAATTCCTGTTTTACATTATTATTTTTTTAGCTTTTATAATAAATGTTGCGTCGTCGGCAAAAAGTACTGTTTTGTGTAGGTACTGTTATGTTGAGAAGGTCGTTCATATAAAATAAAAACAATATTGGTCCTTGAATGCTGCCCTGTGGCATACCATATTTGTTGTCTTTAAATTTCGACCTATATTCAAATTTTCTTAATTTACTTTTTAATTTGATTCAATTCTTAGTTAAAGTTAGTTAGAATTGTTTGGCAAACAATTCAACGCCTCTAAAAAGGGTCCTTTACGTTGGGGTTAGGCACCCCTATATGCACTAGGTATGTTATGAAATTTATTTTAATAATTTATTAGATAAGACGAATATATAACAAACCAAAAATTGCGCACGGATGGGCCAACGCTCTTTCTAATCGAGCTACCGTGCTGTCGATCCGACCACGCGAAATTTCTGGTCTCTTAAGGACACGTCATTACGCGTGACGTCAGGCCATCTACCCGCCTGTATTGCAACAGTGGGCCAAGTAGTTATTCATTACAGAATAAATTCACCTTGAAAATTGATAACGCTTTCGCTATTCATATGGATCATCCCTTAGAATAAAAAAGAATAACTACTTGGTCCACTGTTGCATAAACAGATTGTTGCGTAATGACATATCCATAAGGAACCACAATTTTCGCAAGTCGGACGGACAGCACGGTAGCTCAATTGGTAGAGCGTTTGGCCCGGTTAGCCAGAAAGTTGCTGGTTCGAGTCCCGCACGTGCGCATAAAAATTTTGGTTTCTTATTTCATCTTTATGATTATAAAATATGACACCGTGAGTGTTAAAAACATTCTAAACCACTAGATAGCGAAGCGTCATCAATTTCCAAGTTGAATTTATTCTATAAAGAATAACTACTTGTCCCACTGTTGCATAAACAGATGGGTAGTTGGCGCTAGACGTCACGCGTAATGACGTATCCATAAGAAACCACAAATTTAGCAAGGTCGGTCAGACAGCACGGTAGCTAAATTGGTAGAGCGTTTGGCTTGGTTAGCCAGAAAGTTGCTGGTTCGAGTCCCGCCCGTGCGGTAAAAATTTTTGGTTTCTTATTTCATCTTTATAACCCCCTTAAATATCATTATTTTTTTAATTTTTGTATAAGAATTGTAACGCGATTAACAGGATACATTTTCCTACCAAATTTCAGCAGTGTGATGCTTACATAGGTAGTTACAGAATGAAGTGGTTGTGCCATAAAGTTGACAGTTGCTACCGTTTTGTCCATTTTAGGGTTGAGACGTTGGGTACTGAGATAAAAAAAACCGGCCAAGTGCGAGTCGGACAGACAGACAGAGTTGACGAAACTATAAGGGTTCCGTTTTTTGCCATTCGGCTACGGAACCCTAAAAATATGTTCACCAAGTTGTATCATGATGACATTTTTTTGTCAGTACCTGTAATTATAATAATAACATACCTATATATTGTCTTATCTACTGTTCTAAAATAAACCGTACATATGTACGTACACTGAAAACTGCTTGAAATTGGTGTCACAACCGTCTAACTAATGACGTTCTAATTGGATCATACCGATGCAGCTAAGGATCTAATTGAGCTTCTTCTCAAATTCACACTTGGTGACGCTTGTCCAAGGTAAATTAATTTAATATTAAAGTACAGGGGATAGATTACACATTTATCTGGTTTTTCATTTTATGAAACCATTCACGATCGATTTAAATATTATTTGCTAACATAGAGCATCAATGCACAACTTGGCATGCTGCTATTAAAAAAATATTACATCAAGCCCCTAAATCTCGTGAAATTCGCATTCAAATAAAGTTTACCGAGATATTTTTCTTATCTTTTAATGGACACGATTTTTACGCATGTCGATTTCAGCCGTACGGTAGTTTTTTTACGTGGGGATAATGTAGAGGTATAATGAAATTGTTTAAGTAAAACAGTAACACTCCTTATCGAATTACCACACGAAACAAGATCGATTGACGTCAGAATCAGGGCCCAAATATTAAGTACAAAATGACTTAGGCTTAAAATTTGTTGTTTCAAACAATTTGAACTATCATCATAGATAATGAAACGTGATACTCACTCCTGAGTGTACTTTGTTATAATTCGACAACTACTGAACTAACTATGATGAGCTTTTCGTGTAACATAGCTTTTATAGGGTTCCGTAGCCGAATGGCAAAAAACGGAACCCTTATAGTTTTGTCAAGTATATTTGTCCGTATGTCACAGCCATCTTATTCTGTAAGCATCACACTGTTGAAATTTGGAAGGAAGATGTATCCCGTTAACCGCTTTACGATTCTTATACAAAAAATAAATAACCATGATATTTATTTATTTGCTGTTAACAAAATATTGTGGTATTTAGCTAAGTGGAAGTAAGTACATTCCTTAATTCAGTTAAAATTGGCACGGCAAGTCCGACTCGCACTTGACCGTTTTTTTTTAAATTAATGGATATACATATAAAGAAAAATAACTAATGAAAGGCCCTCGGGCTATAATATGCGTATTGATGGCAATTGACAACTCAAAATTGAAGTCGGTAAAAATCTTGTCACGATCTTTATTACGAACACATTCTTATGCATAATAAAGTAGGTACCTACAATTTATATTAGGTGCCGTTGTTTTTTTAAATCAACGATAATGCAAACAATTTAAGTTCCTAACTTGGATGCATTGGTCATAGTAATAATTAAGGAAAGATAAGGTGTCTACTTACTCACTTTATTAATAACAAACAAGAAAAAATAAATAAAACTAAGACATGCAACATTTAAAATAACTTGATACTACCTATTCAAAAACGAAACCATTTCCTTGCGGCAAGGAGGCTATGATGCTGGCTGCGTTGCCGCGTTGGATAGCTATGCTGATCTTTTGAGCTAGGAACCAGCCAGATTTATGATTGGCTGTTACAGAATTTAATTTTGGTGCCATTTTTCTAAACAGAAATTTAGCAGAGGGTCCCCACGGCCCAAACGTTTCAACGCCAAACAGCGCAAACACATAATCACTTGCAAGTGAAACGTACTTGCGACGCTTGGCGTTTTCAGCCAACTCCGTTGCTGCTCCAGCTTTAAGGGCTGATTCTCTGAGATGAGAGGGGGCCAAAGTATCGACACATCCCAAACTAAGGCCCGACCCCGTTCCCAGGGAATAAGCGTGAGACCATCGGGTCACTTGCCATCATCACGAACCAATCCACGTGGTTCCAACGTGGAAGGAACATTAATGGTCGCAAGAGCTCTTCGGATGGCTTCTTTAAGGGTAGCGTGACGGGCGAGGCCAGCGCTTTGCTGGCAACAAAGGCAGTGGAGACCAAATTAATCAACCTCCTTGCCACATGGACACGTAAAAATTTCACATATTCGTAATGTTGGAAAGCAAAATTCTAACAGCGTCAGCAGCGGAAGCACTCACCACAAGGCGGAGGCCCACACACACCCGGAAAGACTCACTATCGAAAAGAGTGCCCAAATTTTTCGACGGTAAAGCATGAAGCCAATGACCAGAATCTTTGCAGGAAACTGCTAAGAGCCTTGTACGACCATTGTCACTGACGGAATTTTGAAGTAAAGAATTGAAGGTATTTCTCGCAAGAGGGACATCCCAAAGTTTTTGCTGCTGACGTTCCTTTGGGATGTATTCTCTAGGACTTCTCTTGCCAAAACTCCTCCGCCTCTCTCACCTCAGAAAGTTGTCGAGGATGTTCAAAGATTTTTCCAGCTAAAACGGAAGTGCTATGCGAAGAGGAGAGAAAAGCGGGGAGGGTTATACTAGAAATTTGTCAAATTCCGATAACACCAAAACGAATAAGAATCGAAGCCTGAGCCCAAGAATCATCATCGAAATGTATTGTTTTTCCTTTTCAAAACTGATATGTGACTTTACTACACATACCAAATTTTAAAGTAACTGTCTTTAGATTAAAGTGTGCTTAAGTAATTTGGCAACGCTGTTTCTATACGGAATATGCACAAACGGGTTTTTGCATAAATTCGGTGTTTGGAAACTAGTGACATCTAGCGAATAAAAAAAAACACATGTAAGGTTTGGCAGGCGCACCGACGGTATGTGATTAGTGTCCAATATCTTATCTATGTATTATGCTGTTTTAGCAGTAAAACAATAAAAACTCTATTGTGTCCGGGATACCGCGCGGGAAAAAGTTAAAGTTATATACCAACTTGAAATTTGAAGGCGCTTATTAATGATCTTTAGTTTGCTACACTGCAGTAAATCCCAGATGTTCGGGCAATACATAATAACTATATCTTACTCCCTTCCCCTTCCTTCGCCCACCCCTAATCTAATAATAATCAACCTAAATACAAATTTCAAGATTCAGACTTTTAAAATGACCGACTTTCATACAAACTTTCTATCCTTATTTCACCCCCTTAGAGGTTGAATTTTAAAAAGTCCTTACGTAGTACTGACCTTCATTATTTCAGGAACTTATGTACGGACAACAGCACGTCAAGGTAAACACTGCGGTATCTTATTCAGTTGTCATAACGGCTAGTTTGCAACAAAAGTGGGTAATCTGATGTGCTGGCCACTGTACTAATTTTTGAGTGAATCCAATCAAGGAAAGAGAAGTTTCATACAAACTTTCAAGCCCCGTTTCACCCCCTTCAGGGTAGAATTCTAGAAAAAACCTTTCGTGATGATCACTTGCTCACATGTACCAAATTTTCAAGTGAATCCAATCACGGAATAATAAGTTTCATACGAATTTTTAACCTTTTTTTGTGGTAATTGAAAAACCCTTTCTTAGTGGATGCCTACACTGTATAAAGTATCTATGTGCAAAAAAAAATGGCAGCAAACGTGTCGCCGTCATCAAGTATCTGTAAGGGTTGGAAATTTTGAGGAGGAGAAACAAGTAAAGATGGAGAATCTGGACGTGACAGATGCTTACTACGAAGGCCCTCAAGAGTTTCCTGATTAGGGGGAGCGAGAGTGTCATCGGAGAACAAGATTAGTGCTGCGTTTTTAGGTCGCCGTCCATAACCTTGTTCTCAACGGTACGATAAATATTAAATTTGGAAGATATCGTACTAGACGAACTGAATGGAAGGGATGGATTGTGGAAATTTGAAGCATTATCTAATAGCGCCCGAGTTAAAGTTTTAGACTGAGACTTAACGTGAAAAAATGAGTATGAAAATGTAAAAGATTTTGCCAGACAGTTTCAGTATTATCGAAACATTTTTCAATCCAAGAAGAAAGGCAGTTAGCTAAAGCTATTCTTGTTCCCCTAGGGATCTGTTTAACCAGCGGAGTAGGTTGGTGGAGTTTTGTGATGATAGATCCAAAAGATGGAGAAGAAGATAAAGGATTTGGAGTAGAGGATATAGGGAGAGACGCGGGTAAATTGGTGCTATTATGACTACGGGCAATATGAATATTAAGGCCCCTCTTACCTTTAAAAGTCCTATTTGAATTACAATATGAATTACAAATTGAACAGTGAAAGAACTGCGGCTGTGAGTGCGTGTGGGTGCCCACCAATGGAGATAAAGTAAGCCTTAAAACAGATCATGAAAAGAAATTTGCAAAAACCTGCCAAAAAACACAAAATTAAAACTTATTAAACAATATCAAATGCAAAGACATGAAATAAAAATAAAACTATAAGTAAATAAACTAGGAGTTTACTTAATTTATTCAATTTCAGCTAACAAACTGAATTAATAAGTGATTTCGTAATTAATATTAAAACCATTAACGTGTTTCTGTTAGTCATTGTGATACGTTTTAGTGACATAATTGTAGTATGCACTATGACGTGCTGCTTTTTACTTACGAATAAATCACACACATACATTGGTAACCCATAAAATATGGATAGTACCTATTCAGAAGTCAATCTACATACAACACGCACACATAGACATCGCTCACGGACAACAGACCTCAGAACTTTTCGGGTCAGTGCGAGCGCGATTCCCGCCCGCTTGAGACACGCGTCTCGGGGCTTTATTTTTTAATCACTCGCTTGGATATGGCTATATGTTTTCGTTCGAAAACGAATTAAAAATCAATGGAAATAACGCGTAATATGAATTTTAGTAGCCACAAAATTCAGATTTTTTCTTAAAATCAGACCCGTGTGTAAATTTACTCATTTTCATTGGAATAACGGACACGCCATCTCGGCGCTAGTGATTCAAAAATAGGGGGCTCGGAAGGGGTTTGTAATGTAAAAATATGTTGTTAGGTGACTTCAGTATATTATTAATATCAAAAAATATTACGTATGATGAAAACATGTTGTTTTTATTTAGATATTGTTCTGATTTTGTACTGTCATTTGATAGGATTAGGTCTATTACGAAAAATTTGTTGAATTGCGTCAAGAATTAAACCATTTAGAAGGTATTATAGATTAATTTGGTTGTATGAAGTGTTTGTGTGTGTTTTTCTTTCATTTCATTCATTGCGAATTCACAGTAGAGTATCTGTATGTTTAAATTCTAAACTGACTGACTGGGTGATGTATCAACGCACAGCTCAAATGGCTAGACCTAGATAATTGAAATATTGCACATAGATACTTTATACAGTGTAGGCATCTACTAAGAAAGGGTTTTTCAATTACCACAAAAAAAGGTTAAAAAATTGTATGAAACTTATTATTCCGTGATTGGATTCACTTGAAAATTTGGTAAATGTGAGCAAGTGAGCATCACGAAAGGTAAAGGTTTTTTAGAATTCTACCCCGAAGGGGGTGAAACGGGTCTTGAAAGTTTGTATGAAACTTCTCTTTCCTTGATTGGATTCACTCAAAAATTAGTACAGTGGCCAGCACATCAGATTACCCACTTTTGTTGCAAACTAGCCGTTATGACAACTGAATAAGATACCGCAGTGTTTAACTTGACGTGCTGTTGTCCGTACATAAGTTCCTGAAATAATGAAGGTCAGTACTACGAAAGGACTTTTTAAAATTCAACCTCTAAGGGGGTGAAATAAGGATAGAAAGTTTGTATGAAAGTCGGGCATTTTAAAAGTCTGAATCTTGTAATTTGTATTAAGGTTGATTATTATTAGATTAGGGGTGGGCGAAGGAAGGGGAAGGGGAAGGGAGTAAGATATAGTCATTATGTATTGCCCGAACATCTGGGATTTACTGCAGTGTAGCAAACTAAAGATCATTAATAAGCGCCTTCAAATTTCAAGTTGGTACATAACTTTAACTTTTTCCCGGGCGGTATCCCGGATACAATAGAGTTTTTATTGTTTTACTGCTAAAACAGCATAAGACGTAGATAAGATATTGGACACTAATCACATACCGTCGGTGCGCCTGCCAAACCTTACATGTTTTTTTTTTATTCGCTAGATGTCACTAGTTTTCAAACACCGAATTTATGCAAAAACCCGTTTGTGCATATTCCGTATAGAAACAGCGTTGCCAAATTACTTAAGTACACTTTAATCTAACGACAGTTATTTTAAAATTTGGTATGTGTAGTAAAGTCACATATCAGTTTTAAATAAAGTATGTCCAGTGACCCATGTCAGATTAAATTTTACGAATACCTTTTATTTTTTAATCTGAGTGTAGCACATAGCAGGTTTCGGGGTGCATCATTGTGTTTGTGCCACACACACGTAGTTGAAATTGAGGTTAGTGTTTGTTAAATGGATTATAATTACTTTGAGCGTAGAAAAGGTAAGATTTACCTTACGTTATTACGTTTGCAATAATGTAATTAGTCGTGCCTTATCATTGGCTAATCTAAACAATTGAAAAATAGTAGGTATTGTAGCATGAGGAGAGAGAGGAATATAGGTTATACTCATCGGTCGATTTTTTATCGCAATCTTCTTGTGGGTGCTATTATATACGATTTGTATACTTCGCTGTTTTTTGTTGACTGTTGTTGCACGTTTCGATTATTCCAATTTGTAAATATTTTATAATTTGAGAATAACCTCGCACATTTAGCTTTCTATTTAAAAGTTAATTTGACTGCCTCCATAGCGAGAGACGAGGTAAAATCACCGCCAACTGACAGAAGTTGGCGGTGTTTTTACCCTCTCTCTTTGAATAATTATTTTTCTTTCAAGGTTGACAAATGTTCTAAAATGGGATCGGATCGGAAAAATCGGATGATAATTCTTCTGATCCGTTCATATCCGGATCATATGATCCAACACGTGATTATAAACAAAACGAGAGTAAATTTCATTGCAACTCATCTAATTTACTGAATACAAGTCTTGTAATATGTGAGGATACTTGTAACGAAGCAGTTCACTTATATGATTACTTATATAATGACGACCCGTCTGGTGTAGTAGTCGAGAAATCGCCTACTACGCAGCGGGTGCGGGTTCGATCCCCGCACAATACAAACATTTGTGTGCATGAACATGTCTGTTTGTATTGGTTTGGGTGTTTTCTATGTATATCATGTATGTATTTAGAAACAAAAAGTATTTAGGTATTATATCCGTTGTCTGGCACCCATAACACAAGCTTTGAGTAGCTTACTTTGGGTCTAGATGGCGATGTGTGGGAATGTCCAAAGGATATTTATTTATTTATTTATTTATAATGAACATTCTGAACCCAATCTTGCTGATTTACCAAGTTTTGAAACAATACCAAATTCCGTATCGAGTCATGCAACAATTTGTGTCGAAGATATAATAGACCAAGATGAAACAGGTACATCAAAATCTCCCAGCATAATAATTCGTGAAAATATACTACTTAGAAAAGCTGACAAAATAAATGAAGAAGAATTTAACTATGGAAAATCTTGTGAGGTAAATAACTGCAAGGAAGAAGTTTTTTTCTGCTTGCCATAAATGTCAAATTTTGCAGTGCCGGGAACACTTTATTCAAGATTCATCATGTCCTTATCACGAAACAGCACTGAACTCCACGAGAAAAACAAATTTAAATATTGAAACCGAGGTAAAATTTGCTGATAAAACTGAAGTTAAACAATTAGCCTTTGAAGATTCAGATTACATCTTAGATGAACAAAATGGTTAGCTAATTGAAAAGCGACAAGAGCAAACGTAAACCAACTCAATAAGTTTAACCGATACAATATTAGATCACCAGACTGGTGAAATTATTCAACTTGATCAAGCAAAAACATCAAAAATTAACTCTGAAATATCCTATAAGAAAAATAAAGCATTCAACAAAGCTCAAAGGGTTAAGGGCAATCCTTATTTAAAACGGAAAGTAGATAAAACAAACAACCAAATCACTTTGGTTCCCAAACCACAAAAAACAATGAAAATTAAACCTTGCTTACATGAGTCAACAGTTACAAAATCTTCTAGAACATTTCTTTGTGGTGCAATTTCGGATGAACAAAGAGAATGTATATTTCAGTATTTTTGGGATTTGGATACTTGGAATGCAAAGAAGGCTTATTTGAAAAATTTAGTCCGTATAAGACCTATTATACGAAGAAGGAAAGACTGCGATACAACTAAAAAAGCGATAGGTTACGATTGCTTTCTACCAAATGAATACAATGAAATGTTTAAAGTTTGCAAGCAATTTTTGCTAAGTACTCTTGATATGAACAATGACACTATCGGAATGGGTGAAAAGTTTAAGTCATGAATACTTGTTAAATTTGGGAGTACTTAAGACATCGACAAATCCTACCACTGCTGACAAAATTCACCTAAAATCTGCGTCAGTCAAGGAGTGGTTGGGCATGCTACCAATAGTACCCAGCCATTACTGCAGATCAAGTTCCAAAAGGGTCTATGTCGAAAGCACTTTTTTGAGTAAAGCTCATATGTTCAAAACATACAAAAAATGGTGTATTGATGAGAATAAGCCTATGGCACATCGCAAGCTATTTTGTTTAACAATACAACGAGAGAAAATATCTATACATAAACCTCGCAAGGACCAGTGTGATATCTGTACCGCTTTTAAAGAAACAATATAACTAGTGAAGAATTTCAAATTCATCAAAATATGAAAGAGGAAGCCTACGCTACCAAGCGAAATGCACTTGCTAGGTGGTTCTTCTGAAGTTCTGGTTTTTACAGCAGACACTCAAATTATTGTGCCCTAAATTACTAGTGTCTGAACAGTACTACAAGCAAAAACTGCAACTTCACAACTACACAATATATTGCAACATAATAAGGAAGTGCACTTATATGTGTGGCACGAGGGCCACGGAGGCGTAACATCCAATGAATACACTTCGTGTCTTCTTAATTTCTTGGAACTGCAAGTAAATTCGGGCTACAAAAAGATGGTGATGTTCTCAGATGGCTGTGGATATCAAAATAGGAACAAAATATTATCTTCTGCTCCTAACGACTTTGCAAAAAACAATGGCGTGGAAATTGAGCAAAGAATTCTGGAAAAGGGACACACAATGATGGAAGCAGACAGCGTGCACTCTATCCTGGAAAAACTATTTAAACCGACTATTTTCCTCCCCAGCGATTACCTAAACTTAATGGCTCAAGCTCGACCAAGTCAGCCGTATAATACATCATTTAGACTACAGTTTTTTCAAAAATTACTCAAAAACTTCTAAATTGGATTCGTTGAGACCTGGAAAAAAACAGGGGATCCCGTCGTAACCAAAATCAGAGCAATATTATACAAAATATTATATAAATGGAGAAATACGCAATAAATTACGCCATCCAGAAGATTGGATAAAATTGCCGCAACGTATACAATCTAATAAAGCTAAGCACTCCTCTCTCTATCAAACTGAGAGAAAGATTCAAAAGTCTAAGTTTTTTTAGCTTACAATCTCTAAAAAAGTTTATGCACAAAGACAATTATCAATTTTATGATAATCTTCGGCATTTATTTTTTCACCCTAATTAATCATTAAAATTTATTACTATTGCTCAAAAACTGATTACGGCATGGTATTAAAAAAAACCGGCCAAGTGCGAGTCGGCCTCGCGCACTGAGGGTTCCGTGACAACTTTAACTGAATTTGGGAATCCACTTACTTCCATTTAGTAAAATCCACAATATTTTGTTGACAGCAAATATTACTTTGTTTTTCATAGTGTTTGTATGAAGTACAAAGTTATGTTTGCGGTTGTTGAAAATGTGCTTAGATTCCGTCCGAACCAATTTTCGTTGAAAGTATTTGTTCAGATCTACATTATATATTTTTTTTTAAATTTACACTCGCTGAGTTTAGAAATTAGATGAGGGGGGGGGGGGCGCCCATTTCACCACTTTGGAAGCGTCTAGCTATAAAACGTTAGACTTTAAAAGAAAATGGTTTTAGAAACCTCGGTGTCATTTTAAAAGACCTATCCATAGATACCCCACACGTATAGGTTTGACTAAAAACATATATTTTGGTTTTAGTTTCATGTATGGGAGCCCCCCCCCCCCCCTTAAATGCCATATTTTTTAATTTTTAGTATGAGAATCGAAAAGCGGTTAACAGGATACATACTCCTACCAAATTTCAACAGTGTGATGCTTGTAGTCACGAAACATTAATTAACATTAATTGTTGATCTTATTAAGTTTATATTTATTTTATTTGTTTAAGTATTTCAAGTTTTATTGTTACCGTGTCACTATTTTGATGTGTAATTAATTTTAATTAGACAACTTAAAAGCCACGACTTGCATCTATGATACTCGTTAATCTGATTACGTACCTTTATAAAGTTATAAGTAACTTTTTTTCTTAGATATTAAAAAAAAAGAATACTTAAAAACTAACTTTAATTGATACTCGGTATATTTTTATTGCTTAGATACAAACGACGTTAGTTTAAAATTTTGTTTCGTGAGATTTCATTTTTTTGTTTGATACTTGATAGTTCTTCATAAAAGTAATTTTACAAAAGTTTACACTCATTCTGCTTATCATCTGTATTTAATTTGATAGTTACTTGTTTACCATCTATGGTAAACAAAAAACATAATGGAGGAATATGTAAAAGTTACCTTATTTAATAAAAAGAGCGTCAGGTAGAATAAAACAATCTAATGAAAATATTTAAAATTGCTTTAGTGTTTTCCTAACTTAGGTATCTTGAGGAATGAATATTTATAACTGAATAATATAGTTGTATTATTGTGTCTTTGCTCATTTTATTAATGTAAATTTTATGTTTAAGCACATAACTGCAGTGGAAATTGAAAAACTGAACCATTACAATACTTCTATGTGATACATTTTGCACATACGCTAATATATAGGAACAAACTTTAGGAACACCAAATCTGATATGTGCACAAAAATGCCAAAAAAAATTATAGAGACTAAACCATTGTTTTGTAGTTAATAAATGGTACATTATCTAAAGCGTTGTATTTTTCTCTGTCATATAACATATTTATGATTTTTAAAATCAAAACAGTTCACGAGAAAACCAGTTTTTTGTTCCTCCTGAAAAGTTGTCATTTTACACATACCAGGATTGACAGGCGCACCAACGATACATTGCTCTGATCTCAAAGTAAGTACCTAGCTAATTGCACTTGTGTTATGGAAATCAGACACAACGGTGGTACCACAACACCCAGACCCAAGACAATATAGAAAAAAAATATTTCTATATTGACCCGACCGGGAATCGAACCCGGGACCTCAGAGTGGCGACGCCTTGAAACCAGCGTGCTTAGCCACTACACCACGGAGGTCGTCAAACGACGTCGTAGACGCCAAGATCGCTGTACTGGACTCTGCGAGGAGGTCGTATCGGAGTCGGAGTTACCGCCGCCTAACCAACTTTAAAAACCAATATCACTTGCATCACGCGTTGTCTTTCTACGAAAGCCGTGAATGTATAAGCAAAATTTGGCGTACGCATAAATTGACAGAACGAAAATATCAGTCAGGACCTATCCTTATACCTAATTGATGATGATGATCAAGCGAAGGAATTATCATGGCATTTCAATTAAATGCCATCAAATATAATTTCTTTAAAGCTTTGGAATAAAAAAATATAACAACAAAAGGCATACCTATGCAGGAAACGGAACGTAGTTAGTGTTCACCATGACATTGACATTACGTTTGACGTCAATAGTAGTGTTGCCGAACTATCGATAGTTTTACTTTCGATAGTTGCGCTCGATAATCATCTATAAAATCGATAAGCATGTTGACTACTTTCAATAAGACGAGTACCAAAGAGAAGTTTTGCGCACTTTCGATAAGACAATATCAGTAGATCCGGCAGACCCGATCGATAGTTATGTTGTGTTGTGTGTCGATAGAAGATATTTTTTTTTTTTTAATCATTTATTTCAGGCTACAAAAGGCCCATACAATAGATACCTTAGAGACTAACATACATATAATAATATTAAAAAATAAAAATACAAACAAATGAAACACTATTTTGCCGGCGTAGTGTTGCGCATCTTGGTGTCCGGTAACCGTCCGCGAAACCGACGATACAAAACACCCTTCGGCCAAAATTCTGCTTGCATGAAGGTCGACAGCTGTTCGGTCGGAACCCTCACCACAAACGAATTGAAATTCGTATTATGGCGAGATTCCAACCGTTCGACCCTCAGTGAGTATTTGGTCTTGATACGGATGTACTCTACAATCTCCTCGACCTTTGTAGAGTAATGAAGCCGGGACACGTATAACAGCGTCACAGGTATCGCAGGCCGCAGTAGGTGATTCGGACCGGTCGGTGCGGAGCGACGAGCTGGCGCGCCGCTATGCCGCCAATTTTTTCGCGCCGCCGCCGCGAAAAGATGACGGCGTGCGCCGAGTAAGTAGAACAGATAGCTATGATAGCGGAAATAATGATAATTATGTAGTAGTAAGTGGTATGCCCTACGAGCGTGCATAGTTATTTACAAGGGGCCAATGTGAAAGAATATAGTACCCAAATATATTGCTAGCTGTAATTTACTTCGTCATTTGAAGGGAGATCATAAGTAAGAGGATACTAAGCACGAGACTGTTTCTCTGTACAGTTGTAACTAGCCAAGAAAATCGAAGACAGGACAAATAGCAGCTTGCCCACGGTCTTGCTGTTTCGCGAGAAGGACTTGAAGACGTTTACAAAATCATGTTGACATATTATTTAAAATCATGCCTCTAAATTTAGGCCCTGAACTGCAGATGTTTGGACGGATTACTACCGGCAATTTTCATAACATATACATTTTATTTAACCGATGAATATAAATGGAGCTTATTGGGTTGGCGACTGATACCGGAACTCGACAGCAATATGAATGAGGCAACACGACAAAGTCCTATAGGTAGGTACATACATACCCGAAAGACTAACTCACATAATAATAACAATATTTCAATTTCAAACGAATGAAATACTATAATTATTATTTATTATTTATTATCTATATAGTTATACTGTCGACTATTGGTACTATTACAAAACTATATAGTTTCGCTCAGCTATCGACAGACAATCGATAGTGGACCTCCAAGCAGCAAGTTACGTACGTCACCACCACACGTCACTCACGTCAGCACTCAGAATACTCTTACTAATCTGTGCACGTCAGTTTATCTGTCAAAAAGAAGCACAAATCGCATGAATTTTGTGCACACGTATTTCCTAAATTTCTTTTAAATTTACTTTATTCCTGTACCAAAATCAGGTAAACAGGCATCATGGACTACCAAAGCCGTCAATTGGCTGAAGACTTCTTTCTCAGAGAGCCGGCAGACGCTCGCATAAGGTTAGAATACACATTCCATCTTGCACCGTGATTTACAACCAGGATATTACATAAAAGTGTTGTTTTTTCAGCCGAAAGCCCAAAGATGAGCCCAAGGAAGACCCCCATCCTCACCTGAAGGTGGAAATGCAGACCGTGCGCCTGAATCCTGATTCTCAAAAGTTGGTTCTTGATACTTTGAGGTTTATTCATGGTCCTGATTTTAAATTGGGCAGTGCAGGTCTTTATAAGGTAATTAGTTTGATATTCAGTAGAATCACTAATGTGTATGGAGTTTTACTCCCTCACATAGTTGTTTGCCAATGTTTTGTTTGCTCAGCCAGATTTGGCTGACAGGTAGCTTAAATATTTATTTTTTTGCAATGTTATGTCATGTATAACGTAAGTTATATTTATTTTAACAGTGTTATCTTATTGAATACACATAGCGCTTATAGAAAAAGTAATACTTAGTAACCATATTAAAATATACCAATTATTAACCTTTTCTTTTATAGGATAAAGGCACCAACCTGAGCAATCGTTACTGGATGGAACGAGGCAACCTGGTAGTGCAAGGCGGCTGTGACTACTCACTTACGGTCAAGCCAGACATGGAATCATCAGAAGCAAGGCTAAGAGCTTTTGCTTTAGCCAAATTAGAAAAGTAAGTACATTTTAAACTATTTTTTCTTTTTTGTAAATGTGCCTATTGTTATAAATAGAAAATATGGACTTATGTAAATAGTATATGCCATAATTTTTAGTAAGTATAAAGTGTTAGTAATTTTAATTGCCTTTGTTTTCAGATACAATTTTCACAAAGCACATTGTGCTGAGGCTTTGGAAGTTGCCGGAGAAAATGTAGAAAAATCTCTTGAAATCTTATTTATGAAATACTTTAAAGTTGAAGCACAAGAAAAACCGGATAATGTACCGTCCCAAGCAGAGTTACTGGAAATGAGAACTGATGAACAAGCAGTCTTAGAATCAATTTACGATGCAAGTTTCAAAGTTAAAGACAATAATGTGTGGACTGTGAAACTAAACTTAGATTATTTAACTAAAATGTATGAAAACAAAGAGCTTGAATTGCCTAAAACAAAGAAAAATATTAACTATAGTAACAATTTCAAAACAAAACCTAAAGAAGTGTGCAAACTGTATCTTAAGGGCCCATGTCGTTTTGGTGCTAAATGTAAGTTTTTACATGAAAGCAAAGAAGACTCTGAAAAGAACAGTATTGAAGATGTCAAAGAGAATTTAAAAATAACTTATGAATTAGAAATAAGGTTTCCGGAAAACACATGGTATCCATACCAGCCACCAATATTATTTTTTAGAACAGAAAATAAAAACAATATTATTCCTGAATTGACTTGTTTAAAGGTAACCGCTAGATTATTAGATGAAGCAAAGGTGCTGGCACAAGACGGTATACCTAGCATATACTCATTAGTCGAATTGTTGAACAATGAAGAGGATATACTGAACTTTATTAAATTTGATACAAGAACTTTTCCTGAACCATCAGATCCATTATTTCCCCAGTTGATAGAAGATTCTAGTTTAGACAAGAAGAAGTTACCATCACATTATAAAAAAAGTCAGAATAAAGATAATAGAAATAATATTAACTTTGAGGAGGTGTTGAAAGAAAACAGACATATAGCTAAGATGTGGTTGGAGAAAACGGATAATAATAGATACCACAAAATGATGTCTGGCAGAAGAAAGTTGCCTGCTTGGAAGAAAAGAGCAGAAATTTTGAATGCTATGAAGAAATCACAGGTACATATTTTTCAGTTAACCATGTTGTCTGCGTGATTTGAGTTAGCTCCCTCCACTTCCGTGGCAGAGTTGTGTACTATAGCCTAAAGCCTTTGTTAATAAATAAGCTATCTAACACAAAATATACTTTTACAAATTGGTCCAGTAGTTCCTAAAATTAACGCATTCAAACAAACAAACTCTTCAGCTTTATAATATTAGTATAGATATATCCCAGCACTTACTATTTGACTATTCCCTAACTACAACTATTTACATATGTCTGTTAGCTGAAAATACACCTTTTAAACTTTTGTATTGCCTAATAAATAAACATGGTAATGATAGTAATGTTTATTGTAATTGGGATTGTGTGAATCCCCGACTCCAAGTGTATTTGAAATAACCTGTCATTAAATGCTTAGGTAGTGTGGACAACACCCGGAACTAAATTTATTAAAGCATTGTTTACATCAAACTTATTGTCTGTCGCCGACTTTTAAGCGCTCGTTGCGTAGTTGATCTGTTTATGTTTATCATAGTTTTAATTACAACTAAAATATGCTTGTACACTTTGATTTGTGACAGTGAGCGTGCTCTCAGTAAGTGATGGAATATACGTTAGTGTGAATGATGCCTTAGACCTGTAAAAAACTATCATTAAAGACAGTGCCATCCACGAACGCCCGCGCCATTATTCGTCCTTATGTTTTTAGTAAATGTGTGTAAGCTTTTGTCAATATTTGATTATATAAAAATAATAGTTATAATTATTATTCAATAAAAAAAGTCTTGTTAGTTACATTTTATATAACTCAAGAACGGCTGAACCGATTTGGCTGAAAATTGGTACCCACCAATTTTCGTACCTCAAAAATTGGTACCAATCAGTATCCTATGTCCATGCCCTGGTTCTAAGTTACCTACCCAGATAGAGAACAAGGAGAGGGACATAGGATACTTTTATTCCGTTAGACGGGGCCGGAACGGGGCCGGGGCGGATCAATGTTCGCTGGGTCCTAGTTATTTTGCACACTCCCATCACCCCGCGCTTTCCTCAATCAAAATGGGTGGCGCGCGCCATCGTAGATGGCACTATGTAATGAGTCATTATTATTAATGACACTATAATTATATATTTGTTTTTATAGTGTTTTGTCACTATACAAACTTAATATAATTAAGCACAGTTGCTTTTTTCAAGTGCATTTTAATATCGAATTAATATGATCAAAGTAAAAATATAATTATAATTTGGCTTCCTTCATCTTAACCGACTGTTAAATATTTGCAAAATTATTTCCTTCGGATATTGTGAGAAAAATCTCGCAACATTGATGAGGTTACGCAGACTACGCGTCAAAGAAAGCACTTGCAAAATTCAACAGGCTTGCCAATGTGTCGGTGGCCGAGTGGCATAGGCATACGCCAGGGTAATGTTATCGAACTTCCTATTCATAAATTTAAGTTACATGTCAAAACTACCGTAATGTCGAAGGGATATTATAAAATTTAAAACTATCTTAATGACGACAATGTATGGACAATCTAGCCTGCACCAAACTGATGTACCCTGTTTATTTTGGTTTTGTATCATTTTTGTGGCATCTAGTGGTGACTGAGTTTTGTTCCGGCGTTTCTTTCCAGTACTTGCCAAATTGTCTGTGCCTTGGCTCGAAGCGCTAGTAGGGCCCAAAAGATAAGGAGACATGTTCTAGCCCCATGTTGGCCATAATTGATTGATATTTTACTAATTATTAACGTTCATAAGTGGCATTTTGTGCCCCAATTTTTTTTTCTGATTTTGACTTTGGCTTTGATAGCATTCGGATAGAGTTCGATTTCTCGTTTGACACAGTTGCTTTGTCAAGCGCATTTTTGACTATACCTCATCTTATCTCTATTTCATTCTCCTTCCCCAGGTAGTGGTCATAAGTGGTGAAACTGGCTGTGGCAAGAGTACCCAAGTACCCCAGTACATACTAGATGACTGGCTGGACCGTTTCGACAAGGATGGACCACAGCATGTAGAGATTGTGTGTACGCAACCGAGGAGGATATCCGCTATAGGGGTAGCCGAGAGAGTAGCTGATGAAAGAGTGGAGAAGACTGGCCAGGTTGTTGGTTATCAGGTAAAGTTTTCCCACTTTATATTGTTGATTTTCTATGGTCAGCTCTAAATATTTCTTGAATCTTTAAAACATCTTAAACTACAGAATAGTACCCCTAGCTGATTTCGACTACGGGTGGCCAGACTCAACGATTGAGCAAGACATATTATAGTGCACAAGTGTGTGCACAAACACAGGTGCACTCTCTATTCTTTTCACTCAGGAAGAGAGAGATCAGGCGCAGAACTATACGTGCAACGTGCGTGCATTTTGAAACACGGGCTTTAAACACCGCAAACATTCAAACCCCGGTTTGCCCTGAGAATTTCTGAACAGAAAAACCCAGGTACATATTTTTAGTCCGACCCGGGGATCGAACCCGGGAACTCTAGCGCAGCCGTCGCTTTAAAGTGCGACCCTCTTACCACTGCGCCACCGAGCCAGTCTGTATTATGCGTACACCAGTTATATGCGTAAAAACCACCCGTTTATCTTAAGTTTAGAAGTGTCACTGCGCAGTGATGCTTTAAAAGGTGTGCAAAAATGAACTGTATTGACACGACAAGGACTTACGCGGGCGGGCGCGAGAAAACCGAGTTGTATTAGGTATCTCTGGGTATAGATGAGTGGCACGTTAATATAACAAATCTTATTGACATTAAGACCTGAAAAATCATAATTTCCACGTAAATAAATTCAGAATTGAGTCGTTTTTGCATTCTAGACCAATATAATATTTTTAATTTGGCAATCGTATCAGAATCTATAATTTTTACTCACCCTCTCCATACCCAATATTATTACCTTGTCCTTTTTTCCCGTCACTTTTTTTCTATGATACATGTTCAAATTTTGCTTCCAGATAAGATTAGAAAGCAAAGTATCAACGAAAACACGTTTAACTTTTTGCACTACCGGAATACTCTTACGAAGACTAGAATACGACCCACAACTGAAGTCGGTCACGCACGTTCTTGTAGACGAAGTCCACGAGAGATCGGAGGAGAGTGACTTTCTGTTACTCATTCTGAGGGACCTTGTCAAAGTGAGGAAGGATTTGACTGTGATATTGATGAGCGCAACGCTCAACGCTGATCTGTTCTCCCAGTACTTTGAAAAGGTACCGGTCTTGGAGATACCAGGTTTGTTCATAATTTTACTGCCTTACTAGCGGAAACAAGCGAACTTTAAGCGTCACGCAATTGACGTTTTCATAGGAGACCACAAATTTCGCAGGGTCGGACTGACAGCACGGTAGCTCAATTGGTAAGAGCGTTTGGCCCGGTCAGCCAAAAGGTTGCTGGTTCAAGTCCCGCCCGTGCGCAAATTATTGGTTTCTTATTTCATCTTTATGAAGCGAACTTTGTTTCGTTTACGGGTCTAAGATCTGGGCCCAGTACACCGCACCATACCAGTATAATTGCACACCAATCACATACATTGCTCTGATCCTAAAGTAAGTAGCCAATGTACTTGTGTTATGGAAATCAGACACAACGGTGGTACCACAACACCCAGACCCGAGACAATATAGAAAAGATTGTTTTCTACATTGACCCGACAGGCAATCGAACCCGGAATCTCACGAGATGGCGACGCTTGAAACCAGCGTGCTAGCCACTCGACCACGGAGGTCGCCCAAATACCAGTGACCCGTATCAGACATGACACGCTCTACTTTGCCCGCTGAACGGATCTACAGCGTTCTGTTTCACCGTTATATGGAGCGAGAGCGAGAACAAGTTAGAACGTATTTTGCCAGGGCTGACACGCTTCTTGTATGGAACGAGATAGTGTTGGTCGGTGAGGGAACGGTGTAGTGAAATCAGTGTCATAATTTTCATATTTTTTTTTCCCTGACACGTTCCGAGCACTGTACGCTATAGTGTAGTAGGCAGAAACCTTTATTGTTAACTAGCGGACCCAGCGAACTTTGTTTCGCCCCCAGCCCCGTCCTGCTCCAGCCCCGTCCCGCCGAGTCCCGTAATTTTAAAAGTTAAGCATTCCCAGCAAATTTTGTTTCGCCCTTAAATTACTAAAATGGCTATTAAAAAATAAGGGTGGATCGTAGAAGGGTGAAAATTGAGGATTGTATGTATTTTTGTATGTTGTATCATAAAAAAAAAGAAATAAAAATTTTTGCCAAAAAAATAAAATAAAAAATTTAGGGGTGGACTACCCCTAACATTTAGGGGGATGAAAAATAGATGTTGGCCGATTCTCATAGATACCGGATAAGCACAAAAAAAAATCATCAAAATCAGTCAAGCCGTTTCGGGCAATGAAAACTGTGACACGAGAATTTTATATATTAGATATTGTATTCGGGGTCAAGACAAATATAACAAAGTAAAAATCACGTAAATCGGTCTACCCGTTCTCGAGTTATAAGTGATGTAAGTAATAAAAATATCTCAACATAGCGAGTTTAGCGTACCTAGGGTACTTAGGTACTGGACAATGTAACGAAGAATCTCTTTGTGACTACGAAAATTGTGTTCAATTCTTATTTTTTCATATTTTTATGCTATTCCTGCCGCCTAACATGTGACTGTAACAAAGATCTACTTATGTATCTGATCTATATATATTATGTATGTATTTATGGATCTACCATGTATCAAACATATCAACAAACGACTACACGACTTTCTTTTATGTATACGTACCTATAGATGTCATTGTTTGTAATATGTTCTTGAAGAGTATGTGATGTTTAATTGTGTTGTGATTTCAGGTAGAACTTTCCCAGTAGAACAATTATTTTTAGAAGATATAATGGAATTAACGAATTATGTATTAGAAGAAAATGGACCTTACGCTAGAAAAGTTAAGAAAGGTGAGTTAAATGTGGTATATTATATTAATATTATATCTGAAGTTGAATCTTTTAAATAAATTTATCCATAGACAAATAATAATCACGAAAACCGCGAAAAAGAAATGACGGTTTAATCAATTGTATCCATTTTTTGCCATGATGTAAAATTAGGTTTACAAACTAACCAAATTTCGTTTTTCACATTTTATTGTTTGTAACCTGATTTGTTTTTTTTTAATAAAATAATAGAACCACTAGGTGGAGCTAACTACCAATAAAAGTTTAAATTGATACAAAATAACCTTGAATTAACTGTTTAAAAATAAGCGATGAAGTGTTTTTTGGTAGCGTCAACAATCATTCACATCATAACATAGTATAAAACAAAGGTGCTTTCCGCTGTCCATATGTATGTATGCTTCGTTTTCTTTTTTAAATATTGAAGTTGTAGGTAATAAAAACGCTTCCATTGCAATCGCTGGTTGACCCTACGAGATGGATCAAACATTGCACCTGTGCAAAGCTGGAGAGAGTCGCTAGTAAATCTATAAAATTATAAACATTCCTTATATTTTCTTCATCAGGAGACAAAAGAGCAGACCTAGAAACGGAATTAGAAACAGCTGACGTCCGAGCCGAATCGAACGAGCCGCCCAAACAGTCGATACGGGACGACAACCTCACGATATCACAGATGCTAGCGCGGTACCCCAAGTGTAGCAAGACTACGTGTAAGAATATGTATATGATGGATAGTGAAAAGGTGAGATAAACTAGCAGACTTCTTGTGGATATTTGCTGTTGTGAAGTAGGTGGTGGAAGAACCTGAATCGACGACAGCACTAAAAAAATTGGCTAAGTGCATGTAGGCCTCGCGCACTGAAGGTTCCACTTTTTAGAGTTCCGTAGCCGAATGGCAAAAAACGTAACCCTTATAGTCTGTCTGTCTGTCCGTCCGTTTGTCACAGCTACTTTATTCTGTAACTATAAGCATCACACTGTTGAAATTTGGTAGAAAGATGTATCCTGTTAACCGCTTTACAATTCTTATACAAAAAATAAAAATAATGATATTTAAGGAAGTTAAATACGTTTTTTTTAGTGAAACCTAGGCGTGTGGGGTGTCTATGGATAGGTCTTTTAAATGACATAGAGGTTCCTAAAACCATTTTCTTTTAAAGCCTAACGTTTCATTGCAAGACGCTTCCAAAGTGGTAATATGGGCGTCCCCCCCATCTATCTTCTAAACTAAGCGAGTGTAAATTTTGAAAAATGGTTTCGACGGGATCGAACGAAAAGTTTTTGAGATAAAGCACATTTTCAACAACCGCAAACATAACTTTGTTCTTCATACAAACACTATGAAAAACAAAGTTATTTTTGCTGTCATCAAAATATGGTGGTATTTTATTAAATGGAAGTAAGTGGATTCCCTAATTCAGTTAAGGTTGGCACGGAACCCGGTGCGTGAGTCCGACTCGCACTTGGCTGGTTTTTTATATTTTATTGACAGCAAAAGTAACTTTGTTTTTCATAGTAGGCATGCATATTGGACATGCGTCCGGATAGCGTATGACACGGGTTTCTATTCCTCGTCTGACACAGTTGCTTATAAGTGCAATTTATATGAATAAATTAATCTTTGCATCCCTAAAATAAGGGGTATAAATGAATGCGGCCATTGACACGATATTGTGACTTATCATCATTAATTTGGCTGAAAACACGCGTCAAGTCACCAATTCCGATTTGAGTAAATAAGGAATGATGATTTATTTCATTCGGACTTCTAAGCAATTAGCTTAGAAGTCCAATCCTACAGGATTTTTATTTTATTATATTTTTATCTCTCTCACATGACTTAGGATATTCATCCTCTTTTTCAGATAAACCTAGACCTCGTCGAGCACGTGCTAACATACATTGTGAATGGTGATCACAAGTGGCCGCGAGAGGGCGCCATTTTGATATTTTTGCCGGGGATACAAGAAATTATGTCCTTACACGATCAACTTGCGGAAAGCCACACTTTTAGTCCCAAGTAAGTATTTTTAGATTACTGTGTAGGCAGTAAGTAAATTATTGAAGGAATAATTCTGATATTATAATGGTTTTAATTGATTTTTCAATAAATCACTGATCTTGTTTTTAAGAATATGCTTTTGATTAGCCATTTTTATTTTATTAATCACAAAAAAAACATAGACAGTCACTTTGCAATAGGTTCAAAATACAGAGTTCTCATCTAGTATAGAGTCGGTGCCATAGGGTTATTGACCTTTTGGCTCATACTTTTCCAGCAAAAGTAACAATTAGTATACGTATAGTCTCGATATTTGGCCGTGCGCAGCCACAACGAATAAATAAAGAATAAGTATACATGTCATTTGTCAACGTAATATTGTAAAAACCACGAGATTATAATCTATCTTAAATCCGTTAGATTGTATTCAGTCCATTTATTGAGAATAAGCTCGACAAGGTTTAGCATTTATGCTTTTTTATACGGTTTTTGTTACTTACATGTCAACCTAACACGAAGGATAAACGGGGTGGGCGAAGCGAATCCCCTACCATTTACCTACCTTGAGCCACCACTTTGCCCAGTAATTCGTCATTTCAGTTTACGTTATAATTAGTGATCGTATCGGATAATCGGATGCATATTTATACTCCGATTTAATTAAGATAGACTAGAATGAAAGCTTCAATCGAACTTTTTATTTTTTAATGTTGCAAGCGTAGTACCAATAGTGTTATAAATTTCAATTGTACGCGATTAATTGAACTTGTGGTATGAATTTTCATTAATTATATTTCACTAATTAGGATAAATTATACATGATAAACTAAACATGAAAATATAAATAAACGCTATACATTAAACAGTTTTTGTAATGAGTAAAAACATCTAGATTTCTCTTGCAATACCAATATTCTTGTATAAATTTACCTATTTTAAATTTTTAATACTTTATATAAATAGATTATAAGAAATAATGATGATCATTGTGGGATTCATGATTTTTATAATCAGTTTCTATTTGAATATTTTACTATCGATTAAAAACTACAATTGAATGAAATTGAAATTTTCGATTATTTAAGATTTAGGATCAACACTATTTTTATAGTCCGAAAAAGTGGCCACCCACCAAATGTCATTTTAGTCTGTCTAATTAAAAATCAGAGTATAAGTACTTAAAGTTGAGGCTTATGTGGAATGCACTTTTATATCGAAAAATCCCGGCATTTCTGAATCGACAAATCTATTGTTTTTATTATAAAACCAAATGGAGTATACTAGTGTGTGTGTATGTACTGTCGTCTAATCTTCTTACACTCAATATACCCATAAATTGAAGCTCCCCAAGCTTAAAATTAAATTCACATTCATAAATTAGGTAGCTTTGGAGTTTGGAGTCCTATTAAAAAAATACCACATGCTAATGACGTCGTCGCCTCACCATGTTATAGACTAGTTGTACCATCCCAAATTTCTGGAATCCTTGGATTTATATTTAAAAAAATAATAATTAAGAAGCCGCCTCCATAATATCTTAGCCAAAAATAAACTTGGGTAAATATGCATCCTATTATCCGATCACTGGTTATAATGTATGAAGTTCGGTACAGTTCACAATAAATCGGCATATTAAAATCTAACGCATTTAAAACCGTTAGATTGCAATTACGCGATTTTTACAATATTACGATGATATACATATTAAAAGGACAGTTTAAATATATATTGGACACCAATCACATACATTGCTCTGATCCCAAAGTAAGTAGCTAACGCACTTGTGTGATGGAAATCAGACACAACGGTGGTACCACAACACCCAGACCCGAGACAATATAGAAAAGATCGTTTTTCTACATTGACCCAACTGGGAATCGAACCCGGAACCTCACGAGATGGCGACGCTTGAAACGTGTTAGCCACTCGACCACGGATTTATAATAAATAATCATTTTTGCCTATGTTCCAGGACAGGCAAATACATCCTAGTGCCGTTACATTCGACGCTATCAAGCGAGGAACAATCGCTAGTCTTCAAAAAACCTAGACCGGGCGTTCGCAAGATAGTACTGTCTACGAATATAGCTGAGACCTCTGTTACTATTGATGACTGTGTGTTTGTCATTGACTGTGGCCGGATGAAGGAGAAGAGGTAAAAATGTTTGTATGCTGTATTAGTAGTATACGGTTTGTCTCGGAGAGAGAGATAAAGAAATTATTTAGTATAGTATGTTGTTGGCAAGCTAATTAATAATAAAAATCAGCTTTTAAAAATTTATCTCCGGAGCGGAGATTATGTGCAGTCCTATTGGTTAATATTTTCTGTTTCTCCGCTCCGGTGAACAGGCAGCTTTAGTGATGAAAAACAATCTGTCCTAAAAATACAGTTTACTTAACTGCTATAGTCAGCTTAACGCGATAGCAACTTTAACGGTTTTTTCACCTATGAACAGGATCTAGTCTCATTTTAGTAAAATATCACGTTTAAATGCCACAGAAATTGTTAAGTGATACTCACTACGTAAATTTAAACGACTGTTCTGAAATTATTTTGTACAGTCTCATAAGAATACCCTCACAGCCATTCGACTTTGGAATGGCCTCCCAAAGACAGTACAAACATCCTCCTCCAAATTCTCTTTCAAGATGGCCCTCCGAGCACTTCACAAGGAAGAGATATCGAACTTGTCTCACTGACCTCTTTTTTTTTCTCACATGTGTACCATTAGTATTATTATTATGTGTATGTACTATGTGTATGTTTATTATTCCATAATTATGTATTAATGTATACGGTATTTATGTAATAAGTAGTATGTATGTTTATTTTTTGCTTAAATACCTATTGTAGGTTTAATCAAGCTCTCACTTTTGCTCTTCTATCACTTTCTTCGCGCCGCCAGCAATTTCTCTGTATAGACCTATGGTTGACTGGTAGAGAATGCTTTTAGCATTAAGTCCGCCATATGTACCTTTTGTTTGTGCATGAAGTGTTTTAAAAAAAAAAAAGAATAATATTAAAAAAAATGTAATTACTCGTGTAGTGCAGGATACTACAGTTTGTTTCTGACTACAATGTTTATTACGCATGTCGTGGCAGCCTTTAATTAAGACAACACTATAATTATATTCATAAAGATGAAATAAGAAACCAAAAATTTGCGCACGGGCGGGACTTGAACCAGCAACCTCTTGGCTGACCGGGACAAACGCTCTACCAATTGAGCTACCGTGCTATCACTCCGACCTTGCGAAATTTGTGGTCTCTTATGGATACGTCATTGCGTGACGCTTATATACACTATAATTATTTTGTCATTTCTTGTCTTGTATGATTGTGTTTATGATTTGTTGGTTATCCTCCCAATTTAATGTCAAGTTATTTTCACTTATTGATCCTTTTAATAAAGATATATTTTGTATAGTCGACTAGATGGCGATGTGTGGGAATGTCCAATAAAAAAAAAGGAAAAAGGTAAATTTAAATATTTTTCCGATTCTTTCAGATTCGATTCCAACCGAAACATGGAATCACTTGACCTAGTATGGGTTTCCTGCGCCAACGCCAAACAACGTCGTGGTCGCGCGGGACGCGTCATGCCTGGAGTGTGTGTGCACCTTTATACCTCGCACAGATACAACTACCATATATTAGAACAACCCGTGCCTGAGATACATAGGATACCGTTGGAGCAGTTGGTGTTGAAGATAAAGATTTTATCGCTGTTTCAAGATATGAGCGTCCACGAAGTTTTGGGTAAGTTTAAGAGTAGCTAGAGTAATTTGTTAGTGTGTGTGCACCTTTATACCTCGCACAGATACAACTACCATATATTAGAACAACCCGTGCCTGAGATACATCGGTGAGCAGTTGGTGTTGAAGATCAAGATTTTATCGCTGTTTCAAGATATGAGCGTCCACGAAGTTTTGGGTAAGTTTTAGAGTAGCTAGAGTCATTTGTTAGTGTGTTTGCACCTTTGTACTTTGCACAGATACAACTACCACATATTAGAACAACCCGTGCCTGAGAAACATAGGATATCGTTGTAGCAGTTGGTGTTGAAAATCAAGATTTTATCGCTATTTCAAGATGTTAGCGTTCCCGAAGTTTTGGATCTGTTTTAGAGTATATTCAGTTATGTATGTATTTGTGTGTGCACCTTCATACTTCGCACAGATACAACTATCATATACTAGAGCAGCCTGTGCCTGAGATACATAGGATACCGTTAGAGCAGTTGGTGTTGAAGATCAAGATTATATCGCTGTTTCAAGATATGAGCGTCCACGAAGTTTTGGGTAAGTTTTAGAGTATATTCAGTTATTCATGAGTTTGTGTGTGCACCTTCATACTTAGCACAGATACAACTACCATATAATAGCCCGTGCCTGAGATACATAGGATACCGTTAGAGCAGTTGGTGTTGAAGATCAAGATTTTATCGCTGTTTCAAGTTATGAGCGTCCACGAAGTTTTGGGTAAGTTTAAGAGAAGCTGGAGTAATATGTAGTGTGTGTGCACTTTTATACTTTACACAGATACAACTATCATATAATAGCCCGTGCCTGAAATACATAGGATACCGTTAGAGCAGTTGGTGTTGAAGATCAAGATTTTGTCGCTGTTTCAAGATATGAGCGTCCACGAAGTTTTGGGTAAGTTTAAGACTAGCTAGAGTAATTTGTTAGTGTGTGTGCACCTTTATACCTCGCACAGATACAACTACCATATATTAGAACAACCCGTGCCTGAGATACATCGGTGAGCAGTTGGTGTTGAAGATCAAGATTTTATCGCTGTTTCAAGATATGAGCTTCCACGAAGTTTTGAGTAAGTTTTAGAGTATATTCAGTTATGTATGTGTTTGTGTCTGCACCTTTATACTTTGCACAGATACAACTATCATATACTAGAGCAGCCTGTGCCTGAGATACATAAGATACCGTTAGAGCAGTTGGTGTTGAAGATAAAGATTTTATCGCTGTTTCAAGATATGAGCGTCCACGAAGTTTTGGGTAAGTTTAAGAGTAGCTAGAGTAATTTGTTAGTGTGTGTGCACCTTTATACCTCGCACAGATACAACTACCATATATTAGAACAACCCGTGCCTGAGATACATCGGTGAGCAGTTGGTGTTGAAGATCAAGATTTTATCGCTGTTTCAAGATATGAGCGTCCACGAAGTTTTGGGTAAGTTTTAGAGTAGCTAGAGTCATTTGTTAGTGTGTTTGCACCTTTGTACTTTGCACAGATACAACTACCACATATTAGAACAACCCGTGCCTGAGAAACATAGGATATCGTTGTAGCAGTTGGTGTTGAAAATCAAGATTTTATCGCTATTTCAAGATGTTAGCGTTCCCGAAGTTTTGGATCTGTTTTAGAGTATATTCAGTTATGTATGTATTTGTGTGTGCACCTTCATACTTCGCACAGATACAACTATCATATACTAGAGCAGCCTGTGCCTGAGATACATAGGATACCGTTAGAGCAGTTGGTGTTGAAGATCAAGATTATATCGCTGTTTCAAGATATGAGCGTCCACGAAGTTTTGGGTAAGTTTTAGAGTATATTCAGTTATTCATGAGTTTGTGTGTGCACCTTCATACTTAGCACAGATACAACTACCATATAATAGCCCGTGCCTGAGATACATAGGATACCGTTAGAGCAGTTGGTGTTGAAGATCAAGATTTTATCGCTGTTTCAAGTTATGAGTGTCCACGAAGTTTTGGGTAAGTTTAAGAGAAGCTGGAGTAATATGTAGTGTGTGTGCACTTTTATACTTTACACAGATACAACTATCATATAATAGCCCGTGCCTGAAATACATAGGATACCGTTAGAGCAGTTGGTGTTGAAGATCAAGATTTTGTCGCTGTTTCAAGATATGAGCGTCCACGAAGTTTTGGGTAAGTTTAAGACTAGCTAGAGTAATTTGTTAGTGTGTGTGCACCTTTATACCTCGCACAGATACAACTACCATATATTAGAACAACCCGTGCCTGAGATACATCGGTGAGCAGTTGGTGTTGAAGATCAAGATTTTATCGCTGTTTCAAGATATGAGCTTCCACGAAGTTTTGAGTAAGTTTTAGAGTATATTCAGTTATGTATGTGTTTGTGTCTGCACCTTTATACTTTGCACAGATACAACTATCATATACTAGAGCAGCCTGTGCCTGGGATACATAACATACCGTTAGAGCAGTTGGTGTTGCAGATCAAAATTTTATCGCAGTTCCATGATACGAGCGTTCATGAGGTCGGGGTAAGTTCAAAAGTCACTAGACTCATTTCAGTGGCAATTATGCACCTTTGTACCTCGCACATATAAAACTATCATACACTGGAACAATTTGTGCTTGAGATACATAGGATACCGTTAGAGCAATTGGTGTTGAAGATCAAGATTCTGTGGCTGTTTCATGATATGAGCGTGCATGGAGTCCTAGGTAAGTCAGAAAGTCACTAGAGTATTGTAGGTAGTGTTTTTGCACCTTTATACCTCGCATAAACAAAACTATCGTATAGTATAACAAGCGCCTGCGCCTGCGATGCATACGATACCGTTGAAACAGTTTGTTTAGAATCAAAATTCTGTCGCTGTTACGAAAAATGCGCGACCACGAAGTCCTAGGTAAGGTTATGAGTTTTGTGAGTTTATAAGTGTGTGTGTGTGCACTTATACGTCGCACAGATATAATTATCGCATATTAAAACAACCTGTGCCTAAAATAAAAGAATACCGTTAGAACAATAGGTGCTGAAGATTAAGATTCTGTCGCTGTTTCAAGAAATGAGCGCATTATTTTTGTAAAATTTGCTCAAGACCATGAGGTCTTAAACAGATACGCAGTGCTGTAATGAATTCAAAATGATTTGGCATGGTCCGAAAAATCTGATTAGGTGGAGCTTATAGCGACAAGTGATACGTTTTGTGAGAGTTTAAAATATGAATGTTTGGGTCCAATATAACATGTTTAATGTATTTATGTAACCTCAATCAACATGTTGTTCGAAGAGTATTTAATTTGCCACATATTCGCCTCATAAGACATGAGTCTTATGAGGCGAATATGTGGCAAATTGAATACTCTGAATTTGCCACATATTCGCCTCATAAGACATGAGTCTTATGAGGCGAATATGTGGCAAATTGAATACTCTTCGAACAACATGTTGATTGAGGTTACATAAATACATTAAACATGTTATATTGGACCCAAACATTCATATTTTAAACTCTCACAAAACGTATCACTTGTCGCTATAAGCTCCACCTAATCAGATTTTTCGGACCATGCCAAATCATTTTGAATTCATTACAGCACTGCGTATCTGTTTATGGCTCCCTGACTAATTACATCATCAAGGATCGGCGTCGGATAGTCTTGTTCTCGGACCCTGAACAGAGCGCTCCGAACTAGTCCAATTGTTGAAAGAAACTAGTTCGGTCTTCTAGTACTATTAGTTCAATAGTTCACCGATTACTCGGGCATAAGTCGTCCGGTCGTACACAGACTATAGGTCGTACGTACGTGTCGTTCAATCTAGTACATCTTCTATCGCGCTCAACCACACGCATGTGTCTCGTTCTCCCTTACTAGTACAATTTCCGTCACGCTCAGTCCCACGCGCTTGTCTCGTTCTCGCTCAATCTAGTACATCTTACATCACGCTCACGCACGCGCGTATGTAATCTTTCAACTCGCTCTGCTCGGACACTCGTAATTATTCGTTCTTACTCTGCTCTCGCGAGCCAATCTGAACCATAGCCATACAAGATTTGCTTATCTGAACTGTACTGAAGACCGTTTTGAAACACCAGAATAGAATAGTTCGTTCTCGTTCATATCAATGAACTAGTTCCTAATAGTACATAGTACATGTACTACGCAAGCCTAGCGTTGAAGGTGTACAGTAGCTATAATGTTCCATTAACAACACCACTGTTTCTTTATAGGCAAAACCATAGAGCCGCCAACGAAACCGAACATAGATGGCGCTCTTGCCCGCCTACAAGACGTCGGAGCATTAGATAAATCATTCTGCCTAACTGCTTTGGGCAAACATTTAGCCGCATTACCCGTGGACGTGCGAATCGGCAAGCTACTTCTCTTCGGGGCTATATTTTGTTGCGTGGATTCTGCGCTCACAGTAGCTGCGTGTTTGAGCCATAAGAGTCCGTTCTTAGCGCCGTTTGGGAAAAAGGTACGTGTGTATATAGCGTTAAGATCGATATTAGCATTTCAAGCCTTACTAATAGGTGGAATGAGTAAGCTATTGATTTTCGGACTGATATTTTGTTGCGTGGACTCAGCGCTTATTTTTATTTTTTTAATGAAAAAAGGTACATAGTTTTTTTACTTAACTCTAGTCTGCCAAACTGCGGCGCAGTTTGTTGACAGTCGCCATTCTTAAACAAACTGCGCCGCAGTTTGGCAGACTAGAGTTAAGTAAAAAACTATGTATTTTTTTTGTGGTATATTTGTTTTTCAACTATGTATGCTTGTTTGTATACTGAACATGCGCGCAGCCACAGTATTTCATAGGTAGGTACGGGCAGCAGCTCGTCAAGTTAGATACGATCTCAATAAATGTATAGCCGGACATGCTGGCGACCACACTCACAATGTTAAATTTATTAATTTACTTAAATATTTTTTCAAATTATTATTTTAACTACTACTATAATAATTCAAAGGCACAAAGACAGTTTTTTTTTAAATTTGGTCTTTAAATGGGTTTTTGATGTAACATCAATAAAAATATTCTGCTCCAGCTCATTGTGTATGGTAAGTATAATCCATTGCCTTGTTTTTGTACCTTTTACCATTTGTCGCCGCGTGTCTGAACCTCAATCGGCCGTTTCTAGCGCATTTTGGGAAAACGTTACGTGTGCCTAAAGTATTTAAGTCGTAATTACTTATACTATTTCAAGCGCTACTTACGCTATGAATGTGCTCGCGCAAGCGCACGTGACAATCGACAAAAAGTTAAAAAGAAGCAGTATAAAATATATAGCATATAGCTTTTGGCCATTTAAGAGTAACGCAAAAGTATATTATAAACAGACGGGTAGATTGCGCTAAAGTCACGCGTAATGGCGTATCCATAAGAGACCAGAAATTTCGCAGGGTCGGACCGACAGCACGGTAGCTCGATTGATAGAGCGTTTGGCCTGGATAGCCAAGAAGTTGCTGTGGTTTGAGTCCCGCCCGTGCGCAATTTTTGGTTACTTATTTCATCTTTAAGAATCATTTACAGTGTCATAAAGTATGTCACTGTGAATGTTAAAAACTTTCTAAACCAAAAATATAGCAAATGTCCTTATGTCATTGAGAAATGACTGTCTCGTTTCTCCTACTTACTTTGACAATTTAACATGTTTTTTTATCCTTTTTAGTCGGAAGCTGACGCGAAACGGAGAGAGTTCGCTTGCTTCAACAGCGATCAACTTACCACGCTTCGAGCATATAGAGTGAGTAAACCTGACAAATAAAGAATACACATGCATACAAACTGAAATCAGGGCATAAAAGTGAGACATATAGGGTGACTTGTGATTTGATACATTTCTACGGAGGGGTAAAAATAGAACTCATTTGTAATTCATTTTGGCATGTAAAAATGATAAAAAAAATTGGACTCTAGCGAGTTCACGTGCATAACATAAAGTTTTAGAGTATTAATACATCTTATTTTTAATTGGAGGAAGTGTTGAGATGATAGGTATTCGTCTGAATACAATAATTGCATCAAATGTGACATAAACTCTTTGAGCGCCATAGTTGTCACCGGTGACCCCCAAACAATATTTTTTCTATTATGTCTAGTTTCTTGGCAGTCAAAGCCTTAACTTAAGAGCAAATTTAAAAGTTAGAGTGCAAAAACTTGAATATCATAAAAAGTAATCACTATCGGCTGAAATAATCTATTGCAAATGAGCTCTCCTTTTACACCTCCAAGGGAATGTATCGAATTACCGGCACCTGTATAAATAAACCATAGCTATCAACGTCACTCTCACGCAGGCCAATTGTGAATAATTTATTTACTCTCAGTTTCTGAGCTATTTTATGGCTGGTTTTTGCTCGTCCTCGTCCGCAGCTAAGTCCGATGAGATTAATTCTAACTGTTTAAATTTCATTCATTTCTAAATCTTATTAGTACGTCTCACCAAATGATATCATTATACCAAATGAGTAGAGCTAAATTCTAGCTTTCAAAATACATGATGGTATTTGAATTATTAACAACATGAACCGTTATTCTATTCAGAAATGGCAGCAAGCAATGAAGCGCAGCACGCACGCCGCCCTGGTGTTCGCGAACGAAAACTTCCTCTCACACAAGACATTACTAATGATGGCTGATATCAAACATCAGTTACTTGGGCTTTTAGCTTCGATCGGCTTCGTGCCGGACATGCCAGATCTCAGGAAAAGGATGAGAAAGGATTCGGTTGAGAGTCTTACTGGAGAAGTGGTAAGTTGTTGGTTATTTAACTTAATAAGTAGTCGCGGAAACTAATAGAATATTATGCGGGGTGTTTCATGTCAGGTGCAAAGCCAGTGTGTGGTGATAGGTGATCACCGTACCTAGCAAATGAACTCCTATGTATGTTCAGCGATTTATAATCATCATCATCATTATCAGCCAAAGGACGTCTACTACTGAACATAGGCCTCCCCCACAGTTTTCCACAGCGACCGGTCACAAGCGGTCTGCATCCAGTGTGATCCCACGTCTTAACAAAGTCGTCCGTCTATCTTGTCGGTGGACGACCCACGCTGCGCTTTTGGTCGAAACGTCTCCAATCTAGAACTTTTCTGCCCCAACGGCCATCAGTTCTTCGCGCTATTTACAGTAGTTACCGAGATATTTGCAAAAAAAGTTTGTGTGGGAAATAAATCGATATGCTTCTGAAAATCCAGTGAGGTTTTACTACGACGTATAGAGAAGATATGAGAAGAAAAAAATGTGTAGCAAATACGACGACAAGATTGAGACGATTTCCTTGAAATATGAATTTCGAATTATGAATCTTCACTATGAGCTGATGTCTATGTAATCAATTCGTGGAGCACGAAATTTATTCGTAGTATCAGTTCCATACGCTAGTAATAGTAGTTCAATGTGTAAATCGGTTATTTTATTCTAAACAGGCTATTCAATTTGAACCGAAATCTTATTTAAAACATATACAGTCAGCAATAAAACGAGTAAAATTTTTATAAAATAAATTAAATAAAAATTTTGAACGACCCACCCATACATATAGTAAGGAGCTATATCCCGATGACTAGCGTAAAATTTTGAAACTGATAATGAAGCTGGTAAAGTATGTGTACGAAATTTGCACAGCTGTTAGTCCACTAAGAAAGGCAGTTTTTATGTTGCGTTTCAAAACTTTTTTCTATTACATTATGTTGAAAAAGAACGTGATAAAGATACTGCAAAATTTCGGAATTATCCAACCAGCCGAGGAAGCAGATTTTTTGACGAACTATTAAATGATATCATTTCCATTTTATTATTATCATAAAAGTACAACGTTGGACCATTGATTACTAAAATTGTGACGCTTACGTAAACAGTTAAGTTGTTACACGAGTTTTTCTGAATCAAGTCGCAATGAGGCCAAAATTCAAAACAAAATAACTCGAAAACTATTGAATTTCTCTGAACATACATAGGGGTTCATTTGATAGGTATGGTGGTCACTTAACCCACCGGCTTGGTACCTTACATGAAACACGCTGTATATGGTCTATAAGTATGTGTGTGTGTGTAATATTTGATAATTGTGTTTTATTTGTCTATCATTGTGTGATTGCGACGGCAAAGGCATTGTGCTCTTTAAAAAATAATTATGCTCACGTTACCAAGTCGTAGTACCCAGATTCGGTCTTAGTGAGAATTTAACTAGTTGCCCTTAGGCGTTTGTTTATGTGTTTGTTCACCCAAGATACAAAGAGGCCATCGGTATCTGATAGTATTTATACTGATAGCGCTGAATAGAAGTGTATTTCATTTTTTTTCAACATTTTTTTTAAATGAATAATTATTTACAGATTAATTAGGGAAAATATTTTTGTTTGTTTACAGCTAAATGAAAATGGAAATAACGACAAGTTACTAGCTGCGATACTTTGCGCAGCATTATATCCGAATGTAGTAAAGGTAACTACAATTACTCAATCACCTTATTTTATATACCTATAGTCGGCGCGTTTACAACTGAGTCGTGAGAGTGTAATGCCGATAGAGGTAGGAATACCTAGCGCGCCGCTTAGCCGGCAAGTGCAAGTGAGATACCAGACACAGTTTATAGCACGCAGACTATAGTATATACTATGTAGTAACGTGGTAACATAACGCTACCACCGTATTGGCTGTATGCGACCAATAGTTTGTGACTGTCGTCGCTTATAGTCTTAATATCGAAATAAAAAGATTTGGTTAGAACTCAGAAGACTATTTCAATGTGTGTATACTTTAGGTATGATTTTCTTATCAACACTAATATTATAAAGTGTTAAGTGTACTAGTGTTTTGAATAAACTTGTTTGAATTTTTATCAGTTACCAATTAACATTTTATGAATACCAACAATGGCACGAGTGTCAAACATTTGAAAATAGCAAGTGATTTCTTATAAATATTTGTTTTAATTTTCTAATTTGGTCGATAGAAATCGGGATTTATTGTGACACTTTGGTATGGGGACATTAGGGTTAATTTTGTTGAAAATTATGTCTTAAGTAAATTGAAAATGTTTTAAAAGTCACCCTGTATATAAAACATCACTTTGCGGGGAACAAACTCTAGTTTATGAATATACCTGATAGTCCTGATACACAACAATCATTCCAGGTCCTCACCCCCGAGAAATCGTTTCACATGCAAGCAGGAGGTGCGATACCTCGCCAGCCGACGCCGGACGAGTTGAAATTCAAGACGAAATCCGACGGATACGTAGCTCTGCATCCTTCGTCAGTCAACGCGACTGTTGGGTACTTTGGTAGCCCGTATCTGGTATATCAGGAAAAGGTGAAGACGTCGAGGGTGTTTATAAGGGAGTGCTCTATGGTGCCGCAGCTGCCTTTGGTGCTATTTTCTGGTGAGTATCATAAAATGTTAGCTGTATAATGTATTGGTCGTCGTATACTTAAAGTACACCAAGACTCGTAACTCCTTATAGCAGGCCTTTTTTGTACCGCCCTATTTATTAATAGTTTATAATGCAACTAATACAACTAATCTGTGCGTCGAGTGGTTCGAGGTGGTAGGCATACGCGTGTATTCAGTTGTAAGAAGTCCCCCTAGCCGATTTCGACTACGGTGGCCAGTCACAACGACTAACCGGCTGCGCGGGACATATTATAGTGCACAAGTGTATGCGCAAACACAGGTGTGCTCTCCTATACCTTTCACTCTCATAGCCCCATGGGACAGCAATTTAACAAGACCGGAGAGAGATCAGGCGCAGGACAAACGGCTCTACGTGCTTTCCGAGGCACAAGGGTGAAACACCGCCAACTTCCAAACTCCGGGCTAGCTTGTGAATTTCTGAACAGAAAAACTCAGGTACATATTTTTTGGCCGATCCGGGGATCGAACCCGGGACCTCTGGCGCAGCCGTCGCTTTAACCCGCGTGCGACCTCTAACCGCTGCGCCACCGAGGCAGATAGTTGCTCTATCGATAGACCATCAGAATTAGGACTACCAAGCGGCGCTGCTCTTGCTAGGAGAATTAACACTTTGGCTATGTGGCGCCCAACGTGGTATACAAATTACAATGTTTTTTCAAATTTGTGTAACAAATTTGCAAGACGATTACTGTGAACTTATTAGTCTGATCTAGTGATGTAAAATGAAAAAAAAAAAAACAGTTTTTTTTTCAGTTTTTGAAATAAAACATGAAAAAAAACTTAGCACCCTTGTTTTTTTTTCTAAATTTGTTTTTTTTTTCTACCATACATTTTAGTTCAATGATAAATGAAATTTGTATAATAAATCAACTTATTTATTTAATTATAAATTACTTATACCAACTTCCGATTTCCAACAATTCAATTACTTATTTTCTCATTCTTCATCTTCACTTTCAGTTTCAGTATCAGTGCCTACACTAGTCTTGTCGGCGTCGGAATTTTCACTTTCTTCTGTCTCTAGATCTACAGCTTGAGACACTGTAATATTTTCTATATCTGGTGCGTCTGTATGTTCGTCTCTTGTTTTTTGAGATTTCAATCTATTCATGAAATCTTAGTACCACTCAACCAGAAAAGTATAGTAGAGTTAAAAATAGGCCGAAATTGTATTCTTAAGTATTCATCTTAAACGGTAACTGTCTTAAAAGTTTTGGAGTTCATACTCTTGAAAAAAACATGCTCTAGAAAAAAAAACAGTTTTTTTTCGTTTTTTTTTTTCAACGCTTTTTTTCACACTAGAAAAAAAACGTTTTTTTTGCAACACTAGTCTGATCCTAATTAACCATCTTTTATTTCAGGTTGCAGTTTATCTGTGGAACTCCACAATGGAACATTCATAGTATCATTAGAAGATGGTTGGATAATGTTCCAAGTTGAAAAACACGAGGTCGCCGAAATGCTTAAAACAATTCGGATAGAATTGATCAATCTTCTAGAAGAGAAGATTAACGATCCCAGCTTGAATCTGCTACATTACGAAAAAGGGAATAGAATAATCAAAACGATAGTCCAAATTATTAGTAAAGACTAAACATGCATAATAACTTGGAAGCTTATTTTCCGGTCAAGCATTGCAATCAGCTGTTAAAAAAAAACTGTTTAATTACATTAAAATCATGTGTTGCGTAAAGTCCGTTTTTCGTTGCTTGTTCAATGTTGTAAACAATATTTACTTCTTCATTTAGAAAATATTTCAATGTTCGAAGATGAACTACCTGTGTTAGTAAAAGTTCTTCTTTTTAAATTAATCATATGGTTACAAAGGAATATTAAAGGTTGTTTACAATTTTGGAACAATGGCAATTTTGACTAATATTAAAGTTTTACTGATTACTGAATAACGATTCTTATGGCTGAAAATTGAGCTTCTTTTACACGTTTTTGACATTGACATTTGTGAATATTAAGATGACCGATTTCTATGTTTATTACTATTATCAACAGTTTATTAGGTCTGTTCATTAAAATCATTAATTTTAGAATAAATGAATGAGTAATGATTGCTAGGCAAAAATAGGCCTTCAGATGAAATAATTATGACATGTAAATATCTAATACGAATATTTTGAAAGGGTGTAGAATATTATAATTAATGGAAGCTCTCTCTTATATTGAATGTGCAATTGATAACTATGATAATTGAATAGAAAATTGTGAAAGTATGGAATTTGTATAGTATTTTATTATGTATATATTATATCATGATTATCATTTTCTGTGTTTTTAGTGACTTAGTGTTAACGTTCGCCTAGTGACCTTTTTTTTGTAATAAATTATATATTCTTTCCAACATAGTTATGTAATATCGAAGTAACTGCCACCTTGCGATCCACCTTAAAACTATTGTGAGAAGGCGGGAAGCAGCGCCTATGTCGATCAACTTTTAAATGTCCACAGAAGAAAAAAAATGTTTTTATTTCGTACATTTCTATAATTCATTTAAAATATATTTTTTCTAGTTTCGAATAATGTATTGGGCAGAGCATAATTTTGAAGGATTTAGTGAAATTCACTTGAAAAACTTTACCAATCGTTTCCCGTGTTTTGGACCACTATTCAAAAGATTTTTTTTCTTTACTTAGATTCTTTAATCATTAATGTTTCATTTGGGTACAATTTTCTCTCCTAAATTCACAATATTTCCCATAAACGTGTCCGTTGTCCTAGGGACACGATAATTAATCAAAACTTTTCAATTAAAACGCGAAATAGTAAATCGAATATAAGGACCTCTTAGTACTTTATTTTATATTGTACCGTGTGTATGTTAAAAAAAATTAACTGCTCATAAATCAAACGCGAAATAAATTTGTTACTTCTTAACGCAAAACCTACGCGATAGATTTTCGTGAAACTTTATTGCAAAGTATATAATATAAAGCTAATACAACAGATTAACACATAGGCTTTTATTCATAACGTTTTTTTAAATCTGGCATTTACGCGAGTGAAGCCGTGGAGAACCGCTTGTATTTTCTTGAAATCAAGACGTACGAGCATAGTTTATCAAAATATCGCAAACATGTTAAAAAATATAAAATCGGACAACCTTTATGGGGATAAAAACTCGCGCGCAAGCTATCCTCTTACCAGTTTGAATTGCTTGCACCCGTGTCTTATTTACTTTGTACTTAGTGTCTTATTTAGTATATGTTAACGACCGTTCTTGCGTTGTATGCAAGCGACTTTCGATTGAAATTGTTAAGCCCGCAAAGACCTTGACCGTACCAGTTATAATTCTGTTAATCAAAATTTCCTTCCCTTGTTCCCCATTACTAATAATTTTCTGTATATAAAATCTAATAATTATTGATAATAAACGTGATTGTAAAGCAGTATTATATGATGTGTAATAAGACGTAGTTTTGTACTGTTAGTAGCTTTATATCCGTAACATTTTTTACAAGATCTATTCTAATATTATAAATCTGAAGACTGTTTGTTTGTTTCAACGCGCTAATCTAAGGAAGGCTTTAGACTATAGTACAGTAGCCAGCACATCAGGTTACCCACTTTTGTTGCAAACTTGCCCTTATTACAACTGCATAACATACCGCAGTGTTTACCTTGACGTGCTGTTATCCGTTCATCATGCTGCGACGGGAGGGGAGGGATCAAACTCAAAACGCGCGGATGAAGTCGCAAGGGGCCGTTAGTGATTTATAAAAACAGTAATGGAGGAAACATGATTGCAATAACTAAATACTAAGTGAAAATATCATACAATATTTATGAATTGTTTGCTGGCGTTCGTAATGAGATGTCGAGGATGTAAATAAAATATTATTTTGTTAATTTGGTATACTTTCTTTCTCTCTCTCTTCTTTTACAATTCGACAATAAGGGCCTGTTTCACTATATACAAATAAGCATTTACTACCGAATAATTTAATTATATAATGTCATTTCGTATGAATTTTCTATCAGATAACGTAAACCAGCAGTCAAAAGCTAAAGCAAAGTTTTTGACATTTCGCGTAGACAATTACAATTTTCAGATTTCTTGCTGGCATTAAATAGTATTTTAATGCAGCAAAAAATCTGAACACAGTTAAGTCAAAACTTCCGTAGCTGAAGATAATTATATTTTCCACGTTAATTTTACTGTGGCAATATCTCATTAGAAAATCGATGGTATCCAACGCCATCTATGACAGTCCACGTGTAACGTTCAACTAGCATTAACTATCTATTTAAAAAAGTTGACAATAGATGGCAGTCTTTATATTGAAAAGTAGCTACTCCACTGTATAGATGGCGCTATTTTACGTGAATAATCCAATTAAAAGTTAATATGACATCACCAATCACATACATTTCTCTGATCCCAAAGTAAGTAGCCAATGCCCTTAAGTTATGAAAATCAGACACAACAGCGGTACCACACCATCCAGACCCGAGACAATATCGAAAAATATGATTTTTACATTGACCCTACCCGACCTGATGACATGAATGAAATATATTATTATATACCATACAAGTACTATCCCCTATCAGAAAGGATTTCTTAGTACTTCTACGTTAAATGTAATGTTTGGGTGATTACTTAGTACGCAAATCATAAATGAGCTTTTCCCCGGTCTGTCAAAAAAAGCACGCAAATATCTAACATTTAAAATAATTTGTTTTAGAGTAGGTAATAATTTAAAATATTATGTCTATCATGTTACATTCAGGTAGCATTACGCATCCCATAAAAGTGTTACCGGGATCCCTAAATTGGAAAAAGGTCCCGATTCTCAGCGATCCTGGGTGGTGGTCGTAAAACGCACGTGTCCAGGCCACCGTACATGTGTACTTTAAACAGGCAACTTTTGGGTTATGAAAGACCGGCCGAGATCGAAAGATGAGGGAGGATAAGACGGTGACTTTAAAAGCGTTATGTTTTATTTAATTTTGGTAAACTTTGATAGCTGAATCTAACTCGTCACGTCTTATTACGAGTTATTGTTAATCCGAAGACATGTTGTAATTTGAAGACATAACTCTCGCTAAGAGCATCATTTGAAGGCAAAGTTTAAGTGAAACTGGTGTTGGTTTCATCATAACTATGATCACCAGCATTTCTTATGCAATTAAACGCCATCTGTTGACAAGTAGCAAAACTAAATTCAAATAAGACTAATAAAACAATCCATTCGAAATTTTATACAAAATTTATTTTCTTACTCCTATTAGAATTGCCATCAATATTTTATATGCTTATTTTTTTCTATCTCCAGGTAAGCAATTAAATAAATAGGGGTACCACAGAGGTCAATATGAGAAAAACCAGACCGTTTATTAGTACTGCAGTCGCGATCAAGGCGACCATGACAGCATACCTGTTTTTAAAATTATAGAATTTCTCTTCCTTGAAGCACTGCATAATATGTACTAACGTGTACTAACCGTCGTGTTTAGAGCCTCGTGGTCTTAAAAGCTTAATAAAACCTATATTTAAAAGCAATTGGCTTATCCACAGCAAACGCACTATAACGGGCGGGCCATTTTGACCCGTGTCACGTCGGGCCGGTCCGTAATTGGCGCCGTTACGGCCGGGCAGAACTTGCGGCTCGCGGCCGGCCCGGTCGACAGATGGCGAAAGTGTTAGATTATCTTAGGTTGTATAGGTAGGGTACAAAACTTTGAAACTTGGAATCAACAGATTTTCAGCGAAAGCACCGAGTATGTAGGTACACGATAAATGATAAAAAAATATGCGCCAGACAACACACGAATTGTCGTGGTTTCGAAGTAAGGATTTTTCTTCCTTGTTTACACAAAACTAGACAACGATTATGACGGGGGCGTCTCCCATAAATACTTAAATACATATTAAACATCCATGACTCTGGTACAAATGTTCGTGCTCATCACACAAACATTTGCCCCTTGCGGGATTCGAACCAGCGGCGGCCGGCGTAATAGTCAGGAGCTCTAACCAATATGTACAACAAACGCGTCGTCACAATGTTATTATGTTAGCACAAATTACAAAATAATAACAATACATAGTTATATTTAATACATTTACCCACATTGTCAGTTACGTTTGGTCAACCTTAGCCAGCTATGTATGTTATAAATAAGGAAAGATGCAAATAGGTTTAGCGTAAATAGATCGTCTCGATGAATTTAGCTTACAAAATTTAATTAACTAAGGTTTTCTTATAAGATGAAATGAGAAACTAAAAATTGCGAACGAGCGGGACTCGAACCCGCAACTTTTTGGCTAACCCGGTCAACGCTCTCTCCAATCGAGCTATTGTGCAGTCGGTCCGACAGCGTCAAATTTCTAAACCACAAAATTAAAGTATCTCATCGTTTGGTTGCATAGTCTGCCTTCAATAATGGATCGTGGACCTATAAGATGGATTTGCATTCTATGGCAGTACACAATCTTCTCAGCTATTTAATCTTATACAGCATATATAATACTAAATAGTAGGGATGCGCCGAGTAGCAAATTTGCCGAGTAACGAGTACCGAGTTTTAATCATTTTGTTTTTTTCCAACCGAGTCAAATTCCTGGTCCGGTGTGCCCTACCTATGATTCTAAAAGCTTTGTTACTCTTTTTTATACCAAACAAGGTTTCCAGAACTGGTGCATTTAACACGAGTGTTTCTAAGTGCACCTGCAAGCACCATGCATGCATAGCGAGAGATTATTTTCGGAGGTTGGTTACCAGAACGTGCAGAAGCTTTGTGTTACTGCATCATAATTTGACGTTATAAAACTTTACATATGTTTTTTTTCTTTAACTTGTTTATCTTATTTTGTCTCATTACTACTCATTCATTATTATTTGAGATTTTTGAAGCTCTCCCCTGTTGTTTGGACGATATCTACCTAAAAATATTGCTGTACTTAAACCAAGTACTCATTTATACTCGGCATTAAAACCAAATTACTCGGCTGAGTACGAGTAATAAAAAAGCAGCCGAGTACGTCGAGTACCGAGTATTAACCGAGTACTCGGCCCATCTCTACTAAATAGTATGCATAACTACTTAATATAAAATAAAAACTAAAATTGAATCTGTTACTGCTTACTACAGATAGTATCAGCCCATACACATCATCATAATAACATTACAAACTATTCACAGATACTTATCTTCTCACAAAAACCTATCTATCTCCAACACCCAACGAAAATAACAACACGCAAGCACCCACATTATCACGGCTCCGATTCTACCCACGCAAGGCCGAATAAATCAGGCCGAAAGCCGAAAGCCGACGATAAATTTCGACCCAATCCTGGTCATCTCGGACCCGGCTTACGCCCGCCCTGGGACGGACCTTTCCGCTAAATAAATCCCTTATCTGCATACGGCGAACCTTTCTAGGGTCCGGCTTAATAAATTCAGGTTGGGTCTGGCAAACTTTCTTGGGGAGGTATATGGAGATGATAATACCAATTATTTATTTTGTTTCTATATGGTTATAAAATAATGGTGTTCTGTAAATAAATCCTTCTTACATGGCCACAGTTTAAATTTAAACTAAAGTAAAATGTCTAAGCGTGATTCCCTCTTTCGACACAAAGAACTGATAATAATTATGCTTTAATACAGACTTAGCTCGGATGCTTTGGTTACATCTGGAGAATCTTGTTAGGTACTAACTTTAGCTTTTATTATCATCATCTTAATTTTCTTTCAGAGACATACACCGGATTAATATACGAGTAGTACTAATTGCAAGTTTTCTGACACATTAAAGTTTTATACTCACAAAATTTATAATAACTTTCTAAAATACAACTTACTAAAGAGTTTCTTCTGATTAAAATCTTATAAACAAAGATAACTGATATCTTATTCAGTGTAGTAGTTCATTAAACAATTGCTACAAAAAATGTTTTATAAAAGTGGGGACGTTTAATGGATTTATGAATATAAGACATACACCGTGTTTTTTTTTATTCTAACATGATAAAAGAATAAATCAATAATTTGCGCACGACCTGGATATGAACAAGCAACCTTTGGCTAACCGGACCAACGCTCTTTCCAATCAACTACCGTGCCGATACGTCAACACTTATAAGTCTAAATTGGTAGTACGGAAAACAGATTTCCATAAAATTCTGATTTGTTGCCGTTTATAAAATTGACTGGTTGGTAGTATCTCTATGTAGATCCAAAACGGCCTGCTCATTTGAAAGGCGGCCGAGCGGTCTGTGCCCAAATCAATAGTAATTCTGTGGGTAATCCGCCGCAAAAATACATTACTGCTCCACGAGATTGTTTCATTAGTTTGCTTTGTTGATTTATTTGCTGCTAAGTAAAATACAGATTCTTTTAAAGGGTAGGTTAGGTTTAAGTGCTGTTTTCTGTGCTTTGATCATCTTGAGTGAGATGTAAAGATATTGTCGGGGCGAGAGATATACCTACATAAGTTTTGGCTGAATTTATGACCAAACTGCCGAAGTTGAAACATAGGATGGGTTTGCAATTCCGAAAGCTTTAATTATAATAGTGGCCTTCTTTAACACTTTAAACGCCTTCTTCTTCCTCTTCTTCGAGTCGACTGGTAACATCACAATATTTTCGCCCAGTGTTGTGCAACGTTGATTGCGTTGGCGTTTGCCTGCTGTAGGTCTTGAAGCGTGCATGAGCTAGGACATTTGGGGCAGGACAGGAGATGGGCCCTTTAAATGCAATTTAAGTGCCTTTAAATTTACGAAAAAAAACCCAGGAAACTCCAATTTTTACGCGTTTTTTAATAAAAATAAAAAATACTTTTGTAAGTACATTTTTGTTTTTATAGTGTTTTGTCACTATACATACTTAATAATATAAAGTCCTGGATAGCGTAAGACACGGGGTTCGATTCCTCGTCTGTCACACAGCCAAAGTTGCCAAAGTTTTTATAGTGACAAAACACTAAAAAAAACAAAATGTACTTATAAATTGGCTTCCTTCATCACAGATTGTTAAATATTTGTTCGGATATTGTAAGAGCAGTCTCGCAACATTTATGACGGTCACGCAGCCTACGCGTTAAAGTAAGCGCTTGCAAAATTCAATAGGCTTGCTATTTGACGGTGGCCGAGTGGTATAGGCATACGCCCGGATAGCGTAAGAGGCGGGGTTCGATTCATCGTCTGTCACACAGCCGAAGTTGCTTTTTATAAGTGCAATTGATATAAAAATATTTGTGATATTATTATTTTTAAAAACGTGGACTCGGCCCGGGCCCGAGTGGTCGGCACACAGCGTGCTGGTGGCCAAGTATTCGGTTGCGAGTGCTACATATGTACAAAATGACGTCAGAAAATAACGTCACCGCAAGTACTCGGGCGCGAGTAGGCGGGACCGCTGAAATGATTCTCATGAAGTAGGGTTCGAGTGCTCGGCACTAATGATTGAGATTATCTATCACGAGTTCATAGCTTCGTAAGTACGAGTATTAATGAAAAGATAAATATTGTATTTTATTTATTATTTATTTAATAATCAAGTCTTCTAGATGAATTAAGTGTAAATGAAAGCGTGTACCCTTCTAATGAGTCATATATGTTTATAGCATTATACCCATACTATAATACTCATGCTCAACGCTAGGTTTTTTACCTATAAAATGTAAATACTGTTAATTAGGCTCGAATCAATCTATTGATACTTTGATAAATTGTTTTGTAGAAGTCTAAATGTGTCGCCTGAATTTCAGAACAATGAGTGATACGAGTATTCAGTATAATTGTTCTCATATTCCTAATCTCAAAGATACGGAATTAAATAATTCAATATTTATTCCAAACTCAATGTTACTGCGTCGTTGAATTTAATCCTATCTCGCCCTAACTACAAACGCGTCCCAAAAACTAGCCTAATCCTTAGGGGTTGGCCACCCCTGCCAACTATCTCACTCCAACTAATAATAGTTCCTATAAGTCCGTATCTTTCTAAGCTGACCGCTTGACCATTGGTTAGCGAATCGCGTACACACACGCACGAAATGAAATATTTATCATAGTTTTTGGAGGCGGAGAGAAGGGTTACTTAATGGTTCGCGAAATCAACGAAGTAAGATATTTTATAGTATCTAGGCTCAGTTTCGTGGAAATGGTGATAAGGATACCATTGTTTTACTAACTATTTGACAAAAACTGCCCTAGTGGCGCAGCGGTAAGAGGGTCGTACTTTAATGCGACTGTTACGCCTGAGGTCCCAGGTTCGATCCTTTAGTCGGCCCAAAAAAATATTAACCTTAGTTTTTCTGTTCAGAAATTCTTAGGGTAGCCCGGAGTTTGGAAGTTAGCGGTGTTTCATCCCCGTACCTCGGAAAAGTACCTAAAGCCGTTGGTCCTACGCCTGCTTACTCTCCGGTCGTGTCAGATTGCTGTCCCATTCTGCTATGAGAGTGAAAGGACTAGAGAGTGCACCTGTGTTTGCGCACACATTTGTGCACTATAATATGTCTTGCGCAGTCGGTTAGTCGTTGTGACTGGCCACCGTAGGCGAAATCGGCTAGGGGGACTACTACTACTACTAACTATTTTTATCGTTGATTCATAACTTATACAGAAGCAGGTGTGACTTCTACTTCTTTATTTAGATATCAAACTTCCAACCGTATTTTGAAAAGTTAGTTGATAACAAATATTTAGTATTAGGGCTGACATTTATTCGTTATACTCACTATCAGTACGTACACGTCTCAGCACTAATATGATGAGTAGGATGTTGTTTACCGACCTAGGTAGGTAGTAAAAAAACCTAGCTAATGCCAAAGTAATGCTTCTGGAATATGTTTTTTTAATAACTAGAGATCTTTATAAAAAATGTTACAACTATTTTGTAAATCGGTAATTCAGGTGGTTATTTTTACTCTGTTACTTATATTGTTTATTAATTAAGTATAATTACGTACGTAGTTTGTATCTACCCATTTGGAGAAGCTAAGTCCGCTTATGGTTATTATCTCTGCCCTGAATAAATAAAAGCCCATAAATACTTATACACAAAGTTTTGGCGCTTATCTCTATATCCCAAGTAATTCGAGCATGAAATCGTACATTTTCCATTATCGAAGGGTATTCCATATTACCCAAGTATAGCGTTGTCGCTCGATTGTCCACTATCGATAAATCTATCGATCCTTCGTTGATAGTTGAGCAAAAACCAATACATATCGATACAGAGTCGATAGTACAGTATGCGACAGTACTTTAGACACACAGTAATGTAATCGATAGTATCGAAGCAGAAAATAAATTGGTATATCGATACTTTGATGACCTCCATGGTGTAGTGGCTAAGCACACTGGGTCAAGGCGTCGCCACTCTACAGTCCCAGGTTGGATTGCTGGTCCGCTCAATAAAGAAAGATAAAAATTACTATAATGTTTTTGGTCTGGGTGTTGTTGTACCACCGTTGTGTCTTTCATAACTCAGGTGTATTAGCTTCTTACTTTGGAATCAGAGCAATGTATGTGATTGGTGTCCAGTATGTTTGCTGCTGAATATTGCAATAACAATTGACCCTATTAATAGTGTAGATATTACTGATATTAGCCTTCTTCCTTTGGATACAGCTCTAGGAATTAGGACTCGATGGAGAGATTTGCTGTGCAGGTTTGTGTTGAAGGCACAAGACTGCGTGGTCGGTCCCCATCTCGATCGCTAGATCGGAATGCGGAAAACCCTCAGATAGAGAAACATCGCCAGACGTGCTGCAGCCCTGAAAGTAAGCGGCGACGGATAGCTGCAACCATGTCCATGAACAGCCACTATCACTCTGTCAAGAGTGCCTGACTAAAGCCTGATTTTACCAGCACCAGATGAGGAATATACGTCAAATATAATACTAAACGCCTTATGTAAAATGTCACTTATTAGTCAGCAATAATTTATGTAAATATCATTTTAAATCAGTCGCTTTATACTTATTATAGGACTTTTTTGACGCTGGTAAAATGGACCCTAAGAAGAAGATATTAGTTGCTCGATAGTTCACTATTTATCTTCTAATCTATAGATCTATCAATAGTTGAGCTAAAGCAATAGTTTTGCAACAGTATATAATAGCAATATATAACAGCCTTTCGATAATATCGAGTATATCGAATGGACTATCAGTAATATTGCAATGACAATCGATTGTATTGATACTATCATACATATTATAGATGATTGTCGAGGTCAACTATCGATAATTTGACTCGATAATCAAACTATCGAAAGAACGGCAACGCTGCCAAGTACAGATATAGTATCTTTGGAGGTCGGCACAGGGATACGTTTTCGGGTCGGACCTAAAACTTTAGGGTGTAAAAGGGACGGTGTTTAAAGTGATATAACAGATTTCAGTGCGTATAAGTAGATGTAACTAGATAATTTATATTGTGTCGTTAGTTTGGGCAACGTTGAAAGTTTGGGTTAGGTTCGAGTTTTTGTGTTTGATGTATTAGAATTGGATTGGTGTTTTGTTTTGACAAAACCTCATCATTCATGTGATCTAGCCTGTCTGACGTTCGCTTAGCGATACTAAGAATTTGATTGATTACTAATACAGTTTAAAAATGCATGCTCTTTAATATGTAGGTACTACTAGTTCCAGATAAGAGAGGACTGTACAATATTTTTGTTTACTTAACCAGTTGTTTCAACTCGCTACTGTAAAGTTTTAAAGTCTGAATAGTCAAGTTGGTAAGATCAACACATAAATAATAATAATTGAACTTCTCTAAAAGACGTAACGTTTATTTCTTAAACTGACCAGGCTATTCGTTAATTCTGCAGGCAACACGCTGGCAGTAATTTACGGGAGTGACTGCGACACGCTCGGGGTTCTCTTGCTAAATGTGCGGACGACACTGTCTATTGGAACAGAGGTTCTGTGGAGTCGACTGTTGGATAAAGCACTACATTTATTCAGGTCAGTTGCATTGCGTTGATTTCATTTAAGTTTTTCGATTTTAAATGCATCTGTAATTGTTCAAAATAATGGATTTTACGGACTGTCTTTACGTTAATATGTAACTGATTAATATTTTTGTACCTAGTAGAAATGTGCCCTGAAGTTCTCATGGAATACGCATGGTTAATAAATACGTTGCCACTTTTAAACTAGTGCACAGGTCTTATCATTCTCTACCAAAAGCTATGTAAAGTGAATTTTCATTCAGATCGCTTTGTGGTTAGATTTTATGAATAAACTAGCGGTCCCCCGCGACTTCGTCCGCGCGTTTTGTGTTTGCTCCCTCCCCTCCCGTCGCAGCGTCATGTTTTATATCCTAAAGCCTTTCTCGATAAATAAGCTATCCAACACAGAAATATTTTTTCAAATCGGTCCAGCAGTTCCTGAGATAAGCGCGTTCAAACAAACAAACTCTTCAGCTTTATAATATATTAGCGCAAGCGCACGTTGTACTTAAGCTGCGAACATTATTTTGGTGCGGAGTTATGTTAAAACTGTGATAGCTCCTAAGATATTTATTGAAATCAAATGATATAAAGGGCAACTTGGTTCTAAATGAAATGTTCGTGATGATGAATGTATTTATTTTGATAGGAATAAATACCTGTGTGTATAATACACCTCTAAAATTAATGCATTATTTTTTTGAAAATTTATTAACATAAAAAAGGTTGTAGCAAGTCAGCCATAAAAGATAGACATATGCTGTCGCAGACTTTATTATAGAACTCTTAATGCTGAACAATCCTGTCATACATGATTTTTGTGTAACTTAAGCGGTTTCCGCAGCGTATGCAGCGGAAGCTCTCAAAAGGAATATCTTTCTCCCGTTTTCGCAACATTTTTCATTTCTGCTGTGGTCTTATGAGTCGTATCTTTATGTTATATAGCCTAAAGCCTTCCTCGATAAATGGACTATCCAACGCAAAAAAAAAATCAAATCGGGCCAGTAGTTTTTGAGATTAGCGCGTTCAAACAAACAAACAAACTCTTCAGCTTTATAATATTAGTATAGATGATTTTTTTGTGTTCTTTGTTTATATTTTGTTTCCAACACTTACCCTTACACTTACCCCATGGTTTTCCACAGCGACCGATCACAAGCGATCTGCGTACAGTGTGATCCTACGATCTTTACAAGGTCGTCTCTTCATCCTTATCGGTGTACGTTCTATGCTGCTCCTTTTGTCGAAGGGTCTCCAATCTATACATTTTCCCCAAACGGCCATCAGTTCTTTGCGCTATGTGCCTTGCCCACTGCCACATGAGCTTAATCAGTAAGCTAGCAGGCCGCAGGCCTATGTCCATTACTTTCGCTCGGTGATCAACGATAATAATACCCTGTACCGTTACCATGAGTTTACTCGATAGCGACGATGGTTTTACTCGCTAGCGAGAACGTAACTTTTTGTATGGAAAATTTTAGTTCTGTCAGTGACCGCTAGAGGCGCTGTGCAAACCTACTATAGTCTTTATTTACATCGTCGCTAGTAATGTTGTTACCATGTTACCACATTTCGTGCGACTCTAGTCACGTCTCTGCGCGTCCTATTTCCGTGGGCCCGGACGCGGTGTTTGGTCACTGCCTGAAACGTACATATGGCGCGTTTAACTGTGACACGTAGGGCTGACTACTCTCGTAATAAATAGTTCAGTTAATATTCGAATTAAAGAGAACCAAACATTTTGTTGTTGTAAAATGAGACCTAGACGAGACCAAAATGGTATATATGATCCGTATGGTATTGCGTGCGAACCATAATACGACTCGCATGTCAAAATGAGGTAGAGGCAAATTTTTCCTCTAATTTACAAGTTGTGTGGACGTTTTCTCGTATGTCTTTACTTTTCTATCAAAATAAGCTCTAAGATTGTTGTGGTTGCAAGCAATCACAAAATACATTAGCGTTTATACCTTTTTTTCAATCCACTCAAAGCCAATAAAATTAGGCACTTACTATCAGAAACTGGTTTTAACAATACCACCTGTGAATCGGAAGGATTGAATCATCAAGATCACCCTATTAAATTTATCTCCCCAATTTACATACACGAGGGCCAAAATATCTGTATAAAAAGATCAATATAAACCGCGCCTTTCATAAGATCAAAAGTGTATCGCGTGGATGCTGCCCTATAACCTGTCCAAACTGGATTTGGCCAGTTGTATCTCGTTCGAACGAGATAGACCCTACTCTAAAACACATTGCCCACTAACACACTCTGTGTTTAAGATTGTGACTAGATTGTTTTTAGACAAAAATACTGAATATTTTTTATGTATTCTATCAATGAGATAAGAACACATAAGTTTAAATGTAGGAAATCATGTTGACGAAAGTGTAGATAAAAGTTTGTAAGGTATTTGGCTATAGCTGTTTCTTTTTCCCGCACTGTCTAAAGATAAATATACATTGTTTATTGTTAAAATAACAGACGTGAAAAAATAGACGAGATGAATTGTAAGTTAAATTATGGCTGTCATTTCTCTAAAAACGATGTTCTCAGATAACCATTGACATTAATAGAGACGGTAGAAATGAAAATACGGAAACTAAACTTACATAGTAGACCCCAAAATAATTCCCACGTGCCACAGACACGGGGATGCTGTGAATGGCCGGCTTTAAAAGATTTACACGTTTTGTCATTTGCATAATATGGACGAAATTGAAAGAGGGTGATTTTATTACTGATGTATTGTGGTCTGCGGATTGGGATATCAGCTGAGGTTTAGCACAAGGCGATTTGAATTTGGTGCACTCTGATATGGCTTAAAGAAAGGATAGTATTAATTGCGACTGGGATTTAGTTTTGAACTCCCCCTATTATTTATGATCAGAAAATGTCGGTACTTACACATCCTGTAGAATGTCTCAACATGTATAAAGACTTCAATAATTACTTTCCAGAACTAAAATGTACCTACCTACTAAACACTCATGATAACTGATAATAATATGCCATAAAAATAACTTTTAAGATAATTTAAAAATTATTAATCAAACCCCTCCTAATAAGGACCTCAAAATAACCCTATTCAATGTAAAGAATGTCACAACAAATCTGGTCAAAAACTCCAAACAAGTGCGTCTTTGTGAAGATCACCCCTCTGTCCACAAGATCAAAAGTGTATCACTTGGATGCTGAACCGTTCCGGTTCAAAGCAGATCAAACTGGTTCAAAGCACATCACAGCAGAATAGTCCGGTTCTTTTTCAACGCTGAGTAGCCACAGTAATTATACACTGAAGAGATGAATAGATGCTGTATGTAGAGCAAGGTGAGAGGTCAATAAGATTATAGAATAGGGTATACTGCTATTAGATCTGTCTAATAACGACACCATTAAAAAATACCCTCTGCTATTGACTAGTATTGTGTTGTAAATTGCACTTGTAAAAAGCAACTTTGGCGGTGACAGACGAGGAATCGAACCCTGTGTCTTACGCTATCCGGGCGTATGCCTATATCACTCGGCCACCGTCACATTAGCAATCCTGTTGAATTTTGCAAGCGCTTACTTTAACGCGTAAGCTGCGTGCCATCATCAATGTTGCTAAATTGCTCTCACACTATCAAAAGAAATATTTTTACAAATATTTAACAATCGCTTAAGATAAAGAAAGCCAATTTATAATTACATTTTTGTTTTTATAGTGATTTGTCACTATACAAACTTAATAATATAAATTTAACTTGTAAATTGCAACTTTGGCTGTGACAGACGAGGTATCGAACCCCGTGTCTTACGCTATCCTACCTTTTTACAAGTACAATTTATTTTATTTAGTTTGTATAGTGACAAAACACTATAAAAACATCAATTTAATTATAGTACCTATTGTGTTATTAATGTTTTTTTCTTAACCGGTAAGATCTGCATTGATTTTATGTTTATATTTCCAGATACACGTTTTTATGTCGGAAAAAAAATAACTTGTTAAATATCGAATTGATTTGTTTAATTAAAGTAATTTCAAATTAAACTGCTGCAAGACTACGACTAGCTACGATTTTACTACAAAGTCTACGAACTATTTACATCAGTGCTACGAATCTTGATTTCCCGATTAGTTTTGTCCTAATTTCCCTTTATTTTCAATATAATTCTTCGCTTTACCCCGACCCTGCTACGAAATCAATTCCTCTTATTCGAATTTTAGGCATTGGTTACTTTTAAATGGTCTATATGAACTCAGGCTTCAGTATCCTCCTCATTGTCTTTATTTTATTGAATATCATGTTTTGCAGTTCTTGGATCCTAAGGATTTATTAGTTTGTGTAGTTCACGTAACGTTGTCCCTCCTCAGACAGATGTAAATATTTTTTTAAAATTATAAGTGGTATAAAAGAGCGGTATTAGAGAGAGCAGTATTTGTGGCAGCCCTGAACCCTATCTCGTTGATAAGTAACGGGTAGCCACTGTCTTGATGTACACATTTGTAACGCGATGTAGCGATAACGGCCGCTATTTCCTTCGGATATTCGCAGCCTCCCACCTAATGCGAGCCGTGCTGATGTTTGTGATGTGCTAGACAAATGTTGGGTTTTAACTGAGGCAGTTTCGGTAACTAGAAGTAGGTTGAGTAGGAGATTTGTTAGGTCTTCATGTGGATGGAATTATGTAGCCTCTGTTGATAATCTTTGGTAGTTTTTTGAAATATCAACAGACTGCATAGTAACCAAAAGTATGTAAAATACAGCCGTGTCTCGATTGAACCTTAAATACATCTCCATTTAAAGACATCTATTAAATACGTGGGTGAATTGCTGTTGTCGGCATCTGATTGACACCACAAATAGTAATCAAACTATTTTTACTATTACAGTGTTGAATAGGTATATTTTATTACCTACTCATCAACAGTTTGTTATTCTGACCATGAGGAAGAATAAACACACTGTTATTATGTTTCATAGTACCTATAATTAGTTAATAAAGTGTTTACTGATCTTGGTGACACTAAATATTGTGCACAGAAAATTTTAAACACTGTGAATAAATATAATTGAAAAAATACCGCCTTATAAAAACTAACTAAAAAGCTATAACTAACGCTTCGTTTTCTATAATAAGAAAGAAATTATCTTGGAGTCGGTGCATGATGTCAAGCTTACGTAGTACGTAAGTACTTACACCGACCGTGGTCTGCCTGCACATATTATGCACCAACTCCAAAATAATTTGTTTCTCCTAAATAGAAGAAGACTGCGTTATTAAGCGCTTTGGTCTCGGCATCATGCGAGCCATTAACTCGGCCCCGGGGTTGAAAGAGTCACCTTCTCTAGCTACCACCGGGGTAATTCCTGTACGGCGCGTCCTCGTCGCGGGAGTGGGCACCCCGCACTTCAGTAGGCCGGAGTGTGCGGGTGGCTAAGTTCGAACAGGGACCCAGCTCCGCGGGGTATAACGTGGACCCCTGCCCAGGGTTACGGGTGAAGACCCTAACGGCGACTACAGCGGAGAAGATGGACTTCGGTACGGTGTATGTCGGCGGATGGGGCAAAGGATCTGGGGCACCGTAGGCGACAGTAAGGTTCAACCTGAACAAGTCGGCTGCCCCTGCAACCAAGTCGGCTCCGCACGTAGCGACTTGCTTCGTTCCTGTGGAATTAGTCGACGAGGTCGAGAGGGGGTCATGGATGCTGGGCAAGTTCGTGGCTCCAAAAATTGCGTCCCAGGCAATGCAGCGCCTGTGGAGAGGATGAACCCTGGGTGCTGAAACAATCATCTGTTAAAGATGCCGTGGCCAATGATGATGACGGGTCTAATTAATTACCTTCTTTTTTTGAAGTCGGTAAAAACCATAGATTTATTAAACCACGTTTTAAATCCATCCAACGTTCAAGTAAGGTACGTAACTGATTCAGGATTTGCGGAAATTAATGACGAATCGCCTTAGACCCAAGCCCACCTCAGTTTAAGCTGATGTAAAACACAATTAAACAATATATTAAGTTACAGGCTTTTAATAATAGTAAGCTTAATTGTTATAGGTTTTTGGATTTGGTAGCTAGTATTACAATTAAGTAGTATAGTCAGGGAGCTGGTGAGCAAAACTTCAATATGATTAGCACACATGGCAGACGTTATAGTAACACCCTAAGAAACATTAAGGACCTCGTCTGCAATATGGTAGCGCTGCGTCGTCAATTTACAGCGTTTCAAAAAAGGTTAAAAAAGGTGGGCGATATTATGTGCATATGTGCTGTCTTTGGGCTGATGATCGCAGTTATCCTGTAAACACAAAAAAAAACAAGGAGGCAGACATTCAGGGCTCCATACTTTGTAGTTTTCAATATTTTTAATTTTTTTCATGAATAAAAAACTTTTTTAATTACTTTACGTAGCGCAAGCATGAGATCACAATGCGACTTTTAGCACTGGTGCAGTCGCGCGTTTTGAAAACGCCCTTCAGAATCGCGACTCGCGCAATGAACAGATTTAATTTATCATCGATGCAGTTACGTGTTAGCATCGATGCAGAAGCGCTACTGCATCCATGCTAACGCGCGTTAGTATCGATGCAGTCGCCAAAATTTAGTATATAATTTGACAATTACCAGCTTCTGCATTGCGACTGTATCGCTGCTACAAGTCGCAGTGTGTAAAGGATCTATAGATTCAGTTACTATTTTCAAAGAAGTTCCACATGTCAATGACACGGATACGTTTTTTTCAGCAAGAACTTCATACATTCATGACATCAGTATGCCTATCCGAGTATAGGTATCCGCATCATACGCATCTAAGGTACCTACCGTCTTTCTATCACTCAATTCCCCAAATTAGAATAAACTACAGTTATTCATCGAAGCGTGAAGAGCAATATATTCGAGACTCTTTGGATATTTATCGATGTTTTCATAATTCAGTAGGAGCAGACACTTTTTATTCCACCGCCTAGTTTAAGATTCATGATCTCATGAGCTATTGGTGTAGAGGTATGAGTCACATAGACACGGCAATAAATATGTTAAGTAAGTCTCAATTTACAACGTTCAACAAAGTTTTGGCAACAATCATGCTATTGCATTACATATTTCAAGAGTAATCAATTCTACTAACTACATATTAAAGCTTTGAGTACGATTTGTAGATATATTACTTATAGCGACCATGAGATCTATAGTCTTTAATTTAACAACAAGACAATCATAATGTGCTTAATATTTTACTACGTATTTTTTTTAATAACAAGCAAAAGTAAACAAAAGTGCTCTTGCCATATCTATGCTATAATGGCTCTCGCCATGTCTATGCTTTAGGAGGTCTACATTTTTTCACACCCTAAATATAAATACATTTCGTCGGACACATTAGCCGTGTTATAATGTCCATCCGGAAAGGCTTTTGTTTATATTGGAAATCTTTTTTCTGACTTTACAAATTACGTTATAAGTAGTAACACCAATATAATTGGTATTATGTACAAGATGTTCCCCGTGGCTGCGTTCGCGCGTTTTGAGTTTGTTCCCTCCCCTCCCATCGCAGGGTGATGTTTTATAGCCCAAAGCCTTCCTCGATAAATAAGCTATCCAACACAAAAAAAAAATAGTATTATATAGTATTGTATAACGTAGTATTGTCTAAGTTTCTAAGATAAGTACGTTCAAACAAAGAAGAAAACTCTTCAGTTTTATAAAATTAGTATAGGTTTTATACAGTGGTAGGGTTTGAGTGTCCCCTAATAATAACTTTAAATCAAGACGAAATATAGAACTTTATGTACGGGGCTAGCACATCGGGCTGCATATTTAATAATGAGTAACTCTTATTACAACTGCATAAGATATCGTCGTGTTAACCTTGATGTGCTCCGTACTTATGCTTCTTACCTACAGGTTATTAATTATTGACAGAGAAATACAGATGTACTCGAATATTTTTAAAGTTCTAAAATAGTTTTCATGTATCTAATGTCTGTGATCCATATTTCATAAATACTGTTGTAGACTATCACCCAAATTCAGTAGGTATAAGTAAAATTAGATAAATATTTTACTGATTCTGAAAGAAAAAAGTTTCCAAAAAAAACATGGATCCAAAGAGCCTAGCTTTCACGTTAAAATATAAAAGCGTAATATGAGAAAATATCATTTGGACGAACATATTATGTCCAAATCTTCTCGACAGACTTAAAGGGGGCGCTGCTGGGTGGTATAAAGAACGTGAGGTTGGCGTACACTGGTGACTATTTGGATTTGTGAAATATTTTAACCACTAAGTTCCTTTTCTTACGAGAAAGTGATAAAGTTAAAACTTCTATAATGTGTCAAGCTTATTTGTTACTACCAAAACAGTTAAATTAGAGCGGATATGGGAAAAAAATATGAAAAACGGTTGCCTATACACGGTGTTGTTTTGGTCAGTGACATCCATCTCAGGGATGATAATATGAGTTATGCTTACTCTAAAATTATATTTTCTTTAAATTATATGTAAGTTTTATAAAAGAAAACCTCTTCACATCATTATAAAAAAGACGAATGGGGAAAGTCGCATCCTCGCGCGTATCTATGAAACACTACGCCGTAAGACCCGTCTGGTGTAGTGGTCGAGAAATCGCCTATTACGCAGCGGGTGCGGGTTCGATCCCCGCACAATACAAACATTTGTGTGCATGAACATGTCTGTTTGTATTGGTCTGGGTGTTTTCTATGTATATTATGTATGTATTTACAAACAAAAAGTATTTAAGTATTATATCAGTTGTCTGGCACCCATAACACAAGCTTTGAGTAGCTTACTTTGGGACTAGATGGCGATGTGTGGGAATGTCCAAAGAATATTTATTTATTTATTTATTTAAGTAGCTAGTAAGCTACGAAGAAGCGACGTAGCGATGGTAGTTTTGACTCGCTCACTAGTATCACAATAATAAATTGATTTTGTGGGTTATTTCCATTTTTTTAAACTTCAGTATCGTTTGTACAATCACATTGAGACACTGGGGCTCGCTTCGGGTGTCGCTGAAAAACAACATTTTGTATGTAACACGCCTGTTTACAGGTAGCTGAAAAAAAAACAAATTCCAATCAAAGAACATTGGGTTGTTCTATCTCGTAGCTAATTGATATGGTTACAATAACTGGTCCTATCTGTGGGTTCTCAGAATCAGAATCAGGATGTTTATTTGCTAGAATACATATATTACGAGTATCACAAACAAAATAAATATTTAGTATAATTACATTTTTGTTTTTATAGTGTTTTGTCACTATACAAACTTAATATTATAAATTGCACTTGTAAAAAGCAACTTTGGCTGTGTGATAGACGAGGAATCGAACCTCGTGTCTTACGCTATCCGGGCGTATGCCTATACACACACAGCCAAAGTTGCTTTGTACAAGAGCAATTTATAAAGTAAATCTATTCAGCCTGCATGCAGACGTGCAAATTTTTAAAATATAGGGTACCAACTAATAAGTCTTAAACTCTATTAATTCCTAAACGCTATAGAAACAATGTAACATTAGCCATTGGGTTAGTTTCTTCTTGAATGTCAGACAGGTAAGTGGTTAAATACTAATATGGTATACTAATTCTATGTTACGGACGACTGCTGTAGTCTCGCACAGACGTTTTGTTGACTTGTCGTCAAAGCACCGCCGTAATGGCGTCGATATTTGACGACGTTTATCTCGAAGATCTTGACGTCTACGTTTATCGGGGTAAAAAAATCTAACAGTGGTTTGTGAAAGAATTCCGTTCGGCTGAGTCAGTTAGTTTGTTTTAGTTATTTCCATAGCTTAATGTCCTATGGCATGTTTTTAGAATGTTTTTAACACTCACAGTGTCATATTTTATATTCATAAAGATGAAATAAGAAACCAAAAATTTGCGCACGGGCGGGACTTGAACCAGCAACCTTTTGGCAAACCGGGCCAAACGCTCTTACCAATTGAGCTACCGTGCTGTCAGTCCGACCCTGCGAAATTTGTGGTTTCTTATGAAAACGTCGATTGCGTGACGCTTAGCGCCATCTAGCCGTCTGTTTATGAAACAGATGGCCCAAGCAGTTATTCTTTACAGAATAAATTCAACTTGGAAATTGATGTCGCTTCGCTATCTAATGTTTTTAGAATGTTTTTAACCTTTTGGCCCGGTTTGCCAAAAGGTTGCTGGTTCAAGTCCCGCCCGTGCGCAAATTTTTGGTTTCTTATTTCATCTTTATGAATATAAAATATGACACTGTGAGTGTTAAAAACATTCTAAAAACATTAGATAGCGAAGCGACATCAATTTCCAAGTTGAATTTATTCTGTAAAGAATAACTGCTTGGGCCATCTGTTTCATAAACAGACGGCTAGATGGCGCTAAGCGTCTCGCAATCGACGTTTTCATAAGAAACCACAAATTTCGCAGGGTCGGACTGACAGCACGGTAGCTCAATTGGTAAGAGCGTTTGGCCCGGTTTGCCAAAAGGTTGCTGGTTCAAGTCCCGCCCCTGCGCAAATTTTTGGTTTCTTATTTCATCTTTATGAATATAAAATATGACACTGTGAGTGTTAGAAACATTCTAAAAACATTAGATAGCGAAGCGACATCAATTTCCAAGTTGAATTTATTCTGTAAAGAATAACTGCTTGGGCCATCTGTTTCATAAACAGACGGCTAGATGGCGCTAAGCGTCACGCAATCGACGTTTTCATAAGAAACCACAAATTTCGCAGGGTCGGACTGACAGCACGGTAGCTCAATTGGTAAGAGCGTTTGGCCCGGTTTGCCAAAAGGTTGCTGGTTCAAGTCCCGCCCCTGCGCAAATTTTTGGTTTCTTATTTCATCTTTATGAATATAAAATATGACACTGTGAGTGTTAGAAACATTCTAAAAACATTAGATAGCGAAGCGACATCAATTTCCAAGTTGAATTTATTCTGTAAAGAATAACTGCTTGGGCCATCTGTTTCATAAACAGACGGCTAGATGGCGCTAAGCGTCACGCAATCGACGTTTTCATAAGAAACCACAAATTTCGCAGGGTCGGACTGACAGCACGGTAGCTCAATTGGTAAGAGCGTTTGGCCCGGTTTGCCAAAAGGTTGCTGGTTCAAGTCCCGCCCGTGCGCAAAATTTTTGGTTTCTTATTTCATGTCCTATGGCATTTTACTGTGGGGCTCGGCTGCTGATATCAATTTTTGTATAACAAAAAGAGAAGTGTTTAAAGAAATTAGAATATTACTTGTATCCTCTCAGTATATTTATGAAATTTTAATGTACCTATGTACCTACGCAAAAAATACATGCATTCACGAACAGGCTTTGGAAGGTTGGTAATTCTTTAATGGGGAAATGTATATTTAATTTCAATTAACTACCAGAATACATCGTAACTTACCGGTTAATTAATTTAAAAGTACCATTTAAGAAACCCTAATGACTAAAGGGTATTATAAAGTATGTGATTATTTAACAGATAGTAATGTATGGACTTGCATGGTCACTACAAACATTGTAAACCTTTTGAAAAGAGGCATTGACAATAGTGACTGAGTTCCTTGCGCAGTTTCCTTCAGCACTAGCTCACAATTGTCCCGAAGCTGTGGTAGGTTTTATATTAGGACGTGTACAAGTGTCCTCAATGGGCCTTTTTGTGTAAATAAATAACTTAAAATAATATTAATGATAATGATGACTTTAATGTCGATGACATGACAGCAGCTAATCATAAAGCCTACTTGCGCACGATGCTTTAACCCAGGATTACCATAATCCTGAATTAAATCATCATTCTGTCTTGGTCAGTTTATTTGACGTTGCCTGAGACATAATGAGGATTCAATCCAGAATTAGCATAATCTTAGGTTAAATCATCAAGTCTACCTTAGAGCGCTAATTTTCTGATTTCTTACCAGTCTTTCCAGCAGTGTAAGCCAGCCTTTCTCTAGGTAAAGGGTGGTCGGAATCAAGAGATATCATAATAGGCGGCGCGGAGCCGCGGCCTCGTCTCTATTTTTATATGTAAGGAGCCGCAAGGTGGACGGCCGCTGTGCAGAGCGCGTAAGTACGAAATATGAAGTTTTGAGTATCGTTAAGAAAGTAGATCAAAAGAGAAGGAGGACGAAATACATTATATCTATACTAATATTATAAAGCTGAAGAGTTTGTTTGTTTGTTTGTTTGTTTGAACGCGTTAATCTCAGAAACTACTGACCCGATTTGAAAAATTATTTTTATGTTGGATAGTCCATTTATCGAGGAAGGCTTTAAGCTATATAACATAAAGATACGACTCACAAGACCACAGCAACAATGAAATATGTTGCGAAAACGGGAGAAAGATATTCCTTTTTAGAGCTTCCGCTGCGTACGCTGCGAAAACCGCTAAAGTTACACAAAAATCATGTATGACAAGATTGTTCAGCATTAAGAGTTCTATAATAAAATCCGCAACAGCATAAGTCTATCTTTTATGGTTGACTTACTAGGACCTTTTTTATGTTAATAAATTTGTAAAAAAATAATGCATCATTTTTAGAGGTGTATTGTACACACAGGTATTTATTCTTATCAAAATAAATACATTCATCATCACGAGCATTTCATTTAGAACAAAGTTGCCCTTTATATCATTTGATTCCAATCAATATCTTAGGAGCTATCACAGTTTTAACATAACTCCGCACCAAAATAATGTTCGCAACTTAAGTACAACGTGCGCTTGCGCTAATTATATTATAAAGCTGAAGAGTTTGTTGGTTTGAACGCGCTTATCTCAGGAACTGCTGAACCGATTTGAAAAATATTTCTGTGTTAGATAGCTTATTTATTGAGAAAGGCTTAAGGATATAAAACATGACGCTGCGACGGGAGGGGAGGGAGCAACTCAAAACACGCGGACGAAGTCGCGGGGGACCGCTAGTTCTATTATATAAAGGGCGGTTTAAGATCAATAAGAGCTTGGTGATATAATGTTCATCGGCGTGTTTTAAACATGTACTCGTACGAGTGTCCTAGCTTCTGCTGTGAATTCTAAAACAGACCTGTGTTGTGTACAGTTAAAGACCTCGGTGTTCCCATGGCACACACTTATTTGACCTTATGAGACTTACGAAGGAAAAATTGTTTTTATCGTGTGAATATGTAACATGCATTTAAATTTTACATTTTTAAGATTTTCAAATACCACTCTTAGTAAGTTTTTCTCCACAGCCGCAATGGAGAGCGCGCATTATTGCCGATAAGTATATGGGGCGGTGAGACCGACTGTGGATTTTGAATAATATATTATTTTCTTATGTAAAATGCCCGATTACTCGCATCCTGAGATTTTTGTGGCGGCACAAAGGAGATCTCCTTTATGGCACTTTATGTTTTTGTTCTAAGATTCCTGCTATTTTATTCGCATATGCCGTTTTGGCGGCTGTTTTTGGAATGAAAAAACTTTTTGCGGCACATATGGGAGGAAAATCATGTTTTATGTAACGTCCTCGTTGCTTATTTAGTAGGTATATTACTATTAATAGTTTTTTGGTTTTAGTTATTTGTTGCTTTTAAGGCAATAAAATAACATACGTTTTTTGTTTCTCACCGTCCTTGAGTTGAACAGCTTCCGTAGAACTTAGTGCGTTTCCTAGGGCTTCTAATTAGGTGGCCTATCACACATTACTCGTAGTAATTGATTGACCCAGTATTATTTTACAACACTAGACGTCAGTAATCTCGTGCAGTTTGTAAATGAAAAAAGTTCACCGATCGAATTTTCCTTGTCGAAGGAAAAATAGTTTTGGATTTCTCGGTGTCACGACTTTTATGCATTTTCATTTCGTTCGTCCCGTATTTTTTTAACGTGTAATTATTTTACTTGATTTTGTAGTTAAAACGGTTAAACTCGCAATCGAATAACCACACGAAGTAAGTTCGATTGCTGCGAGAATCACCGCCCACTTCTATCATGAAATAAGAAACACCTCAAATTTTATGTTGCAGGCACTATAAACTTATTTACATCAAGTTATTTTTTTTTAATAAACTGCAAAGATAAAAATGAAAAGTGGAAGTAGTGTTTGATGGAATATTTAGGGATGTATTAGATCTCCATTTGCCAGGAAAATGCAGCTTAACCTGAACTTTCACATAGACGGGCCATCCCCACCGCTCATAAAACAAAAGCGAACATGGCACAAAACCTTACGACGATAGCGTCTCGTAAACCACCTCTCAATAATCCACCGTCAGCGGAAAAAATAGCCATAGTAAAAACTCCTATCCGAACCTAATAACCCAAGAATATTATCAGAGACTCGTCGGGTCATAACCCGAAATTGGTTTTGGGGTCCGTAAGTCCCCAGTTTTATATGTCGCATTATGAAGGCCGTCAAACGAATTCACGTAGAAAATCGAATCTATATACGGTATTGCCGTCTCCGGTCGTGGCTGGCTTCAGATAATAAAATAATATATCGGTTTTTATGCGAGGTGTGGCCGGTTGATTACGCACCGCGTCAACTGATGTGCGTTTGTTTTAGGGTTATTTTAAACAGCCTTTGCGTTTCGCTTCACCTGTTTATATCGAAGGTTTGATAAAAAATCCGTACAAAAGCCTCAAAGAAGTTTTCATTAATGTAGGTACACAATATTGTATTTATATAACTACTGATGAATTTATGATCAGCACCATCTTGGACTAACAAAATTTAGGTCGACATTTTATAGCAATAATTAAGTTAGTTTAAAATAACATTGTACGTATTTTTTGTAAGTTTTTGCTCATTATACATGATTCAGCTATAGCCAATTGGAGTGTCAATGTGTGTTACCGTTTATATGTTAAGTTTGTTTCATATTTTGTCCAATTAATATCTTTTTAGTGTCTTTTATTGACATTATTTTCATATCAACGCGAATCCCTGAGAGAATTCTTTAAATAAATTGACATCCTCACTGTCGCCTCTCAATACATAATTGATAAATCATGAGTACCTAGTCCGCAAATTTTTTGATATTTTTATGAAAATAGTGATATTCATTCGTATAACATAAGAAATAAAAATAAACTTGTCATTCCAAACTTCCAGGTTAGCCAAAACATTGAATTTATTCTTCTTGAATTTTGACAATTTTTTCAAGAATATACCTCATAATGTTATCGAACTGCCTATTAATAAATTTAAGTTACGAAACTACCTTACTGTCGAAGGGGTATAATAAAATTCAAGACTATCTTAATGAACAGCATGTATGGACAGTCCAGCCTGCACCAAACTGATGTACCTACCTGTTTATTTTGATTTGTACCATTTTTGTGTTGTGACTGAGTTTGTCCCGGCGTTTTTTCTCAGCACTTGCCAGATTGTCTGTGTCTTGTTTTGGGCCCTAAAAATAAGAAGACATGTTGTTGCCCCATGAGGGCCATTAATTGATTGATATTAATTAATTATCGACGTTCATAAGAGGCATTTTGTGCCCTAAATTGAATAAATGATTTTTTACTTTGACTTTGATTACGAGGGTCAAACTGAAAGTTCTTAGAAAATCAAAAACTGATTACATTAGCCAGTTATTAGTTTTATTATATCTTTTCAAAATATTGTCCATTGACGTCAATACACCGCTGCATGCGATGGAACCACTGGGAAAATCACTTTGCCCACTCGTCCTTAGGGGTCTCTTCAATGGCATCGCGATACGCAGCCACCGATTCTTCAGCATTCATAAACCGCTTTCCTTTAAGTTTTTCTTTAATTTTTGGAAATAAATAAAAATCACAAGGCGCGAGGTCGGGGCTATACGGCGGGTGACCCAGCAATTCAACGTTTGATGTCGCCAAATAGTCGATCGTTCGCTTGGCGGTGTGCGACGAGGCGTTGTCGTGGTGAAGGAGGATCCTACTGCGAGGTCGTTTCTCTCGAACTTTTTCCAAGACAAGTGGCAAACAATTGGTAGTGTACCATTCTGCAGAAACTGTTTTTTGATCCTCTAACACAATTGTTGCGAAATGACCTATCCTTCCAAAGAACGAGGCCACCATTTTTTTTCCCGCACTTCGATCTCTCTTCACTTTAGTTGGCAACTCCTCGAAAGGAAACACCCACTGAGCAGATTGTCTTTTGGTTTCAGGATCATAACAGTAAATCCAGCTTTCGTCACCTGTTAGTATGTCGAACACAGCATTTGAGTCACCTCCGTTAAATCGTTCAATCATTTTACGGCACCAATCCACACGATGGAGTTTTTGAGCCTTAGTCAAATTATGAGGTATCCACCGGGCGCAAAGCTTCCTGACCGCTAAATGTTCGTGGAGGATTTTGTGCACTTGACTCATACCGATGCCTAAGCTTGTCCGAATCTGCTGATAGGTCACTCTTTTGTCAGTCTCTATCATACGCCGCACAACACAGATGTTATTTTCAGTCGTCGCCGTAGAAGGCCGTCCCTCACGTACATCATCAGTGAGATTAGTGCGACCACGTTTAAACTCATTAAACCAGTTGTAAACAGTCGCACGAGATGGGACATCATCGTGAAAGGCCAATCGTAGTCTATCATAACTTTCTTGTTGACTTAAATGACATCGAAAGTCATAAAAAATCATTGCACGAAAATTTTCTCGTGTTAAATTCATGTTGACGTGACACAGACAATTTTCAATTTGCCGCCAAATCTTAAAACAAATGACAAATGAATGAAATATATACTCAGTAATATTGGCAAAGAGTTCTATTTTCAAATTTTAGAATATTTTTTTTATTATATTGTTTATAAGTGGCCAGTTCTAAGAACTTTCAGTTTGACCCTCGTATTGTAGTTTTCATCACTAGTGTGTACGCTCATTTTTGAATGACTCGAGTTTCATTTTGAACACAGGAGTGATTTAAAAAAATACTCATAGACTTACACGCCATATCCAAGCGAGTGATTAAAAATAGAGCTCTTGGTACTTGTGCCTTGGCCTTATCTTACTAACTAATAAACTCTTCCTCACACCCCAACAGTAAAAACTACATCTCCGTCTTAGCGATACATCAATCGTAATGTTTGTATAAATAGTCAGGACATAAACGCAAACGGTTCGCAACAAAATCGCTACTTCGTCGTCAGATCACGTATGTCGTATCGGTAAAAGCGATATTCTTTATGACGCATCGGCGATCAGTGGCGTAAGTACGAATCGACTGGCACTTCAAATGATACGTGACCACGGAGTCAAGAAAGTACTCGAAGTACTTACGTGTCTCAGATGTATGGCAGGGAAAGTCTGCAGTTGATACCTGAAGGAAGTGTTAATATTCGCACTAACTACGTAGCTGCCTACTTGAGTATGTTACTTTTGGTAGTTGTTGTTTTGAGAGCATTGCTGAGCCTACAGGTACCAATTTGGTCTCAAATGAAAGCTTATTAAATTTACTACTAGTTCATTTGAATAATATTTGACGTTGGATGCATATTTTAGAAAATAAGTGAACATACCGATTAATGTTTACTTTTTGAAAAGTGATGCATCTTTTCGATGAACTGTATCGTTGAAGTTAATGGTTTTTTGAAGGTCTCTCTGGTTTCAAATTATAGAAAATTTTGTAAACTTTAAAACTACTTGTAATGACTATACTGGCAAAACCCTTCCTTTACCAGGATATTGAGTAAAAACTGGACATATACCTAAAGTTTTATGGTTTTTCGCACACAACGCCGCTCGCACAGGACCTTGGAAGTTGCAAATCAAGTATTTCAAAATGCTTTTAGGCCTTAATTTATAAAAAAATAGAATGTTTGGTCCTTTAAAGTGTGAAACGACCCCCTTTTCATGTTTAATTTGACTAGAGTATACGATGCTGTTTTGTTTCTCAATCACTAAAAAAATAGAAAAGTTCTGGATTTGAGACTCTTGATCAAAGACAAGCGTAAGACGTCGGTCTACACTTTGGACAGATACCTTAAACAGATTACACTGGATGTTGACAGCTTGCAACCGGTAACTATGCGAAAACCATTTGGAGGCCCATGATCTATGTTCAGCAGTGGACGTCCTTCAGATGATAATGATGATGGTGATGATGTACATAATTGAAACGTGATTTGTTAGTCTTTACTCGTTAGGCTTATTTTAAACTAGGCTAAACCTGACTGAAGTGACAGATCACTACCAAACTACAGAGTAAGATAACGAATCCTTTTATCAAATCCAGGGCAAACCATAACATTGCTTCTGATGATCTCTGCTTTAACATAGAAGATCATCGCCGACAGTGGGGACTGTTCACTGGTCACGCATTGGTGTGAAATAACTAAATCGCTTTTAGATATTAAGTACTAACAGTAGTTGATATTTTTTCTTTATTTCTTTTACTAACACAACTGGATTCACGTTGCACGATATTTAAACATTTTTTGATGTTTTTTTTTAATATGAGGTACACTGAAATGGCAAGGAATACTGCGTATCGTGGAGATAATTCGTTGAGATAAGCCCCTACCTAGATATGTGTCAATTATTCAATCACTGATGTTTGTACTATGTATGTATGCTAACTGTACAATCCGGCCAGCAGGCTTTATGTCCCATAAAATTAATATATAGTAAGACCAGGTAATATAAAGAAACCTGGATGTAAGAATAATAAAGTTTTCTTCGACTTAACAGCAAAAATTTCTTTCACATACCTTAAATATATATCTGTTCCGTCACTCAATAGAATTTCTAAAAAAACTTTACCAATTATTTTTTTGTCGATTTTCTAAAAAGACAGTATTGTAACAAAGAAGAAATCATTACGCAGTAAGTTAGGCATAGTACCTATTGACTTTCTGCTATAGGACATGGCTTACCCTGCCTCACCGAGCAAGAAATTACAAAGCGCATTTGAAATCAAAACAAATAAAATAGGGATCCGTGGGCAGCGGGAGAGAGGTCGCTTGAATATCCCATATCATGTACAGGAGTCATACTGCTCCCACACTCGCCTACTTAGGAACGGAGACATCCTGCGATATGTTGCGATGGAAGAGACGGCAACATGACCTGATGGCAAAATTATTATCTTAAAACACTGCAAACATTTGAAGAAGCGACTGAATCATTATTGCTGATTAGATTACGCCTTGAAAACGTATATGGATGGTCAAATATTCGTAAAAAATGGACAGAATCCATACACGTGTTAGTAACAGTTGGCTTAAAACTATGTTACTAATTAATTAAGTTGACTTACTACACTGACAGAAAATATAGCCCACAACGTACAAAATAAGTGTTGTCGATAGTTTTTTGCGTGTGAGTCAATATTTACATAGTTATAGTGTCAATTCTAATGTTGTCAGAATTAAGTTGTGCTATACTCATGTTGTCGATTTCAAGAGAGCTTCACCATATTGCCGGACGAACAAAAAACATTGTTAATTCGTTAATGTTTAACGTTGTGTCGAAAAATAAAACAAGTTAACAAAGTTAACATACAGATTGACAGAATAAGAAATTGTACTTGTACAACAACCATAATAAATTGACAAAGTTAATTACTGAATATTAATGGAGGCACAATATGCGGGGAATGAGGCGTGAGGGGGATGACGACTGATCTTAACATTTTATAATCGTTTGTTCATTCTGTGACGTATCGCGACGAGTGAACTTGTGCGCACTGCGCAGTGTGATAGAAACATAAATCGAGGAATGAAGGAATGCCAGGTTGGCCCACCTCATAGACAATATGTCAGGTAAGTTCACCTTTTTTAACTACTAGATTAACGAGGTTAATCTATGTTGCTACTTATAAATTTTTACTTCTGTTGTTTTCTGTGTGTGCATGTTAGTATAGTTTCCTATTTTAGTATTATTTCTATTCTATTTGCCTTTAAGTAAGTTCAATAAAGAGAGGACATCCTTTTTTATGTATGTAGCTAGGAATTTCATATATGTATCTACCTACGTAGATCGTTACTGTAGGCCAATAAGTTAGGGCCGGTTGCCTGGGTACCTACCTCTAATGACAGTTGTTGGCCAGCGGTGGTGTTTAAAATGAGTGTTTAGATTAGGTATTTGCTATGCTTTGATATGATATGTATAACCAATGTAGTGATAAACGTATGTGTGATGCATGCCTGATCTCAGGCGCAGGCCGGACTGAACAGGCGTCCCTCCCAAACATTTTATAAGAAGAGGCGGACATTCAGCACGCCACGGTTTTAATGATATCTGGGTCTATCGTTATTAATTAGTTTCTGTCTTTATAGAAAATACCTAACGGTTGCCAATTGCGCGCTGCAGCGGAGTGGACTTCTGTCTGGCACTACTATCACAATGTTACTTGGTCCTACCAACAAAGCTCTTTAGTCTCTGCAAATATATTGTAGGTTTCTTGTGTTGCCAAACACGCCAATATGACAATGTTTTTTATCCTTCCAACTAAGTTCTTTTTTTATTTCGACTGAACTTTGTCCTTCCTTGGTCCTTGCAACAAAACGATATTGTCTCTCCTACTGCTGAACTTTGTAGTGGAGTTCATTTAAATCTCTTGCTCAGTCAACCTAACAAATGCAGACTGATGAGTAAAGGCCGCTTTACAGAGAGACGTGACGTGACGTGCGCGTTTGGTATCATAATGGCAGGTATCCCGGGATCCGGCCGGTCCACGGATGCGGTCGTATAAAAAAGTTATCGCGCAAACTTCGCATGCATTACAACTTTTCTATGCAATTCGAGCAATTTATACCTACGTCTCTTACTTTCGTCTTTACAGAATCGGTTCATAGTCAACGCGGTCGAATAGAATCCAAAGACATAGTGCTATATAGATTCAGTGCCTAAGGCCAAATACGTTTTAGGTACCTACCTGTATATGTATTGCTTTATTTGCTTTCAGCGGAGAGAGTGACATTGCAAGATTTATTAGAAGCAGCGAAAGTGGTGACAGCAGCGACATTGGCTGCAGCTCCAAGAGTTCAAACCTTTCTGAAACGAGCAAGCGGACATGGCCTTTGCTCAAGAATCCTCTTCTCGGAACGACACAAGACCGTGGCCGACGGTCTATTATGTTTGTTTTGTATAAACTAACCATTAGGCATTTTTTTCTGTACTAATACGTAGTTCTTTATTATATGATGTGTCATAATAATCAAGTGTTTAATTTAATATTAAAAACCCCTCCTCTGCTAACAGTATTAATATATACATTTGAATGCATAGACAAGAGTAAAATACATTTTTAATATGAAGTTTTATTAGGTCAATCAAATTATACAAACAACTGCTAGTCAATTTAACCACCTTGAATCGTTCCTTACGAGGAGGTTCCCAATTTTTAATTGATTTACTTTTTTATAATGTATCTTTTCAGCGGAACTTTTGTCTCTGTAGCAATGCCTTCAACATTGTATAACTGAGAACTTTTTTAAAAGCAAATTACTCTAATGTAATTTAAAAAAATAGTTTTATTTTAAATTTTCTTACAACAACAATAATTTCACAAATTTCATTAAAGAGAAATTTGCTCTTTTAAAGAGTTGTCCGTTTAACAACATTAGAAGCATTGCTCCAGAGACAAAGATCAGTTGTCAAAGGGGCAATAAAAGAGTTGTTAGATTGCTTACATTAAAGAGTTGGATAGGTAAGGTTGAATTGTTACATAAACAACGCACAATTGTCAATGGGACAATATTAGAGTTTTCAGATTAACAATGTTTCCTAGAAAGTTTGGTTAAGTTATATTGCTAGAGAGACAAAGCTCAGTGGTCAATAGGACAATATAAGAGTTGTCAGATTGCCTATATTAAAGAGTTGGGTAGGCAAGGTTCCATTGCTACAAAGTCAATGTTTTAACATAAAGATGACAATGTTACGTTGTGACTCTATGACAACGTTAAACATTGTTTGTAAACTATGTACATAGTACTTCTGACCAGGTATAACGTTGTCGATGAATGTTGTTAATTCGGCAACAACAATCTGACAATAAAAACTTTGACTCATTGAATAAGTAACTTAAAGGGTTGTGTGTGGTTAATGTTTCTAATTGACAATATTTTTTTTCTCAGTGTAACTTACTTCGCTGGCTCAGCGACCCGAAGTGGATCTTGGCCTCCGACATTAAAGTGCGCCATTCTTCCCTATTATGTGTCAAATCTGTCCAGTCGGACACTTCTAGCTCTTTCAGGTCGTTGGTGACTTCATCCTTCCAGCGATATCTTGGGCGCCACAACCGGCCGGCGCCCGGAAGGTTGACCAAGATACGCTCTCTTTACGGCTCGATCCTCTCCCATCCTCTCCACATGTCCTAGCCAGTGAAGGCGGGAAGATTTTATTTCTCCGATGATGTTCGGCTCAGACACCACCTCACGCTGGCCCTCACGGCGTAGAGGAGCTTCCCGATACGATTCCCGAGCTTACCGAACGATCGGTAGAACAGCCTAGCTACGCTAACCGGTTAAGCCCGATGGGCTCGCTGACCAATGATGGGTGTGGTCCTCCAGCATTTCGGGGGTTGTGCGGCGGGTTGACAGCCTTCCCACGGAAAAAAGATATTGTTAAGAAACCGACAAAGAAGAAATAATTAAGTTGAGTTTTTATAAATTTTTCATTAAGAGCACTTATGAGCTGCGAGTCAGGGCAGCTGGGGATAAATTAGTAACAACCTAGTGTCTTGAAATACGACTGTCCTCCCTTACAGCAATGTTTTGGCGTCTTATTTTTCTGGCAGAATGATTTCTATATCTAAGTTAAATATTAAGTACATCGAAATCAACAACTACCCAAAAGCTGGCTGGCTTTGAGGATAGATAAGAGAAAGGAATAGCATTGTATTACAATCAACATCAGTCATCGTCAGCTCCAAATCTGGAGTGTAAAGGTTGATCTTTATTTTTACTACTTAGATATAAATAATTCATATTACTTTGTGTCTAGTTCTCGTTTTTCTCTTCAATCTAAATGTTAAGATTGTACGTGTCATTTCTAGTCAACGGCCCTTACATCTTCAATACGGATTTTTTATACATTTTCTGATACATTTCTTTCTCAATGCATCTTCGGGAGGGGATATTATTTGTATGATATTGTCGGTGAGGCGTTATGAATATAGAGTACGCTTTAATAAAGTAGTTTGTTCCGCACCTACGTAGAATCTCTGCTTTTTATGTATATCTGGCTGATATTGATCGGAGAATGAAATGTGACAAATGCCGATAAAATTTCGCGGAGCAAACGTATTTTCTGTGATTGGCTATGATTTTGGGCATAGAGAATATGTGAAAAAGAAGCAAGGTTATTTGTAGGCAACAAGAAAACAAAAGAACAACAAAAATATTTGAAGTCTTATGGTCTAATATTACATAGACCTTGACTGAAAATTGAGGTTTCTTGTTGCGAATCGATCTAAAAAAGTTGATAAAATAAAGCTAAATATTATTATCCCAAAGTTCGTATACTCACACCTTTCATAAGTTCATCATCATGATTATCAGCCATTGGACGTTCACCGCTGAAGATAGGTTTTCCACAGCGACCGGTTGTGAGCGGTCTGCATTCAGTGTGATCCTGCGATCTTTCAAAGTCGTCTGTCCATCTTGTCAGTGGACTCCCTACGCAGCGCCTTTGGTCGAAAGGTCTCTAATTTAATTAAAAAAAAAGTTACAAAAATATTTTAACGAAACCCGACACACAGAACAGTGGTTAAGTATCCAAAACTTAGTGGGACAAAAATGGCGTGTAATTTTCCAAATTCGATCGATAATATCTATTCGAAAACTGTATCCAACTTCAAAAGGAATACCCGAACATCAAATTAAAGTACAGTATGCTCAGAATCTAATATTAAAATTATATGAGCGTGACTGCACCCCTGGTCTGGCGCCAAATGGCCGATTTTTTACATTCAATTACTGTCCCCACTTTCGTTATATATAAATTGGTCTGTCTGTATGAATGCGAGGGCATTGTGGGTGGGACGTGATGGATGATCGTGTATGGACCCGATTGGTGAAAAATGCGAACGGTTAGGTTTTTTGAGGTGGAAACTGGGCGAATAGATTAGATTTATTGACAAAACGGCTATGTTTGATCGTTCTATCTCAATATTTGATATTGGTATAAATAGAAGAGCAGTGTTAAAGTTTTGGTTTACGTTAAAGTCGAATAAATAAATTAGAAATAAATAGGTACAATCCTTTTTGATTTATAATAACACCAGAAATGAGGCTTTAATATAAATCAAAATAACCTTATTGGAGACAATAAATAAGCTTCGTACACCATTTCCATCACACCAGTGGTTAAGTAATTAAAGTAATATAATTTTAAGAGGATATTCCATTATTGACGATTACTTTACAATAAGTATTATTTTACCGAAGTTTAAAACCGAAGTTTCATAGCGAAAAATCGAAGCCTAAAAAGCTATCCGCATAACAAAGAAAGCAGTCCCCCGCGAATCCACTCAATACATAGTGAATATTTAATATTTCGCGCCATATGCGATACAATGGTCGCCTATCCTGAGTCTTTTCTCGGTAATCCCGGCTCTACAATAATCCCGCTCCCTGCAAGTCAAGTCCCGCGGTGAGGATTCTGAAAATAATCATTCAGATGCTGGGGTGGGTATTTAGAAGAACAATAGGTAGGCATAGGTAAGAAAGAATACTATATTTAAAAAAAATACTACTTATTTACACACTGATTTTTATTACTGGATATTAGATATGGGTGAGTATTTAAAAGAACAACAGGTAGGCATAGGTAAGAAATAATTCTAGATTAAAAAATACTACTTATTTACACACCGATTTCTATCACTGGATATTACGACATAGATTTTCAAATCAGGTGCTTTAAAAAAATGTTTAAGAAACAGTCCACACATCAATTATGATGATATAATATAGAAAGCTATAGCAGCTTAATATATTATCGCAGCTATAGATAGGTATGCGTATAGCTTTTTCATACTTACAATGTCTGATGCCACAATATCACTTACTGCAACCTAAAACTGATATTCAAAACACAGCTTCGGCCACACTAGTCCCGCATCCGCCGGCTGAGCTTAGTTGAATGCAGTTTTTTTATTCAAAAATAAGTCCTCAAAAAGCAGCCACCCCAGAAGCCAAATGGCCCAGAATTTGTTTAAATTGTCACGCACAGACACCGCGCGGTTACACAATCCGGGCCACTGGTGCTCAAATGTAGCTACTGGGCTGTGTATGTGTTTTCAAAACGATTGAATTAACTGTTATGGTGGCCTATACACCTACATTTTTGGCTGAGTTTTAATAACAAATAACGTATACACTGATTCTTGTTATATCATTGAAATAAAAAAAATACATCAATGTCAATAGCAAAGATAACGATGGTCATTTTCTAAATGATAAAAAGAAAGATATTTGACTGACACAATTTTTTGTATATTAATTTTGATACTTAAATAACAAAAAAACTACCAAGCTTTGACAACCACATGCTCCAAGAGACATACGGTGAAGGGTTAAAAATGCATCGTAGCGCACAAAAAAACACCATACAGATATCGGATTTTAAATTTTAAAATGTGCATTGTATTGAGCGGGGTTCGGAAATCGATTGGCTCCGTGGTAGGGTTAGCCATTAATAATAGAAGCCCATTGATTTTAGCGACAGCTTGCGAGTGAACGTCGGTTAATTTTTAAGTATAGGATGCTTTGTCATTAGTTGATTAAGTTGCTTGTGGAAATGGTTGAGCTAATTCATTTTTTTGTTATGCTCTCACATTTTTAGGCGCTACTAGCACGCATAGGTAATTAAATTATAAACGTTTACTAAATTTTGATATTTATAAGTACAGTAAGGTGGGAAAACTTCAAAGTCTATAAATGACAATAAATAATTAAGAAACCTATTTTTTATACTTTCATTACGGCGCCGTTAATTTTGAAAACCTTCAAGATTATTTATTTGCGTATCTATCGCTACTAAGACTATTTTTCTGTTATAGTTAGGTAGGAAACAAAAGAGCTGAAATAAAAAAAATACAAATATTACCAAATTTTGAATATATAAGTACATTGTGCCGATAGTTTATTTCAAAATAAATTTGTTTGACAGGTCAACAAAAAGTTTTGAATTAGTGAAAAGTTTTGTGCGGCAGTGGTGTGCGCCTCCCACTGTGCAGTAATTTTGGTCTCTACGGGTTGGCGCGTCCCATAGTGCTGTAATGAGGTGGGGCTGTAATAAACAAATACCAAGGCTTTATATGAGCTATTTTTGATACAATTTACATGGAAATAATATTAAGAAGAACCTGAATATGAGGATCTAACGCATCTTTCTGAGTCTATCAAAATCTAAGAAAATGGTGTCTGTATTTTTACTGACGTCATTTCCTCGTTTTCGTATGATATAGAAATATGCGCCAGAAAACAAATATTGTCGTGGTTTCGAAGTGAGAAAGTGTCTTCCTTGTGCTACGAATACCAGACAACAATAATGATGGGGCGCGTCTCCCGTAATTACTTAAAAACATATATTTATTATTTGTTTTATTTTGGTACAAAACAGTCATTTCATTAAATTACTGAATCCAAAAAATATATACCCAAAATTTCTTTCTAGATAAGTATATAAACATTTCCACTATTGTTATTACATTATCATCATAACATTATTAATTGGTATTTTTCAATTGTTTTAAATCTAAGTATGGATTGTTGGTGTAGAAAATTTACTTTTTTAATAATAAATTTTATTTTTTGTCGCTTATGATTGGTAGAGAACGCCATATGGCGTTAATTCCACCTTTTGTACAAGTTCTGGTAATGCAATTAAGTATAAATAATAAATAAAATAAAATAAAATGTTCATGGCTATAAGGTTAAATGATCGTGTTCATCACACAAATATTTTCAAATAGTTTCTGTAAGGATCCATTTGTATCATTAAATTAATTAGATGGTTCTACCGTCACGCGGAATGACGGATCCATCAGAGACCAGAAATTACGCGCGGTCGGACCGACAGTATAGTAGCTCAATTGGTAGAGCGTTTGGTCCGGTTAGCCAAGAAGTTGCTGGTTCGAGTTTCGCCCGTGCGCAAATTTTTGGTTTCTTATTTTATCTTTAATGCCTTTTAATGAAGCTCAAAATCACACAACGAGCGATGGAAAGGGCTATGCTGGGTGTTTCTCTACGGGATCGAATCAGAAATGAGGAGATACGTAGAAGAACTAAAGTAACGGACATTATAGCCTTGAGAATCAGTAAGCTCAAGTGGCATTGGGCCGGGCACATAGCGCGAAGAACTGATGGCCGCTGTGGCAGAAAAGTTCTAGATTGGAGACACTTCGACCAGAGACGCAGCGTGGAACGTTCACCAACAAGATGGACAGACAACCTTATCGAAATCGCAGGATCAAACTGGATGCAGACCGCTAGTGATCGGTCGCTGTGGAAAGTCGTGGGGAGGCCTATGTTCGGCAGTGGACGTCCTTTGGCTGATAATGATGATGATTTTATCTTTAAGAATAAAATTCACTTAATAAGTAAAAACAGACTTCAAAACCAAAATGCACTGAATATCTCAAATAACCTGTTGACCTTTTAAAGTAAAGGAATCCATTTTAGGCAATATATTTTTTTTGGAGTCGGTGCTCTGATTGTTAGTGCTTGAGATGGTCAAACTTAAAGAGAGTAAAAATGCACGAAATTGTGGCTTTGAAGTCGGCTTTAACTTTTATTTTAAAGTTAATTCATTATTATTTTTTGAGAGATTTTAAGAGGGGTAGGGGGGTGGTTTGCACCCTATGTATCTATTCTTTAAGAAGCTAAAAATTACCTGTCATACTCGCAAATGATGTCATTATAATCCCTGAACTCCTAAGCGTTAAGGAGTTCCACCATTAGCTCAGCTTCACACAATGTTGACTAGCAGTCGCAACAACACAACAACATTAAAATTGTAGTAAAAAAACATTAAATGTGCCTTTAAAATTTGAGGGTTTCCCTCGTTGGCAAAAAGATCTCATCATCTAATCCCGACTCGGCAACAATGGGACGAACTAGAAAGCGTAAAGTTTTTTTTTCAAATCTTTCCACAAATGACTGATATTAGGTATCATAATATATATAAAAAACAATATACAGTCGAATTGATAAGCGCCTCCTTTTTTAAGTAGGATTAAAAGGAAGAATGTTATTTGAACCGTGACCTTAATATTTTCTGTCTCAATAAACTAAATATATTTTCGTCGGACTTTGATATGGTAAATTGGTGTATCAACATTATTTACAGAATCCAGTTTACTGAGCCTTCACAAATAAGTTATCATAACTTGTTATAACGTACGAAGAAAAAATATGCGAGTATTTGTTTGGCCCCGAATATTACAAGCATAGAATGAGAAGCAACAGACGGCCCATTTTTTTGCGAAGAAGAATATTTATTTTGCATAATTTCAAGAATGTTGAATGGCTTTTCATATCATTTATGAGATAAATGCACAGTACCTGGTAGCTTATAAGTAGGTCCAAAAGTTTCCATGCTTTTTCTAGGCTGTAAATAGAAAAAGAGGAATTGTTTGTATTTTTCACTCTCTATCACAGTACGAGTATGTGGTGTGTCTCTACAATCTTTTATTTGAATTTTACGGCTCTTAAGCGCAAAAATACGTGAGTATTTTTGGTAAAAATTCATGAGGTAAATTTTAAGGAACTTATTTGAAATAACATGTTAGTTACTCAATATAGTCGTTACATTTTGTACTCGAATGAGTACAACGCATTTATGTTCAGAAAATGAACCTCTATTACAAATCTGTCTTTTAATTTTATTTATTAATTAGATTAGGAGTCGATTTTACCAACGTCAGATAAGGAATATTCATTTAATACAATAAAAAACGCCTATTTAAAAAACGTCACCTATTTGCTGACAGAGCAATAATTTACGTAAATGTCATTTTAAATTCGGTCGTTTTACATTTTTTCGGTCGGATAAATCTTATCTTACGTTGATAAAATCGACTCTAAGTTAATTATGTGAAGGTACAGATTTTTTTGAGATGAAAACGAATTAAACTTAAGCAAATACTCAAAGCATCGTTGCTGTTTACGAAGTGAACTTACAACTTTGCGCCTAGCCTAGGTTGCTTTTAAAGGAGTGAACCTTCTACGTACAACTTTGTACTCAGTCCAGACAGTCAATCCCGCTCGCTCCGATCGCTCCGCTCGCTTCGCTCGCTTCGTCAACCGGAATAAAAGCCGCGCATGACCTGAACACCGACACTTTTATGGATGTCTCTTGGATTCCCATTCGATTTATGGCTTCTGTTATGTTGCTAGTCTTTGTGTTTTATTGCCTTTGTTTATTCGGTCATTTTTGGCTCTAGGACTGGTGTGTTGGTTTGCTCAAGGTGATGTTACAAATTATGTTCAGAGCCATTGGAGACATTTATACGTTTTTTTTAATACTGATAATGATGCTAGGGTTTCCGATAAATAATAAAAATAAAAAAGAGCTTTGTCTAGATTAAAAAATAATACATTTCAGTTATTATTTTCTGTTGTTAGATATATATATAGATATATATATTATAACAGCGAGCTTATGTGTCATCAGTGCTTTGTTTTAAGTTCACTCACCTAATATTTTATCCCATTCGCTTGAATCAGAAAATATTACATTTCGCATGTGCATGTCAGTCCTTATTATGTTACCTAAGAAGTCAGATATCACGTAAACAGATCATAGGAGCAAGCAAATGTGCCGAATCACAAGCACTCCTGATATTACAGAAAACTTTAGCAAATTTTAAGTATTATAAACGACTGTTTTATGCGGCTAAATGCATTTTTTTACAACAAAATCCACAGCTCTCAAAATTACAGTTTTACGTGTTTTTTAAATACTTAACATACAGCCAACATTGGATTAACACCTTATAAACAAATAACATATTAGTGTGAGTGTGGCTAACTGTATAGGAAAGTAATAATTTTGATGTTATAGGATAATTTCGATATTCAAATTGTCATTTTAGTTTGGCTGGGGTCTTTAGCACTTAGCCTCTTGATAAAACCATTAAGCGAGTAAAAATATAGTTAAAATTTTGTAAATTACCTGAATTTTGGAATCTACGGTATCGTGCTATACAAAATAACGGGACTTGAAAATCCGGGAAATAATAGATGACAACTAAAGAACCAAAGATATAAAGTTACAGATCTCCAGACGTAATTAAAAATACCGTTCCAAGTTCATGACCCTCCGATCTTAACCCTTCACTGCAAACACAGTTGCGTCGCAAAAAATGGCCAAATCCTCTATCGTCGTGGGAACTCGGAAGATGCAACCCTTACCTGCCAGCTGGTCTTACCGTAATATAACTGTTGGGACAAACAAAAGAACCCTTTGGGTCTCTTCGACCCAGGAGTCATGCAATCAAGGGCTAAGCAGGTGGCGGCAGATGCTTCCTGATTCGCGTGAAATTATTTTTTTTGATGATACCATCACACGACCTTTGATGAAGTGTGAAAATTAATCTTTTCAATTGGGAAGATTATTTTAAATTATGATTAAAGGTAAGCTTGGCTAATTGATAAATCAGGAACGAAGCCTTATTTTTTATTAATTATCAACTATAATTTCAAATTATTACGTCTTAGGCTCAGAGGCGGAATTGTGTAAAGCAATCGTATTCATTTGACAGTTCATAACGTACAGTATGATCTGTCAAACGCTTTGTTCTTTGCCGTTTGACAGATCATACCGTACGTTTTGAACTGTCAAATGAATACGATTGCTTTACACAATCGCACCTCTGATTATCTTAAAATACCTCTATTACTACCATAAATATTTCACAATTGGATGGCTTAGTTCTTAAAGTCACTAACTCCATTTTTGTCAATATTGAGATTGCTAGATCAAAAAATTCTCCGTTTTTTTCTCTATAGACTGACCAAATCAGTTTTTTAATAAAATGACGCTAAGTAGGTTTTTACCAGATTCAAAAAATCACTAAATCCTGTCAAATAAATTCAGTAAGTAACTAAATCCAAATGTAACCAAAAAATAAATAAGTCCATTGGTTTTCATTGTTAAGTCACTAAGTCCATGTACTTTTAAACTATACGATTCACTGTTTGAAATGTGAGATACTAAGTCTTAGTTTGTTAAAAAGATAACCTTACTAATTGCTTTATAGTTTATTTATGTGAGTTAAGTGTTATTTATTTTGCAAAATGAACGAGGATAATCTAAAACGGTAAGCATGTACTAGAGTACGTGTGTCTGTTGTTTTTATTTTGTAACAATTAAGAGCTAAGGTTTTTGTATTTTAAACTTATAGAAGAGAGTGGGCTTTTTGATGAGACTAAGATGATTATGATTTTTCTGGTAGTGAATGGACTCCAGGAAATGATTCTACAAACAAAGGTTTTAAACGTGTATCAACCTCCGCTAGCATTCATGTGGAAAACAGCCAGCTGTTTTGGTATGTATTAGAATTTTAAACCTACCCACATTTTATAAATGTTTTATGTCATTATCCATCTAATCTATTTTATTTGACTTTTGCATGGCGATTATTGGTAAAACATAGTGATACCTGTGACGATAAGTACCTTTACTTCAGATATTAAGAAGTTTCATAATTTTGAGTAATTTGTTTCTTTAATTGGTTTTATTAATTTGGTTCACAGATTGGCAGTGGTATTACGGAAAATAATAGTTAAACAGAATCTGATCCAAATATGGTTAGAAAAATAAACGAATCAAAATAAACGAAAAATGAAAAAACAGGAAATATTGAATCAGATATTGACGTTGATGATAGTGTAGAAAATGTTAAAAATATTGATGAAGTAAATAATGTTACTAACTGTCAAGTTGATGAAAAAACTAAAACGAGAAATATTTCAAGTGAGATAACTGGCGAGTTTTATGAGGTAGAAGAAAGTAATGAAGAAGTTGAAGTTGTAGTGAAAAAGTGAGGAAAGACACGTAAGCCACAAAACTGGAAGAAGAATTTAGTTAAAAATAAAAAAGTCAAGAACCATGTTCGGCGCGAAATACCAAAATGTAGACGCAAATGTAAAGATAGATTATCTGAAAAAGAGACTGAAAGTATTTTCAACAAATTTATTAATAGGTCCTTACATATGAAAGTGGCGTTTTGTAAGGGAGGAATATAAAGTCTTTTTTTTTTTGGGTATGGGTATATGGGTGGTAAAATCACAGCAGATGTCAGCGATTGCTATCAATAGATGATACAATTAAAACCAGCCAAAATTCAAGATATTCAGAAACTTCTTGAATATGTACCTACCTGTTGAAAAACGTAAATTTTATGATGAGATACTGTTTGAAGCTACATCTTCAGAGAGAGAGCAGGAAAATGAGAATAACGACACGCAACAAGAAATTTACGAATAAACAAATATAATATAGTATTTATAGGTAGTACTGTATGTCATCGAACTCAATATTTTGTATTTGTTTTGATTCCATGTCAATGAGTAGATGTGATAATATGTCACTAACTCCAAAGAATTTTGTTAAGAAATCTCTAACTCAAGATGTTTTGCTTTAAGTCCCAAATATTAAGTGACTCGTACTGCGCATATTAATTGAGTTAAATACTTTTATAAAATGTCATTTTAAAGGTTACCAAATACAGCACTTTCCTATTTTTTATAATTTGTTTTTATTGACCCACTCCTTTTAAAAAAATATTTTTGAGCTTCAAGTGACATTATCTCAAAACTAGGAAAATGGACTTAGTGACTTTTAGAACTAAGGCATCCAATTACTAATATTTCGTTTTACCGTAAACATTTGATTTTCGTATGGACTTTAACAGTTATAAGATTCGTTATGTGTAGTTCAAGTGAGTGCGGCAGAAGTTAATTTATACTAAAGTTGTAGTCTCTTGTTTGACTAACTTATCCATCAAAAACTCCACCTCGTAGATTCAATGTAAATTCAAAAAATAATGTCACACTAAAGTCAGAGGCCAAGATTTCTTTAAAAAATAAAAACGAACTACAATAGCCGTCACCGTCATCCACCCACAATGACGCAAATCTACTCACAAACCAAATCCCACTTCAAATAATTAATACTCATTGAGAACACCGGTCAACCCTTCAAATGTCAAAAGAGGCCGGATATAAACTAACCGCCTTTTCTTTGCGCTTAAAAAAATAAAAATGTTAACAAAGGCGGCGTCGAAAAGGGTTAGTGGCACAAAAAAGTAAAAAAAAAACTACCTTGGCAATGTTACGCCAATTTTGCTTTCAAGGAAATTAGATATCCTCTTACAGTGGAGACGGCCCTTTTAACCCTTTGTGCGTTGTGGGAAATTGACTGAGTATTCGGTGTCTTGTGTGTTAACGGTACTGTTTTCTGCTTCTTAAACAGATACATTTAGAGACATAAGGTCGAGAGAGAATCATGTTAAAGAAATTTTTTACACAGTGGAATCTAAATACATTAATGATCATACTTTTTGACGACCTCCGTGATGTAGTGGCTAAGCACGCTGGGTTCCAAAGCGTCGCCGCTCCGGGGTCGCGGGTTCGATTCAAGGTCGGTCAATATAGAAATCATACTTTTCTATATTGTCTCGGGTCTGTGTGTTGTGGGTTGTAGTATCACCGTTGTGACTATTTTCCATTCCATTCCACTTGGCATTGGCTACTTACTTTGGGATTAGAGCAATGTATGTAATTGGTGTCTAAAATTGAAGAAAAAAACCTTGGTTGCTAGTAAAGCTTTTAATAAAACAAAGGCGATTAGATTAATGCATAGGCGATGAGAATAATATTTGTCAATAATATTATAAGTGGCATATTGTGTACTAAATTAAATTCAAAACATAACATATGAACATAAACAATATTTGAATTTGAAAAAAATTGAATTTGGCAGGCCTGAAAAGTAATAATTATGTCGGGTTGTCCGCATTTCATCCTTATTTACGTAATAATTACTTATATGACTGATAGACACTAGCACATGACTTTACGAACCCATAATATACAAAATTAATAATATTAACCATTTATATTACTTGTATCGAAATAAGCGGTCATCCCCTCAAACCAACTAACAGACCAAATAAAATTAGAACGCAAACACCAACGACACAGCGTCGTCGCCTCCACGCGCCGGTTACACCGAGTAATTTCAGTATCATTTCATATCTTGCCGTAGCATTACAATCCATAGCAAACACAAATGAGGTAACTTTGCAATGGATCAAAGGACACAGTAGGTAACTTACTAGGTAACACCGCAGCTGATGAACTAGCCAAGAGGAGATCATCGACTACAGTAGGTATATGGACTGGAACCTTTACTGCCCTTACCACTGGCTCATATAAGAACTTGGCTACGTGAAGAAACTGAAGGAGCACACCTAGAAGAATGGAGAAATGGTGATGGTTGCAGCCAAACAAAGAAGGCTGTTCCGGTAGCATCGAAAAGGCTTGCCCGCAACCTCATGCGATTACCAAAAGACAAACTACGCTTAGCTATAGGCACCACAACTGGTCATAGTCTCTCAAACAAACACCTTTTCACAATAGGTGTTACATACAGCCCCCTACGCAGAGGGTGCATGAGGGCAGAAGAAACACCACATCATGTGCTCATGGAGTGCAAGTGTGGTAGAACAACGGGCAAATATTCTCAAATCCCCAGTGGCATTCCCAGAGGCCTTTGGTAATCTGAACAGGTTACTAGCCTTCTGGGAAAGCCTGGGTTGGTTAGAATAGAAAAGAGGGACATAAGCACAATGGCCCAATCGTGAGGCTAAGTGCGGAAAATACCCCAGACAAACTAACTAACTAACTATATCTTGCCGTAAAATTCCTATCCTATGGACATTCCCACACATCGCCATCTAGTCCCAAAGTAAGCTGCTCAAAGCTTGTGTTATGGGTGCCAGACATGTTCATGCACACAAATGTTTGTATTGTGCGGGGATCGAACCCGCAACCCGCTGCGTAGTAGGCGATATCTCGACCACTACACCAGACGGGGAATGCCGTAAAGTTACTGAAATAAGAAGTTAATTTCACAAATTAAGAACCAAATCATATACTTTTTTAAATTGTAAGCCATGAATAAATTGAAATAAGCGGTGTAACACTGAATCCAACTAACAGACCAAACAAAATAAGAACACGACCGCATTAACACAACGGCACAGCGTCACCGTCTCGCGCCGGTCGCACCGAGTAGTTACAACTTCCCTCCTGCTCCTCTACTGTAATCACTAAAAATGAAGAAATAAAATTAATAAAGATGAAAAAGATAAAATAAGAAACCAAAAATTTGCGCACGGGTGGGACTCGAACTAGCAACTTTCCGGCAAACCGCTAACGGCTTTCTGATTAGCCAGAAAGTTGCTGGTTTAAGTCCCGCCCGTGCGCAAATCCTTATTTAATCTCTTTTATCTTTATGAATATAAAATATGACACTGTGAGTGTTAAAAATACTCTAAACCATTAAATAAAATTAACTTTAAATAAAAGTAGAAACTGAGTTCGAGATTCGTTTTTTTAAATATTTCATGCCATGAATGAATTCAAATAAGCGGTGTAACACTAAAACCAACTATCAGACCAAACAAAATAAGAACGCGACCACAACACAACGGGCACAGCGTCACCGCCTCGCGCCGGCCGCACCAAGTAATTTCCCACAGGATGCCTCTCAGCGGATGACGAATGCCCGCTCACGTGGTTAAATGAAATCCAAGAATAGCTGGAGCAGGAAGGCACGATATTTGTACTTGGTTATGATAATAAAGTAACTATCGGCTAGTTTCAAATCAAATCAAAAAAACATTTATAATATTTTCAGGTTTCGGACACAGAACAGTACTCGTATACAGACCGATAAATTTTGTCAGTAAAAAAAATATAAAAACAATTAAAGTTACTAAAATCTTTAAATACATTAATAAATGTTGGACGGGAGGACTGTGTTTACTGAGTGTAGTTAGGCTACCTCACAAACGTTTGGAAACGAATCCAGTGCTTCAGCATCCACCTATCCGCAAAAACCGAATCCACCTATCCGAAGCTCTTCAACTTATACGTAGATGAACTCATCGTGGAGCTGAGCAGCATGCGTGTCGGTTGCCGGATAGATGGCATCAGTATAAACAATTTAAGCTACGCCGATGACATGGTGCTGCTGAGCCCCACGGTGGGGGGTCTAAAGCAGATGCTGAATGTCTGTGAGAAATATGCGGCTGTACATGGTCTTGCATATAATGTCAAAAAGACTGAGTACATGGTATTTGAGGCTGCTGGCAAATGTCCAGATAACATGACAAATATTACCCTAAATAGCGTAAACATCAAACGTGTGTATAAATTTAAATATCTGGGGCATGTCCTAACTAGCGGCCTCAAAGACGATGACGACATTGAAAGGGAGCGTAGGGCTCTGGCGGTTCGAGGCAATATGCTGACTCGCAGATTTTCACGTTGTACGGAGGACGTAAAAGTGACGTTATTTAAAGCGTATTGTCAAAGCATGTACACGGGAAATCTGTGGGTCAATCACACCAAAAAATCGCTAGACACCCTACGAATCCAATATAATAATGTCTTTAGGATGATGTTGGCTCTTCCACGTTTTTGCAGTGCATCAAGTATGTTTGCCGAGTATCTTACTGATGGCTTTGACGCCGTCATTCGTAAAAAAACTAGCTCCCTGATCAGTAGAGTGAGAAACAGTCCCAATACCATCCTAAAGACTTTAGCCGATAGGTTCACATCGCCGATGTGGAGATGTTTTGTGCAAAAGGTATCAAACACGGGGACATACCCCTTCTTGTAACTAGTTATTTAGTGTATGTGTGTGTGTATACTAACATATTTTCTAAGTCATGCTTTATATTTTACTAACATTTTAAATATGGATATTTTTTGTCCGAAATAAAAGATATTTTATTTTATTTTATTTTTTTTATTTATTTTTTTAAAAACATTTAGGATGCTGTTGGTGCTTTCTCGCAGGCGGTGTACAAGCGACGCTGACCGCTTTCTGATGATGGCGTGGAAACCATCAGTATTTGCCTCGGCTAACATGCCGGACGGACTGCGGAACTGCCGGAATACCGCGGCAACCCCATCAGCATCCTAAACCCATTATTGTTTTGAAATTTTTATCAGGTGAAAAGTGGTAAAATTAATGGAACACCACCATCGCTTCTTTTTCGACTTGTGTTAAACTGAGTGTTAAAAACATTCTAAAGCATTAGATAGCGAAGCGACATCAATTTCCAAGTTGAATTTATTCTGTAAAGAATAACTGCTTGGGCCATCTGTTTCATAAACAGACGGCTAGATGGCGCTAAGCGTCACGCAATTGACGTTTTCATAAGAAACCACAAATTTCGCAGGGTCGGACCGACAGCACGGTAGCTCAATTGGTAAGAGCGTTTGGCCAGGTTGCTGGTTCAAGTCCCGCCCGTGCGCAACTTTTTGGTTTCTAAGACTATGTTCGAACTATCTGAGTACCCACGTAACTTAGTTGTGAACTCTTTTAAACATTATTGTTGTGATTGGCTGGCATGCTACCGTTCACCAATTTCACAGGAGTAAAAGAGCGTACACTTGTGCTATTCGTATTTTATTATTGAGTACACTATGAGAATCTTAAAATTTTATCCCACGGAGACTTCGCATTTTAATGTTGGTACCTATGTAGACTTTGGAAAACAAAATTAATACTCACTTATTAAATAACATTGACAATCTGGCTAAAATCACACATGCACACACGCAGCCCCCCCCCACACACACATACACAAAAACACACAGGTCTTCATAAAAATTACAAAAAACTTGCTTAACACAAATGTAACTTTGGTAAGGAAGTGTGACTCTTTCTGCCACAGGTGCCAAAGCGCTTAAAAAAAAAGAGTCCACATTGTCAGCTATATTTCAAAACATTGTCAAGGAATGAATTTTTTTTTTTACCTACTTTTATTATTACTTGATAATGATAAAATAACGAAAAAAACTTTTCAATTATCTAACAAACTACCCTTAACCGTACCCACAGAATGCATATAACTAAAATACCCGAGTCAAAGCTAATACGTGTACCCCGGCGACTCTGTAATATCTGGAACAAAATATGAAACCCAATATTTTAGGGATGATCGTTCAAAGCTTAGTCAGTGGGTCGTTATTGATATGGTATTAATCCTGTACTGAATATTGAAATATGCCATAATATTAACTTGAGAAGATGCTCTAGGTTGTTAATATCAAATATTATATTTTATTACATGTAACATCAAGATTAAATCTTCAAAATTGCATTTATAAGACTTTGTGTGTTGAAAAAAGATATGATGTAATAAAATTTTGTTACTTGAGCAACACATTTACTGCATTTAGAAGTCTTGTTTTATTAAATTTTATTCACACCAATAGGTTCCTAACTATTTACACATACAAAAAGCAATAATTGACCACTTTTTGGACTTTTCTCAAAATGTCTTGTTTCTTGATTGGTAGAGCCTTGAGCATTAGGCTTTTTATTCTTGGAGTTAGGTATAGGACTCACATCTTTCGAATAACACAATGACAAGGCATTTCTCGTCAGATGATGGACTGCCTCCGCACAATACGCGTAATCGAATAACGATAAGTAATCGATACATCGCGTATTTGAATCGAATACTTGGACGTATCCTCTATAATGTTATATTGATGAATCTCGCTAGACTGATTAATGATTTCCTTTGCTCGACACAATAAAAACGTTGGACTATGCGATTTTTAGGGTTATAAACGCATAAAAACATCGCATTGCTACACATACATTTCTGCTTCTAGAAAAGTCTTTTCATGGTATGTGTTTACAGGACCGTCAATGTATATTGTATATTAGCAAAGTAGCAATCGCGTAAGGGTTGACAGTACAAGGATAACATATAGGGTTGTCGCCACAATGCTGACTTGCAATTTCAGGTTTTGTATGTGGAAAAAATTACCGAGGATGGACCTAATGTTGGTTTTGCATGAGGAAAGTTTTCGTGGTCGTAGGTACTAATTTTGTATATTTATCATTATATTTTTCGGTTCAGCATCTGTTTGAGTGAAGTTAGCTGTAGTTTTCAAAGTCTGAATTTGTAACCTTTCAACATAGTCATAATGCAGACATAATTGTCGAAGGAGGGAAAGAGGAACAAATTAATGTTTGGCCTGGCATAATCGTAAGCAATTTTAATTGAATGCCTAAGTGCGCATTCACATTAGAGCGACAGCAGCGCGTCTCTCTAATGTGATGGGCTTACTGCTGTCATTTTATGGATGAAATTGACAGCAGCGCGACTGCCGCGCGACCGTCTGTCTCACTGCGAAAGTCGCCTAAGTGTAAAAGCGCTCTAAGGACCCCATCACTTAAGCACCAATTTAAGTAGTAGTCAATAGGTAAATAAATTACACATTAAAGTTAGAATATTAATAACATTTGATGTGAGCCTAGAAAAAGCAGTTAGATATCCACTTTACCTATAATATGGGTAATAAACCACAAGCTCTGCCTAACTACTGGACCAAAGACTTAATTCATCTCGCTTGCCTTAGTTTATCTTACAAACAGACACGTCAAGTAACACGATAGCAGAAAACATGCACAAACACCACCGTCGCCGAATCCATCGGGCATCTCCGTCGGCACGCGCTCTCGCAAATACGCCTAAAATCTAAATGCTGTTTGCGGATCTGCGAATGGCGGTGTAGGCATTTGTGACGCGGGAGATAACCTGAAGAGTAAGTCTGTGACCCGTTTTTGAAAAAGGGGCAGATATATTGTAAATCGAATATAAATATAAATATTTGACAACATCACATAAATTGCTCCGATCCCATGCTAAGTAGCTAAAGCACTTGTGTTATGGAAATCGGAAACAACGGTGGTACCACAACACCCAGACCCGAGACAATATAGAAAAGATCGTTTTCTACATTGACCCGACCGGGAATCGAACCCGGAACCTCACGAGATGGCGACGCTTGAAACCAGCGTGCTAGCCACTCGACCACGGAGGTCGTCAAATACTAAAAGTAACTAATTTTAACTTAACCTAGATTATGTGTCATTTATGTTTCTTTTTTTTTAAATTTATTTATCATATTAAAAAACTGCAAGAATATATTGGAAATATAAACATCTAAAAACCACGGAGGTTTATTGTGATGCTAATGAGTTAAGTTTAGATCAGTAAGAAAATAATCAGGCCAATAACAAATAGAATTATGTGAGATGAGTAGATCGGTAATACAGTAAAACATAAATAAATATTCTATGTTTTGTATAGCAGACAAGAACCAGGCAGGTGTTAGGCTGAGTTTAGGATTGAAATCTAAATTTATTTGTATTTAATTCAGAAGATGTTTTAATTAAAGGAAACATTATTGTACCTATTTGTAGTTGATAGACTTAATAAATTAAAAAAAAAAAAAATTGACTCAGGCCAAAATGGAAAAATAGCTTATATTAGTAAATATTATGGGTTATAAAAATTATAAATAAATATTAGACAACACACCAATTGCCTTGGTTTCGAACTAAGAACTTTTCTTTCTTGTACTAGAAATACCAGGCAACGATAATGAAGGGGATAATATAGGGGAATATGTGACCAGCACATCAGGTTACCCACTCTTGTTGCAAACTAGCCCTTATAATAACTAATTAAGATACAGCAGTGCTTACTTTGACGTGCTATTGTAATGCTATAATCAATTTTGTGCTTATTTTTTGCTTAGTGTGGGCTTTGTGAAAAAATATTACTGAGCTCTTCATCAACATCATACACATCAACTGAGTGTTAATATATTAATAAATGTAAAGTAAAATTATTTCCGAAAGAATCACAACCGGTTAAACGTTTAAGTCATGCAGAAAGAAAAACGAGATTGCAATGTGGGTCCATCGCATTTCAACGTTATCTATGATTTATACCAAAAATAAATTGCCAATAGCCCAGCAAACATACCTCGGTATACCGCCCACAACAAATCGCGAAACTACCAAACCAAACCCCATAAGATAGGAAGCCATATTTCCTGACATCCACCCCGGTGGCGCGTCCGAAAAAATAGTAGATAATCTAACTTTTTCTCGTCGCCCTTTGCCCCTGAAACTACCAGCATCACCAGAACTATAGTTTGTTATACAAAGATACAGAAACTAGCCAATTTGGGGGTCTGGGTTATCTGGTTGGAAGGCACGGGGGCGTTCGCGAGGGTGGAAGGTAGCAAATCATTACTGACAGTTGACCAGAAGGGGTGAGCCCCTAAAATATGTATAGCTCGTACTGTCCGAAGCCTGATAAGCCAGGGGCCAGGACTGGGGCCCTGATTAGGATTTCTCGTAGACTTTTTGTCGCGATTGCATTTGTACGTGGAATTCTTAATGTATGATGGGGATTCGCTTTTTGATTGCTTATAAATATTTATTAGGTTTTTTTATGTTCTTACTGCGTGATATTGGTCCGTATAATGTTTAGATAAATCTTTATTTGAAGTTCAAAATTGGACGTATTTATTTTTCTCCATTCCATCTCTAGGTAACAAATAAACATGCACACTTATTCCTTCAGGTTGGACATAAAATGAGTTTAAACAGCTTGAAAGAAGAGTGAAAATAGCAAGTTACAATCACATCTTATTTTATTAACTCATTAGGCTATCGATTCGACGCAAAAAAAAGTGCAGGAAGAAAAATAACACTCGGAACTATCTATTTGTCCAAAGTGTTATATCGTGGGAAATCTAAAAAAAACTACACAACATTTTAAATCAAAACAAATATCGATCTCCATGAACGTCATTGTTGCCACAACAAAGTGTCTAAATCCCTTTAAATCCGAGAAATAGGATTCGGTAAAAAAACTAGGAAAAAAAATCCACTCGTTGACTTTCGCAAAAAGCTACAATAGATGGGCGTTAAAAAAAAGTTTGAACAGTGTAAGCTACCGAAATACTAAATGGAGCCGATTGTAAGTTTTTTTGCGATGTCAAATATTTTTGTGAAAGAGTTTTAGAGTTGTAGCTGCACTGGATTTGTTATTGTTACTTTTGGAGCACATATTTTAAAGTTTTTATAAGCGTACGTTGAGTTAACGAGAGTTTTGCGAACAGTTAAAGATGTTGTGTAGGTAGTTGACTCATCCTGCATAAACAAATACTTTTACCGTAACGAGTCTTTCATGTCATTATAATAAGAATTGATGCAAATCAAGAGCACAACAAATAGTTTATTTTTGAAAACACGTCATATTATAATTAATTATTAATGGTGTTGGTGGTTATCTTATAATAACAATACAAATTTACAGATCGATACCAAACAGAAATATAAACATCAAAAATTAGTTCTATCAATCCAACCGTTTAATTGACAGCCAATAAATTGCCAGCAATTAACGTCGCACAAAAACTGTCAAAATAATAAAATTACGTTAACCCTATCACTTACTAAAATGCCCAAAAAACGGCAAATGACCCCACACCTCTAAAGAGCTATACGAACATAATTAGCTTTGTACCAAACAATAAATCGTGCAAACATTTTTACCCCAAAACACCGAGTTTTAACCCTATTTCCGCGACTGGGGTATTTTTTGCGCCATTTCGAGTGGAAGTTTAGAAGTTTTTTGTAGTGTCGAGAGGCAAACAGTGTGAAATTCCCGCAAATACTGTAACAGGGTTCTCATGATCTTATCGACCTTTCATAATATAATTTATGGATGTCAGTGATTATTATCGTTATAACTTTTTTGATACGTTTACGTTGCTATTTATTTATAATTTTGATATTATTTTTACTGAAAGGTACACACTTATTCATGTTTTTCTTAGGTGATTAATTTATATAAGCTATATTAATTCCTCTTAATAACACAAAACTTGTACTTATTTTGAACACTTCTGCGTCGTTATGTGCCTAAACTCTACGATATTTGAATTTAACGGCTCTACACGCAATGCCTATATTATACTTGAAACACAATCCGCATACAAAACCATAGTAAAGAATAGCCGCAGATAATTCGATCCGAACAATACCGACTTAACCCTTACATAGATCAGCGACCAGTTTTATTATTTTATTAATTTGAATGTTTCGATTTCGCGTATACCTGATCTTTGACAATAGGCCTAGAGCGCTCGCAAATCCGCCATTGAATTTTTGCATAGAGGGTCGTATTCTAATGTTTTGTTAGTATATTCAAAAAGAGCACGTAGTACAGGCAGATGTGTTACTAAATAATAGCCCGTAGATATATTACCGCGGATGATTTTATTTGCTAGACGAATTTGCAATAACTTTCTGTTACAAACTACTAATAAATTAGAATTAATAGAAATTGATTAGTTTATTTTATTTAATTGTGACAAAAACTGTTTTACGATATGGCTGAGTACTATTAATTATACCAAGAAACATAAAGGTTATTGTAGAATATGTTAGTTGTAATTAATGTGTATAATTAATAATTTTGTCGGTTTTTAGACTGCAGTTTAAAATATGTTTCTAGCTTAATCAATAAAAACAAACGGTAACTAAATAAAAGCCTAGAATATGCAAATAAACCAAGTGCCATTTCACTTATCTACAAATCAACAATGCCCTCAAATTGGGCGAGTAATTTGAAGTGCACTATTTGTCGGCACACGTCAAGTACGAAATCACTATATCTGAATCTTATCTACTGATCTACAAACGAATGTGAGAGCTCTTCACGATTTTTTTCATTCAATTTCTATTTATATTACACAATGTGGAGGCAGCATTAAATTAATTCAATAAAATACTTTGCTACAGAACTATTCTTGTCAAAAATCAATTTAAGAACAATAATTAGCTAATATTTTAGATCGTATTTTTAGACTTAAAATGCCACTAACAACTGCAAAATTATTATTTAAAAACACTTTTTTTTTACCAGCCAATCGATTACGCTTCAATTCAAACATCGAACGCAACGGCTTGTTACATTCTAACTGATTTATGACCAAAGACAAAGTTTAAAAGCGAACGCGTTTTTTCTTAAATATTTGTGTTCCAACGGGTGTTTTATTTGTATCAAAAAATTCGCAAGGGTTGCAACGCGAAAGGGTTTTAGTTATTATTATTAGAAAAGTAAGTTAGTGTTGCCATTGTTCGATAATGAATTATTGGGTCGGGACGTTTCAGGTACATTAGGTGGCATGTGAAGGGTTAGATGACATTGTGCAAAATGACAGTACGGAATTTCACACGCGAAAGTGCAGTCAGGTAGAAAGTGAATTTTTTGCGCATTTTGTACGTTTTGAGACTGGTTTTTAGGGCTGGTATTTTTAAAATAGGTATCCATCTAAAAATAAAAACAGTCGTTTTGTTTTTTTTTTTACTTAAACCAGGTTTTTTTAACAGCGAAATGGATTTGTTTCAATTTATAAAGTTAAATTTGTAAATAAAAAGAAAAATAGCCGTTACTCAACTCACCATCATTATTTCTGATGTCCGTTACGAATCAGAAGACGCACTCACCCAAAATGATTATTCAAACTTAACACACCACGCGTGCAACCTTAACCCCAACCGTCTTTCTGCCTTTTCACTGTCTAATAATACGTTTTTATTAATAATACCACCTTTTTACTAAGGGTTAACCCCTTCTTGACGCGTTTAATTCTTGGTCTCTACCTGACCCGGTATCACTTCCTGATCCATTCCTTTCTTGATGGCGAAGGGAGTGTGTGTGCGCAGATTCGAAGTTCGATTTTTGAGATGTTGGTGATCCGATGTTTTGATTTAAAAATGTTGGTGGTTGATAAAGTGATCGATCGGTTGTTTGAAAGTGTTGTGATCAAATGAGTTGAGGTAAGTGATTTAGCAGACATTATTGCTTGAATAATTATTTGGTGTTACATATTTATTTGCGGAAGTGATTCTTTTTATCTAACTGAGTAATTAAGTTTTTATTTTTATTACATGACAACAAATTTGGTTATTCATAGCCAGAAAATCTACGTTCGTATAATATTTTAACTAAATATGCCTCTAAAATTGAAATAAAAATATTAAAAAAAAAATAACTTAAATCGAATAGAAGCGCTGCGTTTACTAATAAACAACGGAAATCATTTTCCCTATCACTCCCAGTGTTGTAATAAAACAGTCAGTAATTTTATTCATACAAACGGAATAACAAACGCGGCGTAAACGTCAGCAGTTTCAGACAATAAAGCGCCGGACTCGTCACCAGTCGGATGTACGGGATCCTCGGATGATACGATGTTATTTCCAACATATTCCAATATATTATTTTTTATTGCCCCCTCGGTCCGCTAGGGTGGCTCTCGTCATGCGTGATATTTGATATAAAGTCGGAACTCTACTTCGTTATGCGACATACTTTTTTCAAAGGACAATGGCGAAGACGGAGCATATTTTTGAGGATAGTGGATATTTTTCTCGAGTTGCTCGGATGAGTCCAATTATGGCAGACATGTTTGTAATGCCAGTTTGTTAGCCGAGTTATTTGTGGCGTAAAGAGAGTCTCGTTTGTCGACGATGTTTGTGCTACGATAATATGGCTCCATTTTTTCTGTTTTCGTTGTTCGCATAGCAAATAGTTTGTCGAGAATATTTTTGCTAGGCTCGTATATTAATTAATGAAAAATAATTGCCTATTTGAACATTATTTTCGAATCATCTATATAGTCATAATTTGTCATATATTCTTATTGAGGTCAGTATGGAGATTCGAATCATCTATATGGTCATAATTTGTCATATATTCTTATTGAGGTCAGTATGGAGAAAAAAAATCGGCCAAGTGCGAGTCGGACTCGCGCACTGAGGGTTCCGTGCCAACTTTAACTGAATTTGGGAATTCACTTACTTCCAATTGGTAAAATCAACAATATTTTGTTGACAGCAAATATAACTTTGTTTTTCATAGTGATTGTATGAAGTACAAAGTTATGTTTGCGGTTGATGAAAATGTGCTATATCTCAAAAACTTCTCGTTCGATTCCGTCCGAATCAATTTTCGTTAAAAGTATTTGTTAAGATCTACATTATACATTTTTTTCAAAATTTACACTTGCTTAGTTTAGAAGTAAGATGGGGGGGGGGGGACGCCCATTTTACCACTTTGGAAGCGTCTAGCTATGAAACGTTAGACTTTAAAAGAAAATGGTTTTAAAAACCTAGGTGTCATTTTAAAAGACCTATCTATAGACACCCCACACGTATAGGTATGGCTAAAAAAAATTTTTTTGGTTTTAGTTTCATGTATGGGAGCCCCCCCTTAAATGACGTTTTTTTTATTTTTTGTATAAGAATCGTAAAGCGGTTAACGGGATACATACTTCTACCAAAATTCATCAGTGTGATGCTTATACTTACAGAATAAAATGGGTGTGACATACGGACGGACAGACAGACAGACAGACAGACAGACAGACAGACAGACTTGACGAAACTATAAGGGTTCCGTTTTTTGCCATTCGGCTACGGAACCCTAAAAAGTGTATTTTATAAAAATGTTGATACATTCGTTTGTCGCGATATTAATTTTGCTGATTTGTTACCGTACCCGTTCGTACCCGTAACCATGAACGTTGTAAAGTGTTCGAAACGTCGGGATAAAATAAATAAACTCGCGAAAACTTAATCCATAAAAAAGGATTTTATTTCGATGAGTAATATTCGCATAAACTTCAGAAACAAGTACCCAGATTGCAATTTATATTCGTAAATATAGTTACCAATAACGGCGTTTTACATCACACTTACAAGCCAAAACGGCGGCCATGCCATGTGCAAATAAAATCGCGACAACACACGGAGGGGGTGGGGTTGGTCAGTTGCCCCTCGGACCGCCCCCTGGCAGGCCGCCCCTGCCACCCCCTGTTAGTGTTCAGATGAATAATAAAGGTAATGTGTAGGGAGATTAGTTTTTGCTGAATAATTTGGAAATTGGAATTGATGGTTTGAGCTAGTTGATGCTGTAAACTAATGTTAATCAATTTATATATACCATATTATAAGGCAACTTTCGTGGTACAGTGGCTAAGCACGTTAGTTTCAAGGCGTCGCCGGTCCGAGGTCCCGGGTTCCATTCCCGGTCGGGTACCACCGTTGTGTCTGACTTCCAAAACACAAGTGCATTAGCTACTTACTTTGGGATCAGAGCAATGTATGTCATTGATTGGTGTCCAATATTACTTTACTTTATTTTACAAGCATATAAATTAAATATTTTGTTAATTTATTTATGAGCCAATAGATGCAGATTTTAAGGAAAAGATAGAAGGGTAGGATAATATTAATGCAACTTTCTTTATCGCATGCCATACTTAATAGGTAAAGAAATATATAACCCATTAGAATATTCCTTGTATCTTTCTTTCACAATGTCCTAATAGGTAAGCTGTAACGTTGTCTGTCCCAACTTGATACAAAGTGACGTTAAGGTTAGTGCTTATTTGTCGAAGGTGAAACAGGCCTATAATATGCATACCTAAATTATTATTATTATTATTTTCTTTTATTTTGGTATAGAAAATATGTCACAGACAATAGGTACCCAAAATTAATTAACAAAATTCTTTATTATGTGCTATATGTAGAAAGAAAAAAAATGATATTTCAACATTATTGTGTTTCATGATCAACATTGTACGTTCGAGTACCTTTGTGTTTTGCTGCGACTCAACTTATTCCGTGTAATAATGAAACTCTTAGCTTGTAACAAAGCGAGGGCCCTAGAGACCTAACGGGTAGTTAATCTTGGGTGCATTAAGTCGCTCGTCGAGGACAAATGGTGCGGTCAGCAAGACTTAATGTTGGGGTGTTACATTGGCGAGCTAAAAGTTAGTAAAACTAGCAGACACTTGTACTAGATGAACTATATACGGCGTCTTTGCTAATTCATCATCATCATCATCATTATCAGCCAAAGGACGTCCACTGCTTAACATAGGCTCCCCCACGGTTTTTTACAGCGACCGATCACAAGCGATCTGCATCCAGCGTGATCCCACGATCTTAACAAGGTCGTCCGTCCATCTTTTCGGTGGACGTCCCACGCTGCGCTTTTGGTCGAAAGGTCTCTAATTGCTGCTTAATAACGATATTTTTATTTTCCATATATAAAAAACATACGCCACTATAGCAGCGTGCGTATTGCGAGTTGCTTTTGTTTAGCAGCTCTGTTTTACTGTTTATAAGCACTTCTTGCTGCGATTTCACATTATTATTGATAACTTTATTGTAATATAATAATATTCATTTAAATAGCAATATCATTTTACTAGGTTTTATTAAACAGGGTGTTGTTTTGGTCAGTGACATCCAACTCAGTTATGATAATTTGAGTTATGCTTATTCAAAAAACATATTTTCTTTGAATTCAAAGCATTTTTTTTTATTAGAAAACCTTAATATATATATTTTTAAACGAATAGGAAATTAGCACCGTTGCGCGTAGCACACGCGTATCTACTTAATACCAAGCCGGTGCTATGAAAAAGCGACCTGGCGTTCGTAGTTTTGACTAGCTCGCTAATAGCATTTAATATTTTTTATTTATATAATTTTGTCATCAGTGTCATTTGTACAACTATCCCTGAGTCGTTCGTCGGTGACCAAAACAACATCCCGTATTGATAATGTTCGTTTACACTGAGTAGGAACTGAACTGCTTGGAAATTGGATAGATTAAGCAAGATAACAATAATTGTTAATTTTTCTTTTACACCTAGTAAGAATAAAACTGCCTGGAAATTGAACGGATTAAGCAAGATAACAATACGCCCCGAGTAAGCTCAAGATTATTATAATAATATTATCATATTGATAATATTCGTTTACACTGAGTGGGAATTGAACTTCATGGAAATTGAATGGATCAAGTAAGATAGGCAATACGCCCCAAGTAAGCTCAAGAGCCAATAAGGACAGGGCACATACCACCGAGCTGCTTCAGTCGTCATAAATTTGACATAGAAAATCGAAATTTTAATTCCAAAACCACTCTCTACTCCACCAAACACCAAACCAACTCATTTAGCATAATTAAACATAGCCCTGCATTTTTAAGTTTACGATTCGCAAAGCCCTCTCAATAGGTCAAACATCAAAAAGTTTATCCAAAAAAATGTCTAACACATAACAAACCAACCAGGAACAACCCTTCCCGACATAACCCAGTCAATAACAAGCTCTGCAAAAATGCTTGGCCATCGCAAACAAGCTAATAGCATCGTCAACTTAGAAACCAGCGTAACTTGGCACACCCCACCGCCCCCGTGTGTTTGGCTGATATTTCTGTCAAATGTTGTTAGATCATAGATGGATAGAGATAATAGTATTTTAAGATGAAGGATAGTCGTTAGTTATGTGCACTAGTTTATTGAAAAACTTTCTTTACACTAAAATTGTTAAATTTTAAAGTATTAAAGTTCATGTTTGAATCAGTCCTGGTTAGCGTGGTTATTTGTCGATAGTAAAATAGGCCCTTAGTTAAAATAAAATAAATAATTTACTATTTGTTTACAAAAATAGTATACAGTCTGTTGCTCTTTGCTAGTCTAATATAGTAAACTATTTGACATTACTTTTATATGAAATGATTCATTTTAAAACACAAAACTCAAAATCTACATCGGGATTTAATACTTAAACACTGACATACTTTTTAAATTAAATCGTAAATTAGTTTTATTCCCTGATATTGTTTTTAAAGTTATCAAAATATTGGTTACCATATTGGACTAGCAAAGAGAAACGGACACTGAATGAAGCGATAGCAATATATATATATATATATATAAAAACTATATATTAAATATTGAGAAGAATGCAAGTTTGTTGCAATTTTTTGAAAAGCCTAAACTATGTGGTTTCTGTTATTGGAAGTTATTTACTTCAAATTATATTGAATTAGAGACAAACAAAATGTATTGAGAAGAATGCAAGTTTGTTGCAATTTTATGAAAAGCCTAAACTATGTGGTTTGTGTTATTGGAAGTTATTTACTTCAAATTATATTAAATTAGAGACAAACAAAATGTATGTCGTTAATACCCTTAAGCTTTAAGAAAATTACTTCTAGCTAAAGTTTGGATTATCCACGGGTCAGCTCTTACTGGACGCGAAGATTCAAACGAGGAACGCCATTTGCTTTATTACCGAAAGGGTACTGCAGCCGAATATTCGTCTAATTGATTCGGCCAAGCTTTTCGTCCGATTGGCCGAACTTATATTGAGTTTGCAAGATTTTGTTCATATTTAAAGGAAAAGTTAAGATTAGAATGGAGGGAGAGTGATTAGATGACAGAGTAACTTATGAATTGGTTCGATGTAGTATTTTGTGTATGTTTCAGAGTACACTTCGATTAAATAAAAAAAAGTGATTTCGGTTTTTACTTCAAAAAAATTTGAATCGGTCGACAAACGACTGAGATATAAGGTAACATAGATACAAAAAAAAACATACAATCGAATTGATAACCTCCTCCTTTTTAGAAGTCGGTTAAAAATACATTATAGTGCATCTCTCTTCCTCATTTGCATGTGTCCGGTTTGCAAAAACGTAAATAATACCTACCTACCATTCGTAGCTATTAACACCGTAATCATAATAAATAATTTATTTTCCAGTATATAGGTATACTACATAAAAGGATTTGTGCGTTATCTATTTTACAAAAATATAAGGTTAAAAGATTAAATTGATTTCGTAATCAGTCTTCGTAGTAAAACAATATAATTTCTTGTAACAATCTCGTAGCATAGCTCGTAGTCATAGTACTACGTGCCGTAGCATAGTAGCACTATGCTACGCCGTAGATGAAAACTTGTAGAATATCTCATTTCATTAATGAATTTCATTATAGTTCATTAATAAATCATCGTATTATAGACATCTTTATCTTTATCTTTATACCATTCTCTTTTTTTGCCTCTATAACTTTATTTGCACCGCCTATATTTGCTCTGTTCAGACATATGGTTGACTAGTAGATAATGCTTTCGGCATTAAATCCACCATATGTACAATTAAATGTTTTGTGCATGAAATTTCAAACAAATAAATAATGTATTTTTCAACACACTTGCTCAAAATGACGATTTTATTCCACCGATTTTTGGTTCATAATCTTAGATATTAAACACGCGTGCTTTTTCATTATATTATTGCACTTTTCATTATATTAGTGCCTTTAGTTTATAAACCCGACCAATTAACATTTGTACCCTAGTACCAAGTAGTAAGTAAGAAGAAGAAGCGATATAATTTAGTCGGGTTATAACTTTTATTTTGGCAACAAACAGTATTTATGCGAAAAATAACAGTATCTACATATTTATTTCAATATATGGTAAATCCAGCTTTATTACTTAAAAAATAAACTTTAAAAAAAAGTAAAAACCGACTTTAAAACCAAAATGCACTAAAAAGTCTAAAATAAACTCTTCACCATTGATGAAAGGAATCCGTTTTAGGCAAACAATTTCTTTTTGGAGTCGGTGCCATCACATTGACCATCAAGCAATCACAGCACTTGACATTTTGGTTTTGAAGTCGGTTGAAACACTATACGTGCCTTTAAAATTTGAGGGTTTTCCTCGATTACACCAAGATCCCATCATCAGATCCCAAAATGGAAAAAATGGGACCAACTAGAAGGTACACCCTCTAAGTAGGTGAAAAAATTTTCGATTCGGTCGACAAACGACTGAGATATGAGGTAACATACATACAAAAAAATAAATAAAAAAAAAACATACAGTCGAATTGATAACCTCCTCCTTTTTTGAAGTCGGTTAAAAATATCACAAATTCATTTAACGTTTTCTGAAATTTGTGTTTTAAACACGAATTTTTACATTTTAAATCTTGGCTGTTGGCTGATCTAGTTCGCGTCTTAGCCTTGCGCGCGCATCGGGATCGCGGCAAAAAAAAAACAACTCGCCGTTTTTCCAAATTAATTAATTGTCGGCTGTGGCAAAGTATGGATTTATTATTGTGAAGTTTAATATTAACGAAAATATCTTCTTCAAGTGAAGAAAATGAAGAAAAACTTTAATTAACTCCACCGGACATACGTATCGAGGCGAAAAACGCATGCGATAGTCTTTTGCCATCAAAATGGAGTGAAATGTATTTTTACTGTTTTAATAATTAAAACTTACTTGATGAAGACTCTTGTTTATTCCTCGCAAGTGTGTTGAAAAACGTCGTATGAAACACGTGTGCCTGTGACCATAATATACGCGGCTTTCTTATGGCGCACTCGCATTCGCTCGTGCACACACAATATCGCCTTGTATATAAAGGTCAACTTAGCACACTTGTATCATAATGTACTATTTCAACACACTTGCTCAAAATGACGTTTTTATTCCACCGATTTTTGGCACATAATCATAGATATTAAACACGCGTGCTTTTTCTGTGCATTATTGCACTAGTGCCTTTTCTTTATTAACCCAACCAATTTACATTTGTACCCTAGTACCAAGTAGTAAGTACGAAGATGAAGCGATATAATTTAGTCGGGGTTATAACTTTTATTTTAGAAACAAAATGTTGTCATTTTTCCACAGATTGGTAAGTGCATTTTTCGTAAATAATTGTCGGCGGTGGTGTGATGAAGTTTTGATTAATGGCAAATGTGTCGAAAAACGTCGTATAAAACACGTGTGCCGTGACCTATTATATACGCGGCTTCTTATGGCGCACTCGCTTTCGCTCGTGCGCACACAATATCGCCTTGTATTTAATGGTCAACTTAGCACACTTGTATTATAATGTACTATTATTTATCTAATTCTAACAAAACTTACAACTTAACAAATAGGTATGTAATTGTAATGTTGATTATGATGTTTGTAAAAACTGCTTTTACACTAAATATGTTTCAAGTATTGTACCCAACTCGGCCTCGCAATAAAATAAATACACTAGTATGTTGCAGATATTGCCTCATATTGCAACATACTCTTAGAAGTGGAGCAAGCCAGCCATATCTCAGCGAGTTCGGATCAAATGGGGCATGCACAGGATCCGAATCTTGGCCCGCGCGTTCGATGGCCAGTCTCAATAACAGCTTGTTTATCGAGGCAATAAACTGTATACAGAAATGTGCCATTAACTACAAAGACTAACCTTATAAAACGGTCGCCCACAAGCCATATAAATCTGGCTATGTTTGGTTATTGTATTTTTTTTCTTTTTGCTTGCCTCGATGTTCGATTGTCCGTACGCTGTAATCTTAGCTATTGTTCATTGATAGCACTTTTTTTTAATGATTTATAACGTATACCGTCAGCATTTAATCTCACGATTGTTATATTAATTGTAACTAACTAAGGAAAACCTAGTATTGGCTTACAATTTGTGAGTACATTGTAAAGTAGTATATGTAATTTTAGCTGTTGGTTTTCTTAAATAAATAAACAAATTAACAAAACTTGATTAGTAAAATGGTTTAACTCTTTAACTAAAGGCTTGCAAAATCTTTATCTAACTATTGAATGTCATTTTGTTTATGTTTATACTGACTTGAAAAAAAGGAAAAAAAAATAATGTGTATGTATATGATATCGTTAAAATTTAATTATATTTAAATGTATTGATCTAGTAAGACTTCTAAACATTAGTGCTTAATTTCGTAAGTGTATGTACTTATGTTCGACCACATATTTCTCGAAAACGAGAAGTCATAGCGAGATGATTCTTCTTAAGTTCAATGAGATACTCGTATATTATAACAGAAAAAAATACATGATGATATCAAGCTTCAAGCTATCAAGTACACCAACAGTCTGACATCATGTACTGACTCCCAAAGAGTTTATTTCTCCTAAATAGAAGACGGATACGGACGGATATTTTAAGCAAGACTAAAAACTGTTTTTTTAGGTGGTTTTTAGGTTTAATTATTTTTGTTTAGATTTAGCAGCAATTTGTAAAGTTAAAGTAAAAGTGCATCCGAGCCAATGATTTGTTAAATCTTTTCTATTTTGATTCTGCAATGGGCATAACTTGGTCAGTTTCAATGTTATAGTAAGCAATATCCAACAAATAATTAAATTCATATAAAGTTCGTATTTATTTATGAAGTATCTGACAGATAGAACTAACCAGGACTTATAACACTGTGAACTAAGCCGTTGTTTTTATAAGGATCATTATATTAGATGTAGATAATAATGCTGTATGATGAATTGATAAATCAACAAAATTAGAGCAGTGTCAAGCGAGTATTTGATTTGACGACGTGTTTGGTGTAGTGGTTAGCGCTCCTGACTACTATGCCGGAGGTCGCGGGTTCGAATTCCGCAAGGGGCAAATATTTATGTGATGATCACGAAGTTGGTACCTGAGTCATAGTGTTTAAATATGTATTTAAGAATTAATGGGAGACGCCCCTGTTATAATCTTTGTCTGGTATTCGTACTACACGGTATAAAAATCCGTACTTCAAAAACTGAGACAATTAGTGTCTGGCGTATCTTTATCTGATATTTCAGTCAGATTTATTTCATGTAGTGTCTTCATGTTTTCTCATATAGCCAAAGGAATTTTTATTACAACAAATGTCAATTTCATCAATGCTATTGTTACTGGCAAAACAAAGAGTGACTGTAACATCAATATCATCTCACGTTACTTAAATAACGTTCTAATATCTCCAACAATCTCTACTAATAAGAACATGGCGTCTCAAAAATATACAACATCATAAATGTACGCAAAGTCTAAACGAGTGGCGGTCACCATCGCAACGGATACTTAGCAACGGCACTTAGTTCGTAATGTCAAGGCAATAAGAACTGATTCCGCTTGGCAGTGTCTAGGGAGATACAAATAGCTGCCCCGTCAAAGATGTAGAGAAGACTGGATGTACTTTATTTTAAGCCGGTGACACTATATAATCTGTCATTTATGATCATCATTTTTTAAAACTGTCTAATTGGATCTTTCTTGACGCTAGCTGATGTCTTTCTTAATGGTGGGACTTAGGCCTATTTCAGGCTAGAGTGAATCACTAAGCAGACAATCTGCTATTATAAGTACATTATTATGATGTTTAAACTGCCTCAGTAGCGCAGCGGCTAGAGGGTCACACTTAAAAGCGACGGCGTACCTGGAATTTTCTATTCCAAAATTCTCAGGATAACCTGAAGTTTGGAAGTTGGCGGTGTGTCACCACCGTGCATCTATGGTCGTGTCAAATTGCTGTCCCATCGGGCTATGGCAGTGAGTGAGAGTAATAGAGAGTGCATCTGTGTTTGCGCACACGCTTCTGCACTATGATATGTCCTGCGCGTCCGTAAGTAGTTGTGACTGGCCACCGTTGTCAAAATCAGCTAAGGGGACTATTATTTTGATGTACTGTTCTAGACCGCCTATTATAAGTATTTATACAAATGCTGTTGATAGCATAAGGACTGATTTAAGCTGAATTAAGAGTCTAAGCTATCTTACGCCACACAAGCTCAACATGTTAACAATGTTTTGTTTGGGTGGGAGAACTTTCGGTCTAATATTACGACGTTACCATGATTTGGGGTCAAGAAAAATTACACGCATGCATACTCTTAACGACTCATAGAAGCACTTCTTACTATCGTTAATTGCACGAATATTGTCATGTTTTATGTTCACACATTATATAGACTATATATCGATTGCTATATGCTACTATATCGACTTATATTCAGCTTACCATAAATGATTTGTACATTTCCTTACAATTTCATAACAATATTGATATTCTCCAGGTCAACTGTTATTGGCCATAGAAGTAATTCATTCATTTACGGTATATCAATATTTTTGAAAGCTATTGTTGGCCTTTTACAAATAAAATAAAAATAAGTACTCACTTCCACCATCTTTCTTAACCTAGGAAGAATTGCCAGTCACCTGTCTCGTTAAAGTTTTACATCTATTTTGTAAACATAAAAAGTAAGACTATAGCAAGCCTCATATATTGACAAAAAAATCCACGTTTCAGAAAAACAAAAGATGTATTTTAATATGCACTAAGGTAAGCCTAATTATTCGCATCTACTGTTACAAAAACCAATACTGTTTTATGCTGAAGTCGTATTATTTAGCTCCAAACATTATTGTTGGTCTTCAAAATATATTTAAAAAAAGTGTGTCGTTTCTAGTCAATCTATATCCGTAGCACCAAAGGTAGTGGGACAGTTAATATATTTGAAGTAAGGTAGAAAAAGGGTTCCGTGTACTACCTTTGTGCGGGGATGCCCTTTAGTGGGATCTAATAAAACCTTGTTACGGCCAAAGGGATACCAATCCCAATATTGAAAATGTTCTTAACATGATACGGAATTTAGGGACTTCTGTCTGATATTAAATCGAGGAAATCTCGTTATAGTAACGGTATGATGTATATAAGGAACGTTTTTGATATTTTGTCTTGGTATTGTATTTGTGACCGGGATAGAGCTTCATTTTGGACGTAGGTAGTTTTTGTTGCATCAAGGGAGATTGCAAACGAACGTCATTTGGTTATTTCGGATGTAATGTAGAGTTGAGATATTATTATAATTTATATTCAATTTGTACCATTTATATAAAATATTTTGTACTTATGTATTGAGCTATAAAGTGTCGTGTTTTGTATGAATTGAAATAGACAAATGCTTTAGTTCCACCATAATATTTTAAGTTCGCTATAGCTTTTTACTTTTGTCATAACTTACAGGCTAACTACTACTAGGCTAAGTTTCGAATGAGAAATAATAACTCATTGCAGAGATCAGGGCCCCTATTTTTGGATCACTCGCGTCAAGGTGGCGTGTGATATTCCTTGATTAATATCAGATTTTTTAATTTCACACGGAAATGATATAAAAAGATCACTGAATTTTGTGTTTTGTTTTGCCTATATTTCTCTTTTTTTATTGATTTTTTGTAAATTTTTGAACGAAAATTATACGACATATTCAAACGTTTGTTTCAAAAATAGGCCCCTAGAGCACCAAAGTAACAATGTTAATAGTTTTGGTGGGAATTCCCAAAACTAAAAACATTTTCAAAAAACAGTGTTAACTTATCAACATTCATCATCATCATTATCAGCCAAAGGACGTCCACTGCTGAACATAGGCTTCCCCTACGATTTTCCAAAGCGACAGATCACGAGCGGCTTGCATCTTGTTAAATCTTAACAAGGTTGTCTGTCCATCTTGGCGGTGGACGTCCGACGCCACGTCTTTGGTCGAAGGGTCTCCAATCTAGAACTTTTCTGCCCCGACGGCCATCAGTTCTTCGCGCTATGTGCCTTGCCCATTGCCACTTAGCCTTATTAATTCTCAGGGCTAAATCCGTATCAACATTCGATTTCCGTAAATTACCAATGCCCATTGCCACTTGAGCTTACTAATTCTCAGGGCTATGTCAATATTCTTAAATTATCAACATTCCAAACAGGCTAATTCCTACCTGTAATTAAAAACCAACTCCGCATCTATCCTCATTCATCTGAAGAGCCAGACGACCCCCCCCCCCCTCCTCCCTTCCTTCCATAGTGTTGCAAGCCTGCAACAGCCTCCCACCACGCATGCGCGGACAGTGGCCGAGACTACCTGACCGCGACCGGACACTGATCAATATTAAAGTCCGAGGGTGGATGCTGTGGGGATGTCTGTTTGTCTGTAATATGTGTATAGAGTTGTTTAAACCGCCGAGATAAAATATTGAGTAAAAAGTTTTTAAGGCTTTGTGGGTGAAAGTTACTACGGCTCAAGGACATCTGATAAATTGGTCGCATACCAATTTATTCGATGTTTTAGGGCCGATGTGTTCGTTACAATTTACTATTATTTAATTGTATTCATGCATCTATGTAACTAGCTAATATGCACGTATATATAAACTGCGTTAGGTTGTTCCACTAAACTATAAAGATTACAATATTTTTTAACTACGGTTCACATAATTCATTTCAGTCCATTTATTATACACTAAAGACGTGCAATGTTATAAATATTACTATTTACACATAAATATAAAAAGGGCTCTACAATTTATTGTTAACTATTTAAAAAGGTTGTAATAATGACGTGAAAACAGTCCTAAACCTAAAAGACGGACTAGCAAATATTGCAGTAACATTGAAATAATACTTTATTTTTCTTTTCTGAGGTCACATTTACCTATTTTCTATTTTTATTTTAAAATTTATTGCACTGTAAGTTGTACGATTGGCGGATTTAATGCTTTTTGACGTGACAACGTCTTAAATTAGGTTGCGGCTGGGAGTCACTTATGAAAAAGTGTAACGCTCGGTAACGTTACGATGAGTCACCGAACGAGAGAGAGGCCCGCCGAATGCCTTGCGTCTCTCTCCCACTCAACTATGATCGGTCTGCCGCGCGCGCAGCACTGAGAGCGAGTGAGAGGCACGCGTAAGAACGAGAGAGACAGACATAAAAAGTCGTTGTCACGTAAAACTTTCGCCCGTATACCGACTTTACAGGCAACCAATTTTTTTGTCCTGTCCTATTTTCAAACTTTCCAAATTGGCTTGAAATCGCGCAAAATAAAAAGACGTTTTTTAAAAAAAAAAACGTACACCATCCTGCTTACAATAATCATATGCCCATTTTTAAAGCTAATCAGAATCTAAATCAAACACTGAAACAATTCAATTTCGGTTTTATCCACGCTATACAGATCACCCCTAACTCACCTTTCTGCGGACACTACGGGGGAGGGTCCAGGAGAAATGACGACCCTTAACTAAAACACACACCAACACGCACAGACACACACTAACACAACGCACGCACACGCGAACGCAACATGACGTGACGCACACGCTTGCGTCTGTTTCTTTGGACAATGGAACAAGTGCAATTCTTTTGGTAATTAAATTGTACCTATAGGAAGTAGTATATTTTAGAATTTTAGAACCGATCTGCGATGAAATCGAAATGTTTAGAATGGACAATATCCCGCAAAACCTTTTGCATAACCAGCCCGTGGATTTGAAGACTGTTCTTAAAGGCATTAAGTCTACCAATAATAATAAATTTATAGTTATAATCCATTGAAACTTAAGTCAATCCTTGAAGTATAGTATAGTATTGTGTAAATTTTAACTTATTTTTTCTTTAAATAGTAACTCATTTTCTTTTTGTCTGTCGCACCGCCCACAATCATTTCTGCTTAGCCCAAAGGTATGAGTGGTAGAGAATGCCATATGGCGTTAAGTCCACCTTTTGTACACATTTTTGGTAGTGGAATAAAGTATAAACAAATAAATAAATAAATATCCTTGGAAAGATAATTACTTACGTACTGCGCAATACTTAGACTTCAAAAGTACACCCGAAATCTATCAAAACGTTGAGGAATGTACTTACTAGATAGGTATCAATGTTTAGGAATGTACTTACTTACTTACTAGATAGGTAGCCGCCTGACTAGACACCGTTTAGTGCAAATTAGATTTGCAGTTAACCCTGCAGAAGGTAATGGTGGCAGTGGACAGACGTGTAGCGAACTATAGTCTGTTACACACACATGCAATGTAACTGGTAGTTAGGGCTGTCACGTACTTTGAGCTTACATTGTTTTTGATGGCAACCGAGCAGTTAAAAATTAATGGCCTGTAGTAAATTGAGATTTCAGTGTGTCTGAGATTTTGTAAGTGAAGAGATCGTATATTGATAAGTTTTAGATTAATCTGGGTTGTTACAATTTCATAAATTTGTAAGTGATGGCCTCGTTGGTATAGCGGTTGGTTGCTAACCAAGAGGTCCCGGGTTCGGGTACCGATACCGGGTTGAGTTGAAATTTTCTTCTGGGGTTTTCTGTCTTGAAAAAACCCGGGAAAGCTCAGAGTTCGAAAATTTGGGGTTATGACTCCGGGATGATGCCTTGGAAAGCACGGTAAGCCGTTTGCTCTGTGCCTGATCTCTCATCGGCCATGTCAAACTGCCGTCTTTACGTAAGTACTTTTTAGTTTTTCCATCTATCGATGAATAGCAGAACTTTTAATGACTTTTTGAAATATCACGCTTGTCTCTTTAGTTCAGCAACCCGCCTTTAGGTGGCATTGGTTGTATAAATAAAATAGATAAAAATTATAATGAAATATGTTGATGAAAAATGCTATGCAATAGCTTTACCGCGGCAGTCCCAGAGTGCCACACGTCTTTTATATTATAATTTTCCAATAATTCATGAAATTCACTTTAAGTTACGATGACTGAGTTATTATGTAAGCGTAAGTGGTATTAATCAAGGTATAAAAAGGTAATTGGTCTATGTATATCATGTATGTATTCACAAACAAAAAGTATTTAAGTATTATATCCGTTGTCTGGCACCCATAATACAAGCTTTGAGTAGCTTACTTTGGGACTAGATGGCGATGTGTGGGAATGTCCAAAGGATATTATTATTATTATTAAGACTAGGATAATTAAGATTTTAAATTTCTACTTTCATTAATTTATTATTATTTTCAATAAAGTTTTAAAATATGTAGCTTCTTAAAATATTTTTCGTAATCGTGTTTGTCCTCACATCAAAGCATAGTTATCCTGAAAACATTAGACTTTACCTATTTAAAAGTGGGGCTTTTGTTTCTCCTCTCTAATCTTTGATGATACACGTTGGTGTGCGTGTATATGTGTTCTCTACAACTGTGTGCGTTAGTGTCGGTCCAGTTTCCGCGCGGTTGGGTTTTGTTAATTTAATTAGAGACACAAAAAGATTAAGGAGAGGACGCGAGTTTACGGAGTGCTTTGCGAGGTACTCTTTATATGCCTCTTTATGGTTGAGCGCTTTCGCGTGTTTACGGTTTAAAGGTTGGCAGACATGTTTTTGGTAGCTGGCAGAGTATATACTTTTTGGTCTGTGGAAACTTTTTTCTTTTCTAAGGTGACTTAAATTTTTTGTCATGTCCTATTCCCAAACTTTGCATCGTGGCTTGAAATTAGCGCGAGCCCAAAGAAAAAGCAATAAAGAGTACCTACATAATATATCAATTATATTTTGTGTTTCTGTGCGATAGCTACAAAGTATATTCAGTTGAAAAATGCATTGAACATATCTTTAAAAGTGCGTGCACCATTCTGCTTAAAGTAATCATATGATCATTTTAAAGCTTTTAAAATAAATGCACATTTTCAGAATGTAAACCATTACTTGGTAAAATGTAATAAATTTAGTTTTGAAAGTTTTTTTCTCTAGTATTTTATCTGTTGATATCAAGGTTACGGAAAACCTAAGGCGTTTATATTCTGAGTTTTTAGGCAGTCAGTCTTTATGTATTCATAACATAAACCCATTCACGTGTAAACGCGTAGTTTCCATAAATAAGATTTAATGTTATGTTTGAGAAAAGTTTGATTCCTATTAGAGGTAGCAGGTATTTCTTTTATTTATACTTTGCACAATAATAAAATTTTGTACAAAAGGTAGACTATACGCCATATGGCGTTCTCTACCAGTCATGCCTTTGGACTAAGCAGAAATGATTGTAGGCGGTGCGACAAAGAAACAAAATTAATTATATACAAAAAAAAGTCCCAAATAAATACAATTAATACTTACATAATATTACACATACATAACATAAGCAATAAAATAAATACATTAAAAATACATACATATACCAACATATACTATATAATATTTCCTCATTTATTAATTTTTTTTTTAATCAGCAAGCCTATATGCACGCCTAATCATCATTAATCGTGGCAAACATATAATTTGAAACGTCATCTTAATCATATTTTTAAAGGTTTTCATTAATTTTGATGTATTCATTTGTTTTTCAAATAAGGATTGCCTTACAAGTGAAAAATGTGGGGAAACATGTTTTTTAGTAAAAAAAAAAAATATCTTGTCGACGCAATAAACGGTATCGAGGCGAGGATTAACGCAAACGCGTTAATCCTACAGGCCGTTTTGATTATATTTAAACCAAAATTATCAAGAGATCAAACAAATGATAGAAACACAACCCTTTGTAAATATTAAGGTTATCCTGACCTTAGTTTGAAGTCAAATCAGAGGAGGCCTATCAATTTCGCTATCAAAAAATACATTGATAATTTATCAAGATTGTAATAGATTAATGTCTAGGGCCCAATTAAAGGTTCCATCTTTGTTTAGTTCAAGTTCGGCACTTCAGTTTAAAGTTGTTCTTTGGTGATAACTAACAATGGAACTATTATACCTATAGGTACCTTAATTAGTAGCTTAAAGTGTACGTTTAAGTTTTTATAATTATAGTTATCATGTTTATCAAAACTGGGACGAATTATATGAATAGCACCTATCAAATTAGGGATGTTTTTTCCCAAATAACAGATTTTTTTCTGTTTTATCTGAGTGAGTTACAAGCCTTGCCGTATAAAGTACCAAAACTTTCCATCTCCAGCAAAATGTTAGCCATATTATTGTACGCAGAAACTTACTTTCCCATTTTCGGAGGCATTGATTTCTTAAAAACACACGCTTATAAGGCCGTGTTTGTCTTGAAAACAGTCGCCCATTCCGAAAGCTATACCTCAGAATATAAAAACTAAGTCGATAGCTTACGCTTGAATTTATACTTTTGGATAACCGAAATATGTTCTCTATACCAGTATAACTTGGTCTACCCATCCCTGTGTTGTTATAAATAGCAGGGAACTTCGAGAGGTAAGTTGAAGCATTCAGAAGGGTCATGTAAGTTTGGTTGGTGTATGGTGGAATATATCGTATGAATTCCGCCGGCGGGCCCACATAACGGCATATTCCTCGCGTTGTTTTCACATAATAGAGCTATTTTCTTTTGTTTTTGCGTATCTCCTCTCGTTATAGGTAGGCGCAATGAAAACAAAAGCCGGTGTTTTATTCTCAGGTTCGCCTGACTGGAAATTTCTTGAGAACGTGGGCTGTAAGGAATACGTAAATCAAATGTTAGTTACGTCAAAAAAGTGAATCAGAAAGATTGTAATAGTGTTTTTGCTAATTTAAATTACATAATAGGTTAAATCCAATTGGGTAGGTATTCCTAAACCGACATGTCTTATTTTATTAGTTCTTAATTAATCAACCTTTTACTTTAATTAAGATAAAAGGTTTAACAAATAGGTGGATCATTTCTAAGCTACCGTAGAAATATCTAGCACGAACTAAACGTTTGACGTCTCTTATTGAAAACTTATAAAGGATGTTCGTCTTGAAATATTTAATAGAAGTTGAACACAACCTAATAGCTACTCGAGTATTGATAGTATTCGAGTAAGTTACGTTTTGAAAATACGAAATATAAAATTTACCACTGGTTGAAGAACCAGTAGCAATACACACTAGATATTTATCGGCTCTAACTGTTTGACACGACCCCACATAGCAAATAATACTCGCAGTGTTAAAGTCAGTTTCTTTTGGCTTGCCGAATTTTAGATACAATATTGACATTCCTTTTTACCGAAAAAAAAACATTGCATAAAAATATAAACATAAAACTCACCAACTAAATAAGTAATTCATCGTTTAGCACTGAGATATTTTTAAATCAAATAGTAAATGAATTTTATTCAGTGGTATTATTTAAAAAGTTGTAAAAATATTGTTTACATTATTCGACTAGCAAAGAAAAACAGACTTTAAGTCCATGTCTAATCATTGTGTACGCCAGTGCTAGCGGACCAGAAAAGTTGAAAGATTCAGGGTACATCTTCACTATAGAAATATCTATTTAACACTGACGCTTTGACATTACAAAGCGAATAATAATAGAGTTCGGGATTGTAGTCTACAGAGTAGACCCAACTTTTTGAAACATCCTTTATTCATTTCTACAGAAATATCTATTGGAACTAACCGTTTAACATCACAACGTATATAATGTTTACTATGTAACCTAATTGTGGTAATAGTATAACCATGGTTCACAACAGTCTACCAAAAAAAAACCTATTTAAGACAACCTGTATACACAGTACAGTCCACTATACGAATATCTATCAGAACTAACCATTTGAAGTTACAAAGCGAATAGCACTAGAGTCCACGATTAGAGTGTCTAACATTCCACTTGACTGGATACTTATTTTTGGTACTTATACCTGTATATACTGTACAGTCAACTATGTAAATATATATTTTATTTAAATGCGTCAACTACACTATACTTTAGGTATATTACAGTTGACAATCAGGTTATTTTTTAGGCTTCGGGTTAGATCCTAGATCTAGATTGACAACTAAATTGTATAAACACAAAATGACAATTGCAACAAGTGTCTTGCAGCACAACTTAAAGGACAAATGTTACTTTAATATGTATTAAGATACAATTTAATTTTTTTATCTCGATTCTAGAATTAAATGTCTATTGGAGCTAACCGTTTGACGTCACATAGCGAATAGTACTAAAGTCCGCGATTAGAGTCTCTAACAGCATTCCAAAGAGTTCAGCGCTGTTAGAACGGCTCGGAATTTAGTTCCATTCAGTTACCGTTTCCTCCCTGGCCTTTGGCAGCTGTGCTGGATAGGGTGGCCATGGGTTTGGGTGAAGATGGGATATATAGGATTTTAAATATCGTACGTTATAATGTACTAATTAAAAGCGTTTTTTTTGCTTTGCCACTACAAGCTATGAGATGCTATTTATTGGTGCTATTTCATAGATGTAAATTTTAAATCAAATCTTCTTATTAGTAAAACACTATGTTTATTTTATGGTGTTCTGACAGATAAGGTAAATAAGCTAAATGCAGTAATAACACTGGCATACACATTTTGTCAGTGGCCTATTTACTTTTGTAAATAATGTGTAATGTTTCGAAGTCAGATATTCCAAAATGTTTAGTTATGTCATTATATAAAATGTAAATCTAATACACTTTAAAATATTATCAAATCACGACTAACTATTGTAGGTATAGAGCTGGCTTCTTTGAATGTTTGAAGTTGCCAAATAATATTTAAGCCTTAGATGCTGGAGCTATTACATGTCAGATTAGCTATTTGTATGATAAATAACTAAGGAAATTTCACACATTAATGATATAATTTGAAAAAAATATAGTAATCTTTAGTTTCAGATTCTCTTATTTGCTTCAAAATTTCTTTAAGTTTTTGTATTACTTATCTTGTTTATTATTTTAGCTAAAATAGATCATGATATTAGGTTACCACTGTTTTGTTATTAATGTACTGTAATGGAGAGCGGGGATTTTCTAACACAAGTATTTTTTTACTTAAAAGAAATCCTCAATCGTAACGCAGAAATGTAAAACCCTGTATTGAATAAAGAATTTGTATTTTTTACAAACAAACAAAGGTGTTAGAGCTACTAAGATAAAATAGGTACATTCTTTGATGATTCTGACCCCTAATAAACTTCATCCAACCCACTGAACAATATTAATACCAAACCTTGGTCATCCTAGTGATCGGAAACTTGCTGAAATACAGCGCAACTTGTTACCGGTCGGTTTCGGCGCAAATTCGCAATGCCTTTGTGCTTTTATACATTTTACTCAGCAGACTACGACGCTAACTGTACTTAATGATTAAACAAGCTATGAGAACTTATTTTGTTGTAATTGAAATTATACTAGCTACTAAGACATTTTGTATGTTTTATAAGAACAGTAAGTACCTATTTAGAACCCCTTTAAAAAGTAAAAGATGGAATCATAATGCGGATAAAAAAATACCAAGTATTACAGAAGTGCAATCTTCGATGTGGCAAACCATGACGCAAGTAGCAACTAAAGCTAGCAAAATAAACCAAAAAATATACACGAACTAGAAATTTAAGACGCTTAGAATCAATTTTACTTCAAAAGGAATAATACAATGCTACTAAACAATGACGCCGCTCACAATACCAGCAAAATTACTAATTTTTACTTAAGTAGTCTATCTCTATGGTGATAGCATCTTAAGTCTACGAACCCTTAAAAGATCTTCTCCATCCTATGTCAGACTTTTCAGACCGGCTTCCCTTTATGAAGACCTGACTGGACCTATGTTTTCTCTAAAATCATAATTATCTCCTTGTGAAATCGAAGCTGTTTAAATATCAAAATAATAAACATAGCAACTGTTTTTTTTTGCAATGAGTTCCAACAACCGCCAAGTATAAAGAACTCTCAGTGGACCCACCTATGCTTTCCTTTTTACCAATTTTAAAAAAAGAGGTTATCCATTCGACTTATATATATGTGATATTAAAGCAAATCAACACGTGTGCTGAATTTCGTAAGTGTATGTATGATTGTATATTTGTTTGTCCACGGATTTCTCGAAAACGATAAGTCATAAAGAGATGATTACTATTTTAGTTCAATCAAAAATATTCCATCATAGGGCACTGTGTAATTTTCATCAACATCGGTCCAGTAGTTTTTGAAATATGGGTAATAAATAAAATAATGTACTGACATGTTGTAAGGCTAATGTCGGATTTTAATATTTAATAGACCTTATTGTAAGTTCGCGTTAAATTTGGTGGAAAAATTTAACCCCTTTGGCCACAGATTACTGACGAAAAAATAAAAATCTGCTTTTTAAAAGCCCTTGGACAATAGAATAGAGAGGATTTGACTCGACTAAATTCACTTTATAGTAGTAGTAAGAAACTACTACTAAGTGCTATAAAGTGAATTTAGTCGAGTTAATTTAAACTATAATTGAACTATTCGGATTATAATAATCAAAGAAAAAAAGTTACTACTTCTAAGGACCTTTTTACGTTTGAAAATTGGAACTATGTTGTATCATTTCAAGTTTTTTCTGCCTGCATGTAAACAGCCGGATCCTCTTCAGTTGAACTTATTCGGATTATAATAATTAAAGAAAAAGCTACTAGTTAAAGACCTTTTTACGTTTGAAAATTGGAACTGTGTTGTATCATTTCAAGTTTTTTCCGTCTGCATGTAAACAGCCGGACCCTCTTCAGGGCTATCGCCGTGTCGCGTTGACGACGGTACGCGACATTTGTCGTGGAACAACCCTGATAACGGATTCACTTATTTATACAGATGTGGGACTAAGCTAAAAAAAATTGTACATAAAATATTTGTGGGGACATATCAAAAAACAAGTTCACTTATAATTTTTTACTTAGAAATCGTTCAAAGTATAAACACAATTAATTAACCTATTACGTCAGACTTCTAATGTAAATAAAACAAAAATAAAACCTATTTATGTTAAAAATTCCTTTTTATTTTTTAATATTATTATTATTATTATGCGTAACTACTGCGTTATTAATTATTACTATCAATTTTAATTACCATATCTAGATGTAATAATAAACCCCAAAACAGTTTTCAAAAAGCATGACGATGCAAAACACGACTAAGTACTATTAACACCAAATCCAGTAGGTCCTATATCTCCAATGATTTAACTATACATTAGACCTTTTGATTCTGTGTTACCGAGTTTAATTCAAAGCTACCTTTACCTCTGCATCTAACCGTGTACGCGCTCACGCAAAAAATGCAACAAAAAAATAACAAAAACGGGATGGGTGGACCCTTTCCCACCCGCAGCCACCGTCCAACCCCCTCATATCTTTGCACTCGCCACTGCTAATCTCCTGATTTCCTTAACGCACTTTCTCCATTTCCATCACAACCTAATTCTAACTTTAATTAGTAGAGCAAAGAGTTCAAAATGGAGTTGTTTAGATTCCGGATTTGTTCCAAAAGTTCAGTCCAAAACAGCAGACGCGAGGGGAGTGAGCACCCACCTAAAAACGTGGAAACACTGATGAATGCCCCCCATTAGATGTTATTTATTTAGAATGCGGCTAAGAAAGGGACTGCGCCGTTTAAGTTGGCCTAAAGTTTACTTAGGACTGTATTGGGTTAAGTTGTAGACGTTTTCGGCGGCCGAGATAAATGGCAGACAGTTACACGGGTCCAGTTTTTCGTGTTTCGGCTTATGATGGCATTTTGTCATGGCTATGTGGGAATGAGTTTGCGAGGCTTGCAGATAATGGGCCGGGTCTGGTGGACCCTTTGTCGGCCTTGGAAAAAATGGGTATAAATGTTTTTGCGGAGTGCTGGCAGGGTTTGATATGCGGCTATGGTACTTACACATTAGATATATAAACTTCAGTCGTTATTTTTTTTAGTACTCTCTTTTATAACTTACGAACGATACTGGAACCAAATTAGTTTACTTATTTGAAAAAGAATATAACTTATATCTATCAGGTTTATAAAAGTTTTAGTTCTTTTGTTATTAATCATTCCGAATGCTTGTATTTTTTTAAAGAAAATTTATGGGATAGCAGTGCTACATGAAAATAAAAAGAGAGCAACTTTCGCTACTATCTCAGTCCAAGTTCCACTAAAACTTTAAACTACATTAATCTTTTGGGTTGTCTGCTAGTCCCCTACCAATGGTTAAAGAAGTTAAAAAAAGTTAACTCTTAGGTCCAATTGCGCATAATGACTGAACCCAGGATTACGCTTATCCTGGATTAAATCATCATTCCGTCTCGGTCAGTTTACTTGACGTTGACAGAGACAGAATGAAAATTTTATCTGGGGTTAGCGTAACCCTGGGTTAAATAACCATGTGCAAATCCACCTTAGTCTTAAGATGTCTGTTACAAATAATATGTAGATTTTAAATAACCAAACCAAAAACCTGTAGATATAATAAATAAATAATAGAAACTTGCCTTAATTTATTTCTTACCATAGGAAGGTAGAAGGTTCTAGGTATCATAGGTTCATTTGTATTTTATGTCTAATAATACCGTAAACCCATTTCACATAACAATTAATGTGTATTGCTTTACGGAAAAATTGAGTAAAATTACTTAGTTTTTTGTACCCATAGTAGTGGCAGTAAACGACAAACGGCGCGGTCTGTCTGTCGCTGCGTCAATAGGTAACAAATGACCAGCCAGTGACTGATGGAGTCAGCTTTGGAAATTCACTACAAAAAGCCTGGAAACATCCTGAGCGCACCGTTTGGGATGTGGGTTGTAAAGGTTAAATTGTGCGACCGGTTCAATGATAGATAATATTATAATTATTAGCATAATTTTATGGAAAATATAATCAGAAAACCTTAGTTTGTCGGAAGAGTTTTTCAAAAACAAGCTACCGTTAATGACTAAGCAAACTCATTGTTCTATCTAAAATTTCGATTTTTTATGAAGTGCTGTCAGGATTTTGTTCACGAAATAAGCTACATATGTAAATAGATTAAGCATGCTTCAGAATAGTATTTACTGACTTCAAAAAAGGAGTTCATCGATTCGATATGTATGTATAAATTCATTGGAATTTGGTCTAAAACCAAGTCAAAATAGTACCCACGTAAGTAACATGTAACGCATGTACGTTTTCCTTCAGTTGGTATAACTTAGATACAAATTACTTATCTATAAAAAATCGTTATGTAGTACCACAAAATTGAGCCTTTTTCTTTTTTTGGTGTAAGTAGTCTAAGATCTTTTTGAAGCTTTGTTGACAATTCAATGTATTGATTATGCTTTTAGTGGAAAATCCTGCCCCAGACGATGAATATCCACTATTATCTGTGCTTGATATTATGTCGCATTTACGTCTAATGTATACTATTTTTTAATACATCTACCTATCAACTCGCATTATGGACGAGTGAACACGTATCGTTTGCAAATAAAACATAAAAAAATGTTTTTTGTTCTTATTGAAATATCAAGAGCAAGAAATATGTATATATATTATTATGTCTAAGCGCAACCACAGTACGTTGAGATTGAAAATAAACAAAACTATTGACCACATATTGGACTCTAGCTAAATGACATTGGAAACTTAGATAATGGCTCATTAAAAAGATAAACGGCCTGTTATACAATGTCCTAATAAGTGGTTGTTAGAGCTACCGCTCCAATACTTCAAACGATATAAAATTACGATCTATATTATGAATTATTTGCTGGTTAGTGCTTATTTGTCGATGGTGAAACTTTAAGTATTATAATGCCACAAAAATATTGCTTGTACCTTAATAACTACAATTTGATTATAAACTTCAGACACTTGAATTGATTTAAGGGTGACATAACAAGGTCTTAAATACAGATCACCATTGATTGAGCAGTGAGTATAAAAAAAACATAAGCTTTAATTTACGTAAAACTTTTTCTGCTATCCGTACCCATCCTTCGGTCCCCAGCAAATGTTGTGGTGAATTTCATATTTTTGTAAGTATCTACTCCGTATGTTTATTCGCCATGTGTCTGGTTCACATGGAATTTTCTTGATTTTTTACGCTTTTATAAGCTGTACGTGAGCGTTCGTTTGAGAGCTCTCGTACACGGAATATCATATTAGGGTTTTTTCCGAGTCATTATTTCATAAGCATTATTTTTTGTGGGAGAGAATACTGGCTAAAAAATTAAATGATATTGCGCTGTAAGGTTTTTAATGATAATTTTGGGATTAGATGAGTTAATAATTTACAGTTTGAAAAATAAACAAAACCAAATCTCGTCCTGAGAAGTATAGGTTTACAGATTCTTCTTCTGTACTCTGACTTCTTATACACATACAGCACGTCAAGGTAAACAATGCGGTATCTTATGCAGTTGTAATAGGAGCTAGTTTGCAAGATAAGTAGGTAACCTGGTGTGCTGGCGACGATACTTATAGGTGTTTAAAATATTGTTTATGTCTTTTAGGTATTCACACCTGCAAAGTTTTTTTTTCTGCATAAGTAAGGTTTTATCTAACTTTTGGGACTATTAAAAACAAAGATTTTATTTGAAAACTTTTAACTTAGCGAAATACATTACAAGCTTTAAAATAAATTCACCGTCAGCAATTTTAAAGTCAGCAATTCAGAATCGGGATTCCTTTTGAAAAATGACCGTCAAACTCCAAGGGATTTGCTGTTATCCCAAATGTCATTTCACCCCTTCTTGAACAATCTGGCTTCGAATACCGAATGCCTCGTACATTGTCTAAACAATCCTTGAGTGACCAAATTTTGCAATAAAAGTGACATATAACCTCAAGAAAATCATACTAAATTCAACTTTACTCTGTAGACTTGAGGGTATAAATCTATAAACCAATTAATACATCATTCCTTTCAAAATTCTATCTTTCACGCGCCACGAAAGGTTTTATAAATGGTGTTAAGACTTTGGCGAAACATGTTTTAAGTGTATTGAAGTAGAGTCTAAAATTGCGAACTTAAATGTATTTTAAAACGTCCGATGAAGCAGTTTTTTCCTGACTAATTTTAAAACATCTTAACCGTCAACTCTTTTCAAGCGTCGTTCAATTTTATGTCAACGAAACAAGATTCAATTTCCAAATGAAGAGTTTTGGAAATGTTGCCCTTTGTAGTGAGGTGACCGCACCAGTTGTCGGTCCATAACAAAACACATAAATTAAGTGCTCAATAATAAATGGAAATGTCCTTTGCAGGGGACAGGCGCCAGGGTGGGATTATGAGGAGTGTGGTCGTCAATCCCTCTTTGCGCTCGGCCGGGGTCCAGATATTGGCAGTGCTGTAATGAAAGTGTAGATTAATTTGGACCATTAGTAAGAGAAAAATAAAATTAGTCTTAATACAGAAATGATAGAATACCGATATATGATTCTAAGATATAGAACTATGTTGAATTTTTATTTATTTATTTATTTAAACTTTAATGCACTGTAAGTAGTACAATTGGCGGACTTAATGCCAAATGGCATTCTCTACCAGTCAACCACCTGGTAATGCAGAGAGTTTAATCAGTGGCGGAATATTATTAATTTGTGAGAAGTTGGTAAGAAAAAGAAGTAAAATGTACTAACATAAATATACATACTAATATTACATAAATATATAATAGGATACATAAGCAAAAGAATAATAAACATAGATAGAATACAATACTTAATAAATACAAAATTATGAGTGATAAAGGTGATGATAATGACGACATCCAAAGAACACTAATAAAAGAAAATGGCTGTTAATTCTGAAGAGAATTTGATTTAGCTCATTTTTGAAATTTTATTTGTTTTCACTTCTTTGCTTTTTTATAGCGTATTTTTTATATTTGTACTAACATTGTGTAAAATATAATATTTTACGAATAATATTAAAAGATACAATTATAGTGCACTAATCAATGCCCCATTGAAACGTAATTTTTGTTATACAGTATATGTAATTATACAGTTTGTTTGTATTTGTATTGTGATAGTTAAGTGCATATAATAGTAAATCGCCAGTTCATATTCCACATGACAAATTCCAACAAAAACTATTTCAAAATCGCCTTCAAATATCAAGTTCAAAAAATCCGCTCCACCGAGCGCTGGAAATGTAATATGTCTCGGATGCAAGGCGTGCACGCGCGCGATGCGTGGGAGAATGCGGGGTTAATAATATGACGATTTCACACTGCCGTGGACTTTATAGTAAGACGACGGCATTTGAGTATAGCCTTCAACATATTATTATGATTGTTAGACTTTTAGTGTTACATTCCTGTTATGAATCATGCAAATCACTTGTTCTTTAAAAATTAGGTAATTTATATGTACTATTTATTTATTTATTTAAGCTTTATTGCATTTCATGTTGTTCAGTTGGCGGACTTTACAGTCAACTGCTTGGAAATGCAGAAAGTCTACTCAACAGATAAAAATATTGCTTCGACAATCCTTCAAACGACAAAATGAGCAATTTGATTTCATCATTAATGCTATCTTTTTATTATATTCTTAATAAACACTTACAGACATTTAGTTGAATGCTCCAAAACTGATCCTATCACTGTATTTACAATATCACTACAAAATAAATTTCTACATTGCTTCGCAGCCCAAACGGCGAATTATTTACACCTGGCGATTTTCGGCTGACCAATCGCGCTCCTCTGTCCGGCCGCCCCACACCAATCGCTGACCGGTTCTCGTCGCGTGCCCAAAACTAGTGTGTTTACTCTTTGTTGCCACGCCACGCGTGAAACCCGTTTCACACCTTTTTGTACCGTATAAATATCCAATGGACCACGGATGTTGGTTTTTGGGATAAACACCTTTAGAATCAGGTACTTGAGTCACAAAGGCCAACCGACACGCACCATCATTGGCCACTTAGTGGTCATGAATGATATGAGATGAATCTTCTGAACAAGTTTTTGACTCGTGTGGACCTGTTCAATAAATCATGGGTAACGCGTGTAAATGATTGTATGAATGGATGCGGTTGGAATCGTTTGTTGGTGTTTATAAGGATTTAAATACTCAAAAGATGTTCGGAGTGTTTGCAGTATTATGATACGTTTTGAATATTAGGGTAAACGAAATTAAAATTACGTATTACGCTTGAGAGGGCCTATATTACGTTACTGCGTGTTCTTTCGCTTTGCTCAAAACACGGATTATGCATATTACTTACCTATAAATTATATAATTATTTGAAAGAAATATTATGACTTTATTAAATGTACTTTATAAAGACAACTTTATTAAATCACTGTAATCAATTTGTGCTTTTTCAAATAATGTTTCTACATTCTTTTTTTTTAATTTCTACGACTCCTATAGGTATGGCATTTGAACCGTTCATGGATCTTTACATAAGAAAATCCAACAAAAATATTGTAAAACAAGAAATAACAACAAACAAGACCGACATCTCATCTGTTCGCGCCACTAAATTACAATCGGAAGGGTCGTATAGGGAAAACAAAAAACATTTATATCAATGGCGGGCCGGTTCTAAATTTACTAGTCATTGACAGGCCGTGAAGAGGCGGGAAAACCTCAAGAGACTCGTTCGGTATAGCGAAATAGATAAGAAAACGAGGTACTGGTCTTGGAGCGTGTGATGATATTTATAGAGATGTTAGACACCCACTAACTTTACCGCTTACCTTATAAGCAAGAAGAAGTGTTACTGCGGCTACTGGTGTGGCTCGACTAGGAAGAGGATTTAGTGTTTTAGTAAGAACATTTGTTATATATTACGAGGGTCAAACTGAAAGTTCTTAGAACTGGCCACTTATAAACAATATAATAAAAAAAATATTCTAAAATTTGAAAATAGAACTCTTTGCCAATATTACTGAGTATATATTTCATTCATTTGTCATTTGTTTTACGATTTGGCGGCAAATTGAAAATTGTCTGTGTCACGTCAACATGAATTTAACACGAGAAAATTTTCGTGCAATGATTTTTTATGACTTTCGATGTCATTTAAGTCAACAAGAAAGTTATGATAGACTACGATTGGCCTTTCACGATGAAGCCCCATCTCGTGCGACTGTTTACAACTGGTTTAATGAGTTTAAACGTGGTCGCACTAATCTCACTGATGATGTACGTGAGGGACGGCCTTCTACGGCGACGACTGAAAATAACATCTGTGTTGTGCGGCGTATGATAGAGACTGACAAAAGAGTGACCTATCAGCAGATTCAGACAAGCTTAGGCATCGGTATGAGTCAAGTGCACAAAATCCTCCACGAACATTTAGCGGTCAGGAAGCTTTGCGCCCGGTGGATACCTCATAATTTGACTAAGGCTCAAAAACTCCATCGTGTGGATTAGTGCCGTAAAATGATTGAAAGATTTAACGGAGGTGACTCAAATGCTGTGTTCGACATACTAACAGGTGACGAAAGCTGGATTTACTGTTATGATCCTGAAACCAAAAGACAATCTGCTCAGTGGGTGTTTCCTTTCGAGGAGTTGCCAACTAAAGTAAAGAGAGATCGAAGTGCGGGAAAAAAAATGGTGGCCTCGTTCTTTGGAAGGATAGGTCATTTCGCAACAATTGTGTTAGAGAATCAAAAAACAGTTTCTGCAGAATGGTACACTACCAATTGTTTGCCACTTGTCTTGGAAAAAGTTCGAGAGAAACGACCTCGCAGTAAGGAGGATCCTTCACCACGACAACGCCTCGTCGCACACCGCCAAGCGAACGATCGACTATTTGGCGACATCAAACGTTGAATTACTGGGTCACCCGCCGTATAGCCCCAACCTCGCGCCTTGTGATTTTTATTTATTTCCAAAAATTAAAGAAAAACTTAAAGGAAAGCGGTTTATGAATGCTGAAGAAGCGGTGGCTGCGTATCGCGATGCCATTGAAGAGACCCCTAAGGACGAGTGGGCAAAGTGCTTTTCCCAGTGGTTCCATCGCATGCAGCGGTGTATTGACGTCAATGGACAATATTTTGAAAAGATATAATAAAACTAATAACTGGCTAATGTAATCAGTTTTTGATTTTCTAAGAACTTTCAGTTTGACCCTCGTTTAAACCTAATTGACCTATCATTTATAACGTTTGCCTGCGCAGTGACCAGAAACAAATAAAAGTAATACCAATAACCATTTGCCGGCAACATATCTGTGGTAAATTTTAAAGAGAAGTTAGTCGATGGCTGCGAGTAACGGCAGCCGCTGACAAAGGCCAATTGAAATAGACACGTCGTCGACGCGTCGTTAGCGTCGTACTGTTTGCTATCAGTACCAAATGCCAAAATCAATAGATAGGTATTAATTTACAAGGAATAATAATATAAAAGTTTACCACAACTCTATACAAATCCAGTAGGGTCAGGGTCCAACACAAACTTCGTCTGCTGGCCGCCCCAGACAGGGTTCGAACCCGGATAAAAGTCCGGGTAATTCGCACGTACTCCCCCCACATTTGTCAGCCTAACCGCTACACGCCAATGTGTTGCTTTTAGGGAATACTACCTATTTAATTATATTCCTGGTGAAAGGGGTGAAAAAAGAAAAAGTACAGTAGTTTCATAAAATAATAGGTAACATAGCTTAAAATGTAAATCTCCCACAAGCATGCATTCAGGGTGTCCCTTAAAAAATGGTCCAAATAAAATCTGTAAATGGACTAGATCATGATCTACCAGAATAGGTCAACTGGGTTAAGATAATCGTCGTGAAAAAAAAATCATTTCACAAAATTCTTCACTTCTATATCACTACCAAAGCGCTGCTACCACTGCGCTATGAGCACCTAACCAATACTTACGGGAAACTCTGTATATAGCATTATCTTATTCAATAATTATGCATTAAGAGCACTATTGAAAGACAGTGTTAATAAATTACAGATCTTCAAAAGTTATCGTATTAATCGTAGTGTGTTTAGTGCTCAAATAAACTCACTTTACAACATTACTCTATAGCTACTAATGCATCCTAAAATAAATGTCGTATCTATAATGATACAAGTGAAATACTAGATTCGTTATTATTTTAAATACAATAATTCATCAGTCATGTTCATGTTAATCATAAAAGAAATGATTCCAGTAAGGTATATAAAAAGTGTTATTGAAGAGAATGAAGTTTTGACGTTTTCATTTTTGACATATAATGTATGGTAAGATTATGACTTGGACAGATTTTTTTTACACTTACTGTGAAAATTGCATTCTCTGAGCGACTAAATTATAAAAATATTGAAGTGCAAAGTGCAATTCTCAAATAACTTCAAATGACACGATTTAATTCATGATACATATACATACTGGATAAAGGACTTGGAGAGAGCATCGTTCCTCTATACAGGATATTGACCAAAAGTCAGTAACATCCAACTCAGGGATAATTATAATGGGTTGTGCTTATTTAAAAAAAACGCAAGTTTTTTAAAAGTAAACTTCTTCACAGCATTAAGAAACGAATGGGTAATTCGCGCGTACCTACGAAATACTGCGCCGTAGCTATTAAGCTACGATGAGGTGACCTGGCGTTACTAGTTTTGACCTGCTTGCTAGTATCGCAATAACAAAATGATTTTGTGAGTTTTTTCATAATGATACAAAAAATGGCGTAAGTGTCGTTTGTACAACCACCCCTTAGTTGCTCGTCGCTGACCAAAATAAGACCCTATGTTGGTATCAAAAATAATAATGATTCAAATCGTTCGAGTACTTCTAAACCTTGTAGGTACACCATTCTATCAAATTCACCAAAACTCCTCACAAGTTAGAATGTACTTACACCGTGCACCGCTCGTCAAATATTTATATTGACTTAGGTTAACCCTTGCAGGCCAAGTCCGTCCATCAGACCTTGAGGCCTCGTGGGACCGGCCAGGTAGTTCAAGGGTTATGGTGTTGTAGAACTGGCACTTTTTTTGAAGATACCTGCCTCTATTTACCTTTGAACTCCTGTTATGATAGATGTTTGTCAAAAATTAGACTGTGTACGCTTTATTAGATTCGTTTGATAAAAGGTTTGTTATAATTAACGTCACTTAAAGATCATAAAAGCAACCTTGAATGTAATTTCTCTAGATTAAAAAGTAAAGAAAAAAACTGTTAACACAAAGTTCTACAGTGACTGTAGATCCTTTTACACACCTGTGTAGAGACGGACTAGCTAGGTATAGAGCAAGAGCTCAATGTCTAATACTTTCCTACAAAACGAGTAATAGGACATTAAAACTTGTGTCATAAACAATAGATTATCTTTGTTTCAGAGATGCGTGCTGGTGTGCAATATTTCGAGAACAGTCATCGCAAATGCCAGCCATAACCAGAAAAACATGAAAAATACTATAGGAAAGATCCTTGATGTACCTACCTCCAATAATGATTAGGAAGTGTTCTTCTTTAAATCAATGTATTATTCCAGGTAAATTTATTTCTATATCTAAAAGTTTGAAAGGCTACATAGTCCAACGCGGGGTCATCCCAGGGACCCGCAATAAAATATGCGCGACCGGCGGCCGGGATGTAAAAACGTTGTTTTTAGAGCTCACCTCAATAATGTATACTTTTAGGAAATGTTAAGTGCTCCCGGCCTTACCTGTGCGCGTACCGACGACTATGTTCACGATATCTTAGAATCGCTGATAAATTATTCCCTAGACGTAGTCGGCGTAGTTTTTAGAAGACTTGAATTCGGTTTTTCAAACAACTATTTTTTAGATTTTAGGGTTCAATTCGCAATTGAGTACGCAATACCTTAAAATTAACAATATAACTGTTGCGATTTTTGAACGAGTTATAAGCTATCATTTGATCAGGCATCACGCGTGAACGGCCATACCGATTTCGCTAATTCTTTTTTAGTATGGTCGAAAGATTCTTATAAAAAAGAAAGTTCGCTCTGACTATGATTTTACTAAATAAATAAAGATATTTCAGTACTCTAGATTTTGCTTGAATAGCGCTAAGATACCTTTAGAATGATAGGTTATTTTGTCATCTATAAGCGCTGCTCGAAGAAATCTTATTCAGGTGGATATACCAATACCCAAACTAGTAACTGGGACAGAATGTTCATTATTGTCTCCGCTCGTATCTTCAAAGGACAGAAGGACAAAGTCCCTTCTCGTCAATGAACATCTATTATAGTGTTCGCTAATTACCGATTATCTTCTTAGGGCCCAAAAATACTTGGGCCGTACTCACTGAACTGTCTCCGAACATCTATCGATAAAGTACGAACGGCTGGGCAAAGGGCGGTTGATCGATGGTACTTTAACACCAAAACCCTGAGGCCGTATCGATTACCAACTTTGGGCCTGAGGTACCGCGGTGCTTTTTGCGTACCAAGTCCCTAAGGGGTTAACTAAAAAATTGCTTTTCGATATACCGTGGGAGTTTTATTTTTGGTGTCATTAACGATTCATGATTTTAATAAGTAATATTTTTAAGTTTGATATTAGTCTTTGTTTTATAAGTTAAATAATTAGTTTATTTAATTAAGATCATTTATTAGGAGAAAACTAACGCCATTCTTTTCTTCTATCTGCTTTCCTCTGTACTTCCTGATATGACATGAATATCAGGAAGTAAAGAGGAAAGCAGACAGTAGAAAAGAATGGCGATTACTCCATCGACAAGGAGCAAGAATTAGTACGAGTATTACTAGATTTTGAGAAGCTTTTGTTTCTCATAGCAATCTTGTCATTATTCACAATTAAATATATTTATTTGTAAGATTAGTGGTCACTTACGTTTAAGCTAATTACTACACATTGAGATATTGAGAGCAGTATAAAATTAGTGTAAAAATCTGAATACCCACAACAATCTTTGAATAATTTATACCCAGTTAATTGAATGTCGAAATAATCCATTAAATAGTTAGTAAGAGCTTCGAGAAGTATAACCACAATCGAAATTCATTAAGTAGGTATGATAGTAAACAAGTTGTGCACAATTTGGACAACGTATAATAACGGGCAGATTATCGAGCATTTTTGGTTTACCCTTATTTTGTGTGTATAAAATAGTTATATTTTGCATTGCTCTTGTAAACAGCAGCAACAGTGTCAGACAAGGAATCGAACCATGTGTCTATAATTGTCTAAAATTAATAATATTATAAAGCTTAAGAGTTTTTTTTATTCGAAATGGGTTTGCTCTTGACTCTAGCCTACACCTTTTGATACCTTTTTTACTAAAATATGGCTCAGTGACTCCTTCATAGCTAACACCCCACCAAACCATCACTGAAGTCGGGTAATGCCCTCGTTGCACTCTGCCGACTAATTGGGAAGCTTCCTTAGAGGTTTGAGCATAAATACGGTCATTTTGTTTGTCAAAATGTTGCTCAATTGTAAAGATTTTCTCATCCGTAAACAATTTTTTTCTGTGACCTCCCTTTGCGTATCGCTTCAGTAGTTTTTTCGATTTTACCACCCTATTCTTTTTTAAATTATCAGTTGAAAAAATGACCAATGCGTCTAGGCTGCAAGTCCTAAGTCATCTTTTAAAATACGCGACATGGTTCTGGGTGCTATCTTCATCTCCCGAGGTAAAATCTATTGCTTTCGGACAGGATTTCTGCGAATTCTTTCCCTTACTGCTTTGACCACCTTTTCGTACGAACACTACGTGGACGGCCAGATCTTTTTCTGTCACAATCAGAGGAGGTCTCATTGTACCTATTGATAGCCCGGTACAGTAACGTTTGACTAATACCAAGCGTATGAAGAGTTTTAAAAATTGCATTTGGCTCCATACCAAATATGTGTAATGCAATCACAGCGATTCGGTTCTCTTTATCACCCCACTCCATTTTAATATCGTATAAAATGTATTGGCGCCAAAATTAGAAAACACAATGAGCAATCGCATAAAAATGACAGATTCCAAATTCAAATGTAATATCTTTCTTATTTTTTATTGTAACAGTATTTATGGCCAGACTGTGTACTTACATGTAGGACATTATTTGCGTATACAGATTTCCGAAGTAAGTAGTATTATTCATTCATTGGTGCTTGCATTCACTTGCATAAAGAGTCTTCAATGAATCTCGTAAATAAAACTTGACTCGAAGTTATCGGTATCACATTCTCATAATAAAGGTAGAGTTTAATTATAACCTCGATGTTTTTAACAGACCGTGCCCACTGCACCTATTTTACTTTCAGCAAGGGTTTCGGGAAGTATTATATAGCGCAGTTCGTTAGGCGGGGTCATCCCCGGGGTCAGGGACTCGATTACCTGCCTAAGTAATAATTGCTTACAGCATTATATTATGTGGCCGGAATACCGAGATAAATGTTACATACAATCGGATTAACGAGGTCGAGGTTTTTGGCGCCTAAACACTTTTCAACGAAAATCGCGAGTACACACGACTCAGAATCTGGCGACACTTTAAGCGAAAACGAAGCAAGGTGAAGCCATCTTGGATCAGGTGGATAGGCGGTGGGATACCTTGATAGTACATAAATAAAATATGTATTCTTCATACTTTACCTCAACATACATGTACCAATACTTTCTAGATCTGATTCCTAAAGTTTATTATTATGTATTTAAATTATTAATCTCTGTATTCACATTTAAATAACGTGGATAACGAATTATAATATTATATAAGTATTTTGATCGAATTTGTATACGATTACAAAACAAAAGTGAAATTCAGTGACGTTATTTCATTCCAAATCATCTTAGTGACTTGCATGCCTAACCTAAACTTTACCTAACTTTTTTTATAGACATTGTAAAGAGCTTAGGTTTTGATTCCATTTTTGCCATAGACTCAAGCAAAGCTAAAAAACTCGCATTACAGATTTTACAATAAAGTACAGCAAAGTCTTCAAAAGCAGGTGCCGACAAACTGTTTTACAGTTTAATTAAGATAATAACTAAGAGTATTTTATGTTACTTATGAAATAAATAAATTAAAAAAGGTACTTAAGTAGCAATATCGTACACGATTCGTTACACGTTATAGGAAAGAAGGAGTTTAAATAAGGTGTATTCCATCAATCGTAGGCCTCTGAGGTAAACACCGGTAGGCCCGGGAGGCGCTCGCTCAATCAAAATGATAGGTGATTCAGTTACCGACCGCCGGACGAGTACTGGCGCACTGGTACACGTGATAACAAAAGTGTTTACTTTCTCAATTCTAATTAATTTCTAAACAAAACATGGTAGACCGCGAAATTGAGACCTCGCCTGCGGGGTACAGGTGTGCGGGGGGAGGCGAGAGCGGGGAGCGTGAGGCCGGGACTCCACCAAAGCGGAAATGTGCGCGGTGTGCTGTGTGAGAAGATATATTTTTCAGCTTGGGTGCGAGGTGTTGAGTGCTTAGTACGCATTCTAATATTCGGAGGATGACATCGCTCACTGCACGCCGCTCTCACTGTCTCTCGTCCCATCTCGTCATCCGCGCACAGCTTATATCTCCGCCTTTTCTTCTTCTTCAGTAATTCGCCTTGTAATTTGTTCACATCTCCGCTTCAATCGCGCCATACACATATTACACATCTCCGCACAGCGATCTCCACTGAAGCTAAGAGGTGAGGAGATATGTCAATATATCAATTATATTGGTCGTTTAAAAAACAACTCCTCTCCTCTCGTCCAGTCTTCGCTTTAGTGAAGTCTTGGCCTGAAGGGTGCGGGCGGCGCGGATACACCCGCCCACACTCACTAATTCACTCACACAAGCAAGCGCAGATGAAATTACACACCCGAGCATACGCGCAAACACACACACACCAGCGTATTTAATAGTGTTAGATGATATATATATTTATAAACCTTTGCATTTATTAAAACAGAAGGATTCAGAAATCCCTACAGTACAGTGCCTACATTGTGACCACTTGTGCCAAGAGACAAATGGATACCGTGACTCTGATCACCTATGTTATAAAAGATGACATCATTGGATGAGGCCCGTGACTTGTCAAAAAACGTGTTGTAAATACGACGACGAGATCACAAGACGTGTTCCATGAAAAAAAAAAACAAACAGACATAAATTTAGAAATATCTTACAAAGGAAATACAACAAAAAATACATCTATTTATAAATACAATATTACCAACATTAGACATAGCTTCTAGCTAGATAGACTAGATCATAAGGTATAGCTTCTAGTTAGATAACAAGATTTGATATATAGATACTATGAATGCGTGAATCTTGCAAACGATCATTGTAATTTGAACTATATTTAGCAGCACACATCTTTTATCTGACTTTGATGATGATTGAAGCTCTGCAGCTTGAGATACTAAAACTTTGATCCTGTTTTATGTAAACATACTTCTTATTAATGTCCAACTAATACTTTTGCCACCGACTATCCCATTCCCAGCCGACCAGCTCGTATCCCCTATTCCCTAATTAATCCGGTATCGAAGTAGACTCCTCCAGGATGACCCTAACGTGATTCAGTTACGGAACTATGTTTGTTTAACTGTAGTTAACTGTAGCGTTTGACGGTGGAGCCTTTTCGTGTGCCTGTTTAAACGTGATTAAGGAGCGTTTTAAATCGAATTAGCGACTCTGATTTGGCGTCGATCAAAGATAGTAGTAGTAATTGAAATTGCAGTTATTGATATTCTATTACTGGGTCCAGCTACTATTATATACCAAACTATGTAGAAATAAGTATTTTCCCAAACTTACTAAAGCTGTCTGTGGGTTATTATAAGATATATAATTATGAAGGGGAATGGATTTGAAATTGCTGTATTTTAATATGCATGATTACATTTAGTGTTGTGATAAACTATGTCACTTAACTGCATCATAATATATAAAACGGGCGTTATTTTAAGTAATTTTGCTAATGTTAATTTTATTTCATGAGTGCAAGTCACCGATTTCCCAAACTAAATAATATCTATCTCGACTCACACAACTAAGGCAAGGGTAAACAGATACATGCTTACAAAGTCAGGTAGTCGCAAATGTATAGTAAAATAAGGGTTTAGGGCACAATACACGTCTTAAACAAATATAAGAAAAGCCGCTGGAGTGACCTTTGTCCCTTTGCGTCGGTGTGCGTAAGGGTCGCTTGTACGGACACGCGAACACTAAGAAAACGGTTGTATTTGCAAATGTGACCCTGTAGACCTAGATAATTACTAGACATGGACTTTTCTTAATTTGCATCATAATTAATTATTTTGACGACCTCCGTGGTGAAGTGGTAAGGCACGCTGGTTTCAAGGCGTCGCCGCTTCGTGGTCCCGGGTTTGATTCCCGGCCGGGTCAATAAAAAATATAAAAAAAACTAAAAAGTCTGGGTGTCGTGGTACCACCATTGTGTCTGATTTCCATAACACAAGTGCAGCTTTGGAATCAGAGCAATGTATGTGATTGGCGTCCAATATTTATATTTATATTAATAAGGATCCACTTTACTTGTAAATTTGGTAATCGGTGCTTAGTATCGTCGGTTTCGTGAACGGTTACCGGACATCAAGTGGCGCAACACTACGCCGGCAAAATAGTGTTACATTCGTTTGATATTTTTATGTTGTTAATGTATGCAAATTAGTTTTAAAATACAATTGTATGTGCCTTGTTGCCTGAAATAAATAAATTAGGTAATAAATATAATGAAATACATAAATATTTGTATTGTCATGCTGCCCGATATTGTAAAAAACTGTGTCGGAAAAGCTGTTGTTCATTCACATTCAGTCAGACTGCTGCAACTGTGCTAAAACAAGTCACACTGATCACTAGAGTCTAAAATACGCAGAAACGTGCTGTGTTATATCCAATATGCTATATCGTCTGCCATGCTAAATACATCTAGTTTCATTGAAACCAGATTCGGGCTTTTTTCATTTCCAAATCGTGATCATTTTGACGGTACGTTTGTATCACTTTATACCGTTCAACTGTAGGTCTATAGCTCAACGTACTTATTGATTCATAGCAAATTAGCCTTGAATAGCATCAAGCTATGTGGTGGTTGAGCCATGAGGCCTTTAATACAACACAATCAAAAATTACCTTTTTGTATATGTATTGACGTCTAGTGTCCTGTCTAGTCATACCTAACTCTGCCCTGTGTAAGCCGTTAGGCCGGCACCTTCCGATACAATAACAGCAGTACTGCGACCCTTTCTTCGTCCTCCTTATAAATTGCGGTGTCCATTGGGCCCCGTCTCGGAATTGCCTGTTTGTTTAATATTCTGCAGAGCTAGTTCGTACTGCGGACCTAGTTAGATAATTCAACTGTTTAAATGGGTCTTTTGTTGTTTGTAGTTTCAGATGAACAATGGTTGAGATTGTTTTGTAAGTTTTTGCTGCTATAATTAGGAAATTAGTATTCTTACTTGTATTTTTCAAAAACGTGTTTTCATCTTTTGTTGCCTCAAACTACAAAATCTTCCGTAGCCTATATTATTTCAGTATTAAAAGTTACCTAGGTATCCTTGTTGAACAAAAAAGAAACGGCTTTGAAAAGAAAATAACACGATTTTAATATTTGAGCAATATTAAAATACTAATATCGCTGGTAGCTACAAATATTGCTACATCAGTGTGCAAGTCAAATTGTAATAAAACCTCACGACCACCGCTGTGGCTACCTTTCCTATGTTATTTACAAGGCGACCGCTTGAAATAGTGATGTGCACACATGAAAGCTCGCTCGGTATTTCTCTACAAGATCGAATCAGAAACGAGGAGATACGAGGAAGAACTAAGGTCATAAAGATGAAATAATAAACCAAAAATTTGCGCACGGGCGGGACTCGAACCAGCAACTTTCTGGCTAACCGGGCCAAACGCTCTACAAGTTGAGCTACCGTGCTGTCAGTCCGACCTTGCGAAATTTGTGGTTTCTTGTAACAAGGTAACGGACATGTCCCTACGAATCAGTAAGCTCAAGTGGCAGTGGGCAGGGCACATAGCGCGAAGAACTGATCGCTGTTGGACCAGGGAAGTTCTAGATTTGAGACCCTTCGACCAAAAGCGCAGCGTAGAATGTCTACCGACAAGATACTACTTGTAAAGATCGCAGGATCACAGTGGATGCAGACCGCTTCCAACCGTGTTCTGTGGAATATCGTGGGGCCTTTGTTTAGCAGTGCACGTCCTTTGGCTGATAATGATGATGATGATGACACAGGAAAGTTCAATTGAATTAATATGAACATACTATTAGTATAATAAACTCAATTAGCATGCTAGTTAAAATAGATAACCGTAAGCGCTGCGCTCCCCATTCCTGTATAAAATTAACCATTCCCGAATAAAATCATCGACTCCTTTTTAAGGCAGGCATGTGTAATTAAACCATTTTTTTCCTTTTGAAACGTTATGACAATATTAATTTACTTTACAAATGAAAAATTGATAAAACAACTTGTCTAAGAACAACCCATATAATATTTTATTTATTTATTAAAGTGATTGTTATTTTTTGATCGACTTTTGCTCGATAAAATTCGATAAACGTGCGTTTGACGCCATGTGTGACTAGGTTCTACGCTATTTTAGTGATCAATTTTAGTTTAAGTCCATTCGCTCTTAGTTACATCACTATTTGGAACCAGACGTGTCGGGTAGCCCCGAAGCGGAGGCCCTTTTTCATTTCCTCGCAAAACATGTTGTTTTTATTAAAACATACGGACGGACGGTCACTCCCTCTGTTAAATAAAATAAAGGGTCTGTTTTGTTTTATTGTTTTTATTACGACAATACAAGTACATTACTGTTTTTTACTGGCTAACTTAGAGACTAGGTACAATCGGAACAATAGCGAACATATAAAAAAAATAACTTCTGATCTATTATCCTATGTAAATAAATAATTCAAAACTCACATAATAATTTTGCTGTTGCATTTACAATGTCATTTAAAATAGGATATGATTTGAAGATAGTTTTGAAGTTAAAATACGAGTACTAACAAAATAGCACACTTATTATAGAAACCAAATTGCAAGATGTAAAATAGCAATCACTGATTTTTTTGGTAATGAACATTTGCAATGTTATAATTACTGACCTTAATATTAAATATGAAATTAAGATTTACAAGTAGGAAAACTATAATAAACTAATGCATAGCTTATTTTAAAAACTTACTCTGCCGGGAACTATACCTTCAAGAGTGAGTACGTATCACAAACAAAATCCGAAAATGAAATAACAAAATGAAAATCAAAACTACAAAATCGCACACGGGTCGATTCGTCCGGCCCCCTGTCCGACTGCCCACAATGGTTATTAAGTTTGATAATAAGCCGTAAAGTTTAGTGATAGGGTTGAGTTTAGTTTGGGGGTTTGGTGGGGAGTTGTAATGTTTTTTGTGCCCCAACGCTGGGGGGAACTGCCCACGGTTAGGGTGGACTGCCCGCAAAGGGTCGGCCGGTATATGCCTCGTTTAGCCTGGGGTTTGTTGGCAAGTTGGGATGCGAATTTTTGAAATATTTTCAAGTGTCAAAGTGTATTGAGTAGGTAATATGTCGTATAATAGGCATTTTGTCGCAAGGCTGATGATAAAATAATGTATCATCGATTGATTAAAAAATCAGTACTACATACGGTTAGTATCATACATGCTAAGACGAACCATTCTTAATCATTAATCTGTTTTTGGACAACCGCATTTAAATGCAATCCATGAATGTATGCACCGCAATATAGAGATATTGCCACAGGGAACAAAACAGTATAAAGCAGTTATTTTGTTTGCCTATCAAGTTTTTAATCCATGTTTTTAAATGTTTCCGGGGTAATTCAGAGGCCCAATTAGTAAAATAGTCTTGTCATTATTATCATTGCAAATTTCGTTTATCTTGGACATAATTTTACACTATACATCTATTGAATAACGAATGACGAATAAAAAATGAGATAAAAAGATTTTTTGCAAAATTAAATTGTACTAAGTGAGTCACATTTACTACTACGGTACTACATTAATAAGTTTCGAAATAAAGCTCATTCACATTCACGAATTTTCACTGTCATATACATGCTTTCCCAGTCTAAGTGTACTAGTCTAAGGGCTGATTGTTCAATAGTCAGATAAGAAATATTCGTTAAACAAAATACAATATGGCTAATTTGAGAACGTACCTGTCATTTTTAAAAATCTGGCGCTTTATAATTTATCAGTCTGATAAGTTTTATCTGACTATTGAAAAATCTGCCCTAAGTGTACTGGAGAGTTCAAACGCGCGCGCTCGGGTGTATCCGGCTCGCATACATTACGCCCAGATATCACAAAGCTTTTCCTGGGATCAAATTAGTTAACTTATTTGCCTAGTTGTTTCTACTCTTGGAAATTTGAGGACAGCAAATGCAAATGAGACGACTGTGCTAAATTGTTTTAAGTTATTGATTCGGATTACAAAATGCAGGTTATAATATGTGTAGTAGAAAAATAATAATAATTTGAAGCTCAAAATCACACAACGAGCGATGGAAAAGGCTATGCTGGGTGTTTCTCTACGGGATCGAATCAGAAATGTGGAGATACGTAGAAGAACTAAGGTAACGGACATAGCCTTAAGAATCAGTAAACTCAAGTGGAAATGGGCAGGGCATATAGCGCGAAGAAATGGCCGTTGGGGCAAGAAAGTTCTAGATTGGAGACCCTTCGACCAAAGACGCAGCGTAGGACATCCACCAACAAGATGGAGAGACGACCTTAAAAAGATCGCAGGATCAAACTGGATGCAGACCGCTAGTGATCGGTCGCTGTGGAAAGCCGTGGGGGAGGCCTATGTTCAGCAATGGACGTCGTTTGGCTGATAATGATGATGATGATGATGATGAGAAAAAATATGTTTAGCTCAAAATGAATTAATGCAAAGGTATATTCTATCAGAATCTAGTTTGGCGTAACGTGAATTAATCTTATTGGTTTTTAGTTACTATACAAAAATCTCATTACAACCTATCCTAACGTTAACTTATAGATCAATTAAAACTTTATTCCACTTACGATTTAAAATTAAGGCCAGTTTCACCAACAATAAATTAGCAATAACCACGAATTATTCAAATATGGAACGACATTTCGTATAAAGTGGAACTTAATAGAACATTTTAAAACAGTCTGTTGGTGTAACCGTAACATAAAAATCATCACCATGTATTTAGGAGCAACTTCAATATTCGTAATAAAAACAAAAGCCGCGTTTCGCCGCCTCCGACGCAAAGAGTACAAGTCAAAAAGTGAAATATTTGCACGTCCCGCGCGTGCTCGTTTGCCGCTACAAATAAGGTGACAGCCGGCGAAAATATCTATTTCGGACCGCGGCCGGACCCGCGTCACGGTGACACTCGCCTGGGGACGGGCCGCGGGTCTAGGGCATGGGCGGGAGCGGAATATGTCATTTTAAATTCTGTCGTAGTTTATTATATATATATATATACATTCTGTTTTGTCCCGACCGGTAATCGAACCTGGACCTCGTAGCGGCGACGCCTTAAAACCAGCGTGCTTAGCCACTACACTACGGAGGTCGACGCCGGTCGAGGTTATTGTCACTGTAGGTAAATCAATTTATGCGAAGATGTATTGTTTTTTGTTAGCTGTATATAAACACAAAAAGTAATAATGTTATAACATTCGATAGACCAATTTGTCGGAATCACAATCTTATTGGATTATTGTGCTGCAAACATCCACAAAAAATATTGACTTTTTCCTTCAGTAGACGACGCAAATCTCTCTAAAATGAAATTCAGTTATTTAATTAATTATTTTACAGCAATTCACAGCTTTTAAGACTAAGAAAAAATATATAATCATGGTATCATAATTGGTATGTGATTTCAATATAATACAAGTGTAATCATAGTGATCAAAGCTTTTCGTTGTCGACAGTTTTTGATAAACGAATCGCAGAAACTTGTCAAATTTATAAAAATACATAATTTGAACTACAGTCACTGCTTAATACGTACAATCTGAAGCAACGTAGCTTGCTCTACGCACTCACTCCTCTAACAGTGCATCATTCCTTCGGCTTATAACATAATATAACTGTATAGTACTCCTTGAAAAAAATACATGTTAATGTTATTAAAATTTACCTATTAAAACAACAATCGTTATCTTATTGGAACTGCCATTTTTTCTGTCAAAATCGCTTGCTCTTCTTACTTAATCCTCACAGTGTAGTAAAGTTAACGTCTTGGGTTATTCCTCGGCTACCACGTGTGCACAGTGTAGCTGTCATGTCGGCCAGCGTTCCGGCTCTCATGTAATTTGAAAGGGCGGGTGGTGTAAATATTGTCGCGTAGTCACTGTTGTCACTGTTCTTTCTTTTGTTCTATGAATTTATTGTCTGAAGGAAGATAAATTATTTTATGTTTTTTTAACACAATGGAATCTTAATTGACGACGTCCGCGGTGTAGTGGACGTCCACCGACAAGATGAACGGACGACCTTGTTAAGATCGCGGGATCACACTGGATGCAGAACGCTTGTGATTGGTCGCTGTGGAAAACCGTGAAGGAAACCTATGTTCAGCAATGGACGTCCTTTGGCTGATAATGTAGTTTATTGGGTAAGCACGCTGGGTTTCAAGGCGTCGCATATCCGAGGTCCCGGGTTCGATTCCCGGTCGGGTCAATGTAGGAATCATAATTTTCTATATTGGCTTGGGTCTGGGTGTTGTGGTACCACCGTTGTGTCTGTCCATAACACAAGTACATTGGCTACTTTCTTAAGGATCAGAGAAATATCTATGATCGGTGTCTTACAGTTTTTTTTTTAAATTAATTAATTATTTTTATTATGTAGGTTATATAGGGGAGCTAAACAAAAATTGCTCAATACGATCAAGTGGATGTTTTTTTTATAGTATATATATGTATCTTTTTGCTGCTGCTTTTTGGTCGTCTGTTTTAAAAATCTCTTCTGTCTTTATCAAATCAGTGACTACAAGAACCAGCTTTAAGGTCATTGACTAGGCACCTACTTATAATTCAAAGTCAGAGCTGCTTGTTCAACCGTTTGATAGTCTGTGGTAATTTTCCAAAGAGATCGTTCGCAAAATATTTACTCACGCAGGTCAAGTCTGGAATATCAATCCAAGTGATTTGCATTAAAACTATCTCGAATCAGACGATCAAGATAACAAATAGTTATTATAACTAAGTTGGAATAATCTTGTCAAAGCACCTGTCATTGTAAAATGAGTCGTTTCTAGCGCACTTGATTTTATTTTAGATTATTTTATTATGTGTTGCATTGTATTTTTAAAACGATTATTTCCGATTCAGAAGGACAGTTATAAATTCCACACACTTCATGAGAAAACAAATACGATTCTAGCAAAATAATTACTTAAATTGCCGAAATAGTCCAATTTATAATAGGAACCACAACTGTTGATTTTATTTAATATGTTTTTGTTGTGGTGCGCACTATAAGTTATGTGATTAATATCATTTATAGAAACCATACTATGCTAGTATGAAAATCTACCTAAATCTTTTTATTCTTCTTAAATGAAGTAAACTATCATTAGTCTTATTAGAAACGTGGGCTACGAAAATGCTACGAAACTACGAATGTCACCCCGATAGTAGCGCCATCTATCGGCGAGTAGCACGCCGTAGCATCGTTTTATGCTGTCGCCAATGGCCGCTAGGGGCGCTAAGCGCTATGAAAACTTCTGTTGAACGTGAATTCAAGTGATAAACGAGTGACTTTATAACTTCTATTTCCTGTTTTTATTTTGCTTCCAAATGACTAAGGGTGATTCAATGTCTCAATTATTCAGTAAATGTAAATATATTAGTAGCTTTCCTTGTATACATAAGCCATTTTTTTGTAGTTTTTTGAAGTTTACTCGCATTATATTTAATACCACAGCGATCCTAGGATTTATTTATAACCTTATTTTTTTTCAATATCATGTTTAAACAAAGACTTAAATTTCCCTATCAATTAGAAAAGTATAACTACCTCTTTTGTTTAATGTTTAATTGACGACCTGTCTGGTGTAGTGGTCGAGAAATCGCCTACTACGCAGCGGGTGCGGGTTCGATCCCCGCGCAATACAAACATTTGTGTGCATGAACATGTCTGTTTGTATTGGTCTGGGTGTTTTCTATGTATATCATGTATGTATTTACAAAAAAAAAAGTATTTAAGTATTATATCCGTTGTCTGGCACCCATAACACAAGCTTTGAGTAGCTTACTTTTGGGGCTAGATGGCGATGTGTGGGAATGTCCAAAGGATATTTATTATTATTATTATTAATGTCGTCATTATGACACCCTAGTAGGACAAACGCAAAAGTTTGTGAGGACGGATGTGTGTGTGTATGCTTGTTACTCTTTAATGCAAAAAGTACAGAATGCATTTTGTTGAAACTTTATAAAAATATAGTTTAAACCTTAGAATAGCACAGCTTTAATTTACAGATATTTTCGCTGGTGAAGCCGTGGGAAACTGCTAGTCCTACTATTATTATAAACCCTTAAATACCTATATGTTAGGACAGATGTGTATTTATGTTAGTCCTGCAAGCAAAAAGTACTAAATAGATTTTGATGAGACTGCAAAAATATAGCTTATACATTGGAATAGCATAATAGTGGATACTTTAGTAAGTGCAATTCTATGCCTGGTACCAAGTTTTTGAAATTGAAGCGATGCAGTCGCGTTTTAAAATTGTGCTTCAGCATCGCGACTCACGCACAGATAATAATTTGACATTTCCAGGTTCTGCATCGCGACTGTAATAATGCTTAAGCGCGTTAGCATTGCGACTATATCGATGCTAAAAGTAGCGCAGTTTGTAAAGATTGCCATTATACGATACTAACGCGCGTTAACATCGCGACTGTATCGCTACTAAAAGTCGCAGTGTGTAAAGGGTCTAAGGTCAAGCGGTGGATCCTTGAAAAACTTAACGGCTTAGTCTTAGCATAAGAACCTACCAAAATATTCACAGGCAAAATCTATACTAATATTATAAAGCTGAAGAGTTTGTTTGTTTGTTTGTTTGAACGCGATAATCTCAAAAACTACTGGCCCGATTTGAAAAATTTTTTTTACGTTGGATAGTCCATTTATCGAGGAAGGCTTTAAGCTATGTAACATAAAGATACGACTCATAAGACCACAGCAGAAATGAAAAATGTTGCGAAAACGGGAGAAAGATATTCCTTTTGAGAGCTTCCGCTGCATACGCTGCGGAAACCGCTTAAATTACACAAAAATCATGTATGACAGGATTGTTCAGCATTAAGAGTTCTATAATAAAGTCCGGGACAGCATATGTCTATCTTTTATGGTTGACTTACTACAACCTTTTTTATGTTCATAAATTTGTAAAAAAAATATGCATTATTTTTAGAGGTGTATTATACACACAGGTATTTATTCTTATCAAAATAAATACATTCATCATCACGAGCATTTCATTTAGAACCAAGTTGCCCTTTATATCATTTGATTTCAATAAATATCTTAGGAGCTATCACAGTTTTAACATAACTCCGCACCAAAATAATGTTCGCAGCTTAATGCGCTTGCGCTAATATATTATAAAGCTGAAGAGTTTGTTTGTTTGAACGCGCTTATCTCAGGAAGTGCTGGACCGATTTAAAAAATATTTCTGTGTTGGATAGCTTATTTATCGAGAAAGGCTTTAGGATATAAAACATTACGCTGCGACGGGAGGGGAGGGAGTAAACTCAAAATGCGCGGACGAAGTCGCGGGGGACCGCTAGTCATCGATAAACACAAAGTAATATTTTTCTTGTCCTCAGGTCAACGACCCTTCGAACATTCAATCTCCATCGCGGTCAGCTTCATAAAAACATTACGAAAGCTTTTAAAAGCTCGAACTTGAGGGAAAGTTCGCTCGAAGTGAAAAATGCAACGAACTTGGAAAACGAGAGTGAAGCAGCCTTCAGACATGAGTGATGGGAAAAAAGAGATGTCGATCTTTCTGTGACCTTGAAAAGTTGGAAAATTATGTCCATTAAAATGCAGTGTGACTAGAAGAATACGAAGTTTTATAAGTGTTATAAGTAACGATAAAAGCAAGATAATAATAATATGTTTCTGAACCGAAAACTATTAAGCAATGCATCATGGTGTTGCAGTTTATATTAAAGTAGGATGCGGGCTCGTCGGTAAAAATAGTAAACATTTCATAAGCAATAATAATTCTAGGTGAATATAAAAACATAATTTTCATGAAACTTTTCCAAAAAAAATACATATATCAATGTACCATTCGGAAGCCATTTAATTTTTATATTCACAGCATCACAAAAATGATGATTAGTAGTTTTTATAACTTGATTTTAGAAAAGTAATAAAAAAAATATTCCATAATACGAGTAAATGCGTGCAGTGCATGCAGTACCTTCGACATATAATTTATAATGTTAATGATGAATCCTTTTAAAGACCACATCGAATAAACAAAAACCGATATTTTCACGTCACTGGCTTCAACCTTGTTCTGTAAGTATTTTAAAAGTCTTAGGGCTCAACTTTTTTGCTTAACGGATTACGAACTTTAAAAAAGTAAGTTTAGTATAAACTGAGTCATCTTTAGAAGCGTCTGATATCTTTTGATGAAACTTTGTTGAGCGCTGAGATTATAAAAGCGGCTAGCGGACGGCGATTGGTGTGATAAAAAGTTACCCACACATTTATTTCATATATTATATCAGCTCACTAAAATGTTAGATGAAGACAAAAATAATTATATTTTTGTGATATAATGTATATTTTGACACGATAGTAAAATCATTTTAATTCTAAATAAATTCTTCACCTAAAAATCTCAGTGAATATGACTGACTGGCTGGGTCATCAAAAATAAAAATAGAGTTTAATCATGCAACCAGTAAAGTATTAAATCGAATCGTTTTATGTCATCATATTTTAATTGTACCTTTGTACACATCACAGAAACCGGACACTATCATTATATTTTGAAAAATTGAGATTTTTTATTTTCTCTAACAAATACTTTTGATAAAAGCAATCCATCTTATCTACGTCATCGGCACCTCTCTCATTACAATGTCCAATCCTTATGTTTGTATTGGTCTGGGTGTTTTCTATGTATATCATGTATGTATTTACAAACAAAAAGTATTTAAGTATTATATCCGTTGTCTGGCACCCATAACACAAGCTTTGAGTAGCTTACTTTGGGACTAGATGACGATGTGTGGGAATGTCCAAGAGATATTTATATTATTTATTTATTTATTTAATTAATAAAAATCTAAATCTGAAAAAAATAAGAGGTACCGTAATCTCTAATTTTATTAAAACTAGCGTTTTAGCGTTAACCTAAAATATTTTATACAAAAAATATTAATTTACTATGCTGAATCGGCTCTTTTAATATCGACACTTAAAAAGAGACCTTATATTTCTAACGACAAAACAAATGATCAGTTCAGTAAGTAAATAGAGGTGGATGCTTTTTGTGCACATTTGTTTTATAAGGGACTGTTTCACAGTTGTTTAGTAAGTTTCCAATAGTTAAACTGTTAATCCACTTCATACAAAATTGTGTTATAATTTTTACTTATTTCCTGAATATTGCTTACTTTTGGTTTGTTAACCAGCCCATATTCATTTAAAGTACTTAACACATTTAGCGCCATGGTGGTCACCGATGACTTCCATTTTTTTCTATTGTGTCCAGTTTCGTGGCAGTCAAAGCCTTAATTATATTCTACGATTGTTAAAGCTGTATCCAACACCTATATACGACCTCAATGGATCTTTATATGTACGTACAACCCCATACAGAGGAACAGACCTCACACTTTTAACCGTCGAGATGTGACGCCATTCTAATGTCCGTTCATTAAGATCCCCCCTCTCTCTCCCACTTGCAAGAATTAGTCTCTCCATTCCCCTCACACCACCCACATCCACCCCAGTTAGAAGGGTCTACGGTGTAGGATAATTGCGCTGTCCAGACCTGAAAGTTTTGTTATATTGATGACATTATTATGAGAGCATTAAGGTCGAATTTCATTTAAATAACATCTGTTGGGGGCAGAATTCGTGTTACAAAAGATTGGTGAGTGAGTAATTTTAATTGTTAGGCAAGTGTAGATAGGTCCGAGTATTATTACACTAGCGGTTCCCGGCGACTTCGTCCGCGCGGTCTTCCTTAGTAAATAAGCTATCCAACACATTTTTTTAATCAGTCCAGTGTTCCTGAGATTCCTGAGATTGAGAATAAACAAACAAATAAATAAACTTTTCAGCTTTTAATATTATTATAGATCACACATATAATTTGACAGATACCTAGTTTAAATTAATAGAAGAACCGGGCTCCAAAGTTTTAATGGTCCTTAATTAAATTAACGACTAATATCAACCGATACGAGCCCCAACTGCTTAACCTTCCGAAGCACGAAGATGCTCGTGATATACGTCACTTAAATGATCGGTATGGTATTAAGTGATAATATTTAAACGCATCCAAACACGATCGCGCCTTAAGTTGCTTAACTTCGGTGTCACGGCCAAAGCGCTGCCACCACTACGCTACGAGCTACTCAGAGAGTCAGAGGTCTTATAAGCGGCTTCTCCTCCGCGAATCCGCAACGAGCCCGCGTGGTGGACTAAATGGGTCATACTACCTCATACTTGAGGTAAAGCCTTTGCCCAGCGGTGGGACGTTACAGGCTAACTTTATTTTAAAATCTTAGAACATTGGATACCATGAGTAAAATCAACAATGCGTTAAAATAAATTGTAAATATAAATAAATAACAATATTTCGAGGCGACTGTGTTTTAGGATACCATATCCTAAAACACAGTATTTTTATACTAACTAATACTGTGAACTCGTCAATAATCCTTAAACTATAGACAGGAAATAAAATATGTTCAAATCTAATAAGATTCCAATCAGTGTGAAAATATTCGAAAGATTGAACCCTCCACTGGAGATTCTTGTTATTCCGCTTAAAATGGGCGTTTACAGTTCAAATAGTTTCCTATAAGATTATGATTTTGATTAAGGGGAATGACGCAGTGATTGATTACAGTGTCATATAAATACTTTTATGTTAAATAAGTCTTTTAAGGCATCTTTATTAAGATTACAAAGGTTTAACTGCTTGACTTAAAATTATAAAAATTTAATGAATGATTTCTCACATTCCATTGGGTAACATTAGTGTTACAACAATAAACAAACCGTGATTATGTTTTTATATTCGCAACAGCTAACTTATATAACCTATGGCCTCTTTCAAGGAGACGCGTGGATTTACGCGTCGCTTTGCGCGAAGCGGGCCGCCAGACACATAAACATACGGTGAAGTTTGCAGCGTTCAAGGAGAAGCGTTTCCGCAAGCGTTTATTGAGTCGTAGCGTCGCATGCCGCGAGCTTTGCCGCGTTCGACGCGGCGAAGCGACGGGCGACGCCGCGAAGGCCGCGGCGGTTGAAGCGGCTTGCAATGACACGGTGGGTGAAGCGGTAAATAATTTACTTTTCAAATATTAATTCTCTTCAAGCAATATGTCAATGAATTCGTCCATTATTTAAAACAATACACACGTTTGTATTGTAACTTGTTAAACACGACTGGCTGGAAGAATGAAAATAAGCTGTGAGATTCGTAGCGGGTGTCGTTCAGAACGACGCTTCATACAACGCGGCGTCTTACGCGGCGAATAGAGCGACGGGCGACGCTGCGTATTTTATATGATTTGAGTTAGCGCGTGAGACGACGCAGGTCGCTTCACGCCTTCACCTTCACCTTCACCGCCTTACTGTTATGGATGGGATGTTATAACATATAGGTAGTTATATAGGGTCTAACAAAATTAACTGCATTCCTTCTAGTGTCCAATTCTGACTCTCAAATATGACAACTTTTTGTACAGGACCAAAATCGAAATCGCAAAAAAAAAAAACACTTTCCCGTACTAGAGTGCCGATCAGCTGATTCTAGTTTGTATCGAGAAGCCAAAAAATTTCTTGGGATTTCGATGTTGGTCCTATACAAAAAAAAAATGTATATTAGCAACAGAATCACCACCGGTAAAGGATTGCAGTTGATTTTATTAAACCCAGTATATACCGGAACCACGAAGTACGCGCGCGACGCGCGATGCCACGCATCTCCTTGAAAGAGGCCTAATGTACTTAATACTGTACCTATTCCTATCATACATGTTGGAAGCCCTCAATTTTAAAGATAAGTAAAAAAAAATTGTTGCCCTTCGATGGAAAAAAGAAAAAAATGCTTCCGTTTTTTCCCTCTACCCTCAAACTTCCAGTAGTCATTCACACAGGTAATAACTCCTTAACCCCTGCTAGCCTAACTCGAGTTAGTCTGCGGGCAGACGCGTCTATTTCCGCGCAAATCCGTTTAGTCGCGAGTTAAAATGGGCGGACCCGCGCGGCGCGCCTATATCCGCTTCTATCGGTTGCCAGGATCTCTAATTTAGGTGGACTGGATTGAGTCGAGGGACGGTTCCGAGTGGTTGATTGGAATGTGTCTTTAGTGTTTGGATAATCTTCAATTTTTATCTAAATTGATCAAACCTTTTTTTTATTACATTTAACTGTATATACGAATTTAAAGAGTTCAAAACATAACTAGATTATATGTACGGTTTTTGCAAACTATTAAAAAAAGTCGCTTCAAAACCAGGGGGGCAATTTCCGTGCAATTCCTATACAAAAAAAGTTTACCGATCGAATATTCTTTGTCGAAGAAAAAATAGTTATTGTTTTCTGAGGGTCGCGATTTCTATGTATTAAGATTTGTTCGTGTGTTAGTTTTTTAACGTGATGATATTTTACTTGATTTTTTAGTTAAAACGGTTAAACTCGCATCGAATTATGACACAAAAAAATCGATTCTCGCGAGAATCGGTCTCCTGACCACTAATAAAATCTGGCAAGTAAACCCTGAAGCTTTGCAAAAACGGCTAATAAAAAAAATGCCGAATCTAAATTCGAATAATTTTTTTGCTTTTGATAAATTGCTAATATTTTCCTAATAATATTTCCTTAAACAAGTACATAGATTATATACACATATAAATTTTTCTGTTATATTTATTTATGCAAAATCCTAGTTAGGTATAAAATTAAAAAAAAAATAGAACGTTCAATGTAAATATTTCAAATTATTCCAAAAAACAACCATCGGAACCGCCAACACAACTCACATCACCTAAGATCTGTAATAACCTCGTTACGTCGAACTTTTAGCCGTTACAAAGGACTCGAAAGTATCTTCAGCACACGCGAGAGGACAGAAATAATGAGACTACTCGCTACAAAGAAAATTTATTGGAGCCAGATAGAGGACATGCCTCATTTCATGCTTCGTGGCCTCGAGCCGGTATTTGTTTAGCATTATGGTTGTTTTGGTCGAAAATGTATTACATAAATTATTATGTAAGTACATAATATAAGAAAAAAACATAGGTCTATTAAAATGACATCGAGGTTCCTATAACGATTTTCTCTGAAAGTCTAACGTTTGTGAGATAGACGCATCCAAAATGGTAAAATGGGCGTCCTCCTCCATCATTACATACATTTAAACTTCATTTAAACTAAGCGAGTGTAATTTTTTAAAATAATACATGATGTAGATCTTTTTAAAGATTGCAACGAAAAATTAGTTTGAACGAGATCGAACTAGTAGTTTTTAAGATAGAGCACATTTACATTAACCACAAACATCAACATCAGCACGGTCGGAACGAAAGCACGGTACCTCAATTGGAAGAACGTTTGGCCCGGTTAGCCAGAAAGTTGCTGGTTCGAGTCCCGCTCGTTCGCAATTTTTGGTTTCTTTTTTCTATTTCAATGAATATAAAATAAAATTCTGTGAGTGTGAAAAACATTGTTAACCATAACTTTGTTATTTTGTATGAATATATAAAAAACGAAGTTATATATATCTGCTGTCAACAAAATATTGTGGTATTTTGGCGGAAGTAAGTGGATCTCTAATTCAGTTAATTTGGCACGGAACCCTTAGTGTGCGAGTCCGACTCACACTTGGCGGATTTTCCAATCACCAAATGTTAACACAACATAAAACTGGATTATATAACGGTCGACAAAAACACAATATTCAGTTCCTCCCATTAAAACGCTTACATAACCCGTCAATACATAAGTGTGGATTAATTATCAACCGGGCTCTGATTGCGGCCGCGTGATTAACGACTTCTGCCTATATCGCATGATTAATACGCACTGTGGGGTTAGCGCGTCAAATAAGGCAAGATGTATGCGGATGGAAAACTTGAGAGTTGAAGGAAATGCCAACATTTAAGGGTTAAATAGAAAAGGTTTTGAGGTATTTTCTATGCGACACTATGGGACTAATGCAACAAATTAGGTCCGATAATATATGCGGTTAGAATTATAATTGGGACGGGTATAAAATATCCAGCAGGTCTACGAATGCAAGCCAAAATTGCAGCGCTAATTTGTACATACCATAGGTTGGGGGCCTCCCCCAATCTCCTTGGAAAGACCCCGTGGTCGGAATTCGGGCTGACATTTCGCTTGGTCATTCCCGTATCATAATTCTGCCCATGGCTGACAATAGACTAGGTATATTTAAACGGCGTGACCAACCAAGTATGTTTAAATGTAATTATTTCACTATTTTGTTTGGCAAATGGATTTTACGGAGATGGCTTACCGCCAAGAAAGTTTTTAGTGTTCAAAAAATGTAAATGTAATGATTGTGTCCTCAGATAAGCTGCAAACGTATTTCAATTGTGTTCCACTTTACTTACGTTAGCTTCAAATAAATAGATGACTACTGTTTTTCTTTATCTGTGCAATAAATTGATAGTAATTCAGAAACATAAATAAGCGTGCAGAACAATACTGGCCACTCATAAAATAACTTTCTAGCTGAGAAGAAAAAGAAAAAAAAATACGTCTCAAATTATCAGGCGCACTTCATTAAAAAGTTTGACATTTAAAACAAAAGAATAGTGTCAACTATCTTATTCAAATCGTCCTGCAAGACAATCGCCCGAATGACCAATAACGGCCACTGCGACGGCGGGTCGGGTATAGCGAAAAACATTAGGAACATCCCCCCCTCCTCTTACTCCCCCTCCCGGTCTATGCTAATAGTGTTCCGCTCATGGAATTTTGATGCTTACTATTCCGCATGGTCATTGCCATTTTCACAATTTCAGCGGAACCCTAAGCTATATTGGTGAGGAGGCGGATTTTGTCTAGAAGAACTAGCAAAATTAACATTAAATTTACACACAGGCAAAGGAAAATACCTTTTTACTTACCTTTAAATACGTAATTGGGTGCCACATAGAACTATAGGTAGTTTGTATTACTTGTTTTACTATCAGACAGCCTATGATATGTTCTACATGTAAAAATGAATCCATATTTTTCTTGGTCACGGCATCATGCGCGAAATGGATCGAGAACTACTTGTCAAATAGAAAGCAGTCGGTGGTTGTTTCAAAATTAGACTATAATCAAGTAGTTCAAACGTATAAATCAGATTACAAAGTGAATAGATCTGGAGTTCCGCAGGGAAGTGTTTTGGGCCCACTATTGTTCCTAGTTTATGTAAACAACCTTCCGAATGTGACTGAGCATCGATGCATTTTGTTTGCTGATGACATATCAGTGGTAGTAACTACAGACAAAAAATATTCAATAGAGGACCATAAAATTGACATTAATAATACAATAAAATCTATTACAAATTGGCTTCGACATAATAATTTAATAATTAATATCCACAAAACCAATTTTATACACTTCAACAAATCTATTAATCAGACCCTTAATATAAATTATGAGGAAAATATTATGAATAATGTTTTTTCAACTAAATTCCTAGGTATAGAAATTGACCAGAACCTTGACTGGAAGAAACAAGTTGAGAATGTAATAAATAAAATTAACCGATTTACGTTTGCGCTTTATAAATTATCTAAAATAGCCTCAAGAAGTACTGCCCTTACAGCCTACTTTGCATACGTAGAATCGGTTTTACGATATGGAATTATTATATGGGGAAATAGCATCCTTAAGGAAAAAGTTTTTATTGCTCAAAAAAAATGTGTGAGAGCAATATGCGGTGCTGCGCCTAACGAACCATGCAAACCACTATTTAGAAATTTGAATATTCTACCATTTCCTTGCCTTTATATTTATGAAACTGCAAAATTTGTAAAGCTAAATATGCATTTTTTCACTCAAGCTAAAGACATATACGCACGAAACACCCGACACAGCAAAAGACTGGTTTCTGCAATAACACCAAATAGTATGATATTTAAGAAAAATTGCTATTGGATGTGTATCCAAATCTATAATAAGATACCTGAATATATTCGACAAATGACTTTTAATAACTTTAAGACTGCCCTACGCAAGTGGCTATATGAAAAGATGTACTACAATGTTAAGGAATACCTAGGTGATAATTAATGAATGTAAAAATATAGGTTTAATCATGGTTGACATTTTCGATTTGACTCGTGTGAATTTGACTATTTTGTAACTGTTAGATTGTATACATCCTACTATGACATTATCGAAAATTTAATTAATATTTGATATGTATTGTGACATGTGGTATAAGTTGATATAATGTACTAATTAATTTTATAATAGTTAATTCCGAATGTAATTTTTAATATTTGTATGCTATTGTTGATGGCTGAGTAGGCCGAACTTTCTTTAATTTGTAAGAACTTCAGTGTACCCTATTCAAATACAAATAAATTATTCTATTCTATTCTATTCTATTCTAAAGGTTGGACCATTTCCGTCAATTCTTTTATTGTTGTGGTTGGTATTGTCAGAAGAAGGTTCTATGGAATAAAAAAAATGCTTTTCCTTACCTGAAGGTTGTCTAGAAGAAATTGCTTCAAGCAATAAGACCGCCTAAATTATACTTGTAGCGAATTTATAAGATAATATACTGTGTATTTATTATGTTTATAGTGTGCAATAATAGTACATTATGATACAAGTGTGCTAAGTTGACCATTATATACAAGGCGATATTGTGTGCGCACGAGCGAAAGCGAGTGCGCCATAAGAAAGCCGCGTATATTATGGTCACAGGCACACACGTATCATACGACGTTTTTCAACACACTTGCCACATTTATCCAAACTTCGTCACACCACAGCCGCTAACTATTTACGAAAAATGGCGCGTTGTTTTTTTTTCTTGCCGCGAAACCGATTCGCGCGCAAGATTAAGGCGCGAACTAGATCGGCCAACAGCCAAGATAAAAAATGTAATAATTCCTTATTTAAAACACAAATTACAGAAAATTTTAAATGAATTTGAGTTATTTTTAGTAATAAAGCTGGATTTACAATTGATTCAAATAAATATGTACATACTGTTATTTTTCGCATAAATACTGTTTGTTGTGTAAGTTATAAACCGACTAAATTATATCGCTTCATCTTCTTACTTACTACTTGGTACTAGGGTACAAATGTAAATTGGTCGAGTTAATAAACAAAAGGCACTAGTGCAATAATATACTGAAAAAGCACGCGTGTTTAATATTTATGATTATGTGCCAAAAATCGGTGGAATAAAAGCGTCATTTTGAGCAAGTGTGTTCAAAAGAATTTTTTATTATTATTATCTTTTCCATTTTAGGGACCATGGGGTCGCAGACCTTTGGAAGGCGTACATGGGGCCGAATCCAACATGCAGAGGCTCTTTAGACAACATAAATCATTTATTCATTTACTAAAGGACCCAGCAAATGAATAAATGATTTCAAATGACAATGTTTGCATCAGTTTCAAAGAGCGTTTTCGTTTTTTTTGTGATTGTTATGCGTGATATTTGGAACCACTAAAACATCAAGAAAATGCAATTACTGTATAAGAAACAGTCAGTTTGTATAGTGACGATTAAGCTTGGTGGCCAAAAGTAGTGTACATTTTTGTAATAGGAGATTTTATTGTTCCAATTTTTCTCAAAGTCTCTCTCCACATCTTCGTCAGAAGATATGCACAGAATGTGGGTCTACACTTGATATTTTACGCGACTCGTTTTAAGCGGCAGTAACACATTAAACGAATAATTATTTCTAGTAATTATGTAAGTTTGTACGAGTACGCACGACGTTGGAGTTTATTGTGTGCTGTATTTGGATACTGTCTTGTACTGTTTGTTAGCTGTAAAATAATTCTTGTAGTTCTTACTGCTTCAGTTATGGTTTTAGTTAGGTTTACTTTCGAATGATTATGTATGTAACTAGGAAATCATAAAACCTAACACCACACTATTTTGACACCCTGCATTTTAAATTCAGACATGTGAAATTGACATTCTTTAGCAGTGACATTATGTGAATGCAAATTTAAAAAGACGAAATAAATTATTTGATAACTGTTATATTTCACTGTTTTAATTTAATTTATGTTACACTTTTATTTTATTTTCTTTCCAGGTAACGTTTTTTTAAAAAGGATGCCGCTGTTTTAAGAAGACCATAATGAAAAAGTTTCTCAGCAAAATAATAACTTCAATTACCGATTACCAACCAGTAATTTGTACATAAAACAAACAGAGCACCCAAACAAACAGCCCCCGCAAATAGACAATCTCCACTTTTGACAAACGACCGCACAAACAAAATGGCGGACCAGACTAATTTCGCCGAAATCTCCGCACCGTACTAAATCATTGTACCTATCGTGTACTTACTGCTTCATCCGCATCGGTCTCCTCCAAAGCTACTCCGGACAAATGTATAAATATTCTAAATATACGGAAATTCCGTACCCCTATCTTTCATTTGGCATCTAGCGCAAGGATCAGGTCCACGCCAGCCGAGTATACTCTTTAAAGTATTTGGGAATAGGATCGATTGTTATAGAGCACCCGTGTGGTCTTGATCCTTTACGGGGTAGAAATGGCAGTCCTTACAATCCTTTCTGTTAAACTATTCTCTTTGAATAATTGCCGTGTGGACCTGAAGGGTTAGAGCGCATATTCATGCTCTGTCCTACCCATTGTGGTTTGGGTCTAGTATACGTGTGTATGGTCAACCCCATCGCAGATTTTCAAGTTGATTCTAAACTTTATTTCAATGGGTTAAAGCTGTAGAAACGGAGATTTAAGTCCGTAATTGATCGTCTGGTGCAGGGGATAACCAGATTAATGCATTTTAAAGTATTTTGCATGTAGGTTTGTTAAAATCATACTTATGTATCTGGGTATTTTAATTGTTTACTTATTTAAACATAAATTTTATACACAACATTAAAATTATAGAGTTGACTTTTACATAGCTGTGTGCTAAACTTTAACTTCTGTACAAAAAAAAACTTTACACAAAAGTGTAATTTTCAATGAAATTGTGTTTACTTAATTCGGCATTGTAATTACATTATAATTATTACAAATAGACTTGCACTGTACAAACTATAGAGGTAGAATGCTGTGTCAGCGAGAGCCGATGAATAAGCGAGGTCAACAAAAAGTTTGTGATCATAAAAAAACTAACATGGATTGCTTTGATTCGCCTTATTTTAGAACTTCAATTCCTACACCATGAGACAGGAATTTCTGATTCACCATATTTAATGTCCAGGCCATTACCAATACCAAGCAAGCAATCCGAGTAATAAATGTAACGAATATACGCAAGTTTGTTTAGCCGCCGCCATGCTGCCCGAGGCAACTTAGTTCCGATGTTCCGAACTGTCTGAGAGATATGGCAGATTAATTTATTGGGGCCTCGTGGTGATTGCGGATAAGAAAACTATATAAAGGTCATAGTTAAATATAGAGTACTGAATAATACTTAAACAATAGTTATGTTCTTCTGTAACTGTTGTTGGTTTTTGATTTTAATAATTACCTGTATTGATTATACATCCTTGTTATTACTTGTTTCAAAAATTTGAGGACGTAGGATTGAACTAATTGCAACAAATTTGAGGTCTCAATTTCAAGCCCGAATATAAGCAGAAAAAAAAACAGAAACTTATTCTCAGGTCACGAATTTTGGGTACCGTGTTACCGTTGTTGTTATAAAGCATCGAAACATTTTGTGATATGAACAATCTACATGGCCTAGTCCAATTATGTATGTTTAATTTATTTTTATTTTAAAAAGATTATGATGGATGGACGTTGCATTTATTTCATGAAATCTTATATATCATAAAAAGTATTTAATTACCCTTCCCCTTTTATGACAGGTAACTCTTTCCTATTCATAAACGAGATGAGATGACCAAAACCGGTCACAGAATCCGGGCCCGATTAGTCAGGTCAGTTCAAGCAAAGGTCACTCTAATGAGAGACCTTAGTGATGCTATATGGGTCCATTTCAATAGAGATGTGACAAGGGTCATGATCTCCAATGAGATACCCTTACACTGATGCTGTAGTTAGTTGAATAGAGGTGAGATGATAAATGTCAAAGTGTTGGTCAATTGTAGTTTCAAACTGGTTTGATTTGATTGCGTCAATGATACTGTATTTACTCGTATTTAAATGGGGTAAAAATAAAATGGTTTACTAAAGATGAAAAGGTACGCGTTATGTTATAGAATTTACTTAAAAAGTTCTTGAAGGATATAAATACTGATTACGGATGGAAGCAAACAAAAAAGTATAGTTTTTATAACCAAATACTAAACGACGAAAAAAATAGTCACAAATTTGATCAAATTTATTATTTTTTCCCGTTTATTGCTATATCTTTTTGAAGTGTTTTTTCTACGTCATATCTTTTAGTACCATATAATTTTATCTCTTCACCACCAACTTTTAAATAACATTTTGCACCAGTAACGAACCAATGATACTCCTAGTATTTATAGGTACTTGCAGCTAGACATGAAAGGCAATTAGCATGATGATATTCGTATAGGATGCTATCACATGCCGTCCGTCTGCAGACGAGCTTGTCGGTGGACTTGCCAGAAGTTGAGGCGACCAGGTAATAGAAGCAGATGTAGAAGGTTCTCCATTGTTTTGTCGAAACACGTTTGATATAATTTCACTTTTACTAATCACTCTTAACATAATGGTTGTTTAATATAATTTTGTTTAACATAATTTTTATAACAAATAATATTTGTTTGATATAACAACGTTTGTGCTAACATTTAAGAGGCATAATCATCATTCGACCTAATAATTATTTCATCTAATTTTTATCGAATCTTATTTTGTATAATTATCATTTTACATACTTTTATTTAGTATACCGATCAGTTCGCCTATTTTTTTGAATCATAAGATTTTAACAGTATTATTTTAAAGACAGCAAAAACAAAGCTTTAATATTTTGCATTTAATCACAAAAAAGGAGCGCCACCGAGCGCCAGAATTCCCCTTTGTTGATGTCATCTAGGTTATGTAGGTTAGAACAGTGACAGTTTTTTTTTGTTGTTTTATCTAGTGTTAATTTGAAAAGTTCATTTTACAAACTTTTAATTAGTGTAACGATCAGTTCACCTAATACTGTTTATTAAATTAAGAGACTTTAACAGTACTTGAAATATTATATTAAAGGCAGCCTATAGGGCGACTTGAGTGAAACAAAGATTTAATACTTTGCATTTAGTCACAAACAAAAAAGGAGCAGAGTGCGTAGTGCGATGTTTATTTAGGTTTTATTAGAAATATATTACATCATTTTAAACGTAAATGAGTCGCAATTGCTTTGAGTAGTTGAAATTCGGTATAATTTTTAAAGTTACGTAGTATTGTATTTATAACTTCATTTTTGTTGCTAAATATCTTCTTTATTATTATTTAAGTTTAGTTATAAAGTTTCGGTTAAATAAAAATTAGATTAAGCACTCATTAGGCCAAGCAAACATTTTGTCACGTGATATTAGGCAAAGTGAAAATTCGATGAAATGAAATTATATTACATGAACAATTATGTCAATCAAAAATTAGATAAAATAAAAATTATAGGAATCGAATAATTATATCAAATGGAATTAGATATTTTAAATATTTGTGAAGTGAAATTATATCAAACGTTGTTCGACAAAACAAGGGAGAACCGATGTAGAAGGTACAGCTTGTGGAACTATGTTAACAGATATCGTTCATGACATAAGACAATGATTTGACGACCTCCATGGTGTAGTGGCTAAGCACGCTGGTTTCAAGGCGTCACCGCTCCGAGGTCCCGGGTTCGATTCCCGGTCGGGTCAATGTAGAAATCAAAATTTTCTATATTGTCTCGGATCTGGGTGTTGTGGTACCACCTTTGTGTCTGATTTCCATAACTCAAGTGCATTAGCTACTTACTTTGGGATCAGAGCAATGTATGTGATTGGTGTCCAATACAATACAATGATCATTTTGTGGAATAACACGCTTAACTGATGGAGATGGTAAGAAATATGTGGTAATTTAATAAACGGGTCAATTCTCAATTCAGCTGAACTTTTTTTCTATTTAATCATTTAGGGGCTTTTACGGGACGGTTATGCTCCAAAATTTATAAATTAATAATATTTTTTTTTATCTGAAACTAATGCATTCAAGTTGCTGGCAAGAGTTGAGTTTTTATAGGTAATAGAAGACCTAGTTCAGCAATAGGTGGTAAGTCTCAAAATAATTATGACGCATTTTTTTGGAGTATCAGTAAGTTTGAGGATTCCTTGTCAATCAAAACTTTTATTGTTTTAGGATCTAGATGTGTAATAGGCCTACTACCTAACTGCATTTATAGGCTAGCCCAGTGCAATTAGCAACTTCTAGACGCACCGCATATTCAGACGGCTAAGTCCGGTGGCGAGTTATTAATTTGTGCTATTGAAACCCACTTCGTAATTCGAGTGCTTTAAATTGTGTTAGTAATGTGTAACTAAGCTATAATATACAGGGTGTAAAGAAAGTACGAGCCAAATTCAAGGGGATGGTAGTCAATCGAGAATAGAATGCAGTAAATTTTATTTTTCAAAGAAAAAAATATAAAAAAAAATAAGTTTTTTTTATTTTCCCTTATTTTAGACGCGACTCTTAACCACCCCTTTGATTTTGGCTCGTACTTTTTTACTCCCTGTAGTGATGCTTTAGAATGTTTTTAACACTCACAGTGTCATATTTTATATTCATAAAGATGAAATAAGAAACCAAAAATTTTTGCGCACGGGCGGGACTTGAACCAGCAACCTTTTGGCAGACCGGGCCAAACGCTCTTACCAATTGAGCTACCGTGCTGTCAGTCCAACCCTGCGAAATTTGTGATTTCTTATGAAAACGTCAATCGCGTGACGCTTAGCGCCATCTAGCCCTCTGTTAATGAAACAGATGGCCCAAGCAGTTATTCTTTACAGAATAAATTCAACTTGGAAGTTGATGTCGCTTCGCTATATAATGCTTTAGAATGCTTTTAACCCTCACAGTGTCATATTTTATATTCATAAAGATGAAATAAGAAACCAAAATTTTTTTTGCGCACGGGCGGGACTTGAACCAGCAACCTTTTGGCAGACCGGGCCAAACGCTCTTACCAATTGAGCTACTTACTTACCAATTGAGCTGCTAATTTCAAGATATATAAATAAATGGGCTTAAGTAGTAACGCGGTGGAGACCACCTGAAAAGAGGCAGAGGCTGCCGAAAAATAGGTAGTGTGACGACTTGACCAGCTTTTCCAGAGATTGGGTGTCATTTGCTGCTGAAGATGTTCACTTACGTCTTTCTTCATAATAATAATCTAAGAAAAACTAAAATGAATGCCATTTCCGTTTGTAAAACAAGTCCAACACGAACCCATCAGTCCAAGTCTGAGTCCAAGTCTATGCAGTAGCACATCTTTTAATCAAACATTCCTTTGTGCTGCCAAACGTAAATAGAGACTGGAGTAAAGTAAGCCACTAATTGTCGGAGCAAACAGTTCCAACAGGTCATGAGAGAAAGATAAAAACGTCTGGTGTTTTTCACGAGCGCGGAGAACGTTTGACTCGCAGGGGCGGATTGGAATATACACACATCAAAAAAAGTTTACGATTACTTTGAAAAATCAAAATATTGTTTGGTATGGTAAATGTTTTGTTATTATAACATTTGATTGTAATTATTATAATAATATAGGACCAAGTTAAGCAACCTTCAGAGCGGTCGTGTTTGGATGGGTAACCGTTCCGACCATTTAAAGTGACGTATACCACGAACATATCCGTGCTTCGGAAGGCACGATTAGCCGTTTGAACCGGCTAATATCATTTTCAAGTTTTTTAGCCTTATGGACGGCATAATAACATCACACTAGACTAGTCGCTTGCCTCGCAAACACCCCTCCACCAATCCGCACTGAGCCCGCGAATGGAATATGGCTGTAACCACTACATAGTTAAAGTAACGCCTTTGCCCAGCAGTGGACGTTACATTGTTCAGCCACATCGCTGCTGCATGCGAATGCGTTGGTGTGCCAGCGGCGTAAACGCTTACCTATATAGATGATTATTCGTACTGGAACCAGCCCGAATAATCGTCTATATAAACAGTTTGGTAGTAAAATATGTCAGCATTATGACGGTAACCAAACACTTTCTTTTCACCTTTCCAATTCTGGAGAAATTATCTTCGCACTAATTTTTATCACTGAGTGTAGAGGTTGAAAAGATATTGAACAATTCTATACGAAATTCATATCTTGAAGCGCAAAATATGGTAAGTCAAAATATTTAAAATTAAGTTATTCTATACTTTTATTTGTGATGAATTACCGAAATAAAATCAAATATTTCTTCTTACTCAATTAGATACACACAGTTAAAAGCTTGTTAGGTATTATAATTGCAATATTAAAGTGTACAAAGTAAGTCTGCCACAAGATCGATTGAATAAATGAATCAATCACTACAATACCATAACTCCACACACCTTTACAGCAGCTCCCACTTAGGCTGTAATAACACAAATTGAACTGTTTTTCAAGTCCAAAACTAAAACAATGGCGAACTCCGAACTAAACTTTCAAGTACGGCCCTGTGCGGGCCGGACCAACCCTTTCCCCCACCACCACCACCCACCCCAGTTTCCGAATTAATTGCAATCAAAAGGAAGGACACGAGTGTAGTCCACCCCTAACTTCGTGTGCCATGTTGAAAATTTGCTCTGACTGCGCTCGTGTGTGTGCGATAGATTTAAATGTGAGATCTTTTGACTGTGTGTTATGAGGTGCTGGCTGGATTTTGGTTTTTCTTTTGTTTTTAAAATAAAAAATCTATTGTATTGCATTTTCAATACATAATGTAAGTTTAGCGCTGCGCTGGTATTCTAGTTGAACTGATTTTTAACCGACTTCAAAAAAGGAGGAGGTTATCAAGTCGACTGTATGTTTTTTTTTTTTGTATGTTTGTTACCTCATATCTCAGTCGTTTGTCGACCGATTCGAAAATTTTTTTTGCCTACCTAGAGGGTCTACCTTCTAGTTGGTCCCGTTGTTGCCAATTTGGGATCTGATGATGAGATCTTGGTGTAATCGAGGGAAACCCTCAAACTTTTAAGGCACGTGTAGTGTTTTTTTACTAGAATCTTAATGTTGACGTGCTGTTACGTCTGATAGTCAATATCTTGTGGGGCAGAGCTGATAGTAGAACTCCTTAACGCTTAGGAGTTCAGTATTTATAATGACTGAACTTATGATAGGTAGTTTGTAGCTTCTTGAAGAACAGAGTCATAAGGTGCTATCCCCCCCCCCCCTCTCTTGTAATCTCTAAAAATGAAGAAATAAAATTAAATTTAAAAAAAGTAAAAACCGACTTCAAAACCACTAAAAAGTCTTAAATAAACTCTTAACCATTGCAAGGAAAGGAATCCATTTTATGCAAACAATTTATTTTTGGAGTCGGTGCCATCACTTTGACCATCAAGCATCAACTATTACGGCACCGACTCCAAAAATAAATTGTTTGCATAAAATGGATTCCTTTCCTTGCAATGGTTAAGAGTTTATTTAAGACTTTTTAGTGCATTTTGGTTTTGAAGTCGGTTTTTTTAATGTTGGTTTCTAGAAGTAGGTAGGTACCACCAAAATTCCGAATAACTGAGTTTTCATGAAATCTATTTGTTGTTTTTTTTAAAACGAGTTTCTCTAAGTCACCCTAACATTTATATGAATCTGAACTTATTACTTGTATGGCTATGATTGCTAGGCTGCTACTTTCGTAAGTTCAATTGGAGCAATAGTATTAGGTAATACAGGGTGATTTTTTTATCAGTACCGAAATTTTGTGTAAAGACTCCACTGATGAATATGAACAACTTCTACTATGGCGGCAATAGTGAAATCGAGAAAAAAAAATCAGCTGTTCCATACAAAAGTTCAATTGGCGCGCGGTCAAAATGTATAGGACAGCTGATTTTTTTTCTCGATTTCACTATTGCCCCCATAGTAAAAGTAGATCATATTCATCAGTGGAGTCCTTACACAAAATTTCGGTACTGATAAAAAAATCACCCTGTATATTGGAATGTTAGATCCCAATTTTTTTAACATAAGCTTTTCCCACGGGTCTAGCGAACGATCACAAGCGGTCTGTATCCAGTTTGGTCCTGCGCTCTTTACAAGGTCGTCTGTCCATCTTGTCGGTGGACGTCCTAAGCAGCGTCTTTGGTCAAAGGATCTCCAATCTAGAACTTTTCTGCCCCCACGGCCACCAGCTCTTCGCCATGTGCCCTGCCCATTGCCACTTGAGCTTACTGATTCTCAGGGCTATTTATGTTACCTTAGTTCTGATTCAATCTCATAAAAAAATATTGACTACAGCCCTCTCGATCGTTCGCTGTGTGATTTTGAGCTTCCTTATAAAGCCCATATTAATTTTTTGGTCAGACTGTTAAAGTTTTTTTCCACAATCAGACTAACTTTTTTCATCTCACCGTAAAATCAAGAGTTCCAAAAGACACAACCGTATGCCCTACACGAACAAATAAAGCATGTACTCTCATATACGATTCTGTGGAACTACATTAATATTTTAGGGCCGGCCTAAGTTGGTCCTTTCCAAACAGCCCTTGGTCTTCCAAAGTTATTCCAACTTCAAGTTGCAAACTTCGGGACCCTGTAAAGATTACTTTGTGTGGGGTTACCTTATCTTTGTATTCGGTTTGTCTTAGTTTGTGCTTTTTGATATAAAGCGCGTTGTTTTGTGAGGATTGTATGGTTGGGACGTGATGTTGTCGTAAAATGGACTTTTCAGTGAAGATTTAAAATATTTTTTTTCCATTATTTTGTGATAATCATAAAATTTCATTTAGACTTAAAGGAAATAACATTAATTGATTTAAAAAATAATGTTTTACAGCCTTTTTATACAATCTCACGTCTTCTTTGGAATGTAATGGTCACATAAACTAGTGTTGTGTTTAAAAGTATTTTGTAAGGTGATTTGACGTCAAATTTAAAATAATATTAACATATTGTACCTACATACTCTAAAATTATATAAAATACATTGGCTTTGCTACAGTGAATAATAAAGCTTATAATATGTCAATAAAACTCTACCGCTTTTACAAATAATTAAAAAGAGCTTTTTTTCTTCATCATCATCATCCATATACGCCAAAGGACGTCCACTGCTGAACATAGATCTCCACGGTTTTCCACAGCGACCGATCACAAGCAGTCTGCATTCAGTGTGATCCTGCGATCTTAACAGAGTCGTTCGTCCACCTTGTCAGTGAATGTCCCACGCTTCGCTTTTGGTCGAAAGGTCTCCAATCAAGAACTTTTTTGCCCCACCGGCCATCAGTTCTTCGCGCTATGTGCCCTGCCCACTGTCACTTAAGCTTACTGATTCGTAGGGATATGTCCGTTACCTTACGTAGTATATGAATTCTCGTCGTAGTATTATATCTTAGTTCGTAAATATCTCTAAATTGGTATATTTGGTTTGGAATTTAACGATGATAATTTAAATACATTGTGTGGAAAACTTGGTGAGCTAACTTATTCAAAGGTGACTCCATGACATTTAGCAATGACGTCCAACCAATTGCAAATCTCAACTCAATAAACATATTCGCGTTACAATGCCCATTATCGTCCCTTACATCTCTAGTACACTTGACGTCAGACGTAATGAATCTACATACTATTGTAAATAAGCAGGATTCGCCACTTACAGCTATTAGCACCGTAAGAGTAAGAGGTTAGGGTTCAAATTGAAGTGAGAAGTGACATGAACTAGAGCCAATAACAGAACATATTGTTGCCCTGATAATATCTTTCGACTCGTTGAGCAGAGGCCGGTGATGCTGCTGTAGAGTCACTTGTGAGTAGGGTGACCATGAACTGAGCCCGAAAATAGTTTTTCAGGACTTGTCTACGAGTAAATAGCAATTGCAATATCTGTAACTACGTACTATTTTTGCGTGTTAAGTAATCACTTCAAAATATTCAACAGGCTTTACCCTTCATCCTTTGTACTTTGGTTGGTCAACTTTGTCTGAGCTAAATCAGTTATTTGTTGGTCGTTTCATTCAAAACAAGGTTCGATTCAATAATTACGAGACGAAAGAACTGCACAACATTTAAAAAACCGACCATGAGCGAGTCGGAATTGCGCATTGAGGGTTTTGAGCCAACTTTAACTGCATTTTGGTATCCACTTAGATACTTCCACTTAGCTAAAATACCACAATATTTTTTGACAGCAAATATAACTTTGTTTTTCATAGTATTTGTATGAGGAACAAAGTAATGTTTCCTTTTTCTTTTAAAGTCTAATCAAACGTTAAACTTTAAAAGAAAATAGCCTAAGACAATTTTCTTTTAAAGTAAAGCTTTCGTATGCCTTAGAGATAATACTCTTAGTACTGTATCCACGTTTTGTATACTAAAAATTGTGCAATAAAGTTTCTGAATTAATAATAACTACGTGCTATCCAATTATATCCATAGTCTTTAATGACGTTTAATATATATAAGGTGTATGTTTTTATTATAGGTCTTTGGTCGTTTCCTAAGAATCTCACTCATTCTTCAATTGGAGTCACCTAACCCTTACACGAACGTGCCAAAGTCGAGGAGCCAACGAGATTTTGACCAATTTACGGCGTGCCAGGCGGAAAGATAAGCTAATGCCGAGGGGAGTGTATTGGAAAACTAATTCTGCATAAACACACCCTTGTTATTGCACTTAGCATTGCTTAATCTCTTTGATTTACTTGTGGAGGACTTTAGTAAATGAGTTATTGGACTTAATTTATATATTAAATCGTAGATATTATGTCGAACAAAAAAAACGAAAAGACTTTATCTGTCAAATACTAGGTGGCGCTCAAAAACGCCAAGAAAAATTCGTGTTTGTACAATTTATTGCTTGAGAAAAAATAATAAAAAAATGATTTTTCAAAAATATAGCTTAGCTTCAAAGTTACAAGCATGTTGATGCAGCAGAACATCAAACGATTGAACTTCTTGAGGCGTAATGTCAAAAATTTGACGTTTCGATTGCTTTAGATTATGGCCGAAAGTATTTATTTTAAGGAGGAGGTTATCAATACGACTGTATGTTTTTTTGTTTTTAGGCTACCTCATATTTGTATATCTGTTTTTAGCATTATATTTGTGAATGTTGTGGCAGACTATAAGTAAAATTCTACTTATATCTTAAGTTTGTGAATGTGTGGTGTAATGCTTTGTTGCATGTCCATACAAAAAAAAAAAATTTCGACCAATTTGAAGAAAAAAAAAATTGCACTCCGGGAGTGCCGGCAGAAGTGAAAACTTGAATATCAACGTTGTGCATTTTTGATTTTTTGGAATAGTTAGGGAATAATTTTGAATGAATTGCTCTTATTATCAATATAAAAGTACTATCATTTTTGTGATAGAATATAATAATAATAATAATAATAATAATATATTTTTATAGAATACAATATTTATTTATTGCGCTATCGTACACAAACAATACAATTTATATTATATTAAATTACATTAAAAAGTTTATCTCTCAGAAAAATCAACTTACATCCATAATTTCGCCAACCGTCTTACGGTTTTTCGATCAGCCCACGTGTCCTGACGCGAGTTTCACATTTTTCCCCCATCCCACAAAAGGGCTCAACGCCGCTAAAGAAGTTTTCACTTCAAAAAGCCTACTTAGAGGTTATGCATTCTAGTTGGTCCCATTGTTGCCAAGTATGGATGTGATGATGGGATCCTGGTGTGATCGAGAGATACCCTCAAATTTTAAAGGCACGTATAGCGTTTTCGAACTAAAATCTTATGGTTGTCTTGTTATTACGTCTGATTGTCAACCTTGCGTGGTGCTAGCTGATGGTGGAACTCCTTAATACTTACGAGTTGAGTGATTATAATGACAACACTTATGAAAGGTGATTTGTCACATATGTTATTTTATTCTCTTTTATTAAGGACACAACAGTTTTACAATTATACTTAAAGGAGTAATATTAAAATAATAACACACTAGCTTTATGCTTTTCCACTGCTAGATTTTACAAGCTAAGTCAAATAGACAATCGGAAGCAAAAATATGAACAATATTAACAGAACAGAAAACCTTCATTAAAGAACAGAGTCAAATGGTGCAACATCCTCCCCTCTCCCCCTCTCCTATTATCACTTAAAAATTAACAAATAAAAAATAGCAAATAAACTTTTACAAACTTTTATTATTGTGCGTAAAACTATCTTATTTACCACATAAATCCCTTTCCAAAACATTTCCAGAAAGGCTTGATTCCAAACAGCAAACATAACTCAAAACAAAATCTCCCGAGTCCCAACTTTCCATATTAATTAGAAGTACGGAACCCACACACCGAATATTTCGGGCATTTCTTATCCCGGTTTAACGGAAGGGCAATGGGCCCTCTGAGTGTCATTCATCAACAACTCTGCCCTAAGTTTCAAGCAGAACCTTATTTGCTATACTATAAAATTGGACCGAATGTATTTTACGCTTTCACTGAAAACTAGCTCGTAACATCTTGATTTTTAAGTCTTTTTTGGGTTGGGAGAAGTATAATTATCGGATTCTCGAGTTAGGGTTACCCCTTTCGAAATTTTCGCCGATGGTCACCCCTCGTCGGAGTCCGACTAGTCATTAAGCAGAACGAAGGTATGTGAGAAGGGTCCACTTAATGACGATGGTGTGATTATGTATTTCTAAGAAGAAAGCATTAGAGCGAAATTCGTAAAAATATTGTTAGGTATATAAGGTCAAATTGTTTTAAGTAATAATATTCCAACTGTCTTTGTATACATTATAGAGACAGAGCAGTATCATATTTTTTGGAATATCAAGATTTTCGTTTTTTATTTTCTCTTAGATTCATATTCATTTATTTACATGAAAACACTGTACATTTGGTTGCTAATTAAAAATATATATATTGTTCAAAATGTCTCGCTACTAAATATTTTTTATAAGACAGCGTTCATAATTTAAATAAAATAACACATAACTTTTACATTCAAATGATAAATTAGAATTATTAATTACTTTTTGCTACAGAAATTATTATTTAAAAGCCACAAAAGGGGTTTTTTACAAAAATGATTCATTTATTGGGCTAAAACGACCCGTTAAATATTATCACTTAAAACAAGGGTTATATATGTATGTTTCTAAGCTATGTGTATTTAATATGGACAGATAACCTCAAAAGATTACATTATCAGTGGAAAACTGTGTTGGAAGAAATTGTTCAGCAACAGTGCACATCTTTTGGCAATCTTTGTTTCTTTTGTATATATATTTTAATTTGTGAATTATTTGCATAATTGTGATGAATAAAGGGTTTCAGTCGTCAACTTAAAAACTAAGATGATGAGTAATGAAAATAAAGATGCTTAATCTGAATCCTTTTTTACTTATCTTGCTTTTATTTAATAGGTTCACGTTTTCTCTGTAAGTACATAATAAGCTGACATTGGTTAAAATGAAGACTATTTAAAGAAAACTAACATAGTGCACATCCGTTATTATAACTAATTTAAAACCACGCATCCATCTTCAATCGCTGCAATCCTTGTGACATAATCTGTTAATGCTGCCCGCAAAGGCTCTACAAAAACGGGGCCACTGATAGAACCCCAACTCGCATGGAGGCTAATCTAACACAAAGAGAGAGCGCTAATTAAAAACCTACTCGTCACAAAGTGTGGCGCTTCTGTGTGTCGGCGACGCTTTTGTGACGAATGCACGATGCTTTCTTCTGTTCTTGGTATGCCAATCGAGTAATCACTGCTAGTAGTTTAGCCGACTGCAGCAAAGACGAAGTAGTTAGTTATTGATAAGAACACAGTTATAAAGATCTTATGACGACCTCCGTATTGTAGTGGCTAAGCACGCTGGGCTTTAAAGCGTCCGCTCCTATGTTCGATTCCCGGTCGGGTCAATGTATAAATCATAATTTAATACACTGTCTCAAGTCTGGGCGTTGCGGTACCACCGTTGAGTTCCATTCCGATGCCAAAATTGTTTTAGCTACTTACTTTGGGATCAGAGCAATGTAAGTATAAGATTGGTGTCCAATTTTTTTTAAATATTTTGGATCAATCAATCATTTATTGTTTTGTGGATGGAAGTCCAGTGCATTCTACAAATAAGATAGGATGCAAATTATTACATTATTATAAATTCATTATACTGGTTATAAGAGTTATTTATTTATTGCTAACGTTATGTAACGTAGAAATAATCAAGGTGTACTTTGCACTTCAGTAACGGTTTCATTGCGTTTAACTGCTAGGTCATTGGCTTGTCATCTGAAAATAATTACGAATCAAGGTGCTATATAGGACGAAGTAATCGAATGGTAAGATACTAGTATCCGTAACCAAATAGAAACGATAGCAATTTAAAACAATCTTATAAAATACTTTTAACATCCTTTCTAAATAAATTATATAAAAAGCATCATCACTTGTGTCGAAATAGCGTGTGATTTTCCATAATTACCTTTATTGTTTTATTTAGGAATAAAAATACTGGCAAATATGATTTATTAGAATTAAAAAAGGTTAAATAAAATACATGCAAAAGCTAGTAACTTAAAACCTACTCAAAATAAAACCGTGTCCATGAGGTAAAGAGGCGAGGATGCTGGCTGCGTAACCGCGTTGGATAGCAATTAAAAAAAAAAAGTTAACCTTTTGTCGAAAATAATAAAGCTGGCTCGATTCTCGCTCAACGGATAAGTATTGAAAAAAATAAAATGAAAATCAGATGTAAATGCAGATGTTAGAGAAATAAAAAAAAAACAAAATTTCGTCAATACATAATCGCACCTATATTGTATTAGCAAGATTATCTTGACTTATAATTGTTTTCTAATGAAAATCTTTTGAAATATCGACGCGCGTTTAGCTTCGGAGCAATCCAGTCGTTACAAACCTAAAAGGTACGACACACCCAAAAGGTTGGACGAATGTAGTCATTTTTGTTTTTGGGAATCGAGTGTTTATTTTTTTTCTGAACTGTGTATCAAATCAGCTAATTAACGAGTCCCCAGTTCCACTTCACTTGATGCGTGTTCAAAGCGAAAGAGACATCAGCTTTGTACGAGTAGCTCACATCAGGGGCTAATCTGAGCCGCGATGAGACCGCTAATTAAAAAGCGACTAGTCACAAAGTGTTGCCGGGGAAAGAAACTACAGCCTGTATGTCAAAAGGAACTACACCATGTATGTCACGTGATGTCGGTTCTTTTGTGGAAATACGCGGTTTATAGCCGGGGACGAGGGGTAGGCAATTGTGAACGTCGGTAGTAGCAGGGTAATTGGAAGATGCAAGTGCACCTATTTTTAAAAAGCAACTATATAAACAGTCAGTTGTTAGTAAGTATGGAGATTTTTTTTTCTATCATCATTTTATTCGCATCAACACCCTGAATATATATATTACGTCCCAATTTCATAAAAAATATTGGTCAAAAGATCGTATGTTATTAAACGTACTGATAAAAACGTACTTGCAGCTTGCATGGTACAAATGAATTATGTTCAAAGATGAAATAAAACGTCAGAAATAACTCATTTTCGCTACATTGTAGCTATAATGCCTCCCTTTAACAATCATATAAGCATCCCTTTAACAATCATATACACATATTGAAAGTGAATATCAGTTTCACAGATGCTAAGCTCTATCGATAATGAGGAGTCTTTGTCAGTGATACGCTTGTGCACATTATGTGTGATAGTCGACTATTATTATAACAGCTTTTGCATTATGTAATTTGGGTATTAATCATTAATTGATTTATTTAAAGACTTTATTGTACAAATTAGGTGTATAAAGGTAAACTTAATGTTAAAAGCATTAACTTCCAGTTAAACCTTTTATGTCATACAGAAAGATGGCAACGGAATGGATGGCAAGATCATGTCCAGGGAAAAACAATAAATGATCTGCTAATATGCATACTATGACCTAGTATCTTCAAAAATATTTTTATTATCACGAGTCATGCTACAAAAATTTAAAAATAAACACGACGTTAAAAATGAAGTTCGAAATTGAAAAAAACATATACATAATATTTCTAAAATCCCCCGACCAAAATGCGTAGGTAAGCGTACTAAAATATTAATCTACCTATTTATTATTTTTTAAATTTCGTAAATGAATACTCGCACCTATATTGTATTAGGAAGATTGTCTTGACATTATTTTGTTTTACAAATGAAAATCTTTTGAAATATCAACCCCGTCCAAACTGCGTAGGTAGGCGAACTAAAATATTTATCTTCCTATTTATTAATTATTACAAAACCAAGTAATTACGTCGGGTCTGCCATTGACATCTCTCTTTTTCATATCAAATGTAATGAGAATAAGAATTATGTTTTTTTTTTTAATTGGCAGATAATGCAGCCCCGACGAAATTACTTGGTTTTGTAATCATTAATAAATAGGTTGATAAATATTAAAGGGCGCTTACGCATTTTAGTCGGGGGATTTTAGAAATATTATTTGATTGTTTTTTTCGATAGCGAATTTCTTTTTTAACTACGTGGGTTTAAAAAAAATTATTTTTTTCAATGTTTTTTATTCTCTAAACACATAAGTAATTCCTCACTAACTGCGTGTTATTAGAATATTTCGAAAATGAAAATCTGTGTAATATGTATGTGTTTACTTCGTGAGTAGGTAGGCTAGAAGATTTTATTTATATTATATTTTCGGTTATTATTTTTACTATTTATTTATTTAAACGTTATTGCACTGCAAGACGTACAATTTGCGGACTTAATGCCTTATGGCATTATCTACCAGTCAACCATTTGGTAATGTAGAGAGTTTCATCAGTGGCGGAATATTAATAATAATGCGTTCAGCAGGGTGCTGGTGGGGCTGCCGCGATTCTGTAGTGCTTCAGGGATGTTTGCCGAACATCGCGTAGATTGCTTTTTCACTACGATGCGTAAAAGATACGCATCCCTGTTGCAAAGAGTACGTAGCAGCGCCAACTGCATCCCTAGCATGATCGCTTGTCGGCTAGACTGTACCTACTGCAATCATTGCCGCTCCATCTTTCATGGAATGGCACATCAGTAGGCGTTTTTCGAGATATCATAGATTTTTCTTATATGTATCTTTGTCTAAAGAGTTATAAGTATTACTAACTCTAGTCTATAAGAACATTGTTACTAACAAAGTGAACTTCCATGATCTGAAATAAAGTGTTTATTTATTTATGGATGGAATGGTACAAAAAAAACTTAAATGCACTTACAAAAACATACACACTAGTAGTAGTATTAAACAAATATTAAATAAGATATTTCACTCCAAACGCATACGCGTTCGCTATTCCGTCGACGGTATAAAAAGGAATTCTCAATCTTCGAGGGTAATAGAAAATCTCAATCTTTAAAAAAAACATGGTTTAGCCTCAATAATTCTTGATAGAGTGAATGATAAACAGTGAATGATAGACAGTTCCAGTGATAATAGTTTACTACAGAGAAGACCATGTGATGCCTTTTGGGCGAATAATAATGATGTAATTGAATAATATTTATATTCCTTATCCATACTGTTTGGCTATAAAATAGTGAATTATACTAACCCTTCTATAATATAATTAGCGTATCTAATCGCCATCCTTAACACATGTTGGGTACTCATGGAAATCGCGCGTCATCATAAGGGCTCTAACTATTAGTGAGCTTTGCTATTTTTATAAATTATACAACGAAAAGCGACACTTATAACAGTAGTAGTTAGTTATTTATAATAAAGGTGTGTCAAAGTCAAAGTCTAAAATAATTTATTCAATTAAGGACACAAAATGCCACTTATAAACGTAAATATAGGTAATTAGTTTATATCAATCAATTATGGCCCATATGGGGTCAGAACATGTCTCCTTATCATGGGCCCTACTAGAGCTTCGAGACAAGACACAGACAATCTGGCAAATGCTGAGAAGAAACGCTGGAAACAACCCCTGTCACCATTAGTGTCTAAGGTTAGATACCTTATATTCCCTTGCAACGTTAAAAACAATGATGAGCTTTAAAATCTAATGCAATTTCCAATTAGTGTCAAAATCGCTAACTCGTTGTAGTAAATGACAATGTCAATTTCTATGACAAGACACATTCTTTTGCTTATTTTTAATTATCATTATAATAAACTTAAACTATGAACAATTGATAACTGGTTACTTATTTTTGCTCCTATTACAGGCCACACCTATATAAATTGTTAAATTATGTAGAAGTGTAACAATAAGTGCGCAAATGATTTTCACGCACTATAATTCGACTTTGAAAACCAACAATGAATTATTATGGTAACGCAATAAATACAAATTACGAAAGTCCAAATTATCTATTCCCAAAACTCCAGAAAACTAATATGAGAACTTTCCACGCAAATCTTAATGAAACAAACGCGGCCCAGCGGCGCTGTTTCACATTACAATTTTAACTTCCATAGTTTGTGCGAAGATTAGCAAATCCCAATCACGGGCCAGATTCGCACTCCTAAAGTTCGCCACCCCTGAAACCGTAAGAGATGGGTTGAAGATTTGTATACGTGAAAGCGAGATGGGGATATACAGGGCTGGCGATACATGGATGTGACATAATGATATATTAATTTCTGTCGCAAACTCCTATTGTTTCGTTAGGTATTTTACAGCATGACGCATGGTCATTAGGTTTTCATAGTTTGGTAAAGGCTTCAGCCTGGTTTTGATGGCGTCTTTGTGTGCTTAATGATGGAGTAAGGCGTGATAAATTATACTTGGAGATGGCGAATAGTGATGTTGTGCGAGATGTGCGTTTTATTGTTTGCGTTAATGTGATTTTCAAGAAACGGCGAAATGTGTTTGGGGACGATGGTTTTTGTAGTATAAGACGTGGCGATTAGAATTTTATTTATTTTTGATTTAGATATATTTATTTGCACACGAACACGGTTTAATAGGTGTTACAGAGATTAAAGTGAGCATATACATGTCTTGGCTAATTATTAGCATGTAAATATTAACACATAGTCAAAAAGCAATCAAATTATCATTTCTAGCAATATGTCTTGCCGTATGAAAATTTACACTAAAGAAATGTCAAGGCATGGTTAAATAATGTTATGAATAAATCTCAGATATACATAGTAATCACAGATTAGAATCTACGGTTCAAATACGGTTCTTGTCATAAATATTATAATCTACTAGCCATTTATCAGTTTTCTTATATTATAGGGAACTTTATTGTATACCTGACCACACACGAAAGTGCAGTTCATTTCATTTTTTTCTAATTTTGGAATCATGTTTAAGACTAGTTTTTCTGGATATCTCTATCTTTGGTTTTTAAGAACAGCAATTTATCGATCAAAGATTAAGTAATTAAAGATTATCCGACTAGAAACTGTAAGCAGCTATGAGATGATTACCTACCTCAAGTCAACGCCATTTTTCTGCACAAAAACATAAAGAATTGCAAGGAAAACACATAAAACTCTCTGGCAGTATTTTGTCAAAACATCTCTTTATATTTTCAAAAGAACTCCACCATTGCCCTTACAATCCTCATAGACATATAACGCTCATTTACAGAACCTTTTCAGTGTCTAATTAGCTCATAGTGAACTATAGCAAACGCCAGCATTGTCAACACGAAGGAAATGAAGCGACGATAGTGTGACTGATCCGTGAAAGATGGAAGCGGGGATAGTCAGTCGAAAAAAAAACGTGAGCATTTCTTATGAAATAGAGAAGGAGTTATGTTAGAAGGTAATCAATTCGACCTATAACTATGTGATATCATACATGTGCAAAAGTTTTAAAACACATATAAGATAATATGTTATTTTGATACAGTTGCTTTTAAAAAAAAAACATATGCAAGTGATTACAAACTTTTATTGATGTGTGTAGGAGTTAATAAGTTGATAAAATTATGATGGCCAGATGGTTCTTAAATATGAATGAGAGGATACATAGTGATGTTAAAGACAGAAAGAGAAATACTACGGAGTAGAGTAATTTCTTGATTTTGGACAATATAAAAGTACTCTGTTAAACATGTCTTCATCGAAATTGAAAATGAAATATTCTAGAAACTTATTTTATAATTTACTAATGACTCAAATAATCATTTAAATGAAGGATGTAATTTTATATGAAAGGCAGATAGCGCTCCCCGGACTTTGTGAAACAGGCCTGAAGTAGCACAGATACTTATTTATCGTGTTTAAAATTTATCTATCAATGTATTGTTTGACCTGCTGGTCATTTTGGTTTATCAATGTTATAATTTTGTGTCCAATTATACAAATAATACAATTATACAACTAATAACAAAACAAGAGAATGCTTTTGGTATTAATTCCGCCATATGTACAATCTTATGTTTTTTTTCATGAAGTTTTTAAATAAAAATAAATTAGTTTTCCCTAACAAGAAGACCAGTAAATTCGCAGACGACTGTACACGGTTGTGACAAACTGTGCACAAACCTAATTATATCATGTATTGTTAACTTTTTTTGTTGTTGTTTTTATGAGAACTTCACTCATTTTATAATGGATGCACTTATGAGCAGTATTCATTAATTAACAAACGTAAAACTTATAAACACGTGTACTAATTGGGTCTCTGGAAAAATATTGCTTTTCCTTACCTGAAGTTTGTCTGGAAGAAATTGCTTCAAGCAATAAGACTGCCTAAATTGTACTTAAAGCGAATATATGAAATACTATCCGGTGTAATTATTATGTTTATAGTGTGAAATAAAGTATTTACATTATTATTAATATTGACATTTTACAAAATCTTGTTTAAAATTTAACAGAAACCACACACATACACCTGACAAATAAAACTTCTTAACATTTCTATACACATTACACAAAAACAAAACATTAAGAAATTTATTTAACATTTATATTGCTTTGAAAAGTTATCCTTCCCCAAAAGTTTATCCTAAGCTACAATTGAACCTAAACGACGTATCCAATAAGTTCCATACATACTTACTCTCCGTGTATACGTATAGGTATACACCCTGTCTACGTGTATACGCGTGTATAGTACAAACAATTTTATATTTTGTTTCAGAACGCGTATCGGCCATGTGAATAGAGAAAGCATCAAGAATTAAAAGCCTTTTAATGACGGCCCCTGCAGCCTTCAGCTGTGGATGACTTTATGCAACGAAGACCTAAGAAAAATAATTTATTTTATATATATTTTTTATGATTTAACATGTAGTATGGAGATGAAATTAAAGTAATGTTAAGGATTTGGCTTTAAAATTTGAGTTAGACTTTGTAGTGTGTTATTAACATGTAGGTAGTAAAGAGTTTATAAAATCTTGTCCTAAAAAAGTTGTCAAATACCTAATTCAGTTTGAATTTTGATTTTTAAAGTGTTATTTAAATTATTACCAAGTCAAACCTTCAATAAGTGATTTTTTATAACACACATCACTGAACACAAAATCAGCATTCTGATACAAAATCTATCAATTAGTTTAAAATTAAAAAGCTCACTTCTGAAAGACACTACTATTATTCGCCGTAAGTACGATATACTTTCCCTGTCAAGCATAACTATTTTTAATGAAAAAAAAAACTGAAAATTTGTTACCATCACTGTAACCTTATTGCATAGACCCATCCTCCTTAAGTGCTGTTCGCTTCTTAAAGCCATAGGTGGTTTTATCGAAGAGCGCGCCGTTCAGCCAACGTTCATCTTTGACGATTTTTTATTTGTTTCACTCTTGCATTTACGTTTCCATATTTCGTGTTATGACATGTCGTTAGAGCTTTAAAGGAGCTTTAAGACATTGTTTTGGCGAAATTCGAGTAGATCTTTAGTGTTATTTTTATTATCTCATTTCAAAAACACAGTACTTAGATCAAAAGTAGCTGCTGTCTACTTTTGCTCTTTTGACAATCATAAAGTTGGACAAATTATTATAAAACTGTAATAAGAAAGTCAAACTTTTAACAATACCTCATTATACACGAACGTTACTTACTTACTTACGTGATACTAGAACGTTACTTAGCGTTTATGTTACGTACTCGTAAATGCGATAAAAAAAGTGAATGGATACGAATTACTTAATTTCATTAATAAAAAAATCTGCAGTCTGAGTCATCTCGAAATTAGGATAAAGCACGGAGAGTTGCTCCACTTTTTTAAATTACTTTATATGTCTTAGTACAAAAAGCGAGATTCTTAAGTACAAAAAGCGAGATTCTTAATTTGTGAAACGGGTAGCTCCTTTGGTTTATTATCTTCTAATTTATGAAAGGAATAAATATTATCTTTGATATTTCCAGAGTATTGGTGATTTTCACGCCTGTTAATTTTAAGACAACTATCCTATATAGGGGAGGGGATAGTTGCCAAATTTAAATTACGTTCAAGAATAGATGCCTCGTTGCGATAGAGGGCATTAATCCCGCAAAATCTTTGATCTCACCTAGTCGGCCCATACAATCGCACAGAGACATGCAACACGGTCAACTTAGTTGTAGATGCAGTCTTTCGATAGATAAATAAAATAACATGTGTTTCATTCGCGAAAATAGAGTCATTGCAATCGAGGGAACTATACCCCCGGGCTGACTATCCGGGTTTTACCCTTTATGCATGAAAGCTTCCTAGCACGTATCTATTAATCAAAACACACCTTCTACCGTGATAGAGCACCACTAATTGGCATCGACGCATCACCTAATCGTTGCGTCGTAAGTGGCAAACGTTGCCAGCGGAAAAAACAACACAATCGCGAAAACGTGGCAATCCCGACAATGGGGTAAGAGCGGCAATTCGCGCCCACTCCACGGGCAATGCTAATTAACGTGTACAATACCGACACTGCGATAGTTTTAGGGTCCCGCAAAATATTTTCAGACAGGTTCATTTATTTTATTATTTAAAACACTTCATGCACAAACAAAAGGTACATATGGCGGACTTAATGCTAAAAGCATCCTCTACAGTCAATCATAGGTCTATACAGAGAAATTGCTGGCGGCGCGAAGGAAGCGATAGAAGGGCAAAAGTGAGAGCTTGATTGAAATAGGTATTTAAACAAAAAATAAACATATATACTACTCTTTACATAAATACCGTATACATTAATACATAATTATGGAATAATAAACAAACACATAGTAATAATATAATGATAATACTAATGGTACTATATACATACACATAATAAGAATACTAATGAATGGTACACATGTGAGAAAAAAAGAAGAAGAGGTCAGTGAGACAAGTTCGATATCTCTTCCTTGTAAAGTGCTTGAAGGGCCATCTTGAAAGAGAATTTGGAGGTGGATGCTTGTACTGTCTTTGGGAGGCCATCCCAAAGTCGTATGGCTGTGAGGGTAAATGAATTGGACATGAAGCCAGAAGAGTGACGCGGAGTGAACAGTTGGAGGGAGCTACTGGAAAAAAAAAAACATTAGTTTAAAACTTAATTAGGTATAAACAGACACGAGTAAAATGAAATCCTAGATCTTGTGAGGGACTTCTGCCTGAAATATGGTTTTGGGAAAACCTGTTCTACAGGTCACTAGGCAAGATGATAGAGGCATAAAAATAATTTGTGGGAAAAGGCTAACATTGAGATTTTTTACAGGAACGGAAAAAGTGTAATGTAAAGCTATAATGAATGCCAACAAATGTTTTCAACGAGCAGAACCTCGTTCTAAAATCATGTGATTCGGCATCCAAAGCCGATTCTGCGATTACTTTATTAACGACTAGCGGTCCCCCGCGACTTCGTCCGCGCGTTTTGAGTTTGCTCCCTCCCCTCCCGTCGCAGCGTCATGTTTTATACCTAAAGCCTCGATAAATAAGCTATCCAACACAGAAATATTTTTTCAAATCGGTCCAGCAGTTCCTGAGATAAGCGCGTTCAAACAAACAAACTCTTCAGCTTTATAATATATTATATAATCTATACTAATATTATAAAGCTGAAGAGTTTGTTTGTTTGTTTGTTTGTTTGTTTGAACGCGCTAATCTCAAAAACTACTGGCCCGATTTGAAAAATTATTTTTACGTTGGATAGTCCATTTATCGAGGAAGGCTTTAGGCTATATAACATAAAGATACGACGCTTAAGACCACAGCAGAAATGAAAAATGTTGCGAAAACGGGAGAAAGATATTCCTTTTCAGAGCTTCCGCTGCATACGCTGCGGAAACCGCTTAAGTTACACAAAAATCATGTATGACAGGATTGTTCAGCATTAAGAGTTCTATAATAAAGTCCGCGACAGCATATGTCTATCTTTTATGGTTGACTTACTACAACCTTTTTTATGTTAATAAATTTGTAAAAAAATAATGCATTATTTTTAGAGGTGTATTATACACACAGGTATTTATTCTTATCAAAATAAATAGATTTATCATCACGAGCATTTCATTTAGAACCAAGTTGCGCTTTATATCATTTGATTTCATTAAATATATTAGGAGCTATCACAGTTTTAACATAACTCCGCACCAAAATAATGTTCGCAGCTTAAGTACCACGTGCGTTTGCGCTACTATATTATAAAGCTGAAGAGTTTGTTTGTTTGAACGCGCTTATCTCAGGAACTGCTAGACCGATTTGAAAAAATATTTCTGTGTTGGATAGCTAATTTATCGAGAAAGGCTTTAGGATATAAAACATGACGCTGCGACGGGAGGGGAGGGAGCAAACTCAAAACACGCGGACGAAGTCGCGGGGGACCGCTAGTATATTATATAATTATATAAGCTGCGAACATTATTTTGGTGCGGAGTTATGTTAAAACTGTGATAGCTCCTAAGATATTTATTGAAATCAAATGATATAAAGGGCAACTTGGTTCTAAATGAAATGCTCGTGATGATGAATGTATTTATTTTGATAAGAATTAATACCTGTGTGTATAATACACCTCTAAAAATAATGCATATTTTTTTTTACAAATTTATTAACATAAAAAAAGTTGTAGTAAGTCAACCATAAAAGATAGACATATGCTGTCGCGGACTTTATTATAGAACTCTTAATGCTGAACAATCCTGTCATACATGATTTTTGTGTAACTTAAGCTGTTTCCGCAGCGTATGCAACGGAAGCTCTCAAAAGGAATATCTTTCTCCCGTTTTCGCAACATTTTTCATTTCTGCTGTGGTCTTATGAGTCGTATCTTTATGTTATATAGCCTAAAGCCTTCCTCGATAATTGGACTATCCAACGTAAAAAAAAAAATTCAAATCGGGCCAGTAGTTTTTGAGATTAGCGCGTTCAAACAAACAAACAAACAAACAAACTCTTCAGCTTTATAATATTAGTATAGATTACCTATCTTAAAATAATCAATTTTCGGACTACTAACCTTTTTCCCCAGCTTCGCACGGGTGCATTGTATTATATATTCCTCCACCTTCTTCTTGAATCACTCTATTTATTAAAAAAACGCATCAAAATCCGTCGCGTCGTATTAAAGATTTAAGCATACATACATACAGACATTACTATGTATTGATAGTGATAGTGATGATGGGAAAGCCGCTTATAAATTGGACGGAACCCAGCATTTTAGAGTTTCGTTACTTTTTTTATTTCTCTCTCTGCAACCCCTAATTGGTAATTTACACTGTTGCAGTGCTTCCTTGTTATTGGACGCTTTTTGAGTCTCAATAACTATGCCGGTTTTTTGCTGGGGCTTTTTCTAGAATTTGCTTAGGATTCTGTTATGAGGGCTAAAAAAGCGCACGTTTACCCTTGGATTTTCAAGGTTTGATGATGTCATGAAAAATATGTAAACACGAGATACAAGACAGAGTAGAATAAAATAGTCGGTTCCTGAGGCTTACTTTCCTTGAAGTAGTTTTGTTATAATTATATTGTTATAATTATATTGTTATAATTGTATGTACTTAAGCTCCTGCTCCCGTTCAGAACTAAACAAGAAAACAGACAAATTTCAGACCCAGCCGAAACTAAGACATGCATTTTTATCGATAATAACGGCTACACAATAAATGAGTACATATTGTGAAAAAGTGTTATTTTTAATACATTTAGATTTATATTTATTTATATGCATAAGAACACGGTATAATAGGTGTTACAGAGATTTAAGTGAGCACCTACATGTCTTGCCAAATTATTAGCATGCAAATATAAAGTCAAATCAAGCAATCAATTTCATTTCGAAATTAACAACATAAAAAAAAAACTTTGATGGGCGTTAGTTGTTCTTTATTTTTAACCGACTTCAAAAAAGGAGGAGGTTATCAATTCGACTGTATGTTTTCTTTTATCATTTTTTTTTTTTGTATGTATGTTACCTCATATCTCAGTCGTTTGTCGATCGAATCGAAAAAATTTTTCGCCTACTTAGAGGGTGTACTTTCTAGTTGGTCCCATTTTTTCCATTTTGGGATCTGATGATGGGATCTTGGTGTAATCGAGGGAAACCCTCAAATTTTAAAGGCACGTATAGTATTTCTTTACTAGAATCTTAATGATGACGTGTTGTTACGTCTGATAGTCAACATCTTGTGGGGCTGAGCTTATGGTGGAACTCCTTAACGCTTAGGAGTTCAGTTATTGTAATGACGAAACTTATGATAGGTAATTTGTAGCTTCCTAAAAAATTGAATCATAAGGTGCAACTCCCCCCCCCCCCTCTTATGTAATCATTAAAAATGAAGAAATAAAATAAACTTTTAAAACAAGTAAAAACCGACTTCAAAACCAAAATGCACTAAAAAGTCTTAAATAAACTCTTCACCATTGAAAGGAAAGGAATCCGTTTTAGGCAAACAATTTCTTTTTGGAGTCGGTGCCATCTTTTTGACCATCAAGCATCAACTATCACAGCACCGACTCCAAAAAGAAATTGTTTGCCTAAAACGGATTCCTTTCCTTTCAATGGTGAAGAGTTTATTTAAGACTTTTTAGTGCATTTTGGTTTTGAAGTCGGTTTTTACTTGTTTTAAAAGTTTATTTATTAAGCATACTTGTTATTTGCAACCTTAAAAATAAATTATCATTTTTTTGGACTACGATATTACTCTTAACAAATAAATAAAATTTTCGCCTTCAGAAATATATTTTTATAAGTCATCAATTCGAATGTGAATGTTCTTCTTGTTAGACATTCCATGTCATCACTTAAGCTACTGAGCTTCTCGGAAATTTCTCTCCAATGCTTTATCTCATGTGGCTCATAGTAAATCCAATGCAGTGATGTCCTACTGTTATTCGAGATCAAAACGATCGAAGTATCGATAGATACTTGAACTTTTGACTTAAATCGTAATTCTCTGCAAACTGATTTGACGGATTGAAAAATAAAGTTATCTAACTGAAAGAAATTATGAACTAATTTCCATCTATATTTAAAAGTTAAGAATAGAATAGAATAATATTTATTTGCGAAAAAACATGGTACATTTTAAGTTCTTACAAATTATTAGGTATGAACATGCATGTTTCATCGAACTATCGATATGCAAATATTTCGTCATCGTGCAGTTATTAATATTAACAAGTACAATCACTATAATACATTTCAAGATTTACAGATTCGTGAACGACAGAACGATGTCAATAGAGTCAGGTTACAAAATCTCTGTACGCAGGTAATTAAATTTGAATACATCAAGATGTCAAAAGAAGTTTAAATTAAGTTTTTACAAGTCAGTATGATATTATATAATAATAAAATAAAAATGTCTGGTCAAAAATTGATAAGTGCAATGTCAAAGGTAATAATAAATTATTGATAAATAAAATAAACATGTCAGGAATCAATAACAATTCGCTTGAAGCGGCCGTCACGGCAGAATTTCTCAAATTCATCAATATTATAAAAGCAATTGTCGATAAGGGTTCTGTACCCCTATCACGAATAATTTGCGTCAAAGTATTCGTATAGTAACGTAATCATTTGTATGAGAATCTGAAAGCGCCTCTATCGGACGTAAAACTAACTAAATTTGGCAGCTCAAATGTCTGACATTTATTGTGCGTAAGCATTTTCCATAGTGTTAAACTGGATTTGCGAGCACGAACGTTTTTTTGACGTATAGTATCGTGAGTTGCAACAAGATTACTTGAGATTCAGAGTGGTAACAATGAGCGAAGAGTAACTAGGTAAGTCTATAACTTTAAGCGATAAGAGCGCCTAAATTGATTTTTTTCGAAAATCATCATACCTACGGCTGCATTTGAAGACGGATTCAAGCTCCTGGAATAGGAAAGATTCGGCATCAACGTCAATAGCAAATACAACTCTCACCTCCGGTTTACTGGTTGTATATTCGTGCAGGAAAAGATGCTGGAAGATTTTGGAATTACGGTCGAAAGCCTAGACCGAGCCTTACAAGCAACAAAGTGGGTCTAAGAAAGAGGTCTATCAACGAAACCAACGCGGATGGCTAGGCAGAGTTCAGGAAAAGAGTCTTCTCATTAACCTCAGTTTGAAGACGAAAGTCGTGTGTGTGTACTAGTGAGAACTTACGGATCCCACACATAGTTTCTTACTATATGTGCTCATAATCTCACATTTAACAACAGACAGGGCTTTTGGCGAGAAATAAAGAATACGTTTGTTGTCATATTTATAATTCTAAAATTAAAACATCGCAGTAAAATATGAAATTTATTACATTTTTTTTTATCTTAGGCTCTTTATTTTTATCTTGAAAATAAATCAGGAACAGGGTTCATCTTTTCTCTGATTATGACATATGGGAGTAACGAAGACCGCTGGGACTGCTAGACTCACTTTATTTCTTCTAGATGGGTAGGCGTATTCCCATACATTGTTTTTTGGTCTTTCTTCATTCTGAAAAATTATATATGTATATTTTTTATGTTGACGTTAATGCTCTTCATTCCATTTGTTTGAAACAGCGTTCTTTGCAAAGCTGAGGGCTTGGATAAATCACAATTTCTTTAGAAATAAAATCTAGCAAGAATTTATCTCGCTATTAAAGCCAATGAATAAAAGCATTTTAATCACAAATCCTTGGATTATTTTTACGAACTTACTTTTTCAAAAACTCTAATATTGTTACGTTCTGCTGCAAACGACTTGTCCTCGTTATTTTAAATATTTTTTATCATTTTTATCTAAATCTTTTGTAAAAGTTTTGAATTTGTCACAATATGATGGCATAACGTCAATCTGTCAATTGACAGTATAGTAATCAGTTCAAAAATCTAAGGAATACAGAAAAACATATCATATAATATTAGCATATATCTTTATTAGATCAAAATTTTACATTTACTAATCCTGCCAAACATTTTGATCGTAATTTTGTTCCGTCATTGATTTTTCTTAGATTTTACTGGAATATTATGATATATTTCAATATTTTTTATTTAAAAAAACGCTTAACTTGTTTCTGGACGGGTCATTCAACGGCCATATTTACGTTAGTATGACGTCAGCTCCGTCAATGCTATCGAGCTTACTACACGACATGAGAGTGCTTCGTGATGCCGACTAACGTTGTACTGCGTAAACTCGCTACGCTTACGTGACGAATACGTCGAAAGTTCGTGATCAGGGTACTGAAAAGGATTCGTTTGAAGACATTAAATTGCAAATTCTGAATTTGGTTCGGAAGCAAATTAAATAGTCGAACGCACATATTAAAACTATTTCTTGCAAAGCAAGTTGTAGCTGCTAATGGTACAGATAGTTTCCACGGGTACCTCCTTGTGCGACCGCAATTGAAATCTTCAATTTTCTTTGTGAATAAGTTAGCGTTTTTTTTAGTGAATAATAAAATTTCAAAAATATATAGGGACGGCAGGGCAAGAATGTTTAACTTTTTAAATAGAGGCCTACAAGATTCCGTCTGTTCGACATCATAGATTGATCGTATACACCTCTTCTGGAGAATGAAGACACGATCCATGTGCGTCGAGTTTCCCCACAGAATCAGCCCATACCTCAGTATAGAACCAACATATCCATGGTATGCCATTATAGATGTCTTGCGGTGAGCCAATTTTGACAGACGATAAAGAGCGTACACAAATCTACCCATCTTCTGGCAAACCAGGTCTATATGGCTTTGCCAAGTAAGCTCTGATAATTTCGATAAACATGACGATTTACGGTGTTAGGTAGGTATATTCACAATGTATCAGAACAGCAGAGTATTTTTAGTTTACCTAATTTATGAACATAATTATTTTGACGATTTTTTTTTAATTAAAAATTGTTTGTATTAAAAGCATCATCATCATTATCAGCCAAAGGTCGTCCACTGTTGATCATAGGCATTCCCCACGGTTTCCACGGTGAACAATCACAAGTGATCTGTATCCAGTTTGATCCTGTAGGCCTAACATGCATGACACAATATTTATTTCGATCGACATGACAAAATTAGTCGATCTATGTTATTTTATCATATTCCCTAACAACCAACCAAATTGGACAAATTTATCCAAAACGATAACGAGATAAGACAATTTCTAACCATTCACTCAATTTTATGTCAAATTTGGCTGAGAATGATAAACTTGACACAATGACAGATTGACTCGATATAGGCCATAGATAATAAATTCAAACTAATAAATATCTTAGGGATAAACAAAATCCACAGGCAGTTTCTTTTCAATATTTTTACCCTTTTTGTTTTTTGAGAGCCTAGGATAAGATATGGCACGACACAGTCATATATTTTTGCTCTAAATAAGTTGTTTTTCATTTATCGTCGACGCTAATGGTGGACGATAATGTTTCACGGCAAAATGTCAAAATTCGATAAAAGTGTCGCATGTTAGCGTTCAATGATAATTTTGTCATATTTCGAAATTTGACAGTACGACATGAGTTTCATGGCAGCCATGTTAGCAACTGTGGTTAAGTCGATTTTTGACACAAACAAACGGGATAGAATGCAGGTCGTTTTTCCATCTGGTCGGTGGACGTAGGATGTCCATCGCCGCGTTAATGGTAAAAAAAACTCATTTATTCAATTTAGGACCCAAAATTCCACTTATGAACATCAATAATTAATTGATATCAATCAATTATGGTCCATATGGGGCCAGAACATATCTCATTATCTTTTGGACCCTACTAGCTGGAAAGACAAGACACAAACAATTTGGCAAGCGCTTAGAAGAAACGCCGAAACAAACTCTGTCACCACTAGCTGCTACAAAATGATACTACAAATCAAAAATAAACAGGTACGTACATCAGTTTGGTGCGATTTGGACTGTCCATACATTTTCGTCATTAAGATCTTCTCCTAGTCTTGAATTTTATAATACCCCGGTCGAAGGGTCTCCTACTAGAACTTCACTGCCCTAACTTATGTGCCCTGGCCTTTTGAGCTTACTGATTCTGAGGCATATATCCATTACCTTAGTTATTTTACGTATCTCCTTATCTCTGATTCGATCTTGTAGAGAAACACCGAGTATAGCCCTCTCCATCGCTCGTGGTGTGTAGGAGACCATGTTTCGGATCCGTATGTCATCACTGGTAACACACACTGGTCGAAGACTTTCGTCCAGTGTGTGAGACCAGATCGCCTCTCCGTAGCTTACTAGCTAACTACGGCATAGTATTTCGTAGAAACACGGGAGCTATGCGTGAGGGTGCGAGTTTCCCCATTCGTTTTGTATTTTTTTAAATGTTGTGAGGTTTTCATGTAAAAAAATGCATATAATTTAAAGAAAAGATTTTATTTTAGAATAAGCATAACATGTTATCATCCCTGAGTTCGATGTCACTGACCAAAACAACAACCTGTATATTGCCAAATAATCAGTATGATAGTAGTAAAAGAGGTAATGTTCTCTTAGGACTTGCTTGTATTAACAGAATCAATGTTTTGAAAGAAACGTCACAGCACTATTCCACTGTTCCGTCGGCCAATAGTGTCGGATCGTTTATATGCTAATGTTAATTCCGACAAATAGACACACACCTACTTAGTGATGTATCTAAGAGTGGCCTACTTGCTATTGTCACAATATATTCTAAGCTGTGTGATATAAGATGTTACTGAACATAAATAAACTGAAGATATTCATAGTGTATTGATATCTCTTTACACGAGAACTAGATAATAGAAAAACTAATATAAATACACATAGTGTTGGCGACAGTTATAATAATTTTCTTTAAGATATTTTTTTATGTACCTAGTATATATATTTTACTATTCTGATGCATAATTTGATCTTACAATGATTTTAAATTTTAATGAAGTCTTGTGAAAAGTAAAATTAAAGCGTGGAGTGATTTTGTGTGGTTTGATTTATCTTGTTTTGTAGTGTTTGTAATACGTAAAGTCAATCAATCATATAATGGCACCAAAAAGCAATACATAAATATTAAATATTGGACACTTATCACATACATTGCTCTGATCCCAAAGTAAGTAGCCAATGCACTTGTATTATGGAAATCTGACACAACGGTGGTACCACAATACCCAGACCCGAGACAATATAGAAAAGATCGTTTTCTACACTGACCCGACCGGAAATCGAACCCGGAACCTTACGAGATGGCGACGCTTGAAACTAGCGTGCTAGCCACTCGACCACAGAGGCCGTCAAAGCAATTTTCCTTTCTAACAGAAAGGAATAAATCTAGGTGATTGGTAGGTTTGCGTTCTGTCACGAACTTTACTTAAAAAAAAAATATTCCCACACATCGCCATCTAGTCCCAAAGTAAGCTACTCAAAGCTTGTGTTATGGGTGCCAGACAACGGATATAATACTTAAATACTTTTGTTTGTAAATATATATTACATGATATACATAGAAAACACCCAGACCAATACAAACAGACATGTTCATGCACACAAATGTTTGTATTGTGCGGGGATCGAACCCGCAACCCGCTGCGTAGTAGGCGATTTATCGACCACTACACAAGACGGGTCGTCATAATCTTCCCTATTTACTGTTTTATTTTTCTAAAATATTACATTAAATAAATTAATTACATTATTAATTACAAAGATTATACTCTAAAGTAAGTACGCAAAAACACTACCACAAAATAGTTGGCTTACACTTTCAACTCCATCATATTCCGTCCCGGTAGAGTACAAGTGCCAACAAATGAGATTAGGACAGGGGTTTGTTAGACTCTGTTTATCCCTTTGTGTCTTGGACCTCTCGATTGTCCACCTGTGTCCCTCAATACGGACATGAAAGAGAGACTAGCTTTCTCATTAAGCTTGATTGGCTATTAGATTAAGTGAATTGAATTGGTACGTTCATGTATTCATAGTCGTGTTAAGAGGTAATTTTACGTTGCAGAGCCATAAATGAACAGACAGCTACAAAAATCAGCGCATTTGTATTGCAAAACAGCTGGGTAATTTAATACGTACGAGTATAAATGAAGGAAAAAAAAAAATGAAAATGAAATCAAAATCAAAAAGATAATATTTTTTTTGTTTGTTTTTATAGTGTTTTGTCACCATACAAACTTAATAATATAAATTGCACTTGTAAAAAGCTACTTTGGCTCTGTGTCAGACGAGGAATCAAACCCTGTGTCTTACTCTATCCGGGTGTATGTTCGGATAGCCAAAGTTGCTTTTTACAAGTGCAATTTATATAGTCAAAAATATTCCCCAATTATGTGGTTTTTATACTACTTTAAGTATGAAAACTCTTGGTAAGAACAATTTCGATTAACTTTGATTGTCGAATCATTTTAAACCACACAAGCGAACGTTTAATCACCATTTCTTCGCTTCCACACCAAAATCATCGATCATACAGCAAACATCAACAGATCCATTATTTTGGCTAGTAATAATTTGTCAAATAACCCTTCATAGTCCGATAGGGCAAACGCGCCTTCTGTTGACAAAACTGTATTACCGAAAATTAGACAATATTACCTCAAATCGGGCAATATTTTTTTGTGAGCCCACCGCTGGTGACGTTGTACAAAAGAATGATCTAGTTTGAATGACCCCAGTACGCTGTTTTCAAAGGCGATAATGAGAACTTGTTATACAGGTTTTCGTTTAATTCATGTTTAAAGCAGAATCGGTGAGGGAGAGTTTAAGCTGGTCTTAACTTGAGTAAATAAGTTTAAAAATTTGTAGAGTCAGTAAACATAGAACGATATTGATAGAAAATGAAATACGCACTAAAAAAAATATATTATGTAAATCAAATTTGAACCACCACACCTTAGATTCTTATGTTAACATAATTTTATGTGTTTTACTAAATTGCAACTATAACAATCGATTATGTGTTCGTGGTCTATATATTTGTAATAAAAAAGTTATGATCGAAGATTGATGAATTCTTTCGATCTATTCAAAAATTATTCACATGCTAGTAGTATTATAAAAGCGATATAACAACTTTCTTTTCTAGATCCCGATCAGATATTCCTATCTAGTTATCCCGACAACAAGACTACAGCTGCCGTCCACAGCATAAAGAATTCAAATTTAGAAAACGGTAAAACAATGGAGTTTTCGTTCAGTCACTGCACTGCGGAGAGTTGGTCGGTCAGGCGTGCTCGGTAACAATAGTGACCATTGTTACAGCGTCCATTTTAAATGAACAAAATGGCGGCGTTCTAAATTCGAGCGTTAAAGCGAAACTGGGAGATTTGAAACAATGCTCTCTAATCCTTGAAGGGTTAAATGCATGCTATTGGTCAACGTGCCCCGGGCAACTTTTGTTGGTGTGCGTCGGCGAAGTTTGTCCCCCCGGCTTGTGGGGGGTTAAACCCCCGACTTAATTTCGGCAAGTACTATCTACGTGACAATAACGAGTGGTGATATTAAAATCCTCATGTGGGTTAGGAATTTCGCGTTTTAATTTTTATGAGATGACTGTTGAGAGATAGTTCTGAATTTAGGTAAATGTAATGTCTTTCCATTATTCTGGTTATGTAAGAAATGTATAGATGAATAGTAGTTTTTATATTTAAAGCCGTAAAATTTCGTAGCAAATAATGAATCAAGTTTCTTTTTAAAACCCTTGGCTATAAAAATAAAACTAGCTTCAATAAAAATAGTCTGAAAGTTGGATCTTTGATTCATTCAGTACCTCGCTGGAATATTTACATCGTCTCAATCAGTTCATTTTCGTAAATATTTGACTAATCCAAAAACTATGTTTCACCACTAGTTTAGTACATACACTACGGTGAAAATACAGTTTTTACTAGTTTCAATGTCAGGGACTCACACTTTCCGAATCAACATATTATATTTATTTACCTAATAAGTATGTAATACTAAACAAACAACTGTAAACATTATTGGGTTATGAATAAAGTTACTATTACTATTAAATAAAATAAATAAATAAATAAACATTGGACACCAATCACATACATTGCTCTGATCCCAAAGTAAGTAGCCCCAGACCCGAGACAATATAGAAAAGATTGTTTTCTACATTGACCCGACCAGGAATCGAACCCGGAACCTCACGAGATGGCGACACTTGAAACCAGCGTGCTAGCCACTCGACCACGGAGGTCGTCAAACATTTCTATGAGTACAGTGTGTGCCAAAGCTCCTTTTACCTGTAAGTACGCTTCAGTGACTGACAGCTTTAACTTCTGATTTCTATTTAACATCAACCTGGTTACTTGCTTTGCCTTGCTTTACTTGCCTTGTCTTTTACCGCCTACTGGACTGGGCGATTGCCATCCAACTTAATCCGTTCGATTTCCAGGCAGTTCAATTCCCACTCAGTTCCCACGAATATTTTCAATATAGTAATGTTATAATAATACCTACCACAATAGTATGAATATTAATATTTATGTTATTTTATATATCTATGGTAGTATTATCAAAATCGGCCAGGTGCGAGTCGGACTTACGTTCGAAAGGTTCCGTATATACTATGTATACAAGTATAAGCACTTTTACTGCCCTAAAAAAATGAAAAACATACTATAGATTGCCCCACATAATAAGGAGAGGGACATTTAATTCAAACAAAAAATTGCCTTTCAAAACTGAATGTTACGGAAACAGGCCATTTTATCGAAAAATGATGTAAGCAAAATATAAATCATTTTGAAAGACCTAAAAAAGAAAAAAAATCATCCCCACGTTACCTGTATGAAAGGTGCGCCATTTTTTTTTATTACTTTGGCGGGGAGATTAAAAAACATATCTATGCGAAATTATAGTTTTCTAGCACCTCAGGTTTCTGCCCAGGACTGCGAATGGACAGACGAACATGAAGAAACTATAAGGGTTTCTTGTTGGACTACGAAATGCGAAATCGCATAACAAATTGCTTATTTGACAGTAAAGCAAAGCTGCTTAACTGTCAAAGCTGCATCGCAACACGCACAGGTCCGGATTTAGGAATGAAATTTTAAGGATAAAAACTTAAAAAAAAAACGACTTCAAAACCAATATGCACTAAAAGTCTTAAATAAACTCTTCACCGTTGAAAGGAAAGGAATCCGTTTTAACAAACAATTTCTTTTTGGAGTCGGTGCTGTGATAGTTGATGCTTGATGGTCAAAGTGAGGGTGTAAACCCTCTAAGTAGGCGAATTTTTTTTTCGATTCGGTCAACAAACGACTGAGATATGAAGTAACATAGATACAAAAAAATAAATAAAATAAAAATACAGTCGAATTGATAACCTCCTCCTTTTTTGAAGTCGGTTAAAAATAAGTAAAATTAGTTCTTCTATATTCCGTACTAGGTACTTAAGGTCGAAGTACACTTCGTACTACATTAGGAAACTTCCAAAGAAGCAAGACATCTCGACAAACCATCGAACCCTTCAACCGCGACAGGATCGCAATCAAAACTTGCGGGGCCCATTGTACCCGCGCCCCACTTTTCTGAGGGCCATTATTTGAATGTCTTCCGTGAGGAGGGTCTAACACGCGTGTGTCGGCCTGATAATGTAATTAAAACAACACCTTTATTCAGGAGACGCGTTTTGTAACGAGTTCTAGTTTGATGTGTCCTGAAAATTTGGGAGGAATTTTAAGTTTTTTTTTGAGTATAAACTAATTTTGGTATTTAAATAGACGTAAAAATGTAGTCAATACATATAAAATTATGTAGTCAATAAATAATCAGAGTGCTACCCGAAGTAAATTTTTATTTCGGGATTTTTTCATGTTACTTTAATCTCACGGTACAACCGTTTGTTGATACATATATTTTATAAACCATTTTTACATTTAATGTGAAAATACTAAGATCAATTCTTTTTTTCTTTTAAATAACTTGTAAATGGCAAAACAGAGTATATGTTTTACTTGACCAATCCACCATTATTTATATTTTTTATACATATTTCAGACTAATTAACTAATTTGAAGTAATTCAGCAACGTATTTCCCAAACGATTACACCGAATGACCAAAACATAGCAGGTGAAATTACTTCCACCTCAACGGTCCATTTTCCTGCAAAAACATTCTAATCTCCAAAACAAAGGTCCGCATTAAAGTCTCCGAATTTGAAAGTGTAGCCGAAATTTGGGGGTAACATTATACCCCTACATTAGGGCTAAGTGATAGCGTCACATTTGTTGGATTAATTCATCATCTGAATTGCCATGGCCAGACTGATGGGCCGGAACGCCCCCTCACCCAAAAGGGGGTTAGGGGGAGGGCGCCCCTGCCTACGTGTGCTGTAATTACTGGGGGTTTTTGTTTTTGGGTATTAGATGTGTGGATTGGTTTTTTAGTTACGTTTTCATTTACTCAGGAAAAAAGGTGTGTTTGTGATAGCTATAAGTTATAAAATCACAGAAAAATCTAATCTTAATCATCTTGTCCAAAAACAGCAAACTTTATTTTATTTATTAAGTTCTTAATTTCAAATATTGCAATAGTTATTAACTTTATCCCATTGTTAAAAAATACTACTCGTAAACTAGTTGATGTAAAATCATACTATTGTTTCATGCGCGTTAGTTTAAAATTAAATATTAAAAACCTGTAAAAAAAAACAATCCGTTTTTTTTTTTTTTAAAGGTTTTAAAACTAAGACTATGCCTACGTACGCCTAAACATTTAAAAAAAACATTAGCCGCTAATCGCGTCGCTCGTCGCAGCTCACCCACCCCCTCCCTCCTCCCACAGGACAGTGTAAGGATAAATGGGAGGGCTGGCTCTCTGGTTAAGTGTAGATTTTCCGAATGCGGTGTTGATGACGCGGTGACGCTGCTGAGTTATCGATAGTTTGGCATAAGCGATAACGTTTTTGTAATCTTTGAAATTTGACATTACGGTTACCAACCTACTTGTCACACGTTACTAAAAGCTGCAATTTATTTTTATAAGATATCGATAGACAGCATTCGATCGATCAATGTAGAATCTTAATAAAATATTTACCTATCATCTTTAAAAAACGGTTAGGTTGAATTCGATCAAACATAGTCTTACACGCACGTAACTATACGAAAAATAATTTTATTCCAAGATTTTATCCTCAAAAAATTTTATGACGTCTTTTGACGTACAATGTAATAGGAATTAATAAGCCCGCATAACAGAACGACGGATTGAACTATATAATTATCCGGAAAATTAATGCTCCACCAAAGCAGTATGGTGTGACAATAAAAATCCTGTCAACTAAAAATGTCGTATTATACCGCGGGAAAGCATCGAGCTAGCGATTTATTCTTAGGTTAAAATTTATTCTCGTTTGATCGAATAAACCCCTAATCGTTTAATTTGGTTACCTATACAATATGAGTTTAAAAGGTCCGTTTTAAAACTTATTACTGTCCCGGTTGCTAATATAAGTGCTATGAAATATTAAGATCCAGAATACAAAGCAAAACGTTAGTAGATTCTGCTACTTTACCTGAGATGTTACAAAACTGATATTAATTAGAGATTTATTAAATACTAGCGACCCACCCCGGCTTCGCACGGGTGCAATGTATAAAACTTATGAACCTTCCTCTCGGATCACTCTATCTATTTAAAAAAACTGGCTAAGTGCGAGTCGGGCTCACACACTAAGGGTTCCGTGACAAGTTTAACTGAATTAGAGATTCAATTACTTTCACTGAGCAAAAATACCACAATATTTTGTTGACAGCAAACATAACATTGTTTTTCAAATTATTTGTATAAAGATCAAAGTTACGTTTGCGGTTATTGAAAATGTGCTCCATATCAAAAACTGATAGTTTGATCTCGTTCAAACTAATGTTCGTTGAAAGTCTTTGTTAAGATCTTCATCAAGTTTTTTTTTAATTTATTTACGGTGGTTTATTTTAAAAGTTAGATGACGGGGTGTTAATTTTACCACTTTGGAATCGTCTATCTCTCGAACGTTAGACTTTTAGAGAATATGGTTTTTGAAACCTCGGTGTCATTTTCTAAGATCTATCCATTGGCACGCATAAGATTGGCATATTTTTTTTAGGTTTTGATAAATTACTAATAGTTTCAGAGCAAAGTGGCTGTGACATACGGACGGACAGACAGACAGACGGACAGACTTGACAGAGTTTATTGCCATTCGGCTACAGAACCCTGAAAACCGCATCCATTTTTTTTAATTGAAAAATTGTAAAGATTTAAGCATACAAGTATATACAGACAGCGGGAAGCGACTTTGTTTTATACTATGTAGCGAAATCATATATTTTGTAACAGAAAAAATTTGAGAATATAGAGGTTACCGCCACCTAACTACCATAAAAACCAAAATCACTAGCACTTCGCTCTTTTAATTGTAGTGACAGCCGTTGTGTGTCGTGTGTGCAGGCGATTGTATGTTGAAAGCGATTAGGCTACAGAGATCTCGACTGTACATCAAAAAGCCTAAGTAAAAATAAAATATAAATAAATAAATACCTTTTAAAATAAAACATAAGTCCATACGAATGACTGTTAAGAATTTAATCACAAATAAAAATATCGACAAAATCTGCTCTCCTGTATCCCACCCCTAGTGTCGACAATTTCCCGAGACCGTTGGACATCGGGTTGTAAATAGTCGTGTAAAATTGTCCACATTCCCTCCCTGGAAGCCTTTTGTTATAAATTCTTTGTTATTTACCTTGCGTCGGTACAAATGACTCATGTTAAGGTTGTGCGGAATTAGAATTCTATGGCGCGGAGATTTCTCGGTTAGGTAATTGTTTGGTGTTGCTAAGATTAAAATGTTTTTATTCATAAAAAAACTTTTTTTTATTATAAAATTTACATTTTAAGCCATTATATAAAAAATATATTTCAGTTAATAAAAAGACTTAAAAATGATTACATATTCTTAAGATGGATAATTTTAATTGAAAACTTTATTTAAGTTTATATTCTATCAAATAAACTTTCTGATTCTGACTGTCAATTGAATGACTTTTTTTTCAGAACTGAAAACCTTTTTTACACAGATTTTCCTACTGATCTCATTAATCATTGTTTGAGTAATTTAATTAAATAAATAAATATTTGACAACATCACATACATTGCTCCGATCCCAAGCTAAGTAGCTAAAGCACTTGTGATATGGAAATCGAAAACAACGGTGGTACCACAACACCCAGACCCGAGACAACATAGAAAATATCGTTTTCTACACTGATCCGACCGGGAATCGAACCCGTAACCTCACGAGATGGCGACGCTTGAAACCAGCGTACTAGCCACTCGACCATGGAGGTCGTCGAGTAATTTAATTAGTTAGTTAATCCATAAAAATCACACAGCAAAGTATATTAAGCAATTGCACAAAAAACGTTTATTTTACCATTAACAAGAGCCCGGAAGATCAAAAATAAACATTACGCAAATCAGAAAAGTATGCAATAGCTGCAAGGGTTGCGGAAGCATTCGTTTCCTTACGTGTGCCGCTCACGGAGCCGCGGGTTAATTGCTAAGCACAAACGGCTCAGCCGCCACCTGAGGGTAAGGTCAGCGTATACTGAACGCGTAAGTATATACTATAAGTATAAAATAAGAAAAAATATAATATAACTTACTTACTTTTATGTTATATTCATAGTGTTCTGCTCAATAAATACTTAATAACATAAATTGCTCTTGTAAAATGCAACTATGTCGAAACCAGGCTTGCCAATGTGTCGGTGGCCGAGTGGTATAGGCATGCATCCGGATAGCGTACAGGGTTCGATTCCTTGTCTGACACAGTTGCTTTTCACAAGTGCAATTTATGTAACAAATTATAACGTCAAATCAACATAAGCGCATAAAAGATGTATGCAATTGCTAACCTAGATTCTATGAAAAATGAAAAAATGATTATTGCTTTTACAATGAAGGGTACATAATGATAACAAGTTAATTGAATTACGTAAATGGCAAATGGAAGTGACTCAGCGTATGCTGAGTAAACGCTACGGGTCTAGCCAGCGCTGATTTTCAGTCACTCACATTTCTCTCTTGTTGGTAAACGAGAAGATCAGTAATGGGGGCTTAGTAACTAACGCAAGCTAATTATACACGTAAGTAATAGTTAAAGACTACATATACAAAACAGGAATCAATACTAATACTAAAATTGCTTTGGTTCCTCATTATCAAGGTTATAATATTAAACAAAAAAGTGATGCAAGGGTTTTCAGTAAACGAAAAATGAAAGGTGAAATTCTAAAAGGTAACAAAATTGACACCAGGTGATTTCATGACAAAAAATTGTGCCACTTGGGAAGTAGTTATTATCCGATACATGTCTTGGTCTTATTATCCGATTCGGTCAGACGTCTCTTTTTTTCTTTATAATCGAGAAACAGGCTTAAATAAAAAAAAAACATTTACCGGTAACGATAATCTCTTTTCTAAAGTCGATTAATGTCATTTGGTTTATTTTTTTCGAATCTGTCGACAAATGACTGAGATATGAGGTAACATAGATACAAAAAAAACATACAGTTGAATTGATAACCTCCAATTTTTTTGAAGTCGGTTAAATAGTTTGATTTCACAATTTTGAATATACCGATAGTGAATATAATAGTCCACCAACAAGATGGACAGACGACCTTCAAAAGATCGCAGGATCAAACTGGATGCAGACCGCTAGTGATCGGTCGCTGTGGAAAGCCGCGGGGGAGGCCTATGTTCAGCAGTGGACGTCCTTTGGCTGATTATGATGATGATGATGATGAATATAATAGCCAAAAATTAAGACTTTTATATGTAGAAAGGTAACGTGGAATTGTATGAACCCATTTACTATAAAAAAAATATATATAGATATCTAATTATGTCGACTTACTGTGCGCCGCGTCTTATAACAAAATGTCTCCCTTTCACCTTCTACTTTCGCTTGGGTAATCTTATTTTGGGCTTCCCAGCTCTCTACAATCCCATTCTCCATTGCAATACGGTTCAAATTCGCACAAACCACCGCAGGAGTTAAAATGTATTACCTTTTATTGTGATCCTCAACACGGATTAAGAGAGAGCGCGGTTTTGAATTTTGATTCGGATTGTAGCTGCTACTCAGACCAGGTAATCTTGAGCTGCCTCTGATTAGGCCTCATCCTCACTCTTTGTACTCATTTCAAAGACCAAGAAGGGCAGGGCGGCTCAAATTATACTGGTTGGTCTGTAACTATGCACACCTATTTCGTCTATTGCTTTGATTACATTCTACAGAATGATCTTTAATGAAGATTTTGAATGTTGGAGGCGTGGCTTCGGCCGTTTGGCGACTTAAGTAGTTGCACTGTTATTGTCTAGTTGTTTTTGAAGTTTAAGTCCTAATTAACTTGTTGTTTTCTTTACTCAAACTTTCGAGATTTGCGAAATGTAACCTCCTGTTTGTTCAACGATTGTTGTCAACTAAAAGCTTCTTCTCATACATTTTGATTCATTTTTTTACTTACTAGCCAGTCAAAGCTAAGGGGTTCCCTACGCCTTATCGAATACCATATGATCGAAAATCAAAATATCGAACAATATTCATCGAACGGTCAAATAATCTAACGTTCAAAATATCGAAATGGTATGCATAGTTTTTTACATCATGAACAAAAACATTCAGCTTGTTAAATTGGCAAAACTATCGATGCTTTGAGCGTTCGACATTTTGAACGTTCGGTTATTTGTAAATTAGATATTTTGACCGCTCGATAAATAGTGTTCTATATTATGATTTTATATTATCATTTGGTATTTGATATGCAAGTACCATAGTATCATCATGATTATCAGCCAAAGGACGTCCATTGCTGAACTTAGTCTATAACCTTCCCTATGGTTTCCTACAGCGACAAATCACAAGCGATCTGCAACCAGTGTGATCCTGCGACCTTTACATGGTCGTCTGTCCACCGTATCGGTGGACGTCTTACACGTAGCCTTTGGTCGAAGGGTCTCCAAATTAAAACTTTTCTGCCCCAGCGGCCATCAGTTCTTCGCGCTATGTGCTCTGCTCACTGCCACTTGAGCTTACTGATTGCACAGTACGCAGTGTGTTAAAATTTATTTATTTGTAGTAATTATTAATAATACAAAATTGAGCAATTTATCGTGGTAGTTTTTATCATGAAGTGTAATCAGATAAGTAAACAGTTTCACGTTTAAAAGAAATCTGTATTTCTTTTCATAATAAAAATAATCGAATCCCAAAGCCATACAACGCATTTAATTTCATATTTAAACAGCTTTCCAGTTTCACCCAACAAACCGGGCGACGCGTGTTCCTAAAAGTAACATGCATCTATTCATTTGCCAGCCACCCTGTATGTAAACGACATTTTCACCCCTCGCCGGTCCGTCTGACCATTATTAGGGCGTTTTAACCCTTCATACCCCCACGGGTCGAAGTGACCTCACCGACCCGTTTCCCTATTTTATCTCAAAATTACAACCCTACGCGTGCTCACTAAAATGTTATTTTCACATAATAAAGTTTTATTATTTATTGTGGGACACATGTCGACAGTCGTTATTATTTTTATTGATTGTGTTGATAGTCCGATAAGTTATTAGTTTCGATACGATTTTGGTGTGATGTTTTTTTTAACCTTTGTTATTTATTTACTAGTATGCACCTTATTTTTGTTTTTTATTATTTAAATAAATATTTTTCAATCGCCAGACAACACACCAATCTTTGTGGTAAGATTTTTTCTCGCTTGTGTAATAAATAGCAGACAGCGATTATGACGGGGACGTCTCCAATAAATACAAACATATCCATGACTTAGGCAAAAATGTTCGTGCTCATCACACAAACATTTGCCCCTTGCGAGATTCGAACCCACGACGGCCGGCATAGTAGTCAGGAGCGCTATACACTACACTACACCAAACGTGAATATTTCGATGTATTTATAATCTTAATTACTCAGTAAGTATTAATCTACGTTGTCATAATATGAGTACCTATTTGTTAAACTAAAACTATTAATTTCTTTGAACATGTTTATAATTATAAACATGTTTATTAATATAAACATGTTCAAGGAAATTAATAGTTTTTAACCGACTTCAAAAAAGGAGGAGGTTATCAATTCGACTGTATGTTTTTTTTTTATTATATTTTTTTTTATGTATGTTACCTCATATTTCAGTCGTTTGTCGACCAAATCGAAAATTTTTTTCGCCTTCTTAGAGGGTGTGTTTTTTTACTAGAATCTTAATGTTGACGTGTTGTTACGTCTGATAGTCAACATTTTGTGGGGCTGAGCTGATGGTGGAACTCCTTAACGCTTAAGAGTTCAGTAATTATAATGACGGAACTTATGATAGGTAATTTGTAGATTTTACATTAGGTGAAACTCCCCGCCCCCCCCCCCCTCCCCTCTTATGTAATCACTAAAAATGAAGAAATAAAATAAACTTTTAAAAAAAGTAAAAACCGACTTCAAAACCAAAATGCACTAAAAAGTCTTAAATAAACTCTTCACCATTAAAAGGAAAGGAATCCGTTTTAGGCAAACAATTTATTTTTGGAGTCGGTGCCATCACTTTGACCATCAAGCATCAACTATCACAGCACCGACTCCAAAAAGAAATTGTTTGCCTAAAACGGATTCCTTTCCTTTTAATGGTGAAGAGTTTATTTAAGACTTTTTAGTGCATTTTGGTTTTGAAGTCGGTTTTTACTTTTTTTAAAAGTTTATTTTAGTTTAACAAATAGGTACTCAGATTATGACAACGTAGTTTACCTTGAAAACAAAGTACAATATTTCGTTTACTACCTTTGGTCCAGTAAACAGGTGCAAAAGAAAAACAATACTACCGGATTTAATGCAAGCCTAAATATTTAACTTAACCGGATCATATTTAATCGATTTAAACTGATACATTTAATTTTTTGCTTTATTTCTCCGTTATTTGTGGTGCTAATATTAATATTAAAAAAATACAGGCGTGTTTATAACTAGTAATTTCGTAATTGGAATAAAATAAATTCTATTACATCGATCGTACGCTTATCTCCCTTCTAATGCGTTAAACGACTTTGCGAAATTTATGAATGCAAACTAAAACCAGTTATTCTTGAAAGTTACCCCTTTGTTTGCGAAATGCAGTTTGCAAAAAGTGCATTGTCAAAACTAGCAGATGGTCAAATTATAATGGCGGACTTTATAATATTAAAATATAATAAAACATCCAACGGTCATCGTTCATATAGAATGTCGTTTTTAAGTGCTATCTTTGAAAACATCGCATAATTCGCTAGTGTAATATTATTTATTGGTTAAAGTAACTTCGATGTTTTTTCATTGTTTTAAAAATAAATTCACAATGAATCAGGAATAATAATAAAGATTGAGATGGCTTCAACGGTACAATAAAAATATCATCGTAAAACAACATAAATTACACTTATAAAAAGCGACTGTATCAGACAAGGAATGGAACTCTGTGTCTTACGCAATCAGAGCGCACGAAAGAACAATCTCGCAACATTGATGACGTCACGCAGCCTACGCGTTAAAGAAGCCACTTGCAAAATTCTACAGGTTCGCCAATGTGTCGGTGGCCGAGTGGTATAGGCATGCGCCCGGATAGCATAAGACACCGATTTCGATTCCTTGTCTGACGGAGTGGCTTTTTACTAGTGAAGTTAATGTTTTTAAGTTTGTATAGTGACAAAACACTGTTATCAGTTACAAAAATAAAATCAACAAACAACATAATACAACAAAACACCTACTGTCCGCTTTGGACGGGATGTATTTTAATTGAACTGTAATTAAGCAGCCAAACATTTATAATAACGGAATCATGTAGAGCTAATGGTTGATTTAAAGAAATGGTTTATTTCGAAGTCAATATTGCTTTTAAATTTCTACTTTTATTCGATTTTTCTTCTCTATACCCTAGCCCATAATTAAATAAACACAAACTGTACAATTAAGCGCTTGATATAACTCACCCGATCTTGATAAAAATCCTTTTTATATCAAAGTCCGAATATCGGTCTAAAAGACCCCTACGTCCGACACATGGGCGGGGTTTGCCCACTGCCCATTGTCCATTGGTCAGAAGTGGACGGTCAACTTGTGCGTGTGGAATTTAAGGGTTGGTTATTCGCACTTTCTTATTGGATTTTTTGGGTTGAGCAGTGAGAGGGTTTATCTTGTTTGAAAAATATGATGCCAGTATGTTTAACTGTATATGTCGTATTTTTTCTGCATGTTAAGTCTAACTGAAAGATAACAAATTCATTAATTTTTGAATGCAGTAAGTATTCATCCCTTCCCATAAGTGTAAGTTTATAGTTGATGAATTAAAGGGTTTGTTTCAACACTTAACAATTTTACACTAAATGATTACAAAATAAAAATTCTAAATTCTAAATAAATAAAATAAAATAATAAATGAAAAATTATAAATAATAAAGCTGGCTGGTTCTTAGCTCAAAGAATTAGAATAGTTATATAACGCGGCAACGCACCAGCATCGTAGCCTGCCGCGAGGAAATTGTTTAATTTTTGAATACGTAGGTTTTAAGTTTATTTTTATGTTGCATGTCTTAGTTTTAGTTTTTTCTTGTTTGTTATTAATAAATAACGACCGATTTTACGACCTCCGCGGTGTAGTGGCTAAGCATGCTGGTTTCAAAGCGTCGCCGCTCCGAAATCCCGGGTTCGATTCCCGGTCGGGTCAATATAGAAATCAAAAATTTCTATATTGTCTCGGGTCTGGGTGTTGTGGTACCTCCGATGTGTCTGATTTCCATAACCTAAGTGCATTAGCTACTTACTTTGGGATCAGAGCAATGTATGTGAATAGTGTCCAATATATTGCAATATTAATACCGCTAAACATAAAAAATACAATAGTGTTTTTGAGATATAGCACATTTTTTAAAAACTCAAATATAGCTTTGTGATTCATACTCATACAAACACTATAAAAACAAAGATATTTCTTGCTATCAACAAAATATGGTGGTAATTTGACTAAGTACAAGTAAGTGTATAACTGTAGTTATTCAATACTCGAACCCGACTCGCACTTGGCCGGTTTTTTGAACACATTTTCACTGTCATTTTATATTTTTCTTTATACTATCCTTTTTTATTTTATCAATTATTGTCTGTGTGCAGATAAGATCTATATTTTTAACAAGGATTTTAATTATTTGATATCGTCTCCGTTTTTTGTACTTTGTTTTCATATGACACGTTGCATCGTACGTTACACCCCAGATAATATAAGTTACACCTTCTAATCGTGTGTAATGTTGAATGTATTATTATTGTAAGTTAACTATTATGCTTAAAGAAAGCTTGAGTTTTCATTTCTCGCTGAACTACATATTATTTCATGGTAACATCTACAAACACACAAGTATTTTATTTCTTTCTTTACAGAAGAAATGATATATGTTACTGGTAAAAGTACAATTTTCACTCACAAATTATCATCTCGAATTAAATGGATCGCTTTCGCTCCTTGTATAACAAAATTAACAATCTACTATTATAATCACACAAGAGCAAAGAAAGAAACTTAGGTAAATTTCACATGTGATTTTTTTAAATCTAGGTAACTAGACAAAGAATTCTTAATTTTGCAGTAATGCGAGGACTAGACCCATTCAAAACTACCATTACAACATTCACAACTTCAAAATAACACTGCGCTTTTATTTTGCAAGTAGGTTGTTTCAAAACCCGATCTGTTTACGAGTTGCACGGTCAGAGCATCCTAAAACATTCATAAGGCGGGTCTGCACTGCGCAATATCTAATAATATTAAAGACTAAACTTTGTCTAGAATTATATCATCTCGGCGCACTGTCCAGCGGGAGACAACTTTGGAGTTTGGACGTTACTTTGCAATTTAATACAACCACCGTTGTTTATTATGGGTCAGCGTTGGTATATATATTTATATATATCTCGTGCCAATTTTAACTGAATTTGGGAATCCACTTACTTCCACTTAGCTGAAATACCATGATATTTTGATAACAGAAAATATAAGTTTGTTTTTCTTAGTGTTTGTATGAAGAACAAAGTTATGTTTGCGGTTATAAATGTGCTCTATCTCAAAAACTCCTACTTCGATCCCGTCCAAAGTAAATTTGATTGAAAGTATTTGTTAAAAATTATATTACGTATTTTTTTCAAAATGTAAACTTGCTTAGTTTGAAGTAAGAGGGGGGGGGATGCCCATTTTACCACTTTGAAAGCGTATATCTATCAAACGTTAGACTTTAAAAGAAAATGGTTTTAGGAACCTCTGTCATTTTAAAAGACCTATACATTAGTCACCCACACGCATAGGTTTGACAAAAAAAAAAACGGTTTTAGCTTCGTGTATTTCGGTATGTTCGGGAGCCCCCCTTAAATATCATTTTTTTATTTTTTTGTATAATTATCTTAAAGCGGTTAACAAATGAAAAAATATGTATTCACATATTTTTCTTTTACAGAATAAAGTGACTGTGACATAAGGACGGACAGACAGACAGACAGACTTTATGAAACTATAAGGGTTCCGTTTTTTGCCTTTCGGCTACGGAACCCTAAAAAGACTTTGTCATGTCGAGTAATGATCGAACCATGTGATTTGGGTATTATGTAAAATATATATGTTTTTCAATACTGTAAGGTGAATTGTGTACCATCATTTGCTTAAAAAACTAGAGCTGTGGTGTCGAGATGGCTAATAAGATAATCTAGATTTTTCTCCCTTTGACTTATTGGAGATTCCAATTGGATTAAGTATCATGATTAAATTAAACTGTCGTCTCGATTTCACAAATGTTATTTCAATATCTTAGAATCCAAAATTAAGCAATATGATTGTCTTTTGAAGAGTATATTTCGCTACATCTATTCGCGATACCTCTTTGACTATCTATAAAAATATATATCATTCAAATGCAGGACAATACATCTAGCTCTACACAGATGATACTCTATATTTACATGTTTAAGCTACACAATTTTTCAAAGGTGATACAAAATTATAAATATTTTAACTGTGCACATACGTAATTGTTCATATCACAAAACCGAATAGTTTGGCAAATGAGTGAAAATTAACAAGATTAGTTTCACAAAGAAATACTCTCTAAAAAAATATCTTGGGTCCGTTCGTAAGGACGTAATAGGCACACATAATGGGCTGAAAGTTAACAAAATTATAATAAGCTAAGATTTTATTTCAAAACACAAAAAAACTTCACCTCACTGAGCGGAAACTTACGCAGCGACATCTATAAATTACCCTTCTAAGTATTTATTATAATGACCATGGCGCCATCTAGTGGAAATTTATCGAACTCCAATCTGAAATCGATGCCGCAAGAAAGCTATATTGGAGACAGTTTTCCAATAAGACTTGTGATTTTCTATTTCATTATTGAAGACCCAAAAGAAGTGGTTACTTTCTAAAAAGTTCAATAAGTTACAATATACCGTAATAATAAAAAGATCAGTTGAACGTTGTCTGCTACATGCATTGACATTGTCTTTATTATTACTTACACTTTTTTAGGGTTCCATAGTCCAACAAGGAACCCTTATAGTTTCGCCATGTCCGTCTGTCCGTTCGCAGTTAGCGCAGAGACTTAAAGTGCTAGAAACCTGTTATTTCGTAAAGATATATGTACTAATATCCCCGCCAAATAAATAAAATATTTTTTTGGGGTACCTCGTACTAGTAACGTGAGGATGTTTTTTTTTCACTAGCCAAACCCATGGTGTGGGGTATCGTTGAATTGTTTTTTTTAAATGATTGTAAGTTTAACTCGTATGACATCATTTTTCAATAAAATTGCTTGTTTTCGTAACATTCAGTTTTAAAAGGCCATTTTTGTGAGATTCCAATGTCCCCACCTTCACAAAATTCACAGCCTTAGCATATACAATGAATTTAGAATAAAAAACTATCACTGCTTTGATTATTAAACAAATGACAGAGTTGTGATCCATAAACTTAAAGCAAAATCTTTCTAATGTAAATTTTCGAATAACTTTGTTTTCCCCAAAAACGTGTAAAGATATGAAACTGAAACTGTGGTGGAATATTGGTATTGATTGTCTATTTTAGCTGTAAAAAAATCTAAGCTGTGAGTCATCGTCATCAACAGAAAAAACCGGTTTTGTCTCTAAATTTCGAATGTTTTGATATTTCAAGGGAATCGACTCCTTATTATTAGGTATTCTTTATTATGTTTTACAGGTGATTTTTTGGTGATAAAAAAGCGTATATACATAGTAGGTACAGAATCCTTCGTGCGCGAGTCCGACTCGCAATTGGCTGTTTTTTTTAATTATTTATCTACTTACATTAATTGCAAACAAGGACTTTAAATTATTCGTAAACTACTTTAAAGCAATTTAAAACGATACGGACACTTTAAAATGGTACGAAAACAAATATACACCTATTTAAAAGTATTTGAATCTACTGCGCGCTCTGACAATATTTTTATAATCCTATTTCCTGCAAACTTCTAAATATGTTGACATAAATAATACCCTACTTTTAAATCCGAAACAAAAACAACCGCTTATTTTTAAATTATTTCATTAAAATGTTCTGACTTTCATTTCGTAATACTATATATCGCAAACTTAAATATTATCACAGATTGAAATTCGTATTCATAGATGGCTGGAAAAGCTGAACTAAATGAAAAACATAACAACCTAAATGTACCCTTTTCTAAACGCAAATAAACATTCATTTCATTTCGCCAAAAGCTCTATTAACTTGGACCACACTCAACGCGTTAAGCATTCAATATAGTTCCGCTACCCGACAATAGATGGCGCTGGCTGTCAACGGTCGCTGAGCTACAAGTTGGCGGGAATCGTGCGGGAATAGTGAAAGAAGTCTACGCGTAAAGTAAGAGAGATTTTGACTATTGGTATTTCAACAAGATTATAAATCTGAAGTAGTATAACTTTTATTTAAGGAATGTAAAAGATATTTTGAATGTAATAATTTATAGTTCCACTGATTTCATGATTTTTTATAAAATTTCATCATATTTTTCTTAGTAAAAAATATGGCCTCCTCAATATTATTTTATTTATTTGTTGGTATTAAAACTAACATTACATTATTATAAGCCGCAGGATCATTCCTAAGAATGTTTTTTATCATCAAATAAGTCATATTTTTTTAACTACATTCATAAGGCACGTTATGTGACTAGCGCCATCTAGTTACCTCTATTGCATTGTATAGTTTCAAAACCTGAGAGAAGTTTTTGGGCAAACTTACAAAACATCAATATTCCGCGTCAAAAATTAGATTTTCATTTAAAAAAAAGTCTTAATTGATCCCTACCTGCCCCCTCAAATAGTAAATACTGAGTATCTAAATCGATTACGTACTTTATTCCAACAACAACTGTATTGTGCGGTGCGTTTACACAAATTATAATAAAAGACAAAAATATATAAATGTTTCACAGTGAAATGTTTGGTGCAATTGTTCACCAGTTTAAGCTATCGTTTCCTTAAGCAACATGATGATGCAGTAAATATTTTGCCTATAAATGCCCAGGAAAATAAACAATTCTTATCAATTTTGGCAAATTGTGATGTAAAACATATTTTATTTTGACTTGTCGTTTTTTTTGTTTCGGGATTGGAAATTGAACAAAGCCTAAACAAATAAGAGAGAAAAACAGTTTTTATAAGACTCTAGGAAGTCAACTTCAGGCTTGCTATCTCAGAAAAAAACCTTTGAGTCTTTATTTAAATAAAATCATTAAGCAAGGCAAGGATTAACCATTCAAATATGGAACGAACGTACGAAGTTTGGGCAGATAACGTTACTGGTTACTTATTAGGACAGGGATGCACAGACTTATTAAGACTAGGGGCCACTCGGGCAAATTATGAACTGATGGCGGGCCGCCAGAAGTATAGGTAATTAAAGACAATAAAGAATTGATAATTATGTATTAAAATTGAAAAAGAATTTATTAATTTGAAGCGTGGCACTGCATAGTGCTTACAATCTTTTTTATATTTGGCTCAAATTTACTTGTAGCAACACGTAAAACTGCTTCCAAACTTTCATTTGCAAGGCGGTTTCGATTTTTTGTTTTATTATTATTTAGTATTGAAAAGGTTTGTTCACATATATAGGTAGATCCAAATAAGCTGGCACATTTCAGAGCGTTTATGCGCAACTCTTTGTACGTATTTTTATCAATGCAGCGGTAAAAGTTCAGCAAGTCTCCTTCGTTGAATTTGTTGCGTAAATCTTGGTCGTTTTGAATGTCGATAATTTCTAACTGCATTGACTCTGGCGCATTTTCAACTGAAATCGTGAAAGGATTGCTGAATATGTCCAACAGAGGTTTCACTTTTTTAAACTCCGAAAATCTTTCTTGAAAAGATTGAATCAAAATATCTAGCTTTTCTACATAACTGAAATTAATCGCAGTTTTGTTGAATTTTTCAGCCATTTTCTTATAATTCGGAAAATGATTGTAATTTCCAGAATTCAATTGCGATCTGAAAAGTGTCAGCTTGCATTGAAAGGATGATACGTGAGCGTAGAGCTGGGATATCAGTTGATTTTTGCCTTGAAGCCGTGTGTTCAAGACATTCAAATGATTTGTAATGTCAACTAAAAAAGCCAAATCACACAACCAATCAGGATTTTTAAGTTCCGGGACATCCTTTTGCTTTTCCGCCAGAAATATTCCAATTTCTTCTATTAAATTTAGAAATCGTTCCAGGGTCAATCCACGACTTAGCCACCTTACTTCTGTATAATACAGTAAATCTCCATATTCGCTTTCGATGTCATCAAGGAATTGTTTGAATTGCCTGTGATTGAGTCCTCGTGATTTTATGAAATTTACAGTCGAAACTACCACTTTCATGACATTTTGAAATTCAATTTTTTTAGAACAGAGGGCTTCTTGGTGTATAATGCAGTGAAACTGCATGAGATCTTCAGCGTTTATGTTTTTTTCTTGCAGATGCTTTTTCAGCAAAGTAACTAGCCCAGAATTGACACCAATCATCGAAGGAGCACCGTCAGTGGCAACTCCCGATAATTTTGATAAGTCCAAATCAGTTTTTGAACACTCATCCAAAAGTACATTGAGTATATCAACTCCTCTGGTTTGACCTTTCAATGAACACATTCCTAACAACTCTTCTAAGACTTCAAAATCTTGAGTAACACCTCGTATGAATATGAGAAGTTGAGCTGTGGAAGTAATATCAGTGGATTCGTCGAGTGCTAATGAAAAAAATTCAATGATCTTAGTTTTTTCATTTAATTGTTCCGCAATATTACCTGACAAAGACATAATACGTCTTTGGATAGTCATACGATTCAGTTGAATTTTCTCAAACTTTTTTGCTGCTTCTGGACACATTTTCTTAGCGGCAATTTCTATGCATTCTTTTACAAAATCCCCACCATTGAAGGGGCGACTGCGCTTTGCTATCATTCGAGAAATTTCATAACTAACTTCTGTAGCTGTTTCTGAATCTTGGATGGGTTTTGTAAACATAGCTTGCTGACCAATAAGCTCCCGTTTTAAAGACAACATTTTTTGCTTTCTTAATTCGCCTGTAAACTTGGTAAAAGTAGGATGCTGCGTTTCATAGTGCCTTTTTACATTATATTCCTTTGCAATCGCAACAGAATTCTTGCAAATTAAACAAACGACTTTATTATGCGACCATACAAAAAAGTATTTCTCAGTCCAAATTTCTTGAAACTGCCGATTTTCATCTTTAACCTTACGTTTTTTACTAGGTCCTGGCTTGTCCATGTTGCGTTCTAATCCTGGCTAGGATTAACACAGCACCTAAAAACAATTACAGTACCTACTTAAATTACCCATCCTTTTTTAAATTAGCAAAAATAATTGATTTAAATAGGTAGGGAAACACTTATTAATAACATTAACATAATTAGCGTGGCTTTTATACCGCGCGTATAGAGTCGAAAACTGTCTGGAGAAATCTCGAAACCGACTCTGGAAGCTTCGTGTATCTACCTACGCGAGCAATCGGGAATTCGTGCACTTAAGAGCGCGCGCGCGAGATTCAAATTACTTTTCGAACATATTTTTTTTGGTTTTATTCTGGAATAGAATTCAATATTTTTCGAATGTACGAGAGTATTATTTTTGCTGTCGGCGGGCCACCAGTATTCGACCGGCGGGCCGCAAGCGGCCCGCGGGCCGCGGTCTGTGCATCCCTGTATTAGGACATGGAGAAACAGATTGTTATGTTCGGTAGCGTGATCGATAGTTTACTCAACTTGTGGTTCAGTGTCGCAATCAACGGTTGAATATTCAGGATTGTGCGTGTTATAAAGGAAAAATACCCTAACAATTAGTTTAGTTAACTATCGATCACTAAACCGGGTCTAAGTGTTTTATTATATTTTTATACTTACTCGGTGCTTCTAACGTACTACTAAAGGCATTTGTTAATGCGATGTCGGTGTGCTATATGTATAAAAAATTTCGAGAAAGCGCTTGCAGTTTGATATCACAAGTACAGACAGAGATAATAAAAAATATCCCTCAAATTTGTAATCTCTCGCGTCTGTTTCGTGTAATTTTCATTGGCGTCCAACTGCCTTTATCGAAAAGCGGACGCCATATGAGCTTTCGTTATACCTATATAGGTGTTTTCATGACGTCACAAACGATTAGGTACAATGAGACAGTAAATGACACTCGTAATAATAATGAAATTCTCCTACCGATTTTCGGTAATGGCAGCCCCTCTCAACCGAGATAGGCCAGAGGGGCACTTCTTGTGCAATTCGTATACGAAAAAAGTTTACTGATAGAATTTTCTTTGTAGAAGAAAAATCGTTTTTGATTTCTAAGGGTCACAATTTCTAAGGATTTATTGTGGGTGGTAATTCGATTGCGAGTTTAACTATTTAACCTAAAAATCAAGTTAAAAAATATCAATAAACTGTCGCTCGAACAAAATCTAAATACCTATCTATAAACCTAGACCTATCACAGAGACTTGAAGATCTCCAACGGAGCATCGCAGAATCGTCGAAACCAGCCTCAGGATCAGTGTCCTTCGCCGACATGGTTCGGTACTGTCGATTATGAGGGCACGTAATTATATTACTAAGATAGAGGTTTTGCATCAGGTTTAATATTGTAGGTAATACAGATTTGTCTAATTTTATACTTAGGAATAATATTTAATATTTAATGAAAAGTAAACCAGGGCTTCAGCTTTGTCCTACTGACCCTCGTATTACCGCTGACAAATAATTTTGCTACCTGTTGCCTTGACCAAATAACTATTAGCAAACAAATTTACTGATGTGTCAAGAAACAAGCATACACTGAATTTGCCGTAGTAAATGCAATTATGCCGACGCTTCTAAAATGTATGAATTAGTATTGCTGTAGATTATTTTTAGATGATGGTTTTATTTTGACTTTGATTTACTTTTGAATTTTGTATAAGTTTAGTTATTATTGTTAAACTATGTAAGCCTTAAATAACTTGTGTAAGCTCTATTTAGCCTGAGATACAGGTTTATCCTAGTTCAGGTAAATAAGAGAATGCACTTAGTAATTAATTTTAAGATTTACGATGTAGCTCAGGACCAATGAATTTTAATAAACAATTTATTTATTTATTTATATCAATTAATCAAAATCTATTTTTTCTACGACAAAGAAAATTCGATCGGTGAACTTTTTTTATATGCGAATTGCACGAGAAATGGCCGCCAGATGTGTGCGCAATATACAAGTGCACACTTTATTTTTTCACTCTCGTTCGGTCAGACAGTAATCCAGTAGGTAATGCCTTGCCTCCTAGCGCTTGGTTCCAGGAACTTCACTAATAATCATTTGTACTACTCTCCCTTATGGATATAGAAAATAGTACAAGTCTGGATTAGTAAACCAACTCAAGGTTAAAATAAGTACTTTTATCTATATCAACATAAAAGAAGTTGCAGACAGCAGATGAGGGATTTAAACCAAAGTTACCTAATAATGACGTGCAGAAAGTGTACTTAAATTAGGTACGTGAGTCAGGCCTGTTCATAATTTATACTTCTATAGGTAATTATTTTACACTTTTTGTACGAACTAAATATCAAAGCAGTTCGAAGATGCTCGCTAATAGTTAGGTGCTAATCTGTCTCATCATGTTTTTTTTTGTTTTTATTCGCTACGGAACGGAGAAGATGTATGCGTTTGGAGTGTAAGGATATTGGTGGGTTTGTGTTTCTTAAATTTATAAGTTTGAAATTTTCTGCTTATACTGACACAGTACGATTCTAAATGGGAAATTGTGAGTATTATTTGTCAGTGGCCGAAAATGATAATGATTTATGTGTATTCTTGCTTGAGAATCAATCCCTGAACTTTCAGATCTTACAATCCGCTGAGCTATATCGAGACATCGTTCATGAGATAAACGGAAAGCTTTGATTTGTCTTCAAAATCTTAAAATAAAACGATAGTCTTATAATCGGGGGTGTAATTTAAACAACAAACCTGATTAACAAATCGTGGATATTTATTGAAATAAAAATAATAAAAATGAAAAATAATAAAAACAGTTCATCTTTCACGTTACACAATAAAATTTGTCTTAGATTTTTTTGTTTCGCTATTTTGTCACCATTCGTCGTCCTTACGTATATTTGTGTTAAATTTTAATAATATTTCCAGAAAAAATGTGAAAATCTGTCGACTGAAAACAACAACAAGGAACAGACTATCTCACAACAAATTTGTTCTTTATATCTCGCAATTATGATAATGGAATAAATAACTTTGACCTTCTAATATAATACAATGACATAAATATTGTGAAGAAGATTAAAACATTTCGAACAGCTATTTTTTTGGAAACGTTTAAAATAACTGTTTGAAATCATCGAACAGAAGTCCGATTCTAATTAGGTTTCGTCCAAACGACATAACAGCATTGTTGAAAGTATTCAACAAATTCCAATTACATCGTCTGAAGAAAACCTAAATTATTCAAAACAAAACAGAATTTATTAGGAGACTGATGGACGACAAAATGTGGTATTATAATTTACTTATAATTATCTAATATAAATTCTATAATAATTTACATTAAGTACGTATACTGAAAGATTTCACGCTTGGACTAAATTTAGGTACGAGTGAATATTCCTCCACGAATCAAGAATCACATGAACATTAATTCAAAACAAAACTGGAATTATTTTCAGTCTTAAAAAATAACTAGCTCATTTTCATAAGAAAACAAAAGCATAGAAATGAGGATCGAACGTCTCACAAGATATTATTTAGTTTTTATTTTAACACTAATTAATATTAGAAGTACCTCATTACCAATAACACCTACCTTTATATTGATTCCAATTTTGCTTTCTACAATGCTTATTTATTTATTCATTACAGGAAACTCACCGTATTTTCCACTTTTTTGCGAAACATTGTTTATAAATATGAACATCGATAGGTAGGTACTCATTTACACATCATACTCTTAGCTCATTATATTTACACAAGTTCATTATCTAGGATAGGAAACATTTTGCTTATAATATATTACATAATATTCTAAAATTACGAAACAACTTACTTCGAAACCACGAACTACATCAAACTATGAAGAGCCTAGAAATTACTGGAAAAATTATGTTTAATTGACACTATACAGCTTAAAACTAAAATCATGTTAAATCAACATAGCTAACTTTGGCATTGGTTTCCACATTTCTTTCTATAAATAAAAAACGTCAAAACAATATCGAAATAACGTCGAGATGCGATACAGCCTCGGAAAAAACAAAATCGTCAAACTGACATTAACAATGTAACTTTAACATTACACGAAAGATATGTTAATAATGCCCTCGGGTGCAATCATTTGGGCGCGTATTGCTGTCAAATAATCAACTAACTCATTCTTAAGACTAGATGTTGAACTAAGTTTGACCTGATTGCGATTTGATGGGAAAAGGTCTTAAAAGATCTGACTGGGCGGCGCGGGCGGTGGCAGAGGCAAGCCGCCCCACGGGTAGAGTCACGACGCCTCGTCACGGCACGCGTTTGAGTCATCGGATAATGCTAATGGAGCACCATTACTTTGATTCACAACACACTTCCGCATGTGCTTCTCGAGCGTCGAGGGCACGGAGAAGGGCATCTCACAGAACCGGCAACGGTACACGTCCTTCCCTAGTCGGCCATGCGTCTTCATGTGGCGGGTCAGCTTCGAGCTCTGGGCGCACGCGTACGAGCACAGCTCACATTTATAAGGTTTTTCGCCCGTATGCGATCGCCGGTGGACGGTCAGATTTGAGCAGTTCTTGAATACTTTGCCACAGAATTCACAGGTGTCATTTCTGCGACCGTCTTTTGTCTTCAGTAACGGGTTCTGGAGTAAACCGTTGCCACTGTTTTTTAACCCGTCAAAAATATTATCAGGTGGTCGTTGCGCATGCAGGGTAGGCAACCACCAGCCTTCGCCTCGCTCCATATCTAGTTTCATCCGCTTGGAAGCTTCAAAAGGGTTTTCAAATGGGTTAAATAAAGGGTGTGGCTGAGGTGGCATCTTGGCAAACTCTTCTTTCAAACGCAAGGCTGCTGTGGGTGGCATGCCGTTAGGTTTGTCACTGGGAGGGCCATTGTTGTTGTCTCGGTCTTTTGCTAGTTGCCATTTGAGCGAGTTTCCCGACTCTTGTAGCGCTTGTTTGAACGCTTCACTGTATTGAGCGATATTCGAGAGACCAAACTTATCCATCAGCTCACCAACAACAGAAGCCGTTGGCGGATGAGCGGGCATAATAGGATTTTGCTTTCGTGTTGGGGCTGAAGGTGCACTGCTATTTGAGACTGTCAAATCTTCAGCCTCTTCTACATCGTCACCATCTTCATTTTCATCCTCCTCTTCGCCATCAAGCTCCTCATCCTCCAACTCATCATCAGAGTCATCTTCGCCTGTATCACCACCTGATTCACCTTCTTCTGACTTAACATCAGGTCCTCGATGTATTTTCATATGCTTTTTTAGTTTTGAGGCCTTTTCAAAAGCTTCATCGCATTCTGTACATTTGAATGGTCGCTCGCCAGTATGTGACCGTCGATGAACCATCAAGTTGTTCTCAAATCTGAATTTCTTACCGCAAAACTCACAGCTATGGACTGCTTCATCATTATTGCGTTTTGGGGGTGTCGATGAAGGTCTCTCTGGAGGGGGTGCGTCCGCCGCCATAGGCTCAATGCGTCGTTCTGGCGAAGTCGAACTGTGTGGCCTCGTCGTGTCGCGAGGCGCGTCCACCGTTCCGGGTCCGGCGCCCACCGGTGGAGTCTGGCCGACTCGGGAGGGCGACGGGGAAGCGAACGGCGGCGAATGCTTCCTGGGGCTAGGAGAGCTCGAATTGCCTGTGGCCGCCCCTGGACTGGTCGTACCGGCCAGTTGCCGCAAGCGCTGCGAGTAAAAATCCAGCTGGGGTTCAAGTGAGAGGGGTTGTGAGACTGGTGGGCCTCTGTCCCGACCCGATAGCGATGTGGGTACTACCGGCGGTCGGTCTGCTGGCGAGGGGAATGTTTGGTGAGGTGGCAACGAGTTGGCTGCCACTGCCGCAGCTGCTGCGGCCAGGTTGAGACCATGGTGGCGAAATTGCTCAGAAACCAGTTGTTCCATGCGAAATCGGTGGTCATGATGGTTTGGCCGCGCAAACAGCGGCGCAGGTGGGACCGATGGATGAGCTAGAGGTGGAAGACTGCCGGGTAGAGGCATTCTTAGAAGGCCACCGACTCCGAATGGCGAGTGCATGTCAGGTGGGGGGAGTAATGGGTGGTGGCGCAGCGTAGGCGGTGGCAGCGGAGCCCCCGTCGACGAGCACCCTGAGCTACTCGAGGATGTGCTCGAGGTGGAATTATTCTGCTTCGGCTGCTGCGGCAGTGCTTCCACGTAGATCTTGACTCCATGCACGTGTTGCACGTGCTGTAGAAGCCTCCACGCGGAGTGCACTTTCGCCTTGCACGTAGAGCAGACATAGTTGCTCGGTTCTGCGAAAAAAACGTGGCGTTAAAATTCTGAATGGTGATCGGTTCCGGATGGGAGATTTACAGCAATATTAACAGTGGCAAAGTGTCTAGTAATAGCTCTCACATATCGTAGTGTTGGGCCTAGGGTGTGGGCGCGGGTTGCATGTTAAGTAGGCAGAGATCCAAGGGTTCGGTGAGTGATCGCCGCGGCGTGTCTCGCGTGATTCATGCACCTCTAAAATCTTATGAAATATACGCGGCGCGGGATCACGTACATACGCGCGGGTTAAGACTGTTGATATTGAAATCTATGTAACGTTATACTGGTGTTGAGAGAGAAGTATTTCTTTTACTGTTAGAGGCCGTCAGGTTTCTCTTATCAGCTGTTACGATCTTTTACACGGATGACGTTTTGCTTTATAACTGTTTTCATTGGAAAACTATTGCGTTACATTATCTTTCATTGTCATGATTACATATGTAATCTAATGTGAATAAAATCAAAACAAGATGTCTAGTAGCATGCGTCTATTCATAATCCTTGTGAGAGATGAGGTCACGTGGTCATCGCTGCGCCCGCGTCTCTTTGATTGCTCATTGTGATCCGAGACGCATTTTATTGAGGAGACAATCGCCGTCCTGTAGTGATGGGTGTGGGCAAGACATGTGTCGTTTTGTTTTGAAATTATGTCGGTTGAATGTCAGTGCAAATAGAATGACACTCGTGACTATGTAGTTATTTCAAATGTTAATTCTGTCAGATACAAACGATAATTTTTATTCCAAGCGACATTGATTTTTAACATTCTCAATAAAACATTCTCAATAGAAATACAAAATGTGTGCGTATTGCGATGTTGCATTGACGGTTCAGCAGCTCTATTTAACTGTCAAATTGCAATTCGTATTCCATTTTTGCATAATATTAATAATTATAATTATATATTAAAACATAATAATGATATCGTTGTAGTATAATTATTTCATTACTATATTTATAAATATTCCTTTTCACTGATTGCTAACTGTCTGGAACTTCAACGGATTAAGCAAGATCGCATTACCCTCTTAAATTTAGTATTCATCCCGTTATCCCTACATTAATCTTCTAAAGCTTTTCAAATTAGCACAAAAAACCCACGCGATGACTAAATTGGAAAAGTATCGATAGAAGTACGTCACTAGTGGGCGCGGCGATAAGCGATCGTGGCTGTTAAGGCGATTATTGAATTGTAACGGTCAGATTGTGACCGACCGGAAAGAAGATAGTATACAGGCTGCTCCGAAAATGATTTTTAATACTTTTTATTACAGACTATAACTTTGCTGGATACTGATGAAAACTCATTTTGTAACCTAATTTGATCTATTTTATTCTACAACCTTCGTGGTGTAGCAGCTAAGCACGCTGGGTTTCAAGGCGTCGCCGTTCCGAGGTCCAGGGTTCGATTCCCGGTAGGGTCAATATAGAAATCAAAATTTTCTTCATTGTCTCGGGTCTAGGTGTTGTGGTACCACTGTTACGTCTGATTTCCATAACACAAGTGCAATGGCTACTTACTTTGGGATCAGATCAATGTATGTGATTGGTGTTCAATATTTATTTTATTTATTATTTTCTGTGGCATCATGCATCAAAGGATTAGAATATTGAGAACTTGGGTTTGTTTTAGTTCAAATTTATCATTTTCATTATCTATACTAATATTATAAAGCTGAAGAGTTTGTTTGTTTGTTTGTTTGTTTGTTTGTTTGTTTGAACGCGCTAATCTCAAAAACTACTGGCCCGATTTGAATTTTTTTTTTGCGTTGGATATTTCATTTATCGAGGAAGGCTTTAGGCTATATAACATAAAGATACGACTCATAAGACCACAGCAGAAATGAAAAATGTTGCGAAAACGGGAGAAAGATATTCCTTTTGAGAGGTTCCCGCTGCATACGCTGCGGAAACCGCTTAAGTTACACAAAAATCATGTATGACAGGATTGTTTAGCATTAAGAGTTCTATAATAAAGTCCGCGACAGCATATGTCTATCTTTTATGGTTGACTTACTACAACCTTTTTTATGTTAATAAATTTGTAAAAAAATAATGCATTATTTTTAGAGGTGTATTATACACACAGGTATTTATTCATATCAAAATAAATACATTCAATATCACGAGCATTTCATTTAGAACCAAGTTGTCCTTTATATCATTTGATTTCAATAAATATCTTAGGAGTTATCACAGTTTTAACATAACTCCGCACCAAAATAATGTTCGCAGCTTAAGTACAACGTGCGCTTGCGCTAATATATTATAAAGCTGAAGAGTTTGTTTGTTTGTTTGAAAGCGCTTATCTCAGGAACTGCAGAACCGATTTAAAACATATTTCTGTATTGGATAGCTTATTTATCGAGAAAGGCTTTAGGATATAAAACATGACGCTGCGACGGGAGGGGATGAGCAAACTCAAAAAGCGCGGACGAAGTCGCGGGGGACCGCTAGTGCATAATATAAATACATTTTCAGTTTACACGAATACCTGATATTTAAAGGAAAATGATAAAATAACTCGCTCAAAAGTAATATAGGCATTATATTTGCTTCTCCTTAATTTTGAATTCAAGTCTGAAGTGCTTTAACACATTTGATCAAGTAAAATGGCTGTATAAATATCTAAAAAGATTTAAACACTTTCCAGCTTAGTATTAATAATCATCCTGTATGTAGTCTTCAAGATATCAATATTGTGACCTTTTTGTCCAGAGTATTGTTCATTGTGTTACGTTTTGGTCATCATAACTTGTACCGATAGCAAAATAATGTACTCGTACAAATTTCAGTTAATTCAATCATTACGAAATAAATATCAATGTTACAAAAAATGCAATATAGCTCATTCTTTCTAATCATTATTATGGCTTGTTATTGTATTATTATTTTTTTCAAAAATATTATGTATACACGAAATATAGCGCTGCAAAGTTCGGATAACGTCATATTTTTCGAAACGATTTCGCCTTTAAACCTGAAACGTATTAGTTCCGTTTATGATCGAACGGAATCATTACAAAAGCATTATTGAAGAGAACGAATATATGAATCGATCGTGTTCAATAAAAAAAAAAACTTTTTAACAGTTTTTTCTCATTTTTCAGCCCTAAAATACGAAAATAAAAAACACAGCCAGCCGTATAGATACGAGTAGGTATAGTAAGTACCGTATATTTATACCGTACCGTATATACGCGCTATTTTCTTAATTTTAATTTTATCTCTTGCTTTCAGCAGATTAGACGTTTTTTGACGTTCTCACAGCACGTTCTCATTACATTTTTGTTCCGAACAAAATGTTATACAGACTCGCTATACCAAGAACTGTTCCGAACGTTTTAAAAACGTGTACATATCTTAATAACGTTTTAGAGTCTTGCTGAGCGCTACGCCAAAGCTCGTTTTTTAACTTTCAATCGGGGACATTGGGTCTTATCTCATTTTGACGTAACGTTTTTTTCCAACGGTACCCATTAGTAAGTAGGGTCAACAAAAAGACGCGGTAGCGGGACACAAATCGATTGATAAGGGATTAGGCCGATTACAAGCAAGTAATATCGATGGTGTGATAAGATCTGTCGTGTGTGGCCGAACTTAAGTCCGTGATTTTTTTAATGAGTAATCTTATATTTGGTATTTAAATAAGTGAGTCAGATGGACTGTCAAAATTAAATTGACTGTCACATGCGTAGTTGTTCCAGCTTATAAATGTAAGTTATTTTGCTTGCAGTTTTTTCTTAAATTATTTATATTTTATTTTATTCTAAAACTCTTTCACTGTGAAATTTAAAACTTTAGTAGAGTATGATATTTTTGTAAAAGGTAAATTGTTTTGACAGTTTTTTTACCTTTTCATATTTGTTTTATTTGCAAGTTCAATATTAAAATTATTAACACGTAAGGACCAAAACTTAGGTTTACTACTTATGAATACATAATTTCGCCACTTTTTTTCCGTTTTTCAACATAAATAATTACAGACAAAAAACTTCCTACATTACTATCTGACATTATCTTCGGAAAACAAAAAGTTTAATAACCGTTTCGATTTCAAAAGGCAATCGCTGATTTACCGGCTATTGTGCAGGACAGGACGCAGTGGGGGTGAAATTTTTAAACACCACCCGTCTGGACCCCGTTCACCCCCCTTTTTGGGGGTGAGTGAGGTATTTGTGGACAGCGGGCGGTCTGTTGCGTGTAGTTTAAGATTGAATGTGGTGGGAAAGAGTTTATCTTGTCGAAATATGTATAATTTATTACAACAAATTTAAAATTTCATGTTACTAAAAGTTATCAATTGTTTAACGTGCAATACACATCACTTACATTTTTTATTGATGAGTCAGAGAGTTAGACAAATCAAAAATAAACAGATAAACACTTTTGGAAATATCCAATAGATTTTTTAAAATTATAATATTGTTTTTGTTGTTGTGGTACCACCGTTGTGTCTGATTTCGATAATATAAGTGCATTGGCTACTTACTTTGGCCACAGAGCAATGTATGTGATAAGTGTCCAAAATGTATGCTCTTGTATGCAAGCAAAACATAAATTTGTTATAAAAAACTAACATCAAGTAAGAGGAAAGCTAATCTCTGTGACACAGAGTAAAATTTAAAGCGTTGTTATCAAAGAAAAGGCGATATAAAATGCAAAACTGCGTCTGAAACGAGAACATCCCTGGACCGGAAGCCGCCGGTGCTGTTTCCGGCGACAACCGTTGTTAGCACCCCAGCGCCTCTCGCGGACGCACGCGAAACTACACACACCACTTCAAAAGTGAGTTTACACTTGCAGAGTTTCTGTGCGTGGCATCTTGAGGAAAAGTTGTGAACAATTTGTGTTTTTTTTATTACAAGTACATTTTATCACAAGTTCATTACTATACAGATTATAGCTCTCAGCTATTTGGCATAAGAATTGGGTCATTTAAGTGATAATTTATCAGTATTTAATATTTACGATGCCTTTCGAAGATCGGAACCTTTTTAAAGAAGGAGTAAAGTGTAAATACAAATAGGTGTTAGTCAAATTCCAGTTTAAATGACTAAGTAAACTGGCCACCACAATTTTAATCATATTCTCAGAAAAAAACACACTGCGTTCTATTTTCGAATCTGCGAAATTTGAAATAAGAATGGCGGGTGGCGCGCTCCGGCGAGACTCGCCATCGACTTGTTATGCGGCGGATGTCCGTCGCGCCGCTGCGCTGAATGACCGCCTTCCCCTTCCGCCCCCCTCACCCCCCGAGTTATAACCCGAACGGTGCAAATTGTGACCCATAACTGAGGACATGTTGGCAGAGAAATAAAATTTCGAAAATGGAACGCGGTGTTTGTTACTGGCCAGGCATATCGGGTCATAAAGCCAAAATGAGGATCGTGACGATAAATGTTTTACTTTTTATTTTGTGCCAGTCTTTATTAGTGGCCATTACCGGAATCGGGACACCCTTTAAAAGTTTATAAGGGGGTAAAATGACTTACTCTCCGTCCGATGTATCTTAGCCTATTTTGGATGTAGGTAGCTTTTAACATGAAATAGGTATTTGAAGATGATTTCTTTGAGACTGCAACATTTTATATATTTGGTGGTATTGTACTTACGTACACACGTTTTACAGTTTGACCAAAGAAAAAGTAAAGAAAAGGTGGACTATAATTTGTCACAAACAAGAGTGACTCACTGCCTCAATGTTATCTGGGTCAAAAGTATACAATTGAAATAATCAATTGGCATTTTCCGAAATGACCGATTCGACCGACTCTGTTGAAACAAGCAACATGTGTTTTGTGTTATAGCGTCATATGACAAAAAGTGACCTGCAGTTCAAAACACCTACTAATTAATATTTAAATTCTTGTAGCCTCCGTTTGAGCAAAAACCAAATGACCCCTGGTAGCTGTTATGCAAACAACGCTCTTTCAATGTCAGCTTCAAACATTGAGGTTTGAGCGAAACATTTAGGTAGATATTTTCTTAAAATGTTGTATTTGAGTTTAAAAATCTTCATTGTTCTAGAAGCATTATCGGATTATGATTTAGAATTGAAGACTCAATTAATTCAGGCTTAAACTGCTTAAAATGTTGAAGCTAAACTAAACTAGTTAAACTACTACTACCTATAAACTACTAACTAACTAGCGAAACTATTATGATGATTAAACCAAAAAACGTACAACAATGTAATAAACCTATTTTGTAAAACCGAGAAACAAATGCGTATCATTTTAAGTAAAACACTGGCCATTAAGAAAACTTTGACTTACAAATTGCGCCGCATTAAAAATAAAAATGGCGACAGCCGCGCCCTATGCTTTTTACCCAAACTATCGAGTTTCACAAATTGTTTCAAACGCGCCCAGTGGCTCTAAGCGTAAATGAGGGGGCGTTTTGATAGTTTTGTTAACAAATCACTCTCTAACTTATTGGCTGTTTTAGTAATTTCACCAAGATGCGTGACGAAACAATTTCGACGCTCTACATTTTTATTTAATGACAAGACATTATCGAATAACATATATTCGTACACAAAAGTCGATTTTGGAAGATATTTGATCTTCACTTAGTCACTATTCAAATATGTTTTTGGTTATTGCAAATTATTTATACTACCTTGAGTTGTATATATCACCGTAATATTGTGAAAATCGCAATTGTAATCTGACGATTCATTGTGAACAAGCTCGTTATGGTTTTATATTTTTATAATTTACCTACCCTGGCCCACCTCTTTGCCCAGTGATTCGTTCAATATGACGGTAACATATTGCTAGGATTAATTTCTACAAAACAACACATTAATTAATTAAAAAGAACACGGAATATAAAAAAATGAAGAATCATGACTTTTGTCGAACAAAACCTAACCCTAGCAATCCATACATACACCATCGCACTACATATTTCACTATTAACTTGTATCACAGCAACTAAACAGCACGGACACGAAAAATCAATTTTAAAGCGTCCGCGTGAGGGTTCGTTTTATTGTTTTTCCACCATTTTTTGTAATATGCGGTAATGGCGGTCACACATGTGCCGACAACGGTTATTACGAGTTTAAAATAGCCACACATGAGCCAGAGGGTTATACCACTGATAGAAGAGATTTTAGCCGTTGGGGACATATTGAAGTCGATTTTGATACAAAAAAGGGAAAACGACGTTGCTGCATCAATAACAGCAGAAGCATTGATTTAAATAAGCATATACAAATGAACGAAGAAAGAAATATAAAAGTAAGGTAGTTATGTCAAATGCAACACACATAGCATTATTGATTCAGTTGTATTAAAGCCCTATAAATCACTTATAAAAACTGATTGGAAAGTGACACCTAAATGTAGGTACCAACTTTGATATAAATAACAAAGTTCACAAATATACAACAGCATACCAATTATGCCATCAATCCCTTTGATCAATCGTAACTCACATTTTAATCAGCAAATTCCTGGAATGGACAACATAAGCCCTATGTCCTATCAAAGGGACTACAGATTCCAGAATAGGTCTCACTACAATCCTCAAATTCCAAATCGAACGGATATTGACATTCGAATTTGATTTCATAAGTTCAACATTGGTTGAAAGTATTAAATGTATTTGCAACAAAAAGTATACAATCGAAGACAATGGAAGGAACGTGCAAGTTCAAAGTTTGATGACTCTTATAAGAACCAAAAGTGTTAGTAGGAACTATTATGACTATGCAAATCAGTAAAAGTGTTATACTAGAATGTTCTTTCGCAGAAACATTCGATGCAAAGTATGTAATCAATAAACCAAAATAAATGGGAGACACCCACTACATCTAAATTCAACCCCATTGTCCAAAAATTGGCAGCTACTCCAAAATGCGGTTTGCCAGGCCATCTATCAGAATAAATCTATGATATATTTACACACACTGAATGCATTATTATCGCCATTCCTAAATCAGCTATCAACGGACTCTTTTCACTAAAAGGGTGAGGCTCACTATAGAAAAGGTTGACCCTTCATAAAGACTTATCACCTCATATACAAAATAAGGTTGTACTAATCCGCGAATTTCCAAACAATTCTGTATCTTCAGAGCGCAAATTTAAAAATCAAATTTGAACTAGAGCACCCTCAAAGATGGGATCTCGTCAAACTTAGCGGTAGTTTTTTCACAACAATCTTCTCTCGGACTTAACTTACGTTATCTTACGCGGACGTCACGAGGAATAGAACCCGCACGTATATAATAAAGACGATATTTCTAAAGAAATTTAAATTCGCCCGCAAAGGTCCCGAGATAGGATTAAAGATTGGAAGGCGAGATGGCGCTTTTGTGGCGACCCTTAAGAAAACATGTCCTGATATGGAAATATCTCGGACGGGAGTTAATCGAGAAATCATTTGCGGGGGCGATCATTTATCATGAAAACGGTTTATGAATGCGTAATTAGATAGAAGAGAACAGATTTCAACGGAGTCGGAGCCATCAAAACTCTTTTATGTGGGTGTTTATTTTGCATGAGTGAACAAGTAAAAAGCATATCATTGTCCATAGATCTAACCGAATGCTTTGCGATTCGGTAGACCATGCAGATTTAAGTTTGAGAGGATAATTTTATCAGCGAGGGGAAGTAAATCGATAAAACTGACCAGTCGCACGTTTGCCGCTAAAAAGATACAATACAACCTAATGATAGGGAACAATCAAATATAGATTTATTCTGTCAAATATTTAACACTGGTCGACTAAGCGACACAGTAGCCCGACAATCCTTCATTAATTCGTTAACCAAACAAAGAGGCCAGACGCTGGACGCAATGTGCACTTGATCCAATATTTGTTTTGATACAAATAAGCGACGGCCATCGGTTCACCAACGCTTTGTGATGTTAATGAACGAGGCAGCACCTTGTGGACTCAGTATCCGTGTGGCGTACTAGTTCTTTGTTGAAATGTTAACGACGCACAAATACAAATATGGAAATACCAGACCACAAAAGAAGAGGGACTTCGATATCGTCCTAAATATAAAGTCGCGTGAAAGACACGCGATGGGCACGAGGCTGAGACAGCCCTCCCCTCACCTTTTACACACTAAACGTCACATCTAAAATTAAATCCCACTTATTTAAACCCGCCACTTAGCTACCTTCCCGTCGGTACAAAAACTAAAAATATCCACGAGCATTGTGTCACGCTCAAAGAAGTTCCATAGGTCACGGCGAACCCATGATCGTGTACCACGTGTCAGGAACACGCCAAACATTTTTTATCTTTGAAAAAATTATAAAAGGCCGCTTCTAACAATGGGACTTCGGTAGCATCTTTGACAATTATAATATCACGGCCTATAGGTAGCTGAAAACCATTAGCGCCAGGCAGACGTCATTGCAGATTGAACTTTAAGTATAATGTGGCAACGTTGGTATGACAATGGCCGTTTTAGTAAACATGAGTCGTTTTAACATCGCCGGGGCGATGGTTAACACAAGGGTCATCACAAAAGGCAGAAGACAACAATGCGCGCACGTCAATCGTGCGCTCATGCAAATAATTTTTTTCTTCCAAAACATCCCCTTTATCTGTTCGTAAAGCGATGGGGTTAATTAATATGTACAAAATAATACAATTAAAATTAAGATCCTTTTTTTAACTTGGCACGAGGTCGCGACTTACTGTCACCATTAGAATTATAGTCTTGTTGTGACAATAAGCTTTAGTGTGAATGCGGTTTTAAAAGTTGAGTAGATTTATTGCTTGCGTTGCTTTGTTTCTCTTTATCAGTTCAATACAGAAGCATTGTAGGGAACCCTCTTGTTATTGAATATAGTTGGTTTGACAGCTCACTCGAAGGGTTAATATGAACGTTTAGGATAAACTCAATAAGCCGAAACAACTGGTGTCGAGGCAAACCTGCAATTGACATTTCTATGATAGCGCAAGCCATTATGAAAGTACAATACGACGTAACTGTTACGGAATTTTTCTTTTTCAATACTAGTATTCTATGAATGAAAAAATAAAATATCAACGAGATATTGGCCATTGAATAACAGTTACTGTTTTTCACCTATATATTCATTGATTACATTGTCTATGATATTCAAAAGTTCAAAACTGTTATAATTCATAATCAATAATAGTACACCAATACATTTTGTAAGTACGTAAATGGTATACGAACTGAAATAGTAATATGAACTTATTTGTATGAAGAATCCAAATCAAATATGATACATTTAAATAATAAAATAACAAATAACATACGAGTATCATACGTTACTAAAGACTAATTAAATGTTACTAAAGAAGAACTTTAAGGTTAACTCTGTTAAGCTACAAAGCGGGTAAACAGTAGCCGTACGTGTAAAATTCAAGAAAACGCAACATTTCAGCATCACCAACACAAAGTGACTAGCAAGTTGGTGCGACCGATCAAATTTCCACTCCCACAAAGCGTTGACAAAATGCGGGTTGAGAATCCAGTACGCTGAACAATTTTCGGGTTTAAGAAATCTTTTGTTGTGCAACGGTTTAATACAAAAGTGTCGAATGACGGCACATCTGCTCACAAAGGGTTGGATAGATTATTTTTCGAACCACCCCCAAGATTGCTCGCTTATACAGATGTTCAGAATCTTCCTTTTTTAATTCCGTTAGTGAACTGTATAAGGATTAGCGGCACCCGTTCTTTAATTCTTTGTATTTTTAAGGAAACCCTGACGTGTTTTTATGAGATTTCGTCTTGGAATAAAATTGTCTTAATAGCAAATCCTTTTCAAGGTCTTTAAATTTTGATGTCCATTCAAAGATTGGAAGTTTTGTACAATTGAAACAGAAACATCCTGTTTGATGATGTGCCCAAAGTGACAGTTGTAAGCCCGATTCCAAATGGTCGAAAGATGACATCAGCAATAACGTCCAGCATTGTTGTGCAACCTCTTGCATGACGCGCGACAAAGGCAACAGAACGTGAAGATAAAATTGTCTCAGAAAATCCTTCGGTAGCGTCAATTGCAAGAATCATTAATAAAGCACTAAACACCGAACCGTGAAAAGGCAATGACGCTGAACATCCAAATAAAAGAATTGACGCACGTGTCTCCTCCGCTTGGACACGACTTGTTAGTGACTTAAAGCAACCCAAAAACTAACGTTTTGATGTGAGTAATTTTATAGCCTAATAACTTATTTGTCTAATAAACGCAAAAAATGATTGACAAAATTTCAGGGTCTTGATATCACGTAATATTTGTATTAACGAGATTCATTGTTATTACCGCAAAGATAATCGTAATATTTTAGTCATATCAATTATAAATTAGGTAGTTTTTTAAGTAACTGCCCATGACCACTACGATAAGTGAAAGCGTTTTCATCGTGATGCTATAATAATGGATTAATCGATATCAATGTCCATTTTATCGATAAAAATAAATGAATAATCGATACTCAAATTAAATTAGTTGGATAAGATAAAAAAAACTCACCACTATGCATTGTGTTTGACTCCGCATCAGCAACTTCTGTTCTAGATTTTTTCTGGTCCTCAGGAGATCCTGAGGTATCCATGTGTTCCTGTTTTATTTTGGGCTTGATGTCTTCATCAGGAGAGCTTGAAGGCATCGGTGATGTTGACGCTCTTCTTTTAGGTGTTGACGTTTCATTATCAGCTTCTGTGTAAGAGAAAACTTGATGATAACATTGAGTAGTCTAAAATACTCACGAGGCAAAGTACTACTCTTTTTTTTATACTTGTTTCTGAAATTTACGCGAATATTACTCATCGAAATAAAACAACTGTTTTAAGGATTAACTTTTCGCGAGTTTATTAATTTTATCCCGACGTTTTTATACTCTATACTCTTTTCTTGTTAACGAAATAAGACTTTGTATTAATGTCTGTGATTACTCTGTTTTTTTTTTAATCAAATCGTAATAGATCACTTTCCAAAGTACACCTCAAACACTTGGGTAAATAAATACGATTTGATATAGCTTTAAATGTTTTGAACGTATTGTTTTTCTACTGCGTACAATATTTTTGACGTATGCATGATTTGGACATTGACATGATCAGATAATCTGTTACATTGGAAATCAATAAATGTATCAGGTCTGTCTAAGCATTTATAAAAATAAACAGTTTCAGGCAGATACCGAAAACGTTATCTAATCGCTCACGTAACGCCAAGGTAAGGAAACATTTATTTCCTACAAGTGGACCACTGATAATAGTATTACGTGGATGATACAGACATATTTCTCAAAATAATACCGCTTTTATTTATCTAAAAATAATGTTAGAACACATTTCCTTTAGCAGATACTCATATTGCTATCTTACTCAACGTTATCGAGATTTAAGTTGATAAAATGTGTTATTGTTTTAAACATATGGATCAGTTCCATAGTAGAGGAGGTCACTATAACTGCTTATGAAAGGCTAAACTATAATAGTTCAAGTTTGGATGTCGTTACGAATATTTCTTCTTCCCCTTTGGTTCTAATTACACCAAGTTCCAATTAAAACTGTGAAAATGGAATTATTAAAATTATCCTTAAGTAATTTTAAGAATTCCACTTTCACAGTTTTAATTTTTCGACTAGCTTTAATAGCAAATTTTTCATTTCGATGGAAATCATAATGTTATTTCCTATTTTCATTTGAGTGGGTGTCAATTTTAATATGAGTACTTACCATCTAGTAACCTCTTCGGCGTACTCGATGCTCCTCCATCTTCCAAAAGATCCGGGGGTGCTATCGACGGGCTGGCCAGAGGAGGGGTATGGACCCTACTGCTGGGAGGTCTCCGCGCAGTGAGGAGTGACGGCCTCCGACCGGTAGAGCTACCGGTGGAGACCTGGCCAGGTCTTGAGCCATCTTCTGCGTCAGAGTTTGGACCTGATGAAGAAAAGCCGTGACAGTTCTACTATTTTTTAGGGATAAATGACAGATGCTACTAGGCCAGTTTACTGAAAGAGTCAGTGGTTAAATGTATTAACTTACAGGGCTTCAAAAAAGAGCTAAGTATAGATATCGTGTGACTACATTTCGTGTACCAACATAGTTTTATTCATCAATCATGAAGTCATTAGACATTTTTTTTCGTAGAAGATTGAATAATTTTAGTTACATAACGTGATCGTTGTCGTCAGAATTAATGAACCATCAGATATAATGAAGTGGACAATGGTTAGTTACTATTGATTTTCATTATCATATTTTAATGCATAAATACAAGACCTATATTGTGATGGCATTCCAAGGTCGTTTATAGATATTATAAAAATTCAATGTGAGATTTTTATCGACATGGCAATGTTTAGATTACAAACCTGCACTATAACAGTGGTAAGATGTGAGGTCCTTATCGCAAGCGGAGATCTTGTGCTGGATGAAGCGGACGATGTCTGCCAAAGCGAAGGCTCTTCTACAAGCCCCGCAGGTCAGGGTGTCAGCAGGCACCCCAGGAGTTGGGGACCCCCCACCCTCTGCCGCGCTGTCCGCATCCGCTGGAAGAAAATGGGGGTATAAAAACATAGCTTGTATCTGGGACTAAACGACTAAAAGTGGACCTAATCATTATCAGCCAAAGGACGTCCACTGCTGAAAATAGGCCTCCCCTACGGCTTGCCACAGCGACCGATCACTAGCGGGGTCTCCAATCTAGAACTTTCCTGCCCCAACGGCCATCAGTTCTTCGCGCTATGTGCCCTGCCCAATGCCACTTGAACTTACTGATTCTTAAGGCTATGTCCGTTACCTTAGTTCTTCTACGTATCTTCTCATCTCTGATTCGATCCAGTAGAGAAACGAAAAGTGGACCAATGAGATATGTATGTATGCATTTTCATAGTAGTACTTTGGTAATAAGTTTTTATGTCAATCTCTTAAGCTAGAAGAAAAAATAGCGGTGAAGCTATTTAAGTACAGCATAACAATAGTGTTAAAGTTGTTGTGCAGACTTTTGGACTACTGTATTTCAGTTCTAGACATATGCGGGTTTGAATTTTAAATTTGTATGTAATAGTTGAACTTAGGTACGAGGTTTTAAATTTACACTTGTAATAGTAAAAAAAATGAAGTTTTATCAATAGAACGCATTTTGCTAAGTCTCTTTTTGTAACGCGTAAAAGTCGACAAAGACACAATTAACCTCTTTAAAAAATGAATTTATCAAATTCCACAGAAAAAATATGTGTACCATCTTGAAAGGGCTACAATTCTCAAAAACATTTCGTGCAACATTCGGCCAACATATGGACAATGACACTTTCACGACCCTTTAAGCGTTAAATTGCATTTAATTATAGTTTGCATTCACGGACTTTAAAAATAAGGTGTCAGTTGCGGTGTTGACCACTTATCTTTAAGTGGCTTGCTTATTATCTCATTCAATAGTGACCTCTGTGTTATTGAAATAAGATGCATTGATGACTTCTGTATCATTATTTACAAAAGCAATAATAACAGTCTTCGGTCTCTGAGGTGTTTGTGAAGGGTTATTTTGAGACCAAGAGTCAATTTTCCTGACATGATCTGGTTTGAAGCAGATGGTTCAATTTGGTAATCGCAGTTTTACGCTTTTTTTGTCTTGATTTTTCAAGACAAACACATATTTCAATAGTTGTTAGTGACTATACAGGTATTTGTTGGCAAAGTGTTCTAATTTAGGTACGATAAAAACCTTTTCCATACTTGTTTTTTTTAAGTTACATGTTTCGTATTCGCCACTTTAAAATCCTTTTTCTTTGCCATTGTTCATAATACATTTCTTTCCACGCTTTTAAGATCCGAATGAGGTTAACCCAAAGTTTATGTGTTGTACTTACCTACGTATACCAGTTGTACCTCTCACCTAAGAATTATAAAGGCATTTTTCTCATTGAAGTCCCACAATCGGGCGGCACATCAAAGCGTTAAGAGCTAATTTCACATAAGAGCTACGGAATCTCGAGTCGTTATTATTGGAGTTCCTTTGAACGAAGTAGGTCGGACTTAACAGGGGTGCGTTGAAACATGAGCACTAAATTAATATAAGGGAAAACCGTGATTCGTAGTCCTGTTTACCGACTCGTTTGTTCAGGGGTTTGTTATGTAAATCTAGAGGTTTTTTTGGGCAAATATACGGCTCGTGGCAAATGGTATTGTTTTTTGAATGCTTCCTATTAGGAAACGTTTCCGTTTAGGTGTTAGTTTAACGTCAGTGTTTTAATAGGAAGCGACTTTTTTGTCAAATTATAAAGCAAAGGATTCTGACTGTACTTTGTAAATATGCTGCATTCAAAAAGTATAATTAGTGTTGAAAGTACCTTGCTTAATAATTTATTAATTAAGTTTCATGACGAAATAATAATGTCATTCCTTTCTGTATCATTGAGCGTCATTCAATTGAATTCTTGGTATCAAATTACACAGTCTTTGAATATTCTACGGCTATTTGAATACCTATCGCCACTAGCTTACGGTCAAATTAAACAAAGTTAGATAGTACGTGTATATATTACAGAATTTCATTACAAAATTATTTCAGTAGCGATAGTGATGTAAATTAATCCCTAATGAGGATACTAAAAACACTACTGTCCAATTTTAAAAGGTCATTTTGCGTCTGTTTTCGATTACCTCTGTGTTTGTTTTTGGCCAAAAACAAATGTTACACACTGTTAATTCTTTACAGTACGAGTATGTAAAAGTTGAGTTTCCTCAAACAGACCAACAAGTAAAAGGAGGGTTCGTAGGTGTGACCGAAAACTATTACCGTATCAATCACCGTGCGTTGTTCAAACAAAATCGAACCCCATTTATTTTACGTGAAAAGTGAGAAACACAGTGGACTGGGTTAGCCACTCCCACCGGCTGTCACTGGACAGTGGTCAGTTTACACATGCGCGTTAGACTTAATTTTACACCCACATATTTTGTCCTCGAAGAGCGATTGATTTATTGGGGTATTGAGTGTTGGGGTATTGCAGCAATATGATATTGGTTTTAGCGTCAGTTTCCTTAATGTTAAATAGACATTCGGACGTTAGTTTATCATGATGTTAGTACTAGTTTCAGAAAACTAGTAACAATAATGATTATTAATTATATTATAAATATCATCACGGTTTATTAAGTTTTATAAACTTTTAAATAAACACTGAGAATCAAGGCCAGAAAATAACATCAGTGATTAGAAATAAAATAAACAAATCTAAAATTCTACATTTAACTTATTGAAAAATGTCTAGCCGCAATAGTCTAACGCCTCAGGTGACAAGGGGAACTCGCCCTCCAAAAGGAGTGGAGGACCGAAAAGTTTAAATTAGCTTGTTACTACACACAGCGCGACACGCCAGTTATATCAGAGTTTTGTTTTTTCGTCACAGAAAAGGTCAACCTCGCAACTTGTGTGTTAGAAGTTTCGACCAACATTAATTATTAATCACGTTTTGTCCGCTGCCTCCGCGCGCTGAGCCACTGTTTATTTGTGAAATGTTACAATTTGTTAATGCTTACGAAAACGTTTTCAGGGAATTTCCATATTACGTAATAAGTTTTTAGGTGTAACTGTTGCAATTCGTACTTAGTTAATGTTTTGAAAACGTGAATTTGTATTGAAATTGGAGCTTTATTGTTACGGCTTTTACTGTATGTACTGATTTTGTGGTCGTTATACAGCCGTGTAAGAAGATCTGTGGTCATGAATGATAGATTGATTAGAGGCATCCATGCAGGGAGGTGACAAAAAACGTGTCCAACTTTGACACAGCTCTGAGCACCGTGTCCAACATTAATTGGCAGGGGTTCACGATCACCCTATTGTGGTGGAAATCGAACGTTTTCGATAATAAAGCAAAGTAAAAATAATAAGCCACAAAGTTGCGGGGGTGTGGTATTGTTAAGCCCAGTTATTATAAGCTCGCGGTTAGAACGTTAGAAATGATTGATGTAAAATATGATACGAATTATTGTAATATGCGAATTCTAGCACAAGAGCTTGTGCTTTTTCATTTGTGAAATCTATACATTCAAAAAAAGGTTAAGACTTTAAACAGGGCAGATTTTGAATATTGATCGACCATTTAATATCACTCAATATTATTTTATCAGAGGTCACTGTATTATTCCGTACAGTAAAATATTCAACGCAACTCATTATTTGAACAGCTTGCGAATTAATTTTGTTTGCCATATACTTGTTTGCTTCAAACTATGCCCATCTTGATCATTAAGATTTCCTTTTTTCTTGCGTGAATGAGAGTTTGACATCGGCGTCTTTACAAAATTCCATACAATGCTTGGAGTTGTCGGAAATGGACATAGGCATAAAAGGGTTTTTAAAATAAAACCCTCTGTCGGCAAATCTTTTGCTCGTGTTTTACTCTTTGCATTGCATACCATTTTTGGGTATGGGTACGTTGAATCAGTGTTTACAAATCCGTCACCTGAGTATGTTAAATTGTTGGTGTTGGTTGCCTCTTCATAAATAATGTTTGCATTCAGAACGTTTTTTAATGTGGCTGTAACTTGGGTCCTTTAAAACTCTCGTTTGTATGATTTGATTTCAGTCATTGCTTTTTGAATTTTTGGTGTAATTACTTCATGAAGAAGACCCTGCTTCATGATATATGATGATGATAGTATACCTTTTCTTGATCATATTTCTGCCAAGGTATTTCTTACATGAGAATGTTTCCAAAGACGTGCGTCGAAACAGTTTCACAGCATCCATATTGGAAACACGCCCATCAAGCTACTTTCGCGTTCCATTCAAGCGAAAAGGCGGGCTGTGCAAACACAGCGCTAATGACGTCACACTTCTCTCAACATGGCCACTCGCAACCCTTGCTTTTTCACCTATAATTATACTTACGGTTATGTGCACATAGGCATGTGCTATTTTGTGTGGACTTAGCTTTTGTTTGGTATGTGTTACTCTAGAACATTTACCGTTGGTATTCGAAAATTGTATCATTTATTTAATTTAAAAACTACAAAAATAACAATAAAACGAGATCTCAAATCTCGTTCTCGAGATCAAGAGCTCAAAACAAAGCCTGTGTCTGAAGCTATCCGGGCGCATACTTTTACAGTTCAGCCACCGACACATTGGCAAGCCTGTTAAATTTTGCAAGTGCTTTCTTAAACGCGAAGGCTGCGTGACGTCATCAATTTTGCGAGATTGCTCTCTCAACAGTTTGTATAGTGTCGTAACACTATAAAAACCAAAAATAAAAGTTAAAACTGACATCATTTAGATACTAGTACCCAAATTAATTAAAAGCCCCGATCCACCCAAGCTATCAGATTCACCATGATTGGATCCGACGTGAAACCGATGCGTTAGAAAATTGACAATATAAATTTTCATTCTCAATTTTTCGGCAAACATTTTTTTCTATTAGGGCTGTCCGGTGTCCCACAAGGCATCGAGTTACACCACCTAGAGCGAAAAATGTGGCGAAAAAATTCAAATATCCCTAACGACGGGTATTCGCTAAAGGGAGCCTGTGCGCTGTTCTGAATTCGGCCCGGTATTGGATGTCAGTAACACGATTACTGACCTGGCCTTAATTCGATCAGCCACCTCCATGGTCGCTGTTTTTTTCTATTCCCAAGGAGTTTTGTGAAACGGTGTTATGTAAAAATATTCACGGTTTTGACGATTTATGTACTGTTTTGGGTTAGTTGTATTTGAGTTGTCGTATTTGAATATGATACAAGTTTTTGTACGCTAAAACTACATAATATACGCTGAAAATGTTTTCCATTATATGATTTTCACTTTTTTCAATGCCTCATCAAACGTCAAGTATGTCACAATTAGACTAAAAACTTATAAGCAATCGTCAAAACACTCATCTTAAACATTTTTAAATGTTTTAAATATCAGTACATTATGTTATAAAAATCCTTAGCCATAAGTTTTTCGTCTTGAATATCCAAACAACAGTGGTCTGAGCCATAAATTATTTCAAGGAGTAATAACAAGTGTTACACTGGGCACTGATCCTTTCTCCCGAGGGCCGAAAAAGGGCAAAAAACAAGATAAGGATAATCAGCCTTTTTCTCGGTACGAATTACGACGGATAATTTGATTAGATATCGGTGGGTGAGAACACCCTTAAGAAATAATCCCCGGCTATAGTAAGACCTATTTAATTTAATACTGTTGTTCTTTTATAACAGAGGGTGTTGTTTGCGATTCAGGCATCCTTTTGTTTTGTAAGAGTGACTCTATTTTTTATTTAGTATCTAGCTGTCCCGACAGACATCGTTCAACATGACCTTTATAGTACTCTGGACATCAAAAAATATTTGACAACCCAAATTATTTCATTCAATACGGCCTTTTCATAGTTTTAGTAAAACTAAATCAGTGAAAGATCAGTTTCTTAGTACTATTTTTCTAGTCGTAGTTGTCCTACACCTGAGCAACCATTTGGAAAGTTGAATAAGACTTACTTATCTTTGTCAATGTTTAACAGACAAAGAAATTATGGTTCACCAAAATATCAACGTGATTTACGACCACAAAAATATAAGCGCAATAAAGCAACGCATGCCCCCAAAATATCAATACATCCAACATCAAATCTCCAAGTCGGATGGTACCGACTATAGGAGCAGTTCCCCGTAACTCGTGGATATTTGTCACGGCACGAGTGTCAATAAAAACGCCAAGCCGGACTGCCTGCCACTACACTAGGATGTGATAGTGATGGGACAGTGAAAGAGACGATATCGATGTTAAATTATAAAGTGTCACATGACATTATTACTTCGAAAAGCAAATGTGTAAGTCGGATGGTACCGACTTTTGGAGCAGTTACTCAGTAACTTGTGAATATTTGTCACATAAGTAAAAGGAATCTGAAAATTAGTTTGAAGCGAGATGTATTTTTTTAATTGCTATATTCTCGTAAAAGTGATATCTACCATCGAACGTTATCTATCGGTCTAGCTGATGTTAATTTACATAGATGTTTAACACAGTAAATCGGATATTCGTCAGAGCAAGCTGCTAATTTTCAGGTATTTGTGACAACTTATAAATTATAATTACATGTTTAGTGTGGAACACTGCAAATCCATGCGTCACGATATTATAAAAATACTATGATAATAGAATATATTAACTCTTTAAAATCCTAGTCCATTCATATCTTTTAAGTCTTACAAAATAAGAATCAAATGCGAGTTACCATATTTTGAAAGTTATGTTATTATTACGTACTATCATAAATCAATTGTAACATTTTGATGCATTGACTACTTTGCAGTTGCACAATTAACATGTAATTATAATTTATATTTGACGACTTCCGTAGTGTAGTGGCCAAGCACGCTGGTATCAAGGCGTCGCCGCTCCGACGTCCCGGGTTCGATTCCCGGTCGGGTCAATATAGAAATCGAAATTTTCTATATTGTCTCGGGTCTGGGTGTTGTGGTACCACCGTAGTGTCTGATTTTCAAAACATAAGTACGTTAGGTACTTACATTGGGATCAGAGCAATGTATGTGATTGGTGTCTTTTATTACTTTTTTATATGTTGTCACAAATACCAAAAATTTAATAACAATTGAAATATGGGTGAGTTCTTCAATCTAACTCGAGTAACGTAATAAGTTCATAAAGTGTTTGTAGCTGTAATAAAGATACCTAACTTCCATAGTAACTTACTTTCAACCTTATCGATATCGATATCTCCACAGCACTAGAACAATACCCGTAAAAGCGGACACTTAACCCCTAATCCCCACCGGCGGGCATTTATGGCAAAAATCTTAATTCTGCGCTGCCGTTAACTGCCCGACGCTAATTATTGCTGCCAGCTGTATCTATTACTAACCACTTCTAAGTACGATACTATACTAGGTACGCACTTACTTCTAGTTGGGGAGGATAGTGCTAAAATTGTATAAAAATATTGCTTTTTTGATTTTACTTACCAATAGCTCTGGGCTATAAAGATAGACACCAATGTTTACAGAAGAAAGAGGTTTAAAAAAACACATCATTGTCTTGCCCTGTTTTGTTCAAATGTATTTTATTAATAGCTAAAATATGGTACGAGATACGCACTTTCTTCTTCTTACTGTATAAAATTAAATTTATGAATTTTTTTGATATATTTTTTTATCTGGCCAGTTAACAAAAATATTTGATTGAAAATATGAGTGAGTTGATTTGACTGTTGTATGTTGGTAAGACTAAACTTTTAAATGAAATTAAACAATGACAAATAAACTTCAAAAATCCTATAAGAACTATCGAATAATTTCCGCAATTTTAACGATATAATAGTACCAAGCTTTTAAGTTATAATAGTGAAATGAAATACTGAATTTGTAATAGAAATGAGTCGGGTAAGATAAATAACACAAAGTAACTTTACGTAAGTATAACAAATAGATACACGAAGATAAATACGTATGTCTGTTAACCTGATGTTTGCTTTTAACTTATTGGTATGCCCCAAATGCTAACGAAAATTCAGCTCTAAAGTTTTTAACAAACATGTAAATAAAGTGACATACAGCTGACTCTACTGTAGCTATAGCAGCTCTTAAGGCAATAAAAGAGACTATAAAACGACGTCCGGCTGGGAGAGATGCCAGCGACCAGCAACCCTTATGATACAATATAACTTGAAAATGAATGGACAATTTTTCAACGATATCTCTTGCATGTGAAAGGAAATGGACGCTGACAACGGAACGGAAAATGAGAAATATCATGGAATGCTTCAGAAACAATAATGTTTATTACTATATAATTTTAAAGCAAACTAGCAAACCCCGCGAACTCCGTTTCGCCACCAGATTCGTTTTATGTAACATCTCGTTTGTTAATTAAAAGAAGAAGTTTTTTTTTGTTTTGTATTTGAATTTTCTTTGCTATAAACCTCACGGAGCCCGAGACCTTTCCAACGAATGCAAAACCGTGGAAATCGGTTCGTGCGTTCTGGAGTTATAGCGTCAGGAAGGAAAACCCGACTTATTTATATATAGTAGAAAAATAATGAAAAATCGAAAAAAAGTAGAGTTTACGAGTATCACGCAAAACAATCCATATTGCAATCGAAATATCAGAAATTTGAATGATAATGATAACTGCTTTTTTACTGGGAGTCAATTTCAAAAAATGTATTTTTCATATAAGAAACGAATAAAAAACTTTTTTTTTCATAAACTAGCCGAAGTGTTAACCTCTAGATGCCCAAGCAGTTTCGTCTAGTGCAAGAATTTAAATTATGTACGCTTACTCGCCGGCCTATCCACTGGCCCATTACCCCGCGGTCATTATTTTGACATACAACCTCTGTGGCAGAATTCTGCGGTCAATGCAACCAAGGAATGCAATTTTATCTGAAATATACTTTTAAATATCGCTTTATGTTGATATAGTACTGAGGTTTGCCCATAACTATTTCCCTGTGCATGCTTTGTTTCAGCTATTCGTTCTAAAATAATTGCTGATGGCTATCCCATTTGGCATTGGCTATGTACGGGCAATAAACAAAACACGCATTTTCCAACAAATATTTTCTTACTTTGAAATATGCTCAGTTGTATTGGAAATATAAAGTCCGACGCATGAAACCTAATCAACAGAGTCACCAAATTAACAACCACCGCAACAAATCGCAATCGCATCTTATCATTTATAGCATACAATATAACCACAACTAAATCTATAGTTAGAAAGCATAAATATAAACCGTCCCGTCCACTAACGCACTCATTTATATGTTAATGTGGAAGCCATCGAGATTCATACAGATATTTTTCTGGGCCAGATATCATTTCCACTGCCTTATTACTTTCCAATTTGTCTCCAGTATTGGTTATTGCTGCGTTTATTACGGACCCTCCTTCTAATAGGAACGATTCGTCGATTGCATATAAAAATACAACACTTTGAAAGCAAATTTCTTGACAAAAACTGTTACGTATATCCGAAATATTATTTACCTTTGCGTCTCAAATCAATTCCAGAGTCGAAAAATCTTGACTTACTCCGCGAAGAAAGATCCATTGTTGAATTAAAACTTTCACTTATACACGAAACCTGTCCTTTAGTAGACTAATCAAAGCTAATGGAAGTCTTAGAAAAAGTTCTTACACTCTAAGATCACTATCTTATAAGTCGAAGAAAAATCACTAAGTTAAAAATATAGAAAAATTCTAAGTCCAAAGCACTGTCCAGTTCGGGAAGAGGCTCGCCAAGTCATAAAGCATGTGATCATCTTCGCAGATGAACACAGACTGACTGGCTACCTCGATATAGTTTGAGACCCTAAAAATTTTAATGAAAAAAGGACCCCCAGATTGGCAGGTAAAAAATGCTCGTATGAAAACCGCCGTTTCCTAGTGACCCCGATCGCTCTCCCATCCCATTGTTAGGCTCCTTTTATTTATAATAGTACATTTTTTTCACACGCGGAACCCCTAAATAGCGTATGAGCAAAAATATGCGTAAGCAGGCATAGGGACGGCAAAGACGAAGTTCATACAGAAAAAAACCGACTGTCCCCTATTTGAATGGCAAAAAGTGCATGTCACTGCGAAATAGCATTAGCGCATGAATATGATTTTGCACAGATCTGAATGGATGGATGACTTATAATTGTTCCGCGTTATATTTAGTATGAATTATTGGTTTGACGGTGCTTTTGTGATTGTAGAACTGTGCTAATATTCAAGGTTTTTTACATTAATAGCAGGCGACTGATCTATAACTATACGTTTCATTGTTGTTTACAATATCCCAATCTTAGTTATTTGAGACAGATTTTCACATTCAAATTGAGAAGATATACCACACGCCGAGGAAATTCTTATCGTATTCAAATTTATTATATTTATGCATTAACCTATTAGGTCCTGTCAATTTAATAACCAGCAATTGCCCAACGCGTTTAAAGATGCCCATCAAGTCGAAAAACCGGTGGGTAATAAAATTATGACAATCAAATTTGGCAACCAAAATGAATGAGTGGACCCCGAAATGTTTGCTGTTTCTGCGTAAACAAACATGGAAGATTGACACCAACGTACATCTGGTGTAGTGACGCAAATATTAGGGGCAAACAGTATAACTCGATTTGCCAGAGGTCGTGGCCAAATTGTGCGTGATGTTCGGACTCGGACTGATAATTTTTCGGATAAACGTTAATGTACATTGAGTTACGTCACTCGTTTTGGTATAATTCAATGTATTTCAGTTCAGGGTACGCAGAATTTTGTACAGTCACTGTGGCAGTTTTAGATATTATTATGCAGAGCAAACTTCATGAACTGTTATTTTTCATTTGCCAAAATAACTCATTTGGTATCAAAAAAAATTTTTTATGACTTTATAGTCTAAAGAATACAATCTGGTATGTTGCATTAGTCCATCTATCAGTCACTATTCGAAATTCGAATCCGGAACTGACCGAAAATCCGCGACTTTTTTTTCTAAATCCCGACCCGAGAGATGAAACAAAAAAGGTGATACTGTTACAACGGATCTCCTTGGTCTACCTGTGGTCGTGTGAACCTGAACAGGTGCTGGTTCCGTAATTATGGATACTGGACAATGGAGGCGCGAGTCTGCGTGATGCGCAAGAGTGTGTTCGCGGTTTCTCTCGAGATTTATGTGTAAAGTTCAGATTAGTTTAATTACGTTTTATTTTAAGTTTCTTTGACTACTAGCTAGTATTCTTCGCAAACATATTTTTTAATTAAATACATGTGTTTACTGTGCAATTACATAAAAAAGATATATATGTACACCTCTAGATATACTCTAAAGAGGATTCGTAATTGACTTCTTGACTACATACTTAGGTACTCTTGTATAGTAAATTTGAGCATCAGCACATTATGAGCTATAATCATTAATCGTTATCAAGAGGAATCTTTAACACAGGCAAAAAATAACAACTAATTAATCCGTAAACAATTTCACACTAAACGCCTCCACCTCACAATCTCACGGTCAAAAGCGGAAGAAGAATCAATTTATCACTTGCAAAAAAAGTCTTCACACATGCTCTGAATCTGGTCAAGACACTTTTTGTCCTCATTGTGGCCATACCAAAGGGTTGTGGCACCTTTATAAAAAAAAATGACAGCGTGGGACGATTGGTAAACCGGGACACTTGGCAAATATTTTCAGACGTCGCGTACTTAATGGGTTAATAATTTTTATACAAAAGGAATTTAGGTAATAATATTTGGTTAGTAAAATTACCGGTACTTCTGGGATATGAAAATTTGCATTTGCATGAAAATTTTATAGAAATTCTCATTTTAAATGGGAAAAAAACAACAATATCATTTTTTGAAATTGAGTTTTCACCTATGAAAAAAATAACAACCTCAATGGAAATAAGTGGGTCCACAAAAAGTAATCCTACTTTTTTAGTAACGAGACAAGATTACAAGGAGATAATTTAAAACTCTCGCGTGGAACGTGCAAAGATTTCTAAAATAGCAAAAACTGGTCAGATTGAGTATACGCTGGTCTTATTCCCATCATTTCTTGCTACACGACCACTTTAATAAGACCTGTAAAGCACTATACTCTTTGCTACAGCTCAAAGTTAGTTATTACGTGACGGAGAGGCGCGCGGTGTCAGGATATAATTGTGTTCAGTGTAGGTTTCTTATCTCCGAAGCCACCGTATTAGACCTCTCTGTCACCATACACGTTCGTCGGTTCATGTGTGAAAGGCCAAAAAGAAAAGCCAGCCTATTTCAATTTAAGATTACCGAACATAAACAATCCGAGGTGGTCTTTTAGGTCTTCATAACTACTTCAATAATCATATTTATTAGCTAGTAAACTCTTATTATCTTACTAAAATCCTGTTGATGTTATGTGTGTCAGTAAGATTCTATTTGTTTCATTAAAATATATATTTATATATTGTGAATTAAAACCATTAAATATGTACTTATCTGTCCAGATAATGTTTATAGAAGAGCATACCTAAAATGTTTAGAACATTAATTAAATTCCAGATTTGAAGATAAAGTTCAAAAAATATTAAATCTTTGCACGTTACACGCGAGAGTTTGAAATTATCTACTAGTTATCTTGTCTCGTTACAAATAAATAGAATTACTTTAAGTGGACCCACTTATTTTCAATGAGGCTGTTATTTTTTCATAGGTGAAAACTCAATTTCAAAAAATGTTGTTAATGTGTTTTTCTATAAAACCTAAAAAAAAATGACGCTGATCAAAATTGTGTTATAACGGATCTCTACCAAACTGAAAGTCAAACTACAGAAGTCCTTCCTTTCGTGTTTGATAAACAGCTGTTATCTGAAGTGAGTTGGCTGCTTTCGCCTCCTGCTGTCTCTACTATGGCATTAGAGGGAGGTGAAGTGTCAAAATAAGCTGGTGCCCTGCACTGATGAAACTAATTACTTGGTTAAATCGCACCGAGTGCGTTCACATAGACATTCAGCCGAGGCGCTATGGTAATACTAATGAAACGACTTTTCTAGAATATGAATGGAAATTTTATTGGGCTATGAATCAGGCGGAGTAATTTGTATGTCATTTAACCGCTACGAACTGCAGCGTTTGAGTTTATGGTTGTTGACATACGAGTATATTAGCTGGCTGTAAATCAGAGTTGATAAGGCTGCGTTTTCAGTTCGGATGTTAAAATAAATATTTTATTTAAAAATATGACTTTGTGTAAAATTAAGGTTAAACTACTGCAGTGTTATATCGGTTTAGAAGTGACACTCCAACTTTGTTACTCCCTAATCAGTGAAGCCGTAGAGTTGTTTTTTTAACTATTTTAACCTTTTTGAGTTGTTAATTCGGATTAGAATGTCACTTGAACTTATTTCAGTTCTTAATCAGTAAGATAGAACTTCAGTTTTATACTTTTTTTTCAACTTACGGTATACATGTAGAGCATACTGGCCATAATGAGTTGGAAACGCAAGGAAGTCTACCTCAACATAGTATATATTTCTGCTATCTTTTTAACCTAGACAACTATCTGGTCACACGGTAACAATAGCTAGCCGCTCGCACGCATTATCTGCCCATCGAAGAAAGCATTATGCTTATTTTACTGCTCATATCTAGTCAGCGTAAGATCTATGGTTATTTGCTATAAAGTTTTTATGGTTATTAAAAACATTTAAAAGAAAGGTGTTATTGTTAGGTCAAGTACAAGATAGATTTGATTAGAAATAAAACAGTGCCTTTGATGTCGCAAACCCCTTCTGGGTTGCAGTTAATACAGATTATAAATGTTTCAGTTATGAATTTTTCGTAATTATTTTACCTTGTATGTTTGTATTGGCATTTGATATTTATTTACTAATTGTCTACAGTAACCTTATTAGCCAAAAATATAAAGTAACACATGTTCACAATTTTTTTACTTAGCAACCCAACGAGAGCTTAATATTAGCTTGTCAGCATAACCAATAGGTGATAATCACACGCAGGTCAGTCGTTTATCTATCAATCGTAAGAGAGCCTGTATTTGGCTGGCGATATATTACGCCGCTTCTATCAACTGGTAGCTCTGTGGTTATTTGTATAGAAGGGCGATTAATTAGCATCAGTTAACAGAAAGATTTTCGTAAATGTCATATTTTTTTAATTGTTCGTCATTGATGTTTCATTGGAATTGTTTATACATATAACTTAAAAGATTGTAGAGTTTTAAGAAAAAAAAGTACATAATTGCAGTTTCACAAGATATTTACCCAGATGAAAAGTACGTCTGAGTTGCTAAAACTCAGGTGCAATGCTTGTATCTTAATCATTTTGTTACCCAAGATTCACCGTATCTCTAGTTGCTTCGAACTGAATTTGTCAGTTATTTGACGTAAACTATACATAAAGTCAAACATTGCATCCGAGCTTTAGCTTAACGTATCTGACCAAATCAAGCGCCACCTATTAAAATAATGCAACCACGTCCAAGCAAAAGGTGGCAACGGCTCTCTGGGAGCTTTCCCACCATGACCGTTGCTTGTTAGCGATGACCTGTAGTCAGATGCACCTGCATCTAGATAGCTAATTGAGGCCATGTGAAATGAGTAAAAGGTGTAAACAAAGCGAGACTTTTCGCAAGGAAATGTGGCCTTAAAATGTTTTTATAACGACCAGAAAATATTGCGAAGGGACGATTTTGATGAGATAGTAGGTATAATTTGAATGCAAAAATAAAGCCAACAATTATAATTTGAGTGAGCCTTGTCTCTAGATTGTTTAAATTTCGATTAATATTCCAGACACATTGTTCAAAGGTGTATGAAGATTTCTAAACACTCAATCTGACGGTCAATCTCTATCATCACAATAAAACTATCGACCATTTTAAAGGCGCGATAAATCTGCCTCACCGCCTACAATGTTGCTAGACAAACGAACAATACTCCAACTTACACTACAACACAACATAAATCATAAGAAACATCAACCTATGCTCTTTCACTCCTTATAGCTCTCACGATTTTTAACACCCACTTAATCTCTTAAACGAAACAAAAGATATCGCAACACTACTAAATACAGCTTAAGTACAGTCACAAAGGAAGCTACTAGTCTAAAAAGATGTTCATAATTGCTTAAAGAACATCTCATTAGTCTAAATAAAAGGTTTGCGGTTGCTAAATACTATTCTGGACAATTGGGAAACCTCAAAAGTGGGTATAGCAGCATAAAAGTTTATATTAAAGAACCTCGTTTGTTCGTTCTGGCATGTGAGCCCTATAGCAACCACGAAAAAAAGGGATGAAAAAACTAATTCGAGAGTATAGAACTTGCCGGAATCAAAAGGTATTGGACAATGGTCATGGACAGATCATTCAAACATCAGACAGTTTTGGATCGAAGAATGCGCGATTTGATCCTCAGGTAGATTTGACACGTAGCAATTTTTCTCTCTATCAAACATTTGGCAGCCGTATCAAATCTTAGATTTTAAATTAGAGCACTCCTTAAATTATATACCAGTAGTAGATGCAAAAACAAAGTATCAGTAAGTACATCTATTAATGCTTCTGAAGATGCAATAATAGCAAACAATAAGTGCGTAATGAAAAAATAAGAAAGTGACACTTGTAAACCCTTTTCTGTTAAAATTGATGAAAGAACGGCCTACAATGACACACAATAGTTATTTTGGCTACAGCAGATTCAGATCGGAACCCTATTCGGTATTGTTAAAATATTATCGGCGATTCTACTCATGTGGGTGAGGACTTTTAAGCCTGTTTTGCCCAAAAAAAAATCCTTTGACCAATTGTTTGTCAAAGGCTGGCTGGAATGATTTTTTGTCAAGGTGTTTGACCATGGGAAAATATCGGAGATTCAGGTGCCTCTATCAAAATCGGTGCTATTGTCAACCTGTTGTGCGGGTCCGTGTTGATTTTTGATAAATAATAATTCGAAGAAGGCTTTTGTGATTCCGCATTATTTGATAGACGCGATAGAATTACTCCGGATCATTCGTGAGCGTCCTTGTTTTGAGAGCGTAATCTTAAGAAAGCCAAGGCTACACCTACCAAACTTAAATCGTCTTTAGCGTTGAAAGGCCGACAATAACAAATTGGTATCAAAGCCTGACAAAGATGGACTCTTCAGAAACTGTCCACCCACTCCCCCGGCTATTGATCGTGGTCTGCTCACAATAAATTAATTCTTGTTATGAACATTTTTTATCCCATTGTGTTTTGGTGGAGTATTTATTTTACTAGCCCGGTAATAGGGCCTAATGGGCGGACATTGGTCAAAGGAGATTTTGGAACCATGGAATAAAGACCGATTTAAATGAGCTCGTGAATAGAATGTTAAGAGAATTGTTCAACTTTTTTGTTCTGGATTCAAAATCTTGAGAATTGAATCATTTTATAATAACGTAAAGCTTACGTCATACAGCGTTAATTAGATATTATTTACTGATAATCGATTTCAAATACAATGAGTATTAAAGGCGACAAAGTTTCAAAAGATTACTAGCGTAAGATAAGCTTACTCGAAGTGTTAAATTATCTGATTGTCTCATCTTACTTCTGAAGATTATGTTCAAACGGTTAACAAAAAAAGTTCATGTTTGCTACTGTTTTCTTTGTTTGTAATACGATTTGTATTGTTCAATATACTTTTGTCAAAGAAAGGATTGACAAAAGTATATTTAACACCTCATAACAAAACCTTCCCGAGTTTGGAGAAATTCAAAAATAACTTTGTCATCATCGATTGCATTTCGGCTTTTAATTCCGTATTCAATATTGCCTCCAACGTCGCTGTACTTTAATAGCCGGACTAATAAATCCAATTTAAATGTAGCCAGGCCTTCTACTGACATAACATATGTAAATCCATACGTCTTTATCTTAAGAATCACAAATACTGCCGATCGAGCGATCTCGTAAAAAGAAGATCGAAGTCCAGTTTGTGATACAGGACGGGTGGCCGGAGTCCGCAGTATCATTATTCTAAATACGAAAATTAACTTCATTCCCATAATTTGAATAACAACTGTCGATACTATAAATTATTTGATCTTTCTATCTTTTTGTTGTCCTCTAATGGAGGGAGGACGTCTGCTGTGAAATTTATTTCTCCTGACGAATTCAATTTATTTGTTCTTCGCATTGCTACAATGATGAGATTGATCCCTTTGATCATTCCCACGGCGCGTTGCGTAAAGTAGTATAATTAACGGTGCGTGTTAATTAATAAGGTGATCAGGTTTATTTGCATTCTTTGTGAATACTTACGTGTCAATCACATTTGGTGATTTTGCAAATTGTGAGAACGCAATATGACCTAGGTTTCAGTGAATTGACGCATAAAATTATCATTTACGAGCAATTAACCGATCATGGAAATTTGTAGGCTTGCTTTTGATAACTCACTTATTTCTAATACGTTGTTATATGGATTTTTAACAAAATGTAACTCAGTAATAAGATTATTAATTATAATGATATAAGTCACCATATTATACAATTCTTATATTATGATTATGGTTATATACTACTTTTACATTTCAATTCTCATGTTATATCTTTTCCTTGCCTTACTCGAAAAATTACCTTACCATGATGAAAACTCATGAAATTACGTTCCAAAAAATGTCCCAGTAGCGAAACGTCAAAAGCGACATCTCCAAGAGCAAATACAAGTATCAAAGTGGAAAGTACAGCGATTAGCGGGGCAATATTTCGCATCAAGGATCAAGACGTATAGTTCCGCCGCGATGCCTCGATATTCGCTTAATGAAGACATATTGAATCGCCAAGCGGGAACGGACAAGACATAGGCAATGTTTAAATTGACGTGCGGCCCTTTTATGTGGCATCCGTTCGATTTTGTGGATGGAACTACGGTCTCCTCTAAAAAAGATGCTCATTGTTTGTGGGATTAAAATACATTTAGTTCTGCACAAAAAAAAACATAACTCTAGCATTGCTCTATAATAGTATGTACTATGTAAACGAAAAACAGTTAGATTACTTTTTATTATGTTTAACAGGTAGTTATAGTAATCAAGACTGTTTTCAAGAAATAAGGTAGCTTCATAGTATGAAGACGACATGGAAAAGAAGGGTTCACAAAATAATGCTGCTGAATAATTTAAAAATGTAACATGTTAACGGTAACAAATTAAAATTCTGACACGGGACCCAAAGACCCATATCAAGTAGCGAGAAACATCGGCGAAACAAAACGCGGGCCCTCCGATGTTTTATTTAGAACGGCCCGGGAAGTTAACTTAGATTTTTAAAAGTTCGCCCAAAAGTTACTCCGCTACTGTCCCGCCCGCACCTGATAAAGTAATTTTACGATTCCCTAATTCTCACTTTTGAGGAGGGTTTAAAAAAGTCAAAAGGTTTTCTACCCTTAAATGTAATTGGGATCGCATTAGCAACTTTTGGATGATTTCCATTTTTTATTACCATGCGTGTTCGCCATTCCTAAGCACACGTTAAGCAAAATACTTCAGCAGCTTTCACGGCTATAATTACTTATAGCTATATTTATGTTTCAACGACCACTTAAAAGCATCCAGTTTCATGTACAAAAGGGGGTCCTATTGTGTCGCAAACAAAAACCGAGTGCCTCGAACTTCTTGCGTTTAAAATAAGAACAAACGTGTCATCGACGAAATGACGCGTGTCGACCAATCGGGCGCAACGGCCGCCGACGTCGGTGACGTCACCGTGGGCCCGACCAATGGCAGTGGCCCGTCGCCTCCGGTCAACTTGGACTAATTGCCCATGTGTGCTGCTGTAGCGCTAGTTTTGAGAGGAAATCATGCGCAAGAGTCACGGCACACGCATGCATCACATACGCGTACACGGAAAAAACTATTCAATATATTCCACCTCCTCAGCACGACTTAATCTACAATCATGATACAAACTTCATAATTTATTCTTTATCCCATCATCAATTATAGTAAAATGCCGTGCTCATTCTTCGAATAAAAGCTAACAGGATGTCAGTGGAATAATTTGAAAGTGACTTTTAATGTTAACAATAAAAATACTTTCTCATGCAAACAGTCCATGGTAATCTGCAAATCATAATTTTGACCATTCTACTTAAGTCAAGAGTAAAGCATGGGAACGTTTTAGCGCGGGTATAATGAGTAATTAATTTAAATAACTGTTGGGCAGTGGGAATTGACGCTACAACAATGGCTAAGACATGCAAAAGAAATAAAACAGTTTCTAATGTGTGTTGCAGTCAATAGGCGGAAATAATATTAAACTTTTTAAAATACTAAAAAATACTCTGACAAAATTAATAAAATATTGTTTAAGAAATTGAATATACTCATCTAGTGAATTTCTGTTTACAAACTTTTAAGATTGGTCATAATAATTTGAGTAAACACATTTCAAATAAAATGTAGTCTTCAAATAAATGAAAAAATGAATTAAGATATACAACCATAGTATATTAAAACCATAAGACGCTTCATATATTATTAATCCCTCTAGAAAATTGAATGTCACCATATAACAATTAACCAACACAATGTTGCTTTACGGTCTGAGATTATAAACCCGAAGTGCTCTTTGCAGTTAATAAATTAATTATCCTTGGCAATTTCTTACTTTGTAACTTCATTGCAACTGACCTCTTGTAGTGTAGGTGACCAATTACAAGAAGCAGTAATTACTACAAAGATTAATTTAGCCATTATATTAAAATCCCTATTTGCTGTAGTGTTACAGTGGTCATTATTGACCGTAACAATTTTACTGCTGTCGTGACAAGGCAATACAATTTTAATTGGCTCGAACGGTGATTTTGTGTTATCAGTTTTATTGAGGTTTTAGTCAATATTCTGTCAAAGATTTAGTATTCATTTCTTTACTTTAAATTTGAACAAAATTTAAATGATCAGAATTTCCTTCAAATATCTCCAGATTTATATCCCCAGTCTAATTTTACTTTCGTCTAATTTTTTTAGAGCTATCAATATTCAGAGCTTATTCAGTTAATATTCAAAAACAAAGTTAGTATGGCTGAATAAATAAAATATCAGTTTTAGCCTAGTTTGAAGCCCCAAGTTGGTCACTGAATATTTTGAGGGAATTATCAGTTCACCAGTCTTAGTGGCTAATGAATACTTGATAGCGGCTACTCGTCAGTTTTCCCAGTTCCCTTTCCTTTTTTCTTTCGGACAAGATGACCAGCCTTGTGCAAATGTTTGCTGTGAGCCCGGGCATTAAGTAGCTCGTTGGGATGAATGGAGTCTCCGCATTGCAAATGAGATAGTGCTCTGTTTTGTGTGCGTGTTTATTTTGATGTCATAGGAACGCAATGGGAATTTCAGTAAAATTTAGTTTTTGTTTGTGGATCTGTATAACTGTGTAATTTTCGGACTGCACATTACTAGTCTGTTAATTTTAAAATCTGCTTCTTTTACTCCAATCTTTTGTTTTTTAAAACTCCGTGTCCATTTTTTATTTTATTGTAACTATGAATTTAAAATTATTTTTACATACCACAAAAAATTATTATGGGGTGAATGGTGATGGATGTAAATTTATTTGCTAACTACTGATTTTACATTTATTTCTACCGATGTGAAATTTAATATTTGCAGGCTAAAGAAAACTTTTATTTCTACTTTTTGCTAATGTTATTATCGACGACCTTACCTTGCGCGATGCGTACAGCTGGCATCTTGATTCTCATCTTGATTTGGTCACCTATTTTTAGATCTTCAACAACTTCTTTTTATCCGCCAAAATCTTTATCTTGATATTTTACTATCAGCGACAGTTCTTAGCTCACTTCACACGTCCCGCCGACGGTCCAGCGGATATCGTCTCAAAACGTTTTTGATAACAGATAATAATCATCACAAATTCATCCAAAAGTCCGACAGTTTAATCCCTGAACATGTTTAGTCATCTTCGTGAATTTTCCATCACAACTGTATCAAACATTTCAACAGTTTACTTTTTTCTTTTCATGATGATTCTTATCAATTCATGATTCATGAAGCTGTTCACTTGCCAAAATTGACTGGTCATAGGGCTTATCAACACTTGGTCGAGCGTCTATCTAATCTAGCCGCACCGAATAGCGATCTTCAGATTCGAACGAATTGGTCACTCCGTTAGATTTCAGTGTCTTTATCAGCAAAACTTCTTCACTTTCAAGTCCGTGTTTTGTTCACTGTTTAATTTTGGAATTTAAAAATAAATTTGCAATTTAAATTATTGTAAATTTTAGTTGAAGAAAATCGAGTTGGAAATTGTTTTGTGTTTACGTCTTAGTGCGTCGCGTTCGAGCACGTCGCGCGCGGATTTTGCGAGGCAGGTGCACGGCCGGCCGCCCGCTCTCGCCCGATGTCCGAGACCGTCTGTCCTGTGTCCCTTTACGCGAGGGCTCCGCGGCCTCCGCATGTCCGACTCGCGCCGTCTCGCTCCACCGGCCGACGAAGGCGCGTGCGAGTCCACACGAAGTGGCCAGGGGTTACTCGCGGTCGCTGCCGCCTCGGCAGACAGACAAAGACGGCAACACACAACGCTTTACACCTCCCACGTACGTCTGAGCGGGATGATGATAAGTCATAAGTGCCGTGCGTCGGTGTGCGTGCGCGGGTGGGGCGAATATGCAGCGTACAAAAGAAAAGGGATAATATTTGCTTGCATATTTCATGACTCGATTAGGAGATGGAATTTTTAATTGAATGGACCGAAGCGCGGTCAGTCCGCGTTTTAAGGTTTCGAAATTGAAATGAGGTACCTGGCTCAGGTGGGGTTCGAAAGTTTGGAGTTGTGTTTACGAATTCCTTTTGAAATTCCTACTGAAATGGACTCGTGATTTTTCAGGATTATTTTCTTTAGCTTGAAAAAAAAAAATCTTTAAAGTTTTGAGTGTCTATTACAGCAAATAAATTATTGTACGTTTTTTTTTCAAATAAAACTATGGTAACTGGGACAGTTCGTAGCACGGCTACGCACGCTACGCACCGTAGCAAGCTTTCGTAGCGGAAAAATGCTACAACTCGATGAGGAAATTATGAATAGAATTGATCGCATTATGCCAATAATTAATGTCGCGCCGTTAAATTTAACTTATTATGGGGTAAATGGTGATTTACTTTATTGTTTTCAATACTGAGTCTCATTTTATTGTTTGTTTATGTAGTTTATTTTATAATATGATATTTAACGCGTGTCTCAGTACCTACTTTCATTATGCGGTACTATGTAAAGGTATGTTTTAAAAAAAGTAACTCTTAAAATTATAAAAATGCTTAAAACATGAGATAGGAAGAACCATCTTTTCAAATAAATGATCTAAAGTCTTTTTTGGTTAGTAGTAAATTCTTTTCTTTAAAGCGCACCAGTCTTATTAAAATATTCAACTTTTACAGGAGTACATTGACCTAATTGCTTTTATAAATGTCACTATTGCTGAATTTTTAAACTACAAACCATTTTTCCTTCCTCATTCGAGTACAAAGAACGTGTTATTCCGCGCAAACGGTCAGGAATGACCAATCAATGGCGCTGAATTTCAATAAGCCAACTCTAAAACAATTATGAGAAGTTGAGAGACTGACAGTGAACTTATTAAAGTCAAGGACCGGGAGTTCGCGGGGAAAAATCGCGGAAAGTTTCCGAGAGAAAGTGAAATATCGTGGCTGTGTGCGTCGTCTGCAAGACGCTTACGTAGACGGGGTTTTTGTGAGTATTAGTGGCCAGTTCCAAAATAGAAAGAACTGTTTTTTTTTCTTTTTAAATTGTGTAAGTAATTATTTTATACATGGCCAGCTTTCACATAACTCGCTTTGGATGTGGTCGATATCTTTAATTTCTTTATTCATAATTTCGTATTAATTAAATATGTGTATTCTATTCGTTCATTAGTCATATATATATTTTTTATCATTTATTTGTGTAATATTAGTATGTGTTATTGCATTACAATTATTATTATTTTTTGTACCTCTCTCAATTATTCCACTCTTAACATTCCGTCACTGGTAGTACAACATACAGTGCAATAAAGTGTAAATTAAAAATAGAAACCGACAAAAAAATCAATAGATTTATCTTATTCTTCACCATGAAATGTTTTATTGATGGCCACCTCGTAATTTGTTAGGCCAATTTAATTATTATCTTATGTCATTCTAAATATAAGTATCGATGGCCAGTTACAACTGTTAATCTTACGCAGTGATTCGATGTGTTACATAAAAAAAAACAATTTGATTTGTCAGAAATGAATTCAATCAGCCATAACTTTGATGGGGAATAGAAATTAGAAAAAGTTTTGAAAGATTGAATTCTATAAGTAAAATATTTTGTAATCAATTGAATACATACAATTTAATACAAATATGTTAAAGAGAAGAAATCTCCAACCAAAAAAGGTAATTGAAACTACATATCGGAAAATGTTGAATGTGTGTCAACATTTTATACCCCTTATCATAATTTATAACTTTGACATCATTGCTAATGATACATAAAAAAACTTGAAATCCCTTAAACTGCATCATTTTGAAACACTACTAAATAGCTTTTTGAAACCCATGAAATATCAAAGTAGAGAGAGAAGATAAAAATATCAAAGTCAAACTTTTCAGCCGCGTCAAAGAAATCTGCCCTTAATACACGCGTCACTACTGTCCAAACATTTTCCCATAGGTTAGCAAAAGGCTAAGAAAACTCATGGTCACTCGTGTCCACCTTAACACATACCCCCTACGACCATCTGTCCTTCTCTAATACGCAACTGCGTATAGTAAAAATAGAGACGGCTAAAGGGTTGTCCGTTTTCACGAGTGGAAAGCCTGCTATAATGACCGATATATGGTTATCTCGTTCATGTGTAGGTATTGTAGGTGAGTAAAGAGGGATGGTGGATGGGGGGTGTGTGGGATGCTGTTGACGCTACTCGACACTAGGCGTCGCTGTTAACTTAAACTGGTCCAGGCGGATGCTGGAACCTTTGGTTCGGATCTTAGTTTGTGTGGTTCAGAAATCTGTTGACAAGAAAACTTTGCTCACGTTTCTTCGCTTTTCTTTTGATTGCGTGGCTTACGAAAATTTTGTTAATTGACGCTTTCTTTATTTATGGGGAAAACTTTGGTTGCGTTGGTTTAACTTTTGTAAAAAGTAATTCTTTCAGATAATAAGTAAGATTTTGTGAGAAAAGTAGTATGAAAATATTCAGAGATTTAAACTAAAAATAAAAAGTATTTATTTTCATTTTCTTGTAAATTATATAACTATAACTAATCTTACTATGCATTTGATAGACGTTTTAACACAAGATAACAATAATGCTGAAATCACAGCAAAAATATTATAAAACCCCTTCCTATGAGCGTATTATTTATTTACCCAAAGGTTGTCTGGAAGAGATTGCTTATAGTTATGAGACTGCCTAAATTGTACTTTTTCTCGAAACGAATTTGTAATCAACCTATCTGATGTGCAATTAAGAGCTATCTTTTCATAGCTTATATAAGTTAATAAGTAAACTAACCAATAGTACAGATGCTGACTTATGGGTGTGCTTACGTAATTACTTAAATATACCAAAGAAAACTTTCCTCCGAAAGTCTTACTAAACTCATTTCAGAGTAATAAAACTCAATACGCATTCCTCTAAGTTTCGTCGTCTTGAAGATGGACCACGACCCACCCCAACTGGGACTATTTTTAAACGGGAAACCGACAAAAACTGGGCAAGATCGACCATTCTGTCGACTAAATTAAGGACTGGGCACGTATAGACGTAAACTGAAAAGACTTAACAAATATTGTGTGACGTTGAGAAGACGGAGCTATATTTCAATTAAACAAAAACAGTTCCTAAGGTTGATTGTAAATTATTAAGGTTCCTTAGAACATGCCTTTATTAATCTGTCATCTAAAACGATGTTAATTATATAAAAGTTATATTTTTAGTCGCGTAGGTAATATTACTATTAATAGCTCAATCACATTTAAATTCATGTAACGGGTTATTTTAAACTAACGTACCAAGAGGCCGATTCTCGCGCCAATCGAACTTTTTCGTGTGGTAATTCGATTGCAAGTTAAACCGTTTTACCTAAAAAATAAAGTTAAATATCTACACATAAAAAAACTATCGCACGAACAAAATCTAAATACACACAAATCGTGACCCTGAGAAATCAAATACTATTTTTTCTTCGACAAAGACAATTTAATAGGTAAACTTTTTTCGTATACGAATTGCACGAGAATTTCCCTCTGGTAAATTAGTTTAAAAAGCATAGTTTTTGTTGATTTGCTTGCGCATTAGCACTAAGAGATTAAAAATCTTGACTTTTTATTTTATCGACAGACCTAAACTATACTACCAAACCTATACTAAAAACTAAATCCGTCAATACGATTATCGTTTCGCGGACCTGTAAAACAATATTAATCGGAATCACGGATTTCGTTTTTTGTATTGACCCCTATTCCAAATTCAAAATCTTATAACCAATGATATGTTTGAATAACACAAAAATACAATCTTGTTGCGTTATCGAAAAATAAGGTAGGTACTCTCTGTGGTTCTGTTAACTTATTAAAAACATTGTTTAGCTGTTTGCTACCAATGCCGTCCGTTGGTTTTTGTATTCATCATCCTTATATCTTTTCTCCCACATGTGTTGTCCAAGTGTCCTTTCTACCCCATTTTAACTCTATTTTAGGAATAAGGGTGATGTCATCGTTAATTAAAGGTGTAATTTATAGTCTAAACAGGGGTAATGCGACGTTGACATGCCCACTGAGATTCGTCATAGTGACAAGGGCTTATTATTTGTTGACTTAGAATAAATTCTAAGTTGTTTAAACTCAGTAAACATGAAATTGGTTATAATGACGTAGCACTACACACAGTAAGACTTTTGAACTTAATAAGACTAAGGCTTGTTTCACAACAGCTTCCTAAGTTTTGATCTGCGTTGTCTGTCCATGTCATGTTCCATATTTAAATTATCTCTTGGTTAGTGCGTATTTCTCGATGATAGATTTTAAATAATATCTATTGATTTATATAGCTGCAGTTACGTATATGTGTATATGCGCGTCAAAATTATCTTTGCATAGGCTTGCAAATGTGTTAAAAAGTTTGTATAGTGACGAAACACTAAAAATATAGAATCATAAATTGGCATACTTCTTCTCAGTCAATTGTTGATTTTTTGATAAAATATTTCCTTTGGATGCTGAAAGAGTAAAAGAGCAATCTCGCAACATTGATGACGTCACACAGCCTACACGTTAAAGAAAGCACTTGCAAAATTCAAAGGCTTGTCAATGTGTCGGTGACCGAGTGGTATAGGCATGCGCCTGGATAGCGTAGGACACGATTCCATTCCTTATCTAACACAGTTTTTTACAAGTGAAATTTACGTAATAAAGGTAAATTCCAGTTTAAATTATTTTACAGAAATCCTAATAAAAACTATATCAATGCGCATAACAACGCTTAATTTTTCATGCATCGTGTTGAAGACGCCAATAACGCAACTCTAAATAAAAAACCTTGTCACCATAAGTCAAAATCCAATACATGCATATAAAGTTACAGGTTGGGATTGGACAATTTCGTATCCTGCCCCACATCTGTTGCAACAAAAAAGTATCCGTTCGCCGTTTAAATTGAACGTAACGGTACAAATATTCGACCTAGTTTTGGTCTAGTTAAAGTTTATTTATTTGATTTTCAATTTTATTGTAGTTCACAAAATCATTTTGTAAGAAGTACTCCTATAAAATAGGAGTATATATAGTAGGAGAAAGCACAATGTAATCATCTTTACTCCCACAGGCAAACTCAATTGCTTCCAGCTTATTATTATCAGACTGATAACATCAAGGATATATAAGAGGTCTGAAGACCTATCGCAATCTTTACATAACATTTGCATTAATGTTAATGTCTAAGCTTAGTTGATAAAGGTAAATGTAACCTAATTTAAGCTTAAAATCTGTTCAAATACAAAAGACTGAAATATGATTCGGGCTAGCTGGTCTAATGAAAAACCGGCTAAGCGCGAGTCGAACTCGAATTAGAAATCCACTTACTTCCTCTAAGCCAAAATACAACAATATTTTGTTGACATCAAACATAACTGTGTATTTCATGCGGTTGTTGAAAATGTGATATATCTCGTTAAGGTTAGAGGGGAGCCGGGATCTCCCAAATATTAGACTATCAGAAAAAATGGTTTTTGTAACCTCGAAGACATTTGAAAAGACCTATCCATAGACATGCATAGGTTTGACCATTTTGTTATTTATTTATTTAGTTCCATGTGTTCCCATACATGCCCCCCTCAAATGTCATTATTTTTTATTTTTTTGTAAAGTAATCGTAAAGCGGTTAACAGAATACATCTACCTACTAAGTTTTAACTGTGCAATGCTAATAGTTTCAGAATAAAGTGGCTGTGACATACGGATGGACAGACAGACTTGACGAAACTCTAAGGGTTCCGTTGTTGCCATTCGGGTACGGAACCCTAAAAATTGATTAAGTCCTTCTCCTGTTTCTTCTCGCAGTTATCTAGCAGCCGAGGTAAGAGGTCACCGTGTAGACGTTTAGGTATAAGTGCAAAATTACATCACTTTTTGAAGACAAAAAAACAACCTACTTTACAGATACGAGTATAGCCACCTCACTCAGCAAGGGTCTACTGAAAACCAGTGCCAAGGCCGGGGACCTGGCTTATGCTGAGTGTGGTCTTTTTGATTCGGACATCACCGGCATCGGTTGCTATTTTATTTTTGTCACGATTGTTTGTTATTATTTTGTGTGCTTGTTTATGTATATTATGCGTGTGTGTTATGTATCATATTTATAAATTTAATTTATTTCTTGGACGGTAAAAACCAACACCTTCGTTTATTGCGAACACAAAACAAAAAAATGCTTTCGATGTTTTCATTACAATATCTCTACTGTATAAAGAGCCTTAATCCTAGCTATAGCGTTAGGAAGCGCACTTATAAGGCTCGCTCATTATGCGCGGGCGCAGACGGCGCTGATTCACGCGAACATTCGTCTCAATTAGCCCATCGTAAAATACAACTGTCTGAAATATTAGTAGTTAAGTCACTGTAATCTAGAGACCCTTAAATTTGGTTAAAAACATTATTCATTTCGATTTTAAAATAGTTTTTTTACTGACTTCTAAAAGAAGGAGGTAATTAGTGCAATGTGTATGTATGTGCTATCGTTATAATTTAATAATATTTGAGTATGTTGATCTATTAAGGTTCTTAAATACGTGCGCAAAATTTTGTAAGTGTATGTGTGTTTATATGTTTATAGTTTTATGCATTTATCATTAGTACATACATGTTTTTTTTTCATCATTCAATTATTTCTTTCACCTAAACAGAGGAAAATTTTGAGCTTTTTAGTCGCGTTTGTAAGGCGGTATAATTTTTTATGACATTATTTTGCATTATTGAGTGTGGGTGTTATGGTACCACCGTTGTTTCTGATTTCCATACACAAGTGCATTAGCTAGTTACTTTGAGATAAGTAGAGCAATATTTTGGTTAGTTGATGTCCAAATCATCCAATGCTAATATTATAGAATAACGTTTTGGTATTCTGAATACTTCTGCCCATGAACTCGAGCTTTCAATCTGCCTTCGGAAACTCTATACTCTAATGCTTTAATCCATGTTGTAAAATAGCTACATTAATAAGTTTACATTTATTAATTGTTATGCATAATAAGCATAAGTCACCCATGAGTGATGAAACGCGACCTATTGAGCTTGAAGCCACCCACGCCATCTCTGTTCCCACTGACTCATCATTGCGAAACCGTTTGCTAATCAGCCGCTAATACAAACTGTCTGGCTGTCTGTACGTTTGAATTATTCTGATTGAATTACCGATGAAAATCTGCAGCGGCAAATAGGCTGAACACAGTCAAAAACCTCTCAATGCGCCGCCCTCCTTGTGACCACAGACGGTGCAATCTAGCCAAAAGGTCGAACAGCAAGTATCAATACTACTTTTAATTAATTATAAAAGGATCCTTTCTAAAAATCAAAGTGCTGTTCGTACTGATTCATTCGTACCCGATTGTAGCGAAGCACATGACCTATTTGGTGAACTACTATAAAATGGTATCACAAAAGTAATACCAAAGATATTTGATTACACTCATAAAAAGCATCCTAACGAACAAACGAACGTATTCGAAATTCAAAATATAAAAAGAAAGGTTAAAACCTATTCCCAATGACTCACTTCATACAAAATTCATACAATAATGTATGACCGTGCCCCGGCAGGCGCTTGCCCGGAAGCCGGTCCGGTGCCGGCACGGTGAAGCGTCAATCAGCCTTAAAACACAGTTTATAATCACAAACAAAAACATGTATTTACTGATTATACCTTATAATACATGAATGGTGGTGTACTCTGTTTTGGAATTCGTTTATGAGTGGTGCTTCTTAGGAATAGAACGATTTATATGAGCGTAATCAAATACTGCTGGTATTTGTATTTGGAATTGGAGTGGAATATAGATCATAAATGAAAATGATAAAGGCTGCACTTTATGATTCAAATCAGCAAGCAAAAGGCTAGGACTTTCGTAGAGATTTTTTAATCAAGACCCACATAAAACTATTAAAAATACCATAAGTACAGATATTTATTAAAATTTGTGAGTCGTTTATCGTTATGCTCACACGTACGTAAGTAGCTAACTCTTAGCGACAAGTAACAACTAATTATAAACTTGGGAAGTCAACATTTAACAAACAAACACTCACATTAATGACAAGCCATCATTACAGAAATAATAGATTTCTTACCTGCGGGCTTGAAGCTTAATACTAAGCGCGCATCATAATCATTTCAATGTGGATGCCACAGTGCAAAATGCATTGCAGTAGCTTAGCTGATTTCGAGCGGTTTTGATAAAATCTTTCAGTATATACAGACTTTAAAATGAATTAATTAGACTCCGAACAATTAGACGATGCGAGGTTCAAGAGATTTTGGCTCTTAAGAGCCCTTTACACACTGCGACTTTTATTAGCGATGCAGTCACGAAATGTCAACCTTTACACACTGCGCTACTTTAAGCATCAATGCTGACGCGCGTTAGCATCATGAATGCATCGCTGCTTAAAGTCGCAGTATGTAAAGAGTCTTAAGAGCCAAAATCACTTGAACCTTGCATCGTCTTATTGTTCGGGGTCTAATTATTCATTTCAAAGTCTGTACATACTCAAAGATTTAAATAAAACCGCTCTCAATCAACGAAGCTAAAATACATTTTGCTAAACTGTGGGATCCACTGCATCAATGCTAAATTAAATGTGGTCATCGCGTGAGTCGCGATGATGAAGCGCGTTTTCAAAATGCGTGAGTGCATCGATGCTAAAAGTTGCGTCTTACACACTGCGGTGTGGGGTCTAAGGTGGTAAAACGGCGGCGACCTCAATAGTAAGAATTGCCGAATGATGTATAGAGCTAGTTTCACTATCGGTTATCGGTTTTGGCAACCAGCTTTATAGCTAATACAGCTTATAGCTAATTGATAGTATTAGAAATTATTATCTAATACTATCAATGCATTTGATAGTATTAATAGTGTATTTTAATTACTGATTGCAATATAATAAAAATGGAATTATTCGTTACACTTTCTAATTATATTTTTTATTAAATTAAACTTTCTGCTAATCGTTTCTTAACTGTGGCTCCAGTTGAGCGATAGAGCCAGAATTTACGTGGGCTCCATACAATCAACATTGTCTAGTACCGTGTAGAATCTCTCCATGAATTCGGGGTGTATCTGGTATTTTAGAATAGCCTTTACTTCATTGTTAGGCAACTGTATTGAGTTCTCATAATATCGATATTATAATCTCTGATGAAATTTCGATGTGAAAGGGCATTGTGCTAAGGTTTAAGCTAAAGTTAGCTAATAATGACCACTTATTTTAAAATTTACCATTTGTAAAATATTTAGCAGAGGTTTATTTTGTAATAAAGTTTTTAACATACTACTTTTTGCGTAAAAAAATATTATTTCGTGAGAAAAACTGAGATGATTGGCTTAGTATAAGACTTAAAAAAGTGCGTCCCTAATATCTTATTTACGAACTTATGTAGGTTACATTGATACACCTTTATACTCTGCAATAGATGATACCAATCGTCAAAAATCTATCAAAGCTTAATTGAAATGCTAATTAAGAAGGGGTAAGTTTTCGTTTTTGAATGGGTGCGTTTTTGAGTATTTTTATTTCATTTCATGCATGTCCTAAATAAAATTTGTTGGTCTAATAAATGGATTTTCAGCACAAAGAAATAAAAACGAAGTTTAATACTATTCATCACCATGCATTAAAGTCGATAATTTCGTTTTTTGATTCTGACCATCAAGATTGGTTCAAACAACAGCCGGGTCCGATTCTGTCGAGTACCGAGCGCGTGCCACCACTAAGGCGGCGATAACATCAGCGTTTACCCTTTACTTTGTTTTTATGCAATGTTTTATACAGGATGATTTAAAAACATATTTAAATAAGCCATTTGAACTCGTTTTAATCTCTAACAAGAAAGGTAGCCAGGTAAGGTAGCATGAAAGAAGTGGTAGTGGACAGCTTGACGTCAGAGTCGGTTAAAAGCTTACACCATAATATTGTATCTCGTTTAATTGTTTCTTTAAAACAGATGCGAATAGGGAAGGTATTACTGAATTTGAAGCTAGTAACAGTAGCTATACTGTAGGAAGGCATAAATCAACGAAAGTGTATACAATTAATATATAGGTGTCTCGTTCTTTTTATAGTACTAACTATTCGTTTAATTTTGACATCGAAATGAAAGGGAACATTAATCTGAAACAAAATAACGACTTTTGCACCGATAACCCTCTGAGGCCGCAACAATTTAAAAGCATAATAATTACCATAAACAAATACTATTGCACCAATAAAACTCCCGATTTGTTTCTTGTTCCGACCAATTTAAACCGTTAACCTATCACCGGAGAAGGTAAGTAAATTAATCGAAACTTTCCCCTGGAAAATGCTAATAATACAGCCAACTAGATACCCTTCATAATGCACCTAAAGAAAACAGCAGACTCAGATTGGTAATTTTGGGCACTGACAATTTTTTTGATACTTAAGTTACTTATATAAGTTTCAATCGCTGAGCCAGTGATGCTTTATCTTACGGTAAAAAAAAATAGTAATAAATAAGTACTACTATTCTATAATAAATAATAGGTTCAATGAACACATTTTGCTCATGATTGTAGAGTATGTCAATATAATATGTCGTCATAACCGGTAAGTTAAATTAATTAAGTCAGTTTTGCAGTTCTATTTAGGAAGTAAATGTTTGCCCAATTAACATGATTTGTGAGACAAAACTACATTAGACAGATATCCCTACTGTTTCACCGTCTACTGTATTCTAAAGCCAAGCATGCACAACCTTCGTCAAACGACTTTATTCGAGCAAACGCAGCCATTTGCATTTTTGAATTATACTTTTTTAATCTAATCACGAAATCGGCCAGTGAGCGGCACTGGCAGGCACCATCTATTGACCGCATACACCATAGCCTCTCGTGTTTGGCGGGTCACTTTAAATTTTTTTTTTTTTCTGTAATGCAATGTAAGCTTTGGGTAAACCAACCATAAGCTCGTTAGCATCTAGGAAAAGTTCACGTGTAGTAGTTTTTCTATTACTACTACACTCTTTCGTTACATTTTTTCGTTTTCTTTCCCGATAGTTTTTGTAATGAAATAGGAATACAGAACTTCTAAAAGTAAGAAAATACGCACGTTTTTGAACTGACTGTATTTTAAAGAATGAAAACACAGTAGCCATGGGTCTAGTTCGTTTATCAGTTTGAGTCAGATAAAACTTGATAAGTATTAAACGACCGATTTTAAAATGTAATTAACGTAAATGATTGCTGACAAAAAGGTGAAGTTTTCAAATTAGCTTTACCTATTTTATTTTATTTGATAAGTATTTCCTAACTGAATATTGAATTATCAGGCTAGCATAATAATCTACGTATATAGGTCAGTATCATTTTTTATAGCTGGGCAGATAATTGCAGCATTTTAAAAAAAACATGACTTATATGTTTTTTCTTCCCTATTATTATTATTATTATTATTATTATGAACCCATAGTGTCCCACTGCAGGGCAAAGGCCTCCCTACCCCTTTTCCATTCTCCACGATTTTGGGCAACTGCCTTCCTTTTCTTCCCTAACTAAATTAAAATCGGCCTGTATTAATGCTTGGTACTGGCAGGCACCAGCTATTGACCGCCACCCTCGCCATTCATCGGGTCAGTTGTTAGGTTTTGAAGTTCGTATTTGCTTTGTTGGTCTGGCCGGAAAGAAAAATAAGCGGGCTCGTTTTGGTCAGTGTGTGTTTTGAATAGGTAAGCAAACTTGACCTTAAAATTACATCAAGAGCTTTCTTTATTCATTTTTAATTTGAAATAAAGTTTTTAGATATTTTTCGACGCTAAGGGATTTTAAAATAATGAGTTCCAATGACATACAATACTTATACTAGGTACAAACAATTTTCACAAAAGAGGCAATGCTTTCACATAATTTTGACATAAGTAGGCTATATAATGTACTTGAAAAAGTTAGACGGGGTTCGTTTCCTCATCTGACACACTTCCTTTTTTTTAATCATTCGCGTCAAAATGGCGTGAGAAATTCATTGATAAATATCCAATTTTCCAATAAAAAATAGTATAATTAGAGTGAACCTAAAGGAGATACTGGTTTTTATTATACTAACGTCTTCCGCGTGATTTGCATTGATTTTTAATTCGTGTTCAAACGAAATTCACACGACATATTCAAGCCGTAGTAAGTAAAGCAAACTACCCCAAAGTAGGTGAGAGTTACTTATTTAACTACACGTGATAATGAATTACTGATAAAACAGTGGAACAGAAATTAATGATAGAAATAAGAATGAAAGAAAATACATTTATTCGCCTCAAGAACACATAAAAAAAACACTTACTCGTCAACACATATACAATAAACAGACCCAGACCCAGACACATACTTATTAAACATTAACATCGAGTACCTATGAGTCAAAAAGGCACCCTCTCAGCATTAATCGTGGCCGCAAGATGCATGCTAAGACACTGATTTTCAGAAAATGCCTTGTGGGTATAGACAAAACACAAAACAAGAAAAACATAATACGGTGTGACCACCATTGATTCCCACTAATTATTGTAATTATGAGTCATCGATTGATACCAATCTTATGCAGTGAAACAGAATTTTCTGTGACCACCGCTGGTTACTAAGGCCCAAGTGTTAGATCGAACCCGCTACCCCAAGGTCAGCGAGGTCGATATGTGGTGCCGGCCCGTGCCGTACACCTGACGCATCTGGGGATGGCCACCCTCACCCTTTGGGCAGTTTCTTTTTTTATCGTCAAGGTGAAATAGAAAAAAAATGAAACAAGGTAATGCAAAAGAGGACTGATTAAGTAGGTTTCGATAAAAACAAACATTTCCAAATAGAACTAGTTAATAGATTTGGGTCAGCTAAGCCTGTCTAGTGTTTTTGACGACACGTTTGTAGAGTGGTTAGCGCTCCTGGCAACGACGCCAGCCGTCGCAGGTTCGAAACTCGCAAGGGGCAATTGTTTGTGTGATAAGCACGAAAATTTTGACCTCACTCATGAATTTTATGAATGTTTTTAATGGGAGACGCCTTCGTCCTAATCGTTGTCTGATATTCATAGCACAAAGAAGATAATTCCCTACTTCAAAACCGGACAGGCAGTTTTCTGGCGCATATTTATTCGTTTATAATTCAAATCACTTTGAACTAAACTATCTCGACCTTAAAACTGGAGGTGAAAGTCTAGAGATTATTATAGCTGCCTATAAGCTCTGGGACTAACAAAAATTGCGCAATGCCAGTATAAGTGACGGTAGTTGATGAGAAAGTGATCACTTCTCTCAAGTAGTAACCAATACTTTGACTAACAAAATATCATATTGAGCATGTCTGTTCAAAAATTAAGCAGTTTGCATTTGCACTTTACCGACTTCAATTGATAGTCAACGAAAGAGCTGTCCTAACTTCATATCATAGCTACGTAGCAAGCACTCTCAGATATGGTGTAATTTTCTGGGGAAATTCTACCGATAGGGACAAAGTATTTAAAGCCCAAAAGTCCTGCATAAGATCAATGTTTAGGCTTAAATGTGACGACTCCTGTAAACCTTATTTTATTGACAAAAAAATCTTAACACTGCCGTGCATCTATATTTTGGAATGTGCTTTGTTTATAAGACATAACATTGAAAATTTTGAATTTGTGGCTCGAGAACGCCACAAGGATAAATTGTGCTCAGTTGGTGCTAAATCAAGCCTATTTAGTAAAAGTGTATTTGGTAATGCTCCCCGGATTTACAACAAAATACCAAAAACAATCAGAGACTTGAATGACATTAATATATTTAAATCTAAATTGCATGAATATTTAATTGGAAAATGTTTCTATACTATTAATGAGTTTGTGACGTAGAGAGCTTCTGACTGACATAATTAATTAATTAATTTTAATTTCTTTTTGTAATCGGTTGAATTTACCTTAATTATTATTGTATTAACTGTATTTTTAACATGTGCCCTTCTATTATTGTACGCCCTAGCTAGGCAGGACACAGAGAGTACTTCTACCATTGTTCAACTTTTTTAACCTGTGATCCACAATAAAGATTTTTATCATTATCATTATCATTATCATTATCATTATCGTTATGTCCAGCTATACGTTAACTAGCAAACCTATTTTAAATAGTATATAAGACAATACGTTATATTGTATTGTATCTTAAGCATCACTTACGCAGGCGAGCCGATTGTCAACTCAACAGAGACATCGCGGACGCATTGTTGGCTCAATTATGCGCCCGTATGTCATTCTATGCGAATATTAAGCACTGAAACTTTGGATTCAACTACAATGCCGAGACTCTAACAAAGTTGTTTTTTTATGTTAGTTTTTCCTGTCTCAAGCCAGGCAAAAAATAATTTCTATCTGCCTTGGTAGAATTTAAGACTCACGGGCCTGGAGCTCTATTTTTGAATCACTCGCTTCAAGATGGCGAGTGATTTTCGTTCGAAGATGAATTAAAAGTCATAGAAAAAAACTCGTAGACGAACGAAAATGAGCTCTATTTTTGAATCACTCGCTTCAAGATGGCGAGTGATTTTCGTTCGAAGATGAATTAAAAGTCATAGAAAAAAACTCGTAGACGAACGAAAATCACTCGCCATTTCGAAGCGAGTGATTCAAAAATAGGGCCCCTGGGCCAAGTGAGTCTCATTATCTAAGATTAATGGGGTTGTGCAAAAAAAATCCTGACGATACGGCATGTATTTAAAATTGCCGCTTTTTTATTATTATTATTACACAGTTACTTTTTACAAGTGCAATTCATAAGTCAAATTATAAAAAGGTCTTACCTTAGAAATTCAAGAGTAGCCAGAAAGAGAGAAGATGCCTCAATATAACATTCCTCATTTCCTCACCCTCACATGACTCTCAACACCGGCTCGCCTCCAAGCACACGATGTCCTACGTTCACTCTCGCCCGCGGTGAGTTGTGACCATAGACATCTAGACTTCTAGATACTATATCACTGACCGAGCAACGTAGCAACCTATGTGGCTTGCCCCGAGACGGTGTGTATCTAGTTGATAGATGCCACAAACACTAAACATTAAAAAACACAAAGCTTAGGTATGCAATAGTCTTCATATTAAACTGTTTTAATTTAACTGGACAAACATAGTTTATTTTGAAGCGTTTGTGTTGAGTATATCCACTTCAACTTATAACTTTTTAGCAGAATGAGGTAAAGTGGAAAATAAAGATTATGATTTCTACCATCTTTTTACTGGTCATCATTAAATATTGCATAAGTCCACAGCTTTAGTGCTTCTTTAGAAGCCCGTGTTCGCCTTACGACGTTGATGTGCCCACAAAAGAATTATTTTGCCTTCACGTGGCTCGGATATCAACTTTCTTCGGGAAATTGCCCCGCATTTATTAATATGGCTATTGTGTTGCATATAATATGAGGTAGTCTATGACTAGGTCTTGAGCTCTTTATAAGTATACGGAATCTTATACTCATGGTGCCTTAGTAGAAATATAGAAAACTTGGTATTATTAAAATCTTATGAAATACTTGCGACCCGCCCCGGCTTTGCACGGGTGCAATGCTGCTAATAATGTCTTTATGCAACGTTCAGAGTTTTTTTGTGATTGGACATTTTCTTTGCATGTTACTCTTAAAAGTAATAAGCCTTGTGAAAAGCACTCAACGTTCAAATCTAAACCCTCGGCCCCGGCCTGTACCCCGCCGAAAGGCCGTAACCGCTGTCCTATCCTGATTTTTAAATCTGTAATATCTTCGAAAATATTTATTTTAATAACATGTTGCAAAGAGCAATATTGATCTTTATTAAATGCATAAAATATTTAAGGTACGTAAATGGATAAGGATTAATGCTGTATTGCTTAAAATCGGTTCGTAAATGAGTCATTATTACTTTTAAAAAAAGGTTATTGTGGGTCATCCCAAAAAGATAGACATATACGACCGCGACTATGCCACTGAGACATTTTTTGTAGACCTTTGTAAGGTGTACAATATTGTAGTACATGATATTGATCTATAGGGTTCGGCTAGCGTTTACAATGCAAGCGCAAGAAAAATTGATTATTTACGACTTCATTTAGAAACCTCAGTGTTTCATTACTATAGTATGCATGTATGATACATATAAACCTTCCTCTTGAATTACTTTATCTATTAAAAAAAGCGCATCTAAATCCGTTACGCAGTTTGAAAGATTTAAGCACACATACATACATAAAATATAGACAGCGGCAAGCAACATTGTATGTACCAAGTGATAACCAAATATATTTAGAAACAAAAATAAACACTGCTGTGATTTTTTTTCCGGGGTTTGAACCTACTGACTAAATCTTGCTTTTACACATATAGTTCAGTACCAATGAATTTCCTTAAACTGGTAGTTAAATTTAGCATAACTGATTCATGAGTTAAATCAATCATCTATACTAATATTATAAAGCTGAAGAGTTTGTTTGTTTGTTTGTTTGAACGCGCTAATCTCAGAAACTACTGGCCCGATTTGAAAAATTCTTTTTATGTTAGATAGTCCATTTATCGAGGAAGGCTATAAGCTATATTACATAAAGATACGACTCACAAGACCACAGCAGCAATGAAAAATGTTGCGAAAACGGGAGAAAGATATTCCTTTCGAGAGCTTCCGCTGCGTACGCTGCGGAAACCGCTAAAGTTACACAAAAACCATGTATGACAAGATTGTTCAGCATTAAGAGTTCTATAATAAAGTCCGCGACAGCATATGTCTATCTTTTATGGTTGACTTACTACAACCTTTTTTATGTTAATAAATTTGTAAAAAAATAATGCATCATTTTTAGAGGTGTATTATACACACAGTTATTTATTCTTATCAAAATAAATACATTCATCATCACGAGCATTTCATTTAGAACAAAGTTGCCCTTTATATCATTTGATTCCAATAAATATCTTAGGAGCTATCACAGTTTTAACATAACTCCGCACCAAAATAATGTTCGCAGCTCAAGTACAACGTGCGCTTGCGCTAATTATATTATAAAGCTGAAGAGTTTGTTGGTTTGAACGCGCTCATCTCAGGAACTGCTGAACCGATTTGAAAAAATATTTCTGTGTTAAATAGCTTATTTATTGAAAAAGGCTTTAGGATATAAAACATCACTCTGCGACGGGAGGGGAGGGAGCAAACTCAAAACGCGCGGACGAAGTCGCGGGGGACCGCTAGTATGTATATAAATGCATAATGCTTCAGTGATTACTTCAAAGCTGCAGGTTATATGCTTGTAAACTAGGTACTAACTAAACAAACTTATGCTTAACGAGAAAACATTCAGAAGCAAATAGGTAGCTAAGTACTTAACTATCTCACGGACACGTTACTAAAAATATTCAAATCATTATTCAGAATAACCTTAAAAACTTCAAAATATCCATAAACCGAACTCAAAAAAAGTGTCACCATTGTTCTTACGTTTACCTCGCAACAATAATAAACTTAAATTGCAATATTGAACCTTATTTCTTTGACTTATGGGCGTCCAAAGTTCAGTTAAATGCGCAGTCAATCAAAGATGGGACAAAAACCATAAGGTTCTGACCTGCCATTGAAGTGTGGTCAACTCATTATGCGCGTGGGTTTGTATGTTAATTGTTGGGTGACCTTGACTCGTGGGATCATCAGGAACAAATTAAGACTCGAACTTGACCAAAAGGCCGGGGTGGAGGCCAAGTTTGATTGACAAGCGATGGTTTTTGCTGGGAAAACGAGTTTGCGATGAACCGAGATTATATATTTAAGTTACATTTTGTATTAACAGAGATGCTTATTTACTCGTTTGAGCGCTGACGTAAGGCCAGCAGGAGATATAATTGTTGTGCCCAAATGTGTGCTCAATACACAAGTGCACTCTCTTTGCCTTCACTCTCATTAATTCGGCATTCCAACATGAACGATGAGAGATCAGGCGCAAGAGCACCGGCTTTCAACGCGCTTCCCAAGGCGGGGTCATAACCCGGGATTCAAATCCAGGACCTCTTAGGTAGCAACCAGCGAGCTTACCACTACACCAATGAGGCAGTAATAGGACCAGCAATGAAGTTATCAATTAGGAAGAAGTTGTTACAAAAATGTAGAAGACAATTGATGGACATAGTAAAATAAAGATGCATCTAAAATGATTTATCATTGATACTTTCGTACTGGTGTCCTGGCAATTTTAATCATTTTATTTTTTTGTTAGAGACTTTTTTAAGCTTCTTTTTCGCTTTTTTGAAATTCTTCAGTGTAACGCATGAAACTGTGTCACTAGGTATGATGTGTCAAAAAGTTGTGCAAAAACTCAAAATCCATAAGATTACATCAGTTCCCAGCCGTGATCCATCGAGACAAAATAGCGAATTTTAAGCGAACGCTTTCAAAGAAAAGAATCGGATACTATCGTTATCTCTAGATCTATCGATATTCGATATCGAATCGCTACTATTGTGATACAAAATACTAGTGACTACACAAAATTAAAATTACAATCATTCGCTATTTTCAGTATAGGGCTGTCACATTCAAGATAAATGGAATTCAAAAGCTAACATTATTTCTGTATTTTTGTATATTTCGTACTTGTGTGTATTGGCAGTTATGCCGCGGAACTATAAAAATAATAAGTTAGGTAATGTAGTTTTTATAATCCGTCGGATTTAACATAATGTAAGCTAAGTTGACTAAGGGTCGGTTTTGTGATCTGTAATGAATTCAACTTATGGTTAAAAGTTGTATTGGTTTAAAATCACGACTGTGAATATTTAAACTAAACATACCAAAATTAATGGTCAGAATGGCTTTTTTAACGACCATTGGCAAGTTCTTTTTTTGTTAAGTATCGATCACGCAACCGGCCCTAAAGGTCGGAATATTTAGGTACATTTACCAAGAAATATCTGCTAAGTAATTTGGTTCACTTTCACAGCAACAACAGAATTCAGAAAGTAAAAGCAAAATCGGAATGGTCACAGCCCTGTCCTTTACATCCTGAATGGCATTATTAGCGTCAAGAGACGCATTGTACCTCCCTTGGTAAAGTAAATATTTTGACAATAGTTGCGCATTCAGCTTCTAAGGACAATCGACACTTGAATGGACTAATAGCCCGCTGAAAAAACACTGGCCAAAAAAAGTTACGCCAATGAAAATAAGACTGGTGACATTAGCCATTTGAAAAAAGAAACCATTTTTTTTTTCAGTAGCTCGTTATTGAGAGCAATGCGCAAAAAGGTTTTTGCAAGGAGGTGACAGTTGAGCGCATAATTGACATGAGCAGACGAGGTTTAGATGCTGAAGAAGGAATTGTTCTTTCCTAGTCCAGAAACGAATCTTTGAATAAAGGAACAATGATACTGAATTATCCGTAATATTCAATTGAACTCGGCAAACTATGAGTAATCGTAGTATCGAGATACGATACATAATTTTCTGGGCAAGAATTCACGAAAGTGTTTTGAATACAAACAAAACAAAAATAAATTTCAAATACATTATGCAGGAGTCAGCTGACAAGGATATGACCCATATGTCATCAAGGACACAATGGAAAGTTATGACATTGTCCAAGATCCACAAATGAAATACTTGATCGGCTGCCAAAAGGACAATGATTTGGACAAAAGAAAGTGCAATGCCACCAATATATACGTATTTGAACTTGTGCCCAAAATTTTAAATGAAAACTATCAGTTTTAATTTTGAGACAAACTAGCTAGCCTATCTACAAATCGCCTAATCGGAATATTTCGTATTTTCGTGAATGAATGTGATAACATTATATTTTATCTTTAATCTTTATCGAATAAAGCAACTGCAACAAACACCGTTAAAAATATTATTGAAATTAACACACAAGGAAGAAGAAAGCAAAAAGTTTTGCCGCAAAGGTTTCATTAGACTAATAACGGAGATAATCCTGGCTGTCGAAACAATGATTCCATATTCAAATAAAAGTAAAACAATGGGCACGCGGCCCGAATCGCAAATGCTGGTGTGGGCCGATGGCCATGTGGGTTGGAGGTCGCTCTGCGTTCTAAATTCGAACTTAAACTTTTGGCTTAGGATCCCTATGTGTTCCAATTTTGAATTATAATCGACGCAACATCAATTTGTCGTCAACATCTGTGATGATGACATAAAAAGCAATAAAAGTATATTGCAGCCAGTATGTAGTAGGTATATTAAATTAAATATTTAACTTTTCATAAAACATATATATTTTTACTTCGGAAGTAAGAAATATTACTCGTTTTGTTCAACAATCTAAAAGTATTAGTGATATGGGCTAATTATCAACATACATAATAATGTAAGTAAATGAAAGCAGATGTCGTAGTTCGATTTATATTGAACAATTTGCGATTGTATGAACAACAAAACGTCTTTATTTCGCATTGTGATGACCAGTGTATTATTTGGTGTAATAATACATGAAATAAACTTATTGGTAATAAGATGTTCGTGTCAAACAATGAATACCATTTTGGTGGTTTGGCCAAATGTTGCCTTACTGCCGTGCGGTCAAATGATAAAGCAATGGAGTCGCTCCTTTAAACTTTTATTGTATTGCTTAACTCTACGTGTTCAATAATATTATATTATATGATATTTCATTTAAAGTTTAGACGATTTCTTACTTTGTAGTTGTAACATTGTATCATGAGTGCTTTTCTAGCTTTTGATGTTATAAAATAATGGAGTTTTCGGCTCTAACGCAAGTTTTAACAATTTGAAAAGACTAAGTAATTTAAGTAAATTAAAAACTTTATAAATACTTACAACTATAAAAGAACGAACAAAAGTTTACAGAAAATGTAGAAAGTAGAATTTTATCAGAAGATAAATGGTTGATTAGCTACTCTATGCCACCCTAGACCTTCACATGCGATTTTAGTACCTACACGTTTTGCATTGTCAATGAAGTGATTACTACTCACAATATCCTCAATTGACCAAATGTGTATGGTTAAAGATTAAATAAATTTGTGGTTTTAATGGAGATTACCGGAAAAAATATGAGGAGTTACCGGTAAAACTTACATGTAAAACTTATATGTAAGGTTCCGTATTAAGTATTTTGGTTAATGAATAAACTGGCCTTTTCTTCTGTTCATTATGCAGGGTGTGGCTTTAAGTAACTAGTAATCGATCCCAAATGGTTTTAGTTTTTAAAAATGAAAAATCATTTCATTGGTATTTTCCAAAAAAATAAATCGAACCGACAATTTATTGCAAAATTTGGAAAACTAATGTGTCCTATCAAAAAACTTGATTGACATTGTCATTTACTATGTACAACGAGTTAGTGATTTTGATATACATTGATAGGGATTAGTTAAAGCATTTTAGAGCATTATGGCCAGTTCAAGTTAATTCCGTATACTCTATAAAGTCATTGATTAAAATTTTTACTTCTATTACAGGTTATACGCTGTATGTTCTTTTTATGGATATTGTGATTATTACCTTTTTTTAAAATTTATTTATCATATTAATAAAATTACAAGAATATATAGGAAAAATTAACATCTAAAAACCACGGAGGTTTATTGTGATGCTAATGAGATAAATGTAGTTCAGTAAGAAAAAAAATAATAAGAAATGGAATTATGTGAGATGAGTAGATCGGTAATACAGTAAAATATAAATAAATATTCTATGTATTGTATAGTTGACAAGAACCAGGCAGGTGTTAGGCTGAGTTTAGGATTTAAATCTGACTTTAGAGGTCATTATAAAGTCTTAGGTTTATTTCATATCCAACAATGTGCACTGATAATAATTACAAAATTATAACTACAATTCAGATGAGAAATAACTTTTGAGTTTAGTTTCTACTTAGTTATATAAATAAATTCGTCTTGTTTTTTTATTCATCCTTTATTAGCTCGATGTCATCAAAGTAAAATGCAATTGTGGAGCCTAAAATTAAGTTTATATTCAGCTTGCATATAGCTTTGAATAACTTCCTTACAAACAGCGGTTAGCATTAAGCTGTCGCACATATGTTTTGGTGCGGTTGCACGGCCTTTGTCCAAACCTGGACTTTGTGTATCTGTGGTTAGTGTTCCTCGATTAAGTATTTAGGCTTGACTTTCACTTTTTCGGCAATAACTTGCTTCTTTCTAACAAAAGAGATGTTTTTTGAAATGTCAGTTCAAAAAAAAAACATCAGACCTCAATTTTAGATATTCTTATTAAAAACATTAGAGTAATTGTATTTTTTTCAAACTCTTCTAAATATATTTTGGCAATTATTTTTTAACGTTTTCAGAAACAGTTAACTTTGCAAGTATTGAATAGTTTAAAACAAATTAAAGTATTTTTTTCAAATTCAAAGTTTTAGTTACAAAAGACTGTTCATATCTACAGTAAAAAAATAAACGTAACGAAAGTGTTACGCAAAATAAGTACAGTCGCGCAACAAAAAGAGTATCAAAATATCCATTACGGTTGTGAAATGGTTAATTGTTGGTGTCAGATCATAATGAGCTGTAAACGGATAATTAATGAGTTGTGCTTAGCGGACCGTCTGCCCACTGGGTGCGTAGGTTAGTAGAGAGTACAGGCAGCGACAAAAAAGATTTTTACTTGGGTCATGAGTTGAATAAAAAGGTTAAAACAATGCGTTCGTATTCTTTTTAGGAGAAGCAAAAGCTTGAAACGACGCGTCGTCTTCTATTAAGAAGAAGCCAATTCTTTTGGAGTCGGTGTCTAACGTGAGTATATTTTAAAAAAAACGCCTTAAAAAAACTGATCAAAAAGCTTAAAATAACTCATTCGACTTCTATTTAGGAGAAGCCAATTCTTTTGGAGTCCGGTGCCTCTTATATAGAAGACGAATGCAAGACTTTTAGCTTTTTAAGTCAGTTATTTCATAATCTTTAGTTATTGTTTATATCTCGAAAACTACTGGACTGATTTTGATGAAACTTAAACTGTACCTTCTGTACTGTACCAACTGTATCATGATGAGCTGGCTGGCACCTATACACCATTTTTAAAAAAAATAGAGTATTAAATAAATTATTTTAGAAAATCAATTTATCCTAGTCATTGTCCAAAATTATTAGTTGTTTATTAATAAAAATCTCTCAAATTAGAGGACCATTTATAAATATGTATAAGGAAGGCCATTTTTACTTGATGACCAATTCTTTAACAGGGAATTCATATTCAAAATTCATTGGTCATTGTTATGTCAAATCACTGATTTGAAAGCCAACACAAATGTATTTAATTCAACACGACCAGTCGCAACCCATTCAGGAATCAAACTCAGGTCCATTAGAATGGTAACAAAAACACTCCGGAAACAAGGCATAACGTGTTTGATATAAACATTAAAGTTTAAAAAGATTGTATGAATGATGACCCATTGAATGTATTGAGTAGGGGTGGCACGTGACAGGAAGACGCAGCTTAATTTTGTTGAGACATTGTAATTATAAGTTACCTTACTAAGCTTTTTGACTAAATTGTTGACGCTCTTTGTAGATACAAGGCTAGTTGACAAAATTAAAAAAAAAAAACCTGGATAATATTTTACATTAGTGAATATATTAATCAAAAAATATTGTCATTTTAAAAAAAAAAACATTATTGCGATTTAATTTTATTTTAAAAAAATAGGCCACGCTCGAACCGTCAAGGCGTCCTTAATGACGTCACTGCTGTCTTCTAGACAACAAAATACTACAAAGCAAAAAAAGCCGCCAACATGCAAAAGCTGGACTTAACACCATAAGGCTCTTTCTGACAGTTATTTTTAACAGTCTCTGGATTATTAGCAATGGCGGACAGACTAGAAAAAAATCCCTTGTTTGCGACTGGTTTATTAGATTGACCGAAAGAGTTTGGTAACAACTAAAAACATTAGAAGCTAATCAAATTAATTATTATCAAAATCACAAATAGGGAGTCTCTGTCATTCAGCCAACCCTAAGTAATCGTCAAGCAAAGGGGCGTGGCCAAGAAAGTGTACAATCATCACGAACCGGGCTGACATTTCGGCGCGACCACATTAGCATACCCGTACTGGCCAGTCGGACAAGCCTCTGTTCTAAATTTGAATTTTAAACGTAGCCATATATTTCGTAAAAACACATCACACACTGGCAGTTAACAAATCACCATTATGAATACATGATTTACAAAGATTTGTTTTTTTTTTCATGGAATTTTAAATTAGACGATAGAATCGTGATATCGACCACTTACACGCAGCGACTTTTAGCATCGATGCATTCGCGCGTTTTGAAAACGCGCTTCAGCATCGCAACTCTCGCAATGAACATATTTAATTTAGCATTGATGCAGTCGCGCGTTAGCATCGATGCAGAAGCGCGACTGCATCGATGCTAATGCGCGTTAGTATCGGTGTAGTCGCCAACACACAGTATGTATTTTTTTAATGAATTAAAAATAGTAATTTCCAGCTTCTGCATCGTGACTGCATCGATGCTAACGCGCGTTAGCATCGCGACAGCATCGATGCTTAAAGTAGCGCAGTGTGTAAAGGTTGACATTTCGCAACTGCATCGATGCTGCATCACGACTGCATCGTTGCTAAAAGTCGCAGTATATAAGGGGTCAAGCTTACAAAATATTTTATTTGAATTGAAAGGATGGGCTGCCTATAATAAAATGACCATACATTATGTCTCCCATTCATTAACTTCAATGCTGTAATTTTTTATACCATCAAATTATCGGTAAGGATAATAAATCATCACTAATACAAATAATGATTACTCGTAACGCGGCGGCTTGCCTTTATAATGACACTTTACAACACATCATAACAATTGAAGTTCAAACCGAGGAACTCAGTAGGACCACTCTCAATCGCACATCCAGCTCCCATGAGACCAAAACCCATCACAATCAGTTAAGTAAATAAAATAAAAATATCTATATTGACCATAAAAAATATACATGTGACTAATGTATGTGTGTGTGTGTGTGTGTGTGTGTGTGTGTGTGTTAGCTATTGCAGATCAGATATTCAGTTAAGTAAATAATTTGGTGCTAGGTACTTCTAATCTATATTTAAGAATGTCATCATCATCATTATCAGCCAAAGGACGTCCACTGCTGAACATAGGCCTCCCCTACGGCTTTCCACAGCGACCGATCACTAGCGGTCTGCATCCAGTTTGATCCTGCGATCTTTATAAGGTCGTCTGTCCATCTTGTTGGTGGACGTCTCACGCTGCGTCTCTGGTCGAAGGGTCTCCAATCTAGAACTTTCCTGCCCCAACGGCCATCAGTTCTTCGCGCTATGTGCCCTGCCCATTGCCACTTGAGCTTACTGATTCTCAAGGCTATGTCCGTTACCTTAGTACTTCTACGTATCTCCTCATTTCTGATTCGATCCCGTAGAGAAACACCCAGCATAGCCCTTTCCATCGCTCGTTGTGTGATTTTGAGCTTCATTATAAGACCCATAGTAAGAGACCATGTTTCGGATCCGTATGTCATCACTGGTAACATACACTGGTTGAAGACTTTCGCCTTCAGACACTGAAGTAGATGAGATGAGAAGACACTCTTACGTAATTTCCCGAACGCTGCCCAGCCGAGTTGGATTCGTCGATTGGCCATCCTAATCTCGTAGAGGCTGATGTCCGGGATGTCTTCGGTGTAGTGTCGGGTCAGGATAGCTCGTGGGTCTCTAGCCGAGCTATCTACGGGTTTGGCATTTGGCATTTAAAAATGTAAATCATGGATTTTTTAGGTCGTCTGCCTGTGGAAGCCCTACGCTACGCTTTTGGTAGAAGGGTCTCCAATGTTAAACTTTTCTGCACCAACGGCCATCCGTTCTTTGCGCAATCCTAACACGGTTGTGACCATAAAATTAATATACCTATCGGAATAGAAGGACAAGTAAAAGCTGTCAAACAAAACCGATTTAAGATGTCAGTAACTAACATAAGTAAGTAGGTAACATTTGTAGCTTTAAATGAAATAACCTTTCGATCAGGTGATTTATAACAATGTTCCTAAGTTTAATATAGTAGTTTACTGCATGATAAACAGTCGACACAAAATATTGAACATGCAGCTCTAGTGTAAAACTAATGTTATTTCATTATACAAAATATTCGTCGATATACATTCCCTGTGTTATTCTGTCTTTATTGTTTACGTAAATTAACGTTTGTAGAATAGAATAATCAAACTGCGTACTTTAAATTTGAAGCGCATTGGTAAATATAAGTCGTATATTAAGAGGCTTAGATTTGGACTAATCTACCTGTTAAATGATTATTTGTTGGGGATATGCCGCTGTAATGCATGACAATCAAGTCACCATGTTTCAGACGCATTATTTCTCCAAAATATACACAATTTCACTTTTAAATATAAAAAATCAAATGCACGTAATTTTCAGCGAGCTTCTGCAGGGCGGTCAACTGTTTGACATCTGATAAAAATGGTTCTGCTACCCATCTCTTTTTATCACACAGTTTGCTGCTAGTGACATCTCTTTTTTGTCGTTCTATTCCAAAGGGATAATAATTTTATGGTTGTGACTTACTTGAGTCTGCTCAATCTCCACCAATTATGGCATCGGTCACGTGGGAGTACAATCATCGTTACCACATCATATTAATGACTTGACCATAATATTAAAACGATTAGCTGTCAAACACACAATGCGAAGGCTTCGGCCGGCCCACTCGGCCACAAAATATTAGTAAGGATGAACGAGTACTGAGTAATTAAGTGCACATTAAGATGCTAGGTATCGTTGTGAATTTATGATTAAGGGCCGATTTTTCAATGGTCAGATAAAACTTATCAGACTGATAAATTATAAAGCGACAGATTTCAAAACATGACAGGTACTTATGATTGCTGACAATTAGGTGACTTTTTCAAATTTGCCATTCTTCATTTTGTTCGACGAATATTTCTTATCTGACTATTGAAAAAATGAGCCCTAAATCTAATTAGAAATTAGTATGAAAATATGGTTTAACTAAAACAAATTTAATAAATTACAAAATTAAAGTGAAAGCAATTAATTTAGGGAGACAGGGCAAAAGGCTTGCTCTTTACACAATACCACGCTTTTTTTAGGAATGTTTATAACATCTTATACTCTTATCTACAGTCAACAGTTTTGATCAGGTTGTAAGCTGCTCTTTGTTCTCCCTTGGGGCTTGACGGATTACATGAGTTGCCAAAATATTTATAATTGATCAGTCAAAAAGTCATGAGAATCTCTGGCGGGCTATTTTAATTATCAACGAAATTTAAAACTTTCGTCACGAAACGTACACGGAGTGATTTAAATGAGTCTGTAATAAAAACCAGTCCAAATATGTATGAATGGACGGGATAGGTGTGATTAGGTGCGCGTGGGCCGCGCTGTCATCGCGGGTCATTGTGTGCCGTAGACCTGAGAATTGTTAGACAGGACTATAAATCATCTCTACTGTATAAAAAAATAGTCGGGTTTTCCTTCCTGACGCTATAACTCCAGAACGCACGAACTGATTTCCACGGTATTGCATTCGTTGGAAAGGTCTCGGGCTCCGTGAGGTTTATAGCAAAGAAAATTCAAATATAAAACAAACTAAAAATCTTCTTTTCTTAATCACCAAACGAAAAGTTACATAAAACGAAGACATCTTGTGGCGAAAAGGAGTTCGCGGGGTTTGCTAGTTTGTTATATACGAGTAAACAACCTTTATAATTACATGTTTGTTTTTATAGTGTTTTGTCACTATACAAACTTAATAATATAAATTGCACTTGTAAAAAGCCACTTTGGCTGTGTGACAGGCGAGTAAGACGAGGTTCGTTTCCCTGCGCGTTAAAGTAAGAGCTTGCAAAATTCAACAGGCTTGCTAATGTGACGATGGCCGAGTGGTATAGGCATACGCCCGGATAGCATAAGACACGGGGTTCGTTTCCTCGTCTGTGACACAGCAAAGTTGCTTTTACAAGTGCAATTTATATTATTAACCTTTGTGATGTAAGTACTTCAATGCTGAATATAATGTGTTTGTAGGACTTGTTTTTTTAGATAGACACACTACTTTTTTTGATAAGACGAGTCTGGTACTCAATAGATGATAGAAATAAACTAATAGTAAATTATAAAATGAAAGTACTAAGTATCATCACTTAAATATAAAATTAATTCATCATCATCATTCTCAGCCAAAGGACGTCCACTGCTGAACATAGGCCTCCCCCACGGCTTTCCACAGCGACCGATCACTAGCGGTCTGCATTCAGTTTGATCCTGCGATCTTTTTAAGGTCGTCTGTCCATCTTGTTGGTGGACGTCCTACGCTGCGTCTGTGGTCATGTTTGTAAAATTAATTGTTTTTGTGGAATTACTACCAAGATTACGGAAAACATAAGAATAAGCAGGTTATACAACATTATATTATGCAGTAACAAGAGCTACGTTGCTAAAAAAATCGTTCAAATAAACTTATAGAAGTTATCAGTAATTTCTGTAATAGCCACTAAAGTCTTTACTCGTTCTTTACCATAACTCTGTCCTTTCTATCAGTATCTGCGCGCGCGCATTAGCATTGAATGAGCTCGCTGGACACGCGCGGCCTGTCATTATGTTGGCCGACCGCCCCACCCCGCTCCGATGTAAAGATTCAGACATTTCCGATGATTATTAAAAGTTACGAAAAGCCAACTTGCACGGAGGGGATAGCAAACGTTGATACTAGATATTTTTGAAAGATTGGTATCGGAACACTTAAATTATTTATTTCTTATTCACCGAATGACTCTGCGCGATATGGTACTAATGTTTGTACGGACAACATCACGCCAAGGTAAACATTGCGTTATCTTATTCAGTTGTAATAAGGGCTATTTTGTAACAAAAGTGGGTAACTTGATGTGCTGGCCACTGTACTTACAAGCAGTGCAAATAAATAATTAATTAAAATTGTGTTTCGATGTAATTTATTTCAAGATTCCTGATGGTTACTGTTTATCAAGTTTTCTTGCAAAAGCTGTACAAAAATCTAAGAAATAATGAGATTTATTCGGTAACCTGATATTGACATCAACTATTTTCAACGCATTTTGTTGTGTTTGCTATCAAATTTCAAAGCTTTGTTTTATAGTATTTTATCTTAAAATGCACAACTTTGCGTACAGGTAGGCCCACATGTGTTTGAAACGTTCTAAAAACTGTATGGTCAACACAAAAAGCTCACATAAAAAGCTCTTTTGTGAGCCGGCCTTTGTCCACTATTTTTTACCCGCCACCCCTATTTATGCTTTTTTGCAAGAAAAAACGTTTTATAAAATCTCAAAGGAATCGATGCGAATAATTCCTTCGCTTCATGTTACAAAAAAGGTTGTTTTTTTATCGAAGGCTATTTCTAAACGCCCACATGTATTGTAGGCCTTATCAATCTAATCTTTCTTTGATAGACCTCCTTAGGATAGACTCAGTCTTATTGTCCGGTATTTTTTACTTTTTAATAGTCTATTGGTGGCTGATGTTTGAAAGAGTTTGATTGATGAAGAGCAATCCGCCATTGTTGAAATGTTTTAATTTAATTCTCTTTCAATCAACTTAAAAAATAGCTTAACTGTAATAGGAAATGAACGTCGCATTGTTTAAGACAACGTTATTAATTTATAAAATTACTAACTTTATCCCACACTTGATCTAAAACAAACATTTTGATGAATCTAAAATATTCAAAGGTACATCGCAAAATCCATCAGCATTGACATGAGACCAAAAACAGTCCAAAACATATTCAATTCGTTTTATTTTTCCAACCCTCTAGCAGGTAGACCACCCGTCACCAATTTACTACTGTGCGGTCATTTAGCTATATTTTTTGTCCACTTGTCTTGGACGACGCATAAACACGGCTCTTGATGAACTGATTTTATCTCTAGATCGCAACACATGTTGCGTAGACTCATCATTGAAGGACATTATTTTAGAAGAAAAAAACAGCTTTGATGTTGGCGAAAACCGTAAAGTTGAACCGTTGTGTCAAGTTTATCGAAATGCCACTTAAGAGTGCTTGCTAGTATCACGGTAATGTTATCTAAACAGTATTCCAACTCCATACAAACGGACGAAACGCGAGCTATACCTACGCGCCTCGATTTCGGCACGCGTTCGGCAGGCAGTCAGTCGCGACTGTGCCACAGTGACGAACGGACGGTGCGTTGTTTTTTAACAATAGTCGCGCGATTTCTTTCTCGAAAAATAAGTTTAAGTACATTTTATTAAGACGAATAGGATATATTGTGCTGATTTAATTTTTAATAAAGCTTTATATGAGAATGCGGATTTTTTATACTTTAAAATTTAATAATTGAGCATTCCATACGTCTAAGTCGTTGCGCAATTATTTTTCGGTAGCAAATTTATAAGATCGATTTGTCATTTAAACATAAAAATGTTTTTAATTAAATCTAACAAGCAAAAAACAACACCCATTTGTATTGAATACTTCCTATTTAATCCACAAAATATATTATTTGTTTATATAAAAAAGTATATTTACGATCACAAAACTAAATGTAAACACTAAAGTAGGCAATTGTAAAATGCTGGAGGCGGGCAGGCAGCCCTATCGCACGTTTAGGTACCGCGCGGCTGTAGGTATTTATTATAAAGAGTCGGCCGAGTTACAATACTGTAGACAACATTACCGTGCTAGTATGGTCATCCATGTCTGCCCAAGAGTGTAAAAATTATTACCTGTAGACATATTCTGTTTTCTACTTTGGCTTAGGCCCGAAAAAGTATTCATAAGTTAAAAAATGAATTTCATTAAAAAAAAACTGTTGCTAAATAATAGAGCAGAACAGACTGGCGACAATAAATAATAACTTTGACATTATGTATTTTTCAACAAAGCTTAAGGGAGAGTCCACTGCAACTTGGATAGTCAAGACATTTGTTAATTAAAATTTATCTTAACTTAAAATCCAAATAGCTACGAAATACCAGGTCCAGAACGCCTTATCATTCATCAGTTAAATGTAGTGTGTTACTGGTTCCAGCTAAAGCCCGCACAAATCTATTAACATTTCATACACAGAAAGTTGCGAGAAATATAAAAAAGTACCAATAACTCCCCACAGGTCCCACTCGAGATGATTTATGCAAAACGCGTTCGGTGTCCACATAACGGTTCTCTGTTTTTGTGGGCAAAACTACAAAAAATGTGAGCCCTTTGATTTGGGTGATAACGAATGAGGAGGTTAAAGTGTAAGCCTCAGTCGTCTTAGCTAGATTGCTATTCATAACAGAAGGCAAATCGGCGATACTTGATTATTATGTTCGCAAAGTTGTGAATGTTTACAGTTTTGCCTATGAACGTATAGTCATAATGTTTTACTTGGCTTGATGCAACTTATCTAGTCTATTTTAATTCATTGAATTTTATTCCCCTTTTTGCCATTAAATTCTATTTAGTTCTTAATGAATTAGTAAGTTACTCTATTAGACCTTAGTTACAACTGAGTTACTTCCAAATTATACCGTTATCATAATTATTTAAAAAAAATACTTTAATCGTAGTTAAAACTAATAACGTCAAATATTTAACTGCATCCAAAACTGCAGCAGCCGACCTGCCCAGATTTTTATCGCGAACAAGTTTTTGCCCTCTTTTTTTCGAGAGCATCATATTTCGTCAAAACTCGGGTCAGTGTTAGGAATTATTTTGATTCTCACGTAGAATGACCATGATTTATGCTTTTAATCTCCCATTTGAGGGTTTCTTATACATTCAGATTTTTACGTGACCGTGACGTCATTCTAACTTTGAATTCAAAATTTTGTAGAGCTTATGCCCTAGGGCATCAGAGTAAACTCAGAGGCACTCTAGAGCTGCAGGAAATATTTTGTATGTTTTACACCTCACCGCAAAGTTGACAATGAATATATAATAAATGTTGCACTATAATCGATATAAAACAATTAGATATTTAGAAATATTTTTATCATGAGCACGAGTACTCGTAATAATCTTATTTTGTAAGGAATAACCAAACAATCACCCAATAAATTGTAGCACAGTGCTTCAGTATGGCTACTTTACGAGACCAAAAATGTTAACTTTTTATTGCTAAAGCAATACATATTTCTTTAATCTTTTCATCTATTTTTGTAGAAAAATTCTTCATCTATTCCAGCTTTCTACCTACCTCGATCGAGCTCACACGTGGTCCGCAGACATGTGGCCGAGACGCATGTGATGGACATCGCATGAGAACTGGGGACAACATCTTTGTGATATTCATTATTTGTACAGTTGAAGCGAAAAGTTGCAGGATTTATATAAACTTTATTAAATATATTATTTCAGAATGTTTTTTTATCTAATTTGTACTAGCCTAAATCTTAAGGACTTTTTCATAGTGCATTAGAGTTTAGTGTTGAGACAAATGGAAGGAGTTTAAGGAGGCCTAGACCAAAAGGTCACATAAGACGAAAAGAAGAAAAATTAAATTTACAGAGTTTTGAAAATTAAATCTAATCGCTTTCTTTCATTATATTTTTGTTAACTTTTGTTTATTTTTTAAAGTAGTGTAAAAATTCGTTGTAAGACAAATATATAATAAAAAACTAAAAAAATCATAACACCTGTATTAAATGAGACATTTAATTACTTATTCGCAGGAACAACTAAATCAAGTTTACTTTGTAACATTCTGTAATCGACTGTATGCACTTAGTAAAAATACGAGAGGCCCTGACCAGATGGGTCACTGGTGTTACTGAGACGCATTAATATTATAATGTTGCAACATGTGCAATTCTAATAGATCTACATTTATTATATTGACTGCTACAGAATAACGTCTTAGTGTACAGTGATATCATTTTTGCTCTTTTGACTAAAACTTACATAATTTTATATACTTACCTAAATTTAACTATAAGTATAAACTAAATTACGTAATAATTTAACCATACATTTAGATTGTGGTGACATGGTGGAGGAAGTAAGTATAACAAAAAAGGTGATCGTAATTAAAGACCTACCGTTAATATCAGTACTAAATTCATTGAATGAAAATACGTTAAAATTAAAAACCACCCCACACAATTTTCTTGGTCCAACCACCACACAGTGGTGCAAACGTCGCGCCGTGACGGACAAAAAACCGCCGTGAAATACCGCTAGCCGCATCTGGAAGGCATTGCGTCGCGCACACCGTTACGACGCAAAAACATGCGTGGGCGCAGCGGTGGGGTGGCCATACTTGCATTATAGGGACAAGAAAGTTTACGAATCGCACTTTTACGAAAGAAAGTTTTGTAACCAGTCTAAAGGATAATGAATGGAAGTTCCTACTTACTCAGCGACAATATGCAAAAAGTATATGTAACATTGCATCAATATTAAACTAGTACCTATAAAGTCCATTTAACTTCACTTGACGAATAAATACTCCTTTTAAACGAAATCATATATTTCTCAATAGTCTGAACACATAACTCATAACTTACATGGTTAATGCATCGTTAGCAATACGTAGGTATTTTTAAATTCATTGTTGATTGTATACACTGAAATTATTTTAAAGTTACAAAACAAATTATTGAATTATTCGACAAGTAAAAAAAAACACACTGTAAGAACTTACATAGCATACGCAAGAGAATAAGGAGGCATATATTTTAAATGGTATTTTAATTGGTTTCGTTGTGTTGAAATCGTTACTTTCCGTATTATATTGACACGTACTCTTTAAACTTAAATCAAAACAATAATCAGTCATGCGTATTGGAAACCCTACACAAAAGCTTTGTTACAGTAAAATTGCATCGCAAAAGTAGTGATTACTCTCGCGTGTCTTGCGGCGTAGTATGACGCTTTGTTCTCGGAACAGTTTTTTGATGAGCAGTTTGCACTTTTCATGATTGATTTGACCTAATTTTGGCAGGCCTTTTTGTTGGACTTAAAAATCATTTGATTTTTAAGTCCAACAAAAAGGTTAAATGTATTTAGGTATATATTACTTATGCAGTTACATCAAGTAAGTTTCATGTTTTTCAATCAACTAGGTCATTAAAGGTAATTTAATCAATTCACCGTTTTGATGGATTCAGCTGTCAAATAAAAGCTTCATCATATTATCCCCAACTTACGTCGAAATTTTAATACAGTTACACAAATATTGCACAACTTCAAGCTCACGTCCCGTATCCCACGGGATAGATAAGACAAATATCCGCCGTGCAAGGGTCAGATCCCATATTGCGGGCCATATGAGTCGTTTGTTTTTTGTCCGACGCTGTTACTATTTTTAAACACTGTTTGGTCGCCGCGAAGGTTTTCGGACAAGATTTTTGAGCTTGAAACGGTTGGGTTGGGATGTGTGCGTTGGTAAAATTATTTTCAGTATGATAGTATACTGGACATGAAAATAACAAAGACAAACATTAGAAAGGGAAAAATGGTTTATTTTTCTACTGTACTTTTTACTCTGATACCTAAATGGCAACGTTCAGACGCGGAATGGGACTATTTTTATTTTTGAACTGTTTAGGTGTGTTTTAAGCTTGCGCGTTAAATTAGTTTTAGGGTCCTTGCTAACTGGCTGCGTCTGATAAGAATAATTATGTACTAATATTAGTCTCTAGTTATCTCACCGTTCATTATTCAATATTGAGTTTAACTGTTACTAGTGACTTGGATTACCCTGATTGACAGAACTGTAATTCCCACCGAAATATTTCAGCTTGCCTTCTTAAAACAAAGCCCCCTTCATCCCCTAGCACCGATATGTCAAATATGGTCGGTTTACTTTGTCATCGCGGTTCCGTTATAGGCTGCACCTTGCATCGGCAAATAACCTGCGACCTATTTATCCGGCCCTGAAAAAACACCTAATCTTTTGCCAACAAATTTCTACACTTGCAAATGTTACGGCCATAGTATTTTAAACTTTAGGTCTTTAGTAATAGGGCAGTGGGTGCACAAAATTTGGCGTAAATATAGAGTGTTCGTTAAAACCACATGTGGGAAAGATTTTGGGTGCTTTTTGTGGTCGACCCACGACGGATGTTTGGTCTCGTTTGACTATTAATTAGTTTGTTACATTTTCACTTAGCGTGTCGCCAATGAGAATTTTTAAGCTAATCAGATTGTGTGATATTGGCCGAGGCTGGTAGTGGTGGTGTAAAATGAGACCCTGTTAGTGGCTATTATTTGATTAACGGACAGCTGTTAGCGACGAAGTGTTAAAAGAGGTTATAATTAATATAAATGATTTTTTTAAAATAAGTTCGCTGAATGAGCGTTATTTGGTGCGTATAAAAAAACACATACTTATACTTTTTATCAAGCTATCTAAGGCTTATAAATTATGATCATAAGGGACACATTATCATTCAACTGTAGAATGTTACCTTAGCATAGAATTATACTTCACCCTAAATAAAAAACATACAGAACCAACACACTTAGTACTCAAAATACGCAGTACATTATTTCCCAATGTCACTTGTTACGAAAACGCAGCACTGTGCATCGGGCACGTACACAACCGCAGCTCACGCGTGAAGGAAGGATTTATAAGGGATGTGATTGAAATATTGTAGAAAGTGTTTACGTGTTGCATGGCTGACGTTTTTAATCTCTTTGTGATGTACGCAACGGCCGCACCAGCAACGCAATGATACTACTCTCTGTATTTTTTTTTATAATTCATTGCTTATCATCATAATTTTTCACTAAACCATAGAATTTGTGCAATGTTTTTAACTAAACGATTTCCAGAACTAATTCTAAGAACAAACTAATTGTAGGACTAAAATTGTGATTGTTTGATGTTTTATGGTAGATAGAGCACATAAGAAACGGTGTATGGGACAGAATGAGATATTTCAGATAATAATACTACTACTATTGAAAATCCCTATATTCGTTCCAAATACAATAACTCGAGTAGCTGTATATTACCTTTTGAAAATTTACCCAAAGGTTTCGGCAACTTATATTGGGACCAGAAGACTACGTAATTATTTGTATAAGTATCTGCTATCTTTTACCGAAAATACAAATCATAGCAATTGAGTTACGAACAAATACTCGTAGTACCTATAAATAAATTTACTTGCATTTAAAAAGGGTACAATTATTTTCGATGTTCAGACTATTTAACCATTGCCAATAGCATGCAAATATATAGTAACTAGTGATCCACCGCGACATTGCCCGCGTAAATTTTGGATTTCCCGTAAAACATTTTAACGTAATACACATATTTTCATTGTAAGTAAGAGGCCAGCAACCATGACTATAGCGGTTAGCGCAATCGCACGTTGTTCATAAGAAGCGAGCATTTTTTGGGGCGAAGTTTTTTTAAAACTGTCATAGCTTCTAAGATATTTATTGGAATTAAATGATTCGTAGTGCAATTTTATTCAAAATGAGATGCTTGTAATGATAAATATGTTTATTTTGATTTAAAAAGTCATGTGCATCAAAATACCTTTGTAAATAGTACATATTTTTTATAAAATTTATGAACAAAAGAAAGTTTATAGTGAAAAAACTCTAGCAGATAGACATATTCTGTTGCAACTTTTATTCTAGATCTTTTGACGCAGAACAATCCCGTCATACATGATTTTAATGTATCTTAAACGGTTTACGCTGCGTACCTACGCAACGGAATCTCTCAAAAGGAATATTTTTCTCCCGCCTTTGCAACATTTTTTCATCGTTGCTTTGCTCTTATAAGTTGTGTCGTGACGTTTTTAGCTTAAAACCTTTTTCAATAAATAAGCTACCTAACACAAAAATAATTTATCAAATCGGTCCAGTAATTTCTGAGATTAGCGTGTTCAAACAAACAAACAAAAAACACTTCAGTTTTATAATATTAGTATAAATTAATTTATTATTTATGATCATAATTTCAGTTTTCTTAATGATTTTACTAGATACCAATTATAGCAGAAAGTTTCAGAGTACGCGCACGTACAAAGTTGTGTCGTTGACGCGATCAATCTCCATCAGACGCGCTATCAGCTAGTATCCGCTCTAGACACTCTTGCGCATGGGTAGAGCTGACAACGTATTTCAGTTCTAGCAGAAAAAATATTTATAAAGTTATTTATGGCTATACACATGAAAGAAAATAAGTCAATGATGCAATTACGTTTTTATAGTGTTTTGTCTCTATACAAACTTAATAATATAAATTGCACTTGTAAAAAGCAACTTTGGCTGTATGACAGACAAGGAATCGAACCCCGTGTTGCAAAATTCAACAGGCTGGCTAAGTGACGGTGGCCGAGTGGAATAGGCATACGCCCGGATAGCGTAAGACACGGGGTTCAAATTCTCGTCTGTCATAAAGCCAAAGTTATTTTTTACAATGATGCAAGTCAGAGAGGTCTTCCTTAAGCGAATTCATTTATTTACTTAAGTTTGGATAAAAATACTCTATGATAGGACTCTATCTTCATTTGTATGCTCTGTCTTTAACTTTCTAACCCTCTTTTAATAGGTGAACTAACTAAAACTTCAGCTATAGGTACTGAAAGGATTTGCTTACCATACTATACACTTTTCTTGGCTAATAAAGACGACCAGCTTTCTTTAGACTTACTTATTCATATAATATATGATATCGGTCAGATCTGAACCTTCTTAGGTATCCCGTGAGAAAAAAGTTTAACGCGATCGTTCATCACAGTTTTATCGTACATGCGCGGTCCGCGACCTTATCTCTTTGATGAAAGTATAAAACATACCTAACAAATAAGCTGCTAAATTGAACTTTAAACCATTGCCGTAAGGATAGGAACTATATTTCCAGGTGAGATACGCACTAAATTCGTCGCTATTTTTAACTTTAAGCCCTAAACTTATTTTTTCGCGTGTACATTCATTGAATAATGACAGATTTTCAAATGAAAATCAGCAATAGCTACACGGCTTTGATTAAAAAGAAAAAACATTTTGGGAGTACTAACGTTTATTTTCTGACTATTGTACTTGATTTTTAATTTGTTTTCGAACGATAATCACACGCCATCCAAGCGAGTGATTTGAATATAGGGCTGCAGGTCAGTCAGTACTTATTCATACATCAAGGGATATGGTATGATGAATTTGAGCTCTATTGAGTTGAGATAGATATAAAGATGGAAAAATATTGCGATATTATTGTTTTCGGTAGCACAACGTGATGAAAGATCTTTTGTCACCGTTCCAAATAGCTTGAAAGGAGAAAATTAAAAAGCTGTTGAAAATTGTTGTTATATTTTCTATAGATTTAAATAATTAGTAAATTATTTTCTTTTCAGTTGTCGCATCGCCCGCAAACATTTCGGCTTAGCCCAAAGGTATGTTAAGAGGAGGGTAAGTATAGAGATCAATCCATTTTTTTTTCGCCTAAGAAAAGTTTAAGTTCCAGTCTTTTTACTATTGATTTTCATTTTTTTGGAATAGTTTTTGACTATTTTTATATAATTAATTTAAATTTGGTTTTAGCAAGCGAATATTACAGATTTTTGATGTAACAAAACACATTAAACTGACTATTATTTAAAAACAGAAAGAGCACATATTTCCTTAAATAAACCAGACTGGCTGTATGTTTTTTATACTTAGTACCTGTAGTAAATGACATACTTATATTAAGAAGAATAATCACCATTGCCCAATTCTTTTATGTCAATGATCGTATGTAGAGAGCCACTACCTTTGTATATAAATATGATCTTTGAGTTAGAGGGGCAAAGTGTGATAAGTTTAAAAATAAGAATAAAGATGATTGAAGTAAGTATTTGACATTAGGTAAGTTTAAAACTCTTACTAAAGAGTCTTGATTAATATTTCTAATGACCAAGCCACATCAACCAAAGAGTTTTTAACTTAGCCAATAGTTTATTGCCTTAGTATCAGGCATAGCATTTAAACATAATTTTCTTACGGTATTCTTTGCCCGAACCTCTTCACAAGCTCTCATAATTTGTACCTCCGGATTTGCTATTCATCGTTGACAACTATAAATAGTAATAATTCTTTTTAATGCTTCTCTTGATTGGTGCGTTTAGTCAAAACCCCATACAAAAGCCTAACTGTACCTCGAAGGCTATACACAAGGTTGTTTTGCTATGATTTATAAGCTGTTTAATTTTAACTTCGTGCCTTGGGAATATCCTGCTCTGTAGACGGTTGCGAAATCTGTGCGGAGCTGTTTTGTTAAAAAAAGATTTTTTTTTAAAGGAAATCATCTATATCAAGTGTTTGTCTTTAAATAAATGTAGGTCATGACACGTAATGACCTTTGTTTTTAATAGGTAGTCACATGGAATTGTGATCATAGCGGACTTTTTCATTAATGAACTATGGACCATCGATAACAGATAGCGATTCCAGTGTTAAGTTCCAAAATAATTACAACATAATTGCGAACAATGCTTAAACCTTCTTGTGATGTGTATGTTTGCACGCAGCATACACTGATTTTAGAAACAACCACTCCACACAAGCTACCAACATTAAAATTCATGGCGTCAGCAAAAAAGTTTCACATAAATACAAAAACTTTTTGGAAGCGGCAAAAAAGTTTGTAAAACAAACTTTTACTGGAATGACCATAACGTGTCTCCGATGGTTAAAAGATAAAGGAACCAAAAACAATTTGCTACCAGTCGGCTGTGTCCCATAAAATATAAGGGACAATGCGGTCAAATGATCGTAAAATATTAACTAATTGATAAAAACACGGGCAAAAGACATTTTTATCGTTGTTTATTAGCAATCAATTTGTTTGTTTAACATTGATCGAAGTGGATTAAACACTGGTAAAAAGTTTACGAATTATTATTATAATTGTTATTTCTATAGTTGCCAACTGTAGTCTGGGCAAATAAATATATTTTATTTCATAATCGAATGTTAATTCAACTTATCGAAATTTTTCGCAATCGTTACTTTTCGTTTAAAATAAAGTAATTCTTAAAAATTAGGTCTCACGAAAAGTTTGCGGACTGGGTCTCTTACAACAAAAATATTAAAAAAGCGCTAATAGCATTCGAAAGTTTATTCTTTGGGATAATTTAAATTATTGATTTCAAAGATTGTCATTCGTTTTGTATTTATGGTGCCCATTTGAAAATCAAGCGTCGCAAGCTCGTGAAAATTTACTCGAGAAAATGTTTACTCACTTTTGTACGGTTTTCGCCAAGGGTTGAGTAACTTTGAGAGTTGCCACAGACTTCAACTAGTATTTCATCACCAAGTAGCCACTGCTGTAGCTGTATCTATTTGTATTTTATAGAATACTAGCTGATGCCCTCGACTTTTCCCGCGTAAATTCAGATATTCCGATATATTTTTTATCCCTTAGTTATATTTAAGTGCCAACCTATTAATGATTTACGTAATTATAACTGAGTATGTGATATTGCAGTGTGCGATGTATTTTTATTCTAAAGTTTCATTAAATCCTGTCTGCTGCCCTATCCTGCGTACCCCAGATGATCGGGCAATACATAATAACTATATCTTATTCCCTTTCCCCTCTCCTCCCTATACGTCACCCTTAATCTAATAATTATCAGCCTAAATACAACATTTCAAGATTCCAACTGAAACTGACGTTCTTTTAACCCTCATTTCACCCCCTAAAGGGGTGAATTTTGAAAAGTCTTTTTGTAGTGCTGACCTTCATCATTTAAAGAACCTATGTACATATTTTTGAGTGAATTCAATCAAGGGATAATAAGTTTCATACAAAATTTCAACCCCCGTTTCGCCCCTTAGAGGTGTTATTCTGAAAAAATCTTTCGTTGTGCTCACTTGCCCATTTATGAAACCTATGTTCAAGTGAATCCAATCACGGAATAAGAAGTTTTATACAAGTTTTCAACCCCTGTTTCAAATTTTAAAAATTCTTTTCTTAGTGAATGCCAACGCTGTATAAGATATTTATGTGCAAAATTTCAAGTCTCTAGGTCCAGCAGGTTTGAGCTGTGAGTTGGTATGTCACCCAGTCAGTCATTTTAGAATTTTATATAGGTAGGTATACAGATTGGATAACAATCACATAAATTGCTCTGATGCCAAAGTAAGTAGCTAAAGCACTTGTGATATGGAAATAAGGCACAACGGTTGTACCACAACACCCAGACCCGAGACAATATAGAACATTTTGATTTCTATATTGACCCGACCGGTAATCAAAACCGGGACCTCGGAACGTCGAGGCCTTGAAACCCTATCAAAGCAACGCCCCTTTTGAGTTATGTTTTATCATAGTAGGGTAGTGTAGAGTAAAAGCCAAAAAAATATATATTAAGAGTTTAAACTGTTATCCTATATAAAAATATTTGAAATTGAAAAACCCTGGACCTGCGATTACTATTTGCCTTATCCTCTAGACCTCATAAGGCATTATCCCTTGCTTAGTGTCTTATAAACTGACTCTAAAGGAACTCTTCACGAAGGCAACAGAAGTGCATGACAGAGCAGAATATTTAAGTTGACCACCTGACATACGGCCATAAATCCTGTTATATCAAAATATTCTATTGTGGGTATATTAATTATAGAGAAATTTATATGTAGGGACAAATCGCTGTGGCGTTTCTTAGGAAGGGCTGCTGGTATGATCAGCAAAATAAGGTATTTTTAAATTTCGATATAAATGAAGTATCATTTAATTACTACTTGGAAAAGTTTTGGTGGTGTGTTTACTTTTTCATCTAATACCTATACTTGATAGCAGTTCTTTGCTATAGCATCTCAATACAATGTTAAGTGTTTAAGCGACAGATAGTGATGTTATAATCTAGGTAGGCATTTCTGAACTGTTCTGAAATGCTTGGTTGGAAGATTCAGTACATCTACTTAATTTAATAAGTTTTTTTTGACACCTGACACCTGCCAAAGATAAGTATCTGTCGTATAGATTTTTTCATTTAAAAAATATTTCCCCTCTTTTTTCCTCTTCCCGAGGCCTCTCCATAATTTCCTTATTGTGTTTAGAGGCAGTGAGTTTGTGGGTAGGCCTCCAGAAGACCTCTCTATATTATATTAAATTCTTGCATTTTTATGTTTCAGTTGACATTTGGCGTTGGCAGGGACTCACTTCGGTTGCTAAGGCAACCAGACTTGCGCATCCCCTGCTGTCAGCGTCCGTCATTCTAGTTTATTTACATATAGTCTTATTTTAATTTTATGTTTTTATATTTGATATTGTGTCATAAGTTTTAATTTAGTGTTTTGGCAGGTTTTTCCAAATTTCTTTTTGTGATAAGTGTTAAGGCTTATGAGCACATTATCTCCATCGGTGGGCACCCACTCACAGCCGCTGTTCTTTCAGTGCTCAATTTGTAATACCAACAGGGCTTTTAAAGGTAAGAGGGGCCTTAATATTCATATTGCCCGTAGTCATAATAGCACCAATTTACCCGCATATCTCCCTCTACCCTCTACTTCAAATCCTATATCTTCTTCTCCATCTTTTGAAGCTATTATCACAAATCTCCACCAAACTACTCCGCTGGTTAAAAGAATCCCTAGGGGAGCGAGAATAGCTTTAGCTAAATGCCTCTCGTCTTGTATTGAAAAATGTTTCGATAATACTGAAACTGCCTGGCAAAATCTTTTTACGTTTTCATACTCGTTTTTTCATGTAAAGTCTCAGTCTAAAACTTTAACTCGGGCGCTTTTAGATAATGCTTCGAAATCCCACAATCCATCCCTTCCGTTCAGTTCGTCTGGTACGCTATCTTCCAAATTTAACGTTTATCGTACCGTTGAGAACAAGGTTATGGACGGCGACCTGAAAAACGCAGCCCGAATCTTGTTCTCCGATGACACTCTCGCTCCCCCTAATCAGGAAACTCTCGAGAGCCTTCGTAGTAAGCATCCTTCACGTCCAGATTCTCCATCTTTAGCTCTTCCTCCTCTTCAAAATTTCCAACCCTTACAGATACTTGATGACGGCGACACGTTTGCTGCCATCATGTCTTTTCCGGCTGGTTCTGCTGGCGGTATCGACGGCATCACTCCCCATCTGGCAGGGTTTCTGAAAGTTTTCTCCCGTTTTTATTTGGTGCTAGACTTTGTGCCTTTCGAAAAAAAGATGGTGGCATTCGCCCTATTGCTATTGGCTCAACATTTCGTCGTCTTGCAGCCAAATTAGCCTGTCGTGATATTTTTTCTCCTTTGAAAGAGTATTTTCAACCCATCCAACTCGGTTTCGGCAGTAAGGGCGGTTGCGAGGCTGTAGTTCATTCAGCTCGCAATTTCCTCTCCTGTGACGAATCTGAAGTTTTTTTGAAAGTTGATGTGAAGAATGCTTTCAATTCTCTTGACAGGTCTGCCTTTCTGAATGAAGTTCAGACTCACACTCCTCAGATTTATCCCTTTGTTTTTCAGTGTTACAATAATCAATCAAAATTGCTTTACAATGAACATTCAATTGTTTCTGCAGTCGGTGTTCAGCAAGGCGACCCTTTAGGTCCAGCCTTTTTTAGTTTAGGCATCCATCCTGTCATTTCATCCTTAAATTCTAAATTCAATGCCTGGTATCTGGATGACGGCTCCTTTGGAGGCAAAGCAGATGTTGTTTTCCAAGATCTTGTCCTGATTATAGAGGGATTTAAGAAATTTGGCTTAGAACTAAACCTTTCAAAATGTGAACTCTTTATTAATGACCACGTTTCGCCTGGTTCCCGTCAGGATATCATTGATAAATTTAATTCCCTTGCTCCTAACTTAAAAATTCTTAATTCTGAATCGCTTTGCCTTTTAGGTGCCCCTCTTCTTGATCCCAGCATCGAACCTTTTCTTGATAAAAAGTTGAATGATTTCACCCTATCAGCCCCCAGATTAGAACACCCAAATTCACACATTGCTTTTACTATACTGAAATCGTGTCTTTTTGTGCCTAAATTTACATATTTCCTACGTGCTAGTCCTATCTGGAAAAATTATAATTATTTAAAACTATTTGACACTACTCTTAAAAATAGTTTGGAAAAAAATTTAAATTTACATTTTGATAACAATTCTTGGACTCAGGCTTCGCTTCCTGTTCGTTTTGGTGGGATCGGAATTCGCCAAATTTCTAGTATAGCCCTCCCCACTTTTCTGTCCTCTTTGCATAGCACTTCCGTTTTAGCCGGAAAAATCTTTGAGCATCCTCGCCAGCTTTCTGAGGTGAGAAAGGCGGAGGAGTTTTGGCAAGGTCTCTATCCTAGAGAAGACATTCCAAAGGAACGTCACCAACAAAAACTTTGGGATGTCCCTCTTGCGAGAGAGACCTTCAATTCTTTACTTCAAAATTCCGTCAGTGACAGTAGTCGAGCAAGGCTCTTGGCGGTTTCCTGCAAAGATTCTGGTCACTGGCTTCATGCTTTACCGTCAAAAAATTTAGGCACTCTTTTCGATAGTGAGTCTTTCCGGGTGTGTGTGGGTCTCCGCCTTGGCACCCCTATATGTGAAATTTTTTTATGTCCCTGTGGCAAGGAGGTTGACAAATTTGGTCTCCACTGCCTTTGTTGCCAACAAAACGCTGGGCGTCTCGCCCGTCACGCTACCCTTAATGACGCCATCAGAAGAGCTCTTGCCACCATTAATGTTCCTTCCACGTTGGAACCACGTGGTTTGGTCCGTGACGATGGCAAGAGACCCGATGGCCTCACGCTTATTCCCTGGGAACGGGGTCGGGCCTTAGTTTGGGATGCAACTTGTGTCGATACTTTGGCCCCATCCCATCTCAGAGAATCAGCCCTTAAAGCTGGAGCAGCAGCGGAGTTGGCTGAAAACGCCAAGCGTCGCAAGTACGTCTCACTTGCAAGTGATTATGTGTTTGCGCCGTTTGGTGTTGAAACATTTGGGCCGTGGGGACCCTCTGCTAAATTGCTGTTTGGTAAAATTGCGCCAAAATTAAATTCTGTCACAGCCAATAATAAAGCTGGCTGGTTCCTAGCTCAAAGGATTAGCATAGCTATTCAACGAGGCAACGCAGCCAGCATCATAGCCTCCTTGCCTCAAGGAAATGGTTTCGTTTTTGAATAGGTAGACTTTAAGTTTTTTTTTATGTAGCATGTCTTAGTTTTATTTCTTCTTGTTTGTTATTAATAAAACATTATTCAGACTGATCATTTGTTCAGTTGCATAAAAATTTAATAAAGTAATAGTTTTAAGAATTCCAAGATAGTTTTCAAGTTCTTAAACGTCTGAATGATTTTGCTGACGCCCCATTGCACAAAACATGGGCACGCACGGTTTTTTGCCGGTAAACGCTACGGCCATCTGGTAAGGTTTTTTTTTCTTACAAAAAACGCCTGACCCTTTCTTACCTTTTGTGCTAGCCCCCGTTTTTTCAATTCTTCTAAAGAACTAACCCTCACAATAATTTGAATTAGCGTATTAGTCGATTTCTAAAGGCATGATGAAATTTTTGATTGGACTAACGGATTGCGTCTTAACGGTCCAACAGGTTTTTTGTTGACTGTACTTATTAGACAATTTTATTTTTAATTGTAAATAAGGCAAAGGCACACTATGCACCTGCATTCTAAATCACGCGAAAATAGAATTCGAAACAAAAGCGAATCGGTATGTTGAAAGCGGTTTGTTTTCGTTCGTAATCGTAAGATCAAAAAGCTCGAGTAATTTGCGTTTCAAAAAGCGAGCCGCGTCTAGCGGCAATCGAATGTGGTTATGAATGAAAAATTCCGGTGAGCGATTGAGTGAATGAATGAGATATTTGTGTTATCGCGCCGCGGATCTTTGTGTATATTGTATTTAACGCACAATTGGCTCACATGCGGGGGCTTGCAGAATGCAAGGGGAGTTGCAATATTGATAAAATTTCTTGTGCATCGATGAGTAAGCTCGAAGGAATGAGAAGTGCATGCATTATGTTTTGAGTGCTTATTGAACTAACATTTGCCGATGTCACTGTAGATATCTTTTCCTGCATAAGCCTTACATAAAATTTTGGTATTTACAAATCAATATGATAAGAAATGCATCCAAGAATTTTGAACTATTTGTTGTATTCGAATTTGTATTGATTAAAAAGTACATATAACTTTAAACGTTTTAGCTATGTGTTTCATCTTCTATGGCCTTATCGGTTACAAAAATCATAACAAGAACTTGTAATCAAGATATAATATAATCACAACAGCCTTACTGACAAGCCGATTATCTACAACTAAAAATAGATCACTAATGTAGGTACTAACACAATCTGGCTAAAGTTTTTCAGAAACATTTTAATAAAATTTAACATAGCATATTAATAATTTTCTACAAAATTTAACGAACTGCAATCTGCTCTATCTACATATTTTATAATGGGTATTGTGTTTGTTTTTAAACCTCATCATTTATCATATAAAAGCTCGCTTAGTGTGGACAATACAGGGTGTTATTTTGGTCTGTGACATCCAACTCAAGTATGATTGTATGACTTATGTTTATTCTAAAAAAACTTCAAATTATATGCGAGTTTCATAAAAGAAATCATCTTTACAATATTTTGAAAAAATCAAAACGAATGGGGAATCTCGCTTTCTCGCGCATATCTACGAAATACTACGCCGTAGCTAGTAAGCTACGAAGAGGTGACCTGGCGCTGGTAGTTTTGACTCGCTCACTAGTATCGCAATTATAAATGGGTACGTATTATAATACCTACAAATGAAATACCTACGCTTGAAACGTCGAAAATCAAAATACCGAACGAATGAAATACCTATACCCGATATTTGCTCTTCTCCGGCGCTGCGGGAAGTGCAGAACTTTTGCCCTAGCGTAGCAAATCTCAGGCTCCCGTTCGAGCTGGAGCGGCTGAGGCTGGTCGCCGAAGGCGACCAGCAAGCCGAAGCTGCGGAGGCGAGCGGGCGAGAGCTGCTCTCCCTCCGCGCCTCCGGCTTTTGAATTACACTCTAGTATCGGGCAGACTAGTACCACGGCGAAGGACCACGGCGATTCGGGGTCAATCAAAATTAGTTTTTCTTAATGAACCTCAATGTCTATGGTATAAAACTTGTATGGCGTTTCGTCGATAGGTCTTGTAAAATTCGGTATTTTTAATCTTCGGGTTTTAAATTTTTCTGTATATTAATCTTTCGGTCATATAAACAGTCGGTATATTGAACTTTCGGTCATATAAACAGTCGGTATTTTAAAATTCGGCATTTTAGTATTCGGCATTTTAGTATTCGGCATTCCAATCATAGGTCTTATATAATTCGGTATTTTGAATTTTCGGGATTTCAAACTTTCGGTATTTAAAACTTTCGATCATATAAACATTCGGCATTCTAAAATTCGGCCTTCCGTTCGTAGGGCTTATGAAATTCGGTATTTTGAAATTCGTATTCGTACCCTAATAAATAGATTTTGCGGGTATTTCCATTAACAAAATAATATATTTGGCATTAGTATGTACAAACATCCCTGAGTCGCTCGTCGCTGAATAAAAAAACATCCTGTATAGAGCTCAATATGATACATAGTTCAAAAAGTCGTGTGAATCGCTAGTTTTGAATATTTTAACAGACAAATATATATTGTTTTACTTCTATATAAACATAAACCACCCATATTATACCTCAGTGGCGTGCCGAGGGCAAAAGGCGAGAGGGCGGGAGTGGCCAGAGGGCACGCTACCCGCGATGTCGCCGCCCCACCTCGCGTGGACAACCCCCCTTAGTAGGGGGTAGTTTTTTGTTGCCAGTAATTTTCGTGAGCTATGATCGTTTGGTTAGGTGTAGGTATTTAGGTGGTTATGTTTGGTGCTTTGTTATTTACTAGTTGCTTAGTTGGTTGTTTGTGTTTCGAAAAATGTTCCCCTTGAAGTATATTGAATTACACATAATGAACCCTAATCTCAAATTAACTATAGGGTGCCTACTTTTAATTTCTGACTAGGTATTTGAATAAGGCAACAAACTGCCTTTTTTGAAACTACAAAAACCAGTTCTTAAATACTATTTAGTCTAACCATTACATATATCTAAATGCAGTATACAAGTTGCGAGAGCAAAGACCAATTTCAACGGTCTCTACCAGAGGCCGAGTGGCCAGCGATTTGGACAAGTAGCTTAAACAGCATGTGGCCTGTTAAAGCAGCAAAAATTTTAATCTATGATTCTACAGAGTAAACTTACTTACCCTGACCAGTTCATAATGGTGTAAAATGCTTTAATTTAGAGATATAGTAATTCAAAATTGGAACCCCTAATCAATGTATATCATCTAACTAGTTGTAGTAAATGACAATGTAAAGTTTTGTTACTGGACACATTTGTTTGCAGTAGGTAGTGGTTCTTGTTAGAAAACAGCAATAAATTTATTTTTCACAATAATAAATCAAAACCATTTAGAAATGATTACTGGTTGCTTATAGGACCTATATTTCAAAATTTGGCTCCTAATACAGGCTAAAGGTACCCTGTATGTGCTCTAGCGTGGACCTGTTTCTCAGTCGAACATTTCACGTAGGTACTATTATAATCTAACTAACTAACCTACCTAACCCAATAACCTTCACTGCCTCGGTGGCGCAGCAGTAAGAGGGTCGCACTTTAAAGCGACACCTACGCCAGAGGTCCCGCTTCGATTCCCGGGTCGGGCCAAAAATATATACCTGAGTTTTTCTGTGCAGAAATTCTAAGGGTAGCCCGGAGTTTGGATGCTGGTGATGTTTCACCCCCGTGCTTCGGAAAAGCAGGTAAAGCCGTTGGTCCTGCGCCCGATCTCTCTTCGGTCGTGTCAGATTGCTGTCCCATCAGGCTATGAGAGAGAAAGGAATAGAGAGTGTTTGCGCACACACTTGTGCACTATAATATGTCCCGCGCAGTCGGTTAGTCGTTGTGACTGGCCACCGTAGTCGAAATCGGCTAGGGGGACTATATTATAACCTGAGTATGTAGTATGTGAAGACAATAAAATCATCTAATTTGGTGGTGAGCTGGTATCGATCGACGGCCGGTGGTCGCGGGCGGGGCGGCGACGTCCGTGCCGTGACGTGTGACCCGTAGCCTCTGCCCACCGCTTGCGCAGCTCACAATATTATAGTGCAACTGTTATATCATAAAATAAGAAAATAGTTTTTATTTATTATATATTGATATTTACACGAATGATAATACTAAATTAATAATTGACAAAAAAGAAAGAAAAAATATAGTTAAGTTAATCTTTAATAAATCTAAAATATATTTTTAAAAGGAGTCCCTTTAGGAAAGGTTTTGAAGTTACTGGCAGCGTTCCCTCTTTGAATAGCAAGACATATTATTTTCGGTCTCCTGTGAAGTTGACTAACCTTTTTAAAAATATTACGTCCTCTTGTTCGTATTCAACCAAGGCGGCCTTTTGGTGATAAGCGAATCAAAGAGGAACGGTAGTGTGCCCATGAACATTCTCTGTTCCTTCGCTGTCATAATTCGGAAAGACGGCAGTCCGGCGTGATCCAATACCGAATAATAGCTTAGCATGCTGGTTTAGGCATACAGGTGGCTTCTATATCACCAACATCGAGACTTCAGACTATTTCCAAGTATACAGGGTTTAACAAAATTTACTGCTTTCCTTCTCGGTGGCGATTCTAATGGTACAACATAATAACTTTTTGTATCGGACAAACATCGAAATCCCAACAAAAACTTGTCTTCTTCAGACGAACTAGCATCAGCTAGATCGGCACTCTAGTATGGGAAAGTGAAATGTTTTTTTTTTTGCGATGTTGGTCATATAAAAAAAGTTGTAGTATTTGAGCATCAGCAATAGCAGAAGGAATTCAGGTAATTTTGATAGATTCTATATATTTCCCAGACATACAGAACACCCAAATTTTTTCTTCCCGCCCCGGAACATCTTGCTTGGGTAGCAACTAGGAATCTGACAACTCAAGATGAACGATAAAGTCCTCATAAATAGAGTTTTGGCCAGTGAACTGGCTACAACAAACTCACGTAAAACTTTGTCTAGTTATAACCTATGTGCAAAAATTACTTTATTTGAAGTAGATATTTTTTAGTTATCCAAATGTTGCAACTGAAATAACCGTATACTTTGCAGCAGCTTTCGCGGCGTGTCGCACGGAACGGTTGTACCACGGCAAATGGCTCAGTCAGTCACGAAGGCGAAGGGATGACATGCAACCACTATACCTTACTCAGAGTCGATGGGAAAATAAGCTCGGCCAATGAGAAATAGGATTTATTGGTAGAAGAGCTCTAAGAAATAAAAAGTATTTTTAGAACTGACGTCACGGATGGCATGCGCTTGCATTGTGGGTACTTAAGTACCTAGCTAGTCCTTGGCATATAATATTGGCTATATATTCTTTTGTATATCGATCTTAAGAATTAAATACAAAGAACGTATGACATTCATCTACTATTTTACAAAGACATTGAGAAAAATAAAATTTGGTCAATGACATTCAGAAAAAACGATAGCCAAGAGATTAACTGGAAGACGAGCTTCTAAAATCATTCTCACTAAGATTTTCTTACATTTTGCTAATGTATGATACATTCGTACTTATCTGCAGTTTAGCAAAAACTTCTTGCCATCAAACGTCACCCTATGAAACCCACAAAAACGGGATTCATAGCTATGAGGAATGGGCAGGAATATTCTTGTTAATGCTGTAAATTATACGGTACTAAAGTTAACAACGAAAAAAACAATAACAATGAAAACCTTGCTCTATTATTTAAAAACAAGTCGACAATAGTCTTACCCTCAGATTTTTTTCTAAAAAACTGCTTACGTATGGATTTTTGTATGACTTTGATACCGAGATAAAGGCAAGGTCGTTATATGCTAATTTACGACTTTTTGTAATGAAAGATTTTTTGTTAATTGCAAAAAGTTGCAGAAGGAGCGGTCACATTGTAATTATAATTGAGAGCTGTGCAGTTTTTTGTTAGAAAAGGAAAAATATTCTAAGAAGAAAGATATTCTGCTACATTCAATCGTTGAGAAATGCCGTTTAGCTTAAGAAAATAAATTATATACTAAAGCTCCTACTGATGATGAATGTTTATAATATCTGATTTTACTTAGGTAACTCAGTACGAACACTTTAGTATTGATCTCCACCGAGTGTCTAATTTTAACAGTAAACATCTTGCAAATTACTATAATGATAATGACTGTACTGCTTGTTAAAATCTTGGTGCAAACGCCAGTGGATACATCTTCTCTTGTGTAAAGTAATTAACAGTGTAGTTTTTGTAGTGATATCTATCCTAAAATAAATGCACACTATATCAGTGCATTCCGCATAGGATGCTACGTCAGTGACAGAAAAAGGACATATACTCTAGATGTCTATGGTCATAATACCAGAGCCGTGAGCGAGAGTGGAAGAAAGATAGGATATCGCTGTGTGTACATATTGTTTAAGCCTGTGAGGCGAGACAATGTCGGAAGTAATGTGTAAGTGAAGGAAATACGGAACTATATAAACAGAAAAAAAACTATTTCTATCTAAACATTGTTGATATCAAACCAGATGGCGAAACCGAAGACCAGTCACCGTATCTGGGCTCGTCTTGGGCCGGTATTTTTATCGTCGCAGAATACTTAATGAGTTATGGTCATGACGATGGAGACAATGGGACAACTGTACCAGAGACTAGGGTTGTCACCAAAGTGTTGTACCTTAATATTTCTGAATAATGACAAATATCTATTCGACTCTTCTGCTAATCCCACCCGCACCTCTACTAAGGGGATTAAAAAAGGGAATTTTCTTAAGTAATTTTATGTTGGCATTTGTAGTAATTTGTATTGGAGACCTATCAGGTCTATCGCTCATTTATTCTGAAACGTTTCATGCCAGTGTGGCCGCGCCGGCGTCCAAGCTGCTTATGCCGCAGCGGCTTTTCTCTAGTGTGGCTCATAGTTTCACCGCCGGGCTGTGTTTACACCATTTGTAATGAGTCGACCACTCTCAATCTCTTATGTTAACAATTTTAATAACAAACTTTTTATTATAAACAAAAATAACTTAAAATCGAACTATTCATAAACGAAACCATTTCCTTGCGGCAAGGAGGCTATGCTGGCTGCGTTGCCTCGTTGGATAGAAAAGTAAATCTTTTGAGCTAGGTACCAGCCAGCCTTAATATTGGCTGTTACAGAATTTAATTTTCGCGCAATTTTTCTAAACAAATTATTTCTCAATTGCATTGTTGTACTTATTCCATATCCAAGCTTGGCACTTGTCGGTAGAGTATATTTTTTCATTCTATCCGGTTTTTCGCCATAATCGCCATCTTCCAACCTATTGCATGTTTATAATAATATCAGTTTTCAAATAGCAGCAAAACTATAAAATATGCTCTTAAGCTACCTATTAGCCGAATCCTAATTTGAGAAATATCTTTTACTATCCGGCCAATATTGTTTATCGTTCGAGTATTTTCAACAAACTATACTTACAAAATAAACGAGAAGCAACAGACAACCATATTCAGAAACTACGACAAATGACTTCCTACATGACCGCCGGCTCGCGATCACCACCACCCGTGACGCGTTTTGGTCAATATAACTGACTAACAAGGTCACTGAAGATGGCTGAAGCTACCTGTGACTTACTTGTAAGCGCGTGCGCATGAGATTGGCGTATCTAAATATTGACCGAATTGTATAATAAAACAAAAAGATCTTTATTCATATAAGAAACAGATTTGAAAATCAAAATCACAATAGCTATTATTAGATGTAAGATGACTGTAGTTGGGGCTGTGTATTCAAATGTCATTTTAGACCACTATTTGTCATGTTTGGGTGAAATGAAATTTTTACGCAATGCAAATGGCCACAGTTATTTCTAGTCCGTTACGGCATCACCTATTACTTCGAATATCAGAACGTAAAGTATTTTATGGGTTTACAAGAAAAATAATACCGAATGAAGCATATTCCCAATTCTTAATCGGGTATTGGGGTACATATCGTTGTCTATCGTAAAAGCAGATAAAGTATTACAAAAATATAAAGGTAAGTTTTGTTGAGACTACAGAATGGACAGGCACATAGCGTGAAGAACTGATGACACTGGGGCAAAAAGTTCTAGATTGGACCTTTGGATTGGATTCTACCTTTCGACCAAAGGCACAGCGTGGTATGTCCACAGGAGAGATGTATAGACGACCTTGTAAACATCGCAGAATCACACTGGATGCAGATCTTTTGTGATCGTTTTGTGAAAACCGTGGGGAAGGCCTCTGTTCAGCAGGGGACGTCCTTTGGCTGATAATGATGATGATGACACTATACTGGTAGGTTTCAATCTGATAACTGTATTGCATGTGTTTTATTAACCACTGAACGGTTTATATGGTCCTTTTACAAGGTAGGAAGGTCATTACGTTTTTTGTCTTTTCACCAGTCAGGTGTGGCCGGTTAAAAAACAGCCAGATGGGGTGGCACGTGGTCTGTTTATTTTTTGCGTAAGACCATGTTAACATCCTGTTTATTTAAAATAAAAAGTCGGTCAATGGGTTAAAGGGTTAACGGGTAGGTATGTGTTAAGTAAAACGGTCCATATGGCCAATATTTAGTAGGGTGGCTCGCTTTTAATCAAAATAATGGTATCTTCCATATCATAGCATGATTGCTAAAAATTAGAAGCTAAAGATACCTTTACTTACGGATTTCGGACAATGTTTGTGACCACTCACAAATCTAGCTAGAATCAATGGCATTTTAGAATTTTAAAACATATAAACCCTTGACCTCATGGCCGATCAAAATCCACTAGGCACAGTGCAGTCATCAGAGTTCCCTTGTACTCACTCGATCGCTATTTCATACATTTCTACACGAGTGATAACTCACCATCATATTTCCCCGTCGTAAAACAAACAGTGCACCATATCACGCGTCAAACGACAAGATGACTTAACGATCTTCACGGTGTGCCCACAAATTGTCAAGACCATTGCCCTGACTTGCCCTCAACGGTGCACTATGTCCGTCTTCCTTGACAGATAACGAAGCCATTTTCTGTTCGGTTGACATAGAAAATGATATAACAGGACTGAACACTTAGCAGATATGTTACATGCGGGTGGAGATAGAAGGCACGCGTGGACAATTGCGCTGGCTAATCTTTGGTTCTTTTGTTTTTTTACCTGACTCTAAAAAAGGTGGGTTATGATTTTAATGGTGAATGTAAATTGTTAAGTTTGATAGACTGCTCTTTCTACCGGAAAAAGTCATTCCAAAAAACACTGTCATTGATTTTATGTAGGGTCACAACTTTGTAGGATTTTTCATAATAATATAACATGAGGCACATAACTGATGGCCGTTGGGGCACGAAAGTTCAAGATTGGAGACCCTTCGACCAAAGACGCAGCGTAGGACATCGACCGACAAGATGGACAGACGACCTTGTTAATATCGCAGGATCAAACTGGATGCAGACCGCTAGTGATCGCTTGCTGTGGAAAGCCGTGGGGGAGGCCTATGTTCAGGAGTGGACGTCCTTTGGCTGATAATTATGATGATGTTAACATTTAAAAAAAACACGCGTGCATTAACATTTAGTTTTTGAGTTGGCAATTGTAGGTCTAATTAGCTATTTAAGTTATTTTATTTAGTTATTATAGGTGTAGTATAAATATGCTGACTTAAGACCTATCCAAAAGGGTCCTAAATTATGGATCGTCACCGTACTAAAACAAGAGAATTTCACTGAAAGTACTTTTGTGTCACAGTTAATAACATTTGCAGTAAAAGTTGATTTTCTGTACATACAGATACCTGAGAACAGCTTACAACTCCGTTAATGAGAAATGGCTAATAAATGATAACCTAATGTTCATATCACACGATAAACCTGGATACTCACGGCTGCTTTTTTACACCAGGAAGTGCAGAATCAACAAAGCGCAGCAATGAGTGTTGTTGGAGTCTTTGACCACGATAATGTTGGTTCACATCGCTTATCTTGAAACAACGGGTGTCTGTTCGCATTGCACCCTTTAATACACGCGGGGAGACAGAAAAGCACTATCTAGTAAATTATGTTTAAAAAAAGTTTTTTTCAAGGGGGGATAAAACACTAGGCTACACGATTCATCCTTAGCCAAATTATGTAAAATACACGAAACAGGGTGGCCAAAACAGAAACCTCCAAAAAATTTTTTGGACTATCCAAATACACCCCAAATATGTATGTTAGCTGAATTTTCGTATATTTCGAAATATTATTTTTTTTCGCAAATTTTAAGAAATCTCAAACAAATAATTACTCCACTTTTATAGTGTTGTGTCGTTTTTTTTATTGCAGAGTGATCCTTATTAATAAATATACTTAGATAATATCGTGAGCTATCCAAATATGGTATTATATGGATAGTCCTGGATGTAAGGCTTCCAAAAAAAATTAAGGACGTTACTACTAACATATTTATTAAACGTTTACGAAATTGGCTAATACAAAATTTATGACCTTACAGAACTTAATGATATAAAACATTAATACTTAATAATGATAACACGTATATACATTAATAGCCATGGCATGTATGTTTATATTATTAAATATATTTGGTAGAGTACAAATAACTGTATGATATTTAGGGCTGATTTTTCAATAGTCAGATAAGAAATATTCGTTGAACAAAATACAATATGACTAATTTGAAATCGTCACCTCATTGTCAGCAATCATAGGTACCTGTATTTTTTTAAATCTATTGTTTTATTATTTATCAGTCTGATAAGTTTTGTCTGACCATTGAAAAATCGGCCCTTAAATAAATTGTTGCATGCCAATTTTTATTTAAACATGTTAACTGTACTATTAAGTAAGGTGTTACAATGTACCATATTTTTCGCAAATAAATGTTTGACTTTGACTTCGAAGCTTTTTTAGTAATGCATTCTGCATGCTGAAAATGTTACGGACCCCTAAAAGGATGTATGTACGTATCGGATATTGTTTTTCGTAGCAAGCCCTCAGACCCTGCCAATAATATGATTAAATACAAACGAATTATTGATGAAGAGTCTAGTAGTGGGTTGGGCGTATGTCCATAGTATTATGGACATGGGCAAACATATGCCATACTCTTGAATAACTTAATAAGCACTCTATTAATTTATTCCGTATTCATATAACAATAAACTGGTATCTGAGCAATTAACTGTTAACTAAATCCTGGCTTTGCCTGTACAAATATCGTGACACTGGTCCTGCGAGTGTGTCCGTCTACATCAGCGATAACGCTTTGTTTAGTTGAGCTATTGTTACAATAGGAAAATATTCAGTATACCTTTTTGTAATTTAGCAAACCAGTCTAATGGTTTGCCGCGTATTTCGTCTTAACTCTTAAGGGGCTCCCCGAATTTTTGACGCGCACACTAGCGCCACTCTATTTAAAATAATTATTACTCCTTAAATACAAAAACAATCAAAAATCTGGTAGACACGATTGTAGCACAGGTTCTATAGTTTATTTAGTACTTTAAAATTGTTTCAAAAGTACTTAGTTTACTGCAGTAAGAGTTAGAAAAACTGCTAAATATGGCCATTTTTGGCAACTTTTCTAACTGTAACTGCAGATAACTCTGTTTTATTGAACTTAAACATTATATCTAAACCACATAACCAGAGCTACAATCACATCAATCAGATTTTCCATTGGTCTTTTATTTAACGAGTTATGATTTTTCTACTAAAGTGGCGCTAGTGTGCGCGTTAAAAATCCGGGGAGCCCCTTGAGGCCGCGGTGAACTGCTGGTAAATTAAGTGTTGCATATCGATTTAGGTTTTAGATAATGCTCTGTTTGATTTCTCAGCAACAGAGTTTTGAAAAAATACTGATAATCCTGAAAAACTGAAGATCTGTGCCTGGGTACGGGCTACCTTTTTGTCCCTATATATATTTTTTGTAAATAAATATATATATACATATTATGCTTATTTATACCAAATTCAAAACGAGAGGTTTATTTTAATTAAAAAAAACAGGTATAAAAAAATATGAATCGTTGCTAGAAACAGCTAGTATTCAATAGAAGGTAATTCGATGATAACATAAACAGGGAAAAGGACGTATAGCTTCCAGAAAACGCTTCACTCCAAAAGGCCTAGGTTATTTATTACCCACATTTTTTTTTCTTATTTTTCATAATATCGCAAGAAATCAACAAAATATAATGTTATTCTAAAAAGGAAAGCAGTAAATCTAGAAAAACACGTTTACAAAGTCATCATCATCATCATTATCAGCCAAAGGACGTCCACTGCTGAATATAGGCCTCTTCCACGGCTTTCCACAGCGACCGGTTGTGAGCGGTCTGCATCCAGTTTGATCCTGCAATCTTTACAAGGTCGTGCGTCCATCTTGTCGGTGGACGTCCCACTCTGCGCTTTACGCTTGCATTTACAAAGTAAAAATAATAAATATTATTAAGTGCTTCACTAATCGGTATTTTTATGTTAATTAACAGAAGATGTAGCTTACTGCTTAACCTTCCCTTACTAAACTTACTGAATCTAAGCCAGTTTTATTATTCCCTTGTTTGAGCGATGATAACGTAATTTATAGAGGCTCGCATGTTGTTGCTTTATGATTATTTAATTCTTGATTGTCTTAGATCTCGAGGCCTTATTTGTGGAAGGTAAAGTTACTAGTTATGTACAGACTAGCAGTCTCCCGCGACTTCGTCCGCGTCGAAAGTCTTTCTCGATAAATAAACTATCCAACACAAAAATATAATTTAAAATCGGTCAAGTAGTTCCTGATTATTAGTGCGTTCAAAAAAACAATCAAACAAACAAACTCTTCAGCTTTATAATATAAGTAAAGATAAACATGTTTTAACAAGGGTTAAATGTAGGAAAATCATCTATTATCCCTCAGAAAACCTTGCAGTCACAAATAAAAGATTTGCTTTGACAAGTTATGTTAACCTTCCTGATTTTTTATAAATACAGTTTTACCTATATTATTTATGAATTCATATGATATTCATATTCATTCTTTATTGATAACAAAAAATAAACATAAAATTAAAAAATGAACTTAAAACTAATCTACTCAAAAACATAACCCTTTTCTTGCGGCAAGGGGACTATGGTTCTGGCTGCGTTGCCGCGTTGGATAGCTACGAGTAGGTATACTAATCCTTTGAGCTAGGAACCAGCCAGCTTTATTAGACAACAAGAGATAAAAAAGGATATTTATTTTTAAGAGTAAAATATAATATAATTAATATTTGACACACACAAAAATACATACAAATAAATAATAATAACATAAATATCAATCAATTTACACAAAAATGGGAAAAGGTATTTATTTTATACATATTAATAATAAAAATATAAAATTAAGGCATCCAGTTTATGCCAAAACAGTCCCCGCTCAGTATTAACAGATGACAAACATGCCTCGACACTGATTTTCAGCGAGAACCCTTGTTAACTGGGTGTATAGCAAACACATACCTACCTACTTGGGAAAAATAATAACATTCAATATATAAAATAACTGTAAAACACAAACACAAAGTAATAAATTACAAATTGACGATACAAATATATCAACAAAAGCTCATTGCGCTTGCAGCGCTGTCCACTGTGCCGGTTGAGTCCCAACCTCATTTCCATTCTGTAATCTTTCACTGTTTTTTCTATGGTAGGTCAATTTTTAGGGTTCCGTAGCCAAATGGCAAAACATGGAACCTTTTAATTTCGTGAAGTCTGTCTGTCTGTCCGTCCGTATATGTAACGGCCAGTTTATTCTGTAACTTTAGGCATCACACTGTTGAATCTTGGTAGGAAGATGTACTTACCAACGTACCAACAGGGTACGTTGGATAACGTTGTTGGCTTTACGATTCTTGTACAAAAAATAAAAAATAATGTGATATGATATTGAAGGGGCATCCCATACATGAAACTAAAACCAAAAAGTATATTTTTAGTTAAACCTATGCGTGTGGGGTCGCTATGGATAGGTCTTTTAAAATGATATAGGTTCCTAATACCGTTTTCTTTTAAAGTCTGACGTTTGATAGATAGACGTTTCCAAAGTGGTAAAATGGGCGTCCTCTAACTTCTAAACTAAGCTAGTGTACATTTTGAAAAAAAAAAGATAGTGATAAGATCTTAACAAATACTTTCAATAAAAATTGGATTTGACGTGATCAAACTAGTAGTTTTTGAGATATAGCACATTTTAAATAACCGTAAACATAACTTTGTACTTGACACAAACACTATGAAAAACAAAGTTATATTTGCTGTCAACAAAATACTATGATATTTTAGCTAAGTGAAAGTAAGTGGATTCTCTAATTCAGTTAAAGTTGGCACGGAACCCTCAGTGGGCTAGTCCGACTCGCACTTGGCCGGTTTTTTTCTTTTTACACGGACTGTTTTTAAGGTTTTATATCGAAAAAGTAACATCTAATCTTTTCTTCCTAGTACTTTATCAAAAACATGAGATTATCGCAACCAGGATTGCGTCCACATGATTGCACAATACTGTTTTATATTATCATAACCATTTTATATATCTATTACCGTTATTTGCACATCTCAACCTCACGATGTCCTTTATTAGATCCCACTGTATTGTTACATAAATTTGTTATTTACTTGAGTATTAAACCGTTTATATTTGAGAAAATATTTATATAAACGTCACGTCAAGTATTTTTCATTTGGATTTCTTCTGGGGCAAATGTTTCATGTATGCATAATGATCGGTAACAAGCTATGAAGCTATGTTATTCATTTTCATACCAGTCAAACCTTTTCACAAGACTGCTAATGTATCCAACTCTTTCACCCTCAAAGCTATTAGGCTTTGAAATTCGCTCCCAGATACGATCAATATGGATTTAATTGTATTGATGTAGGTTTCTTTTCTTCTTAATCGGTCACTCATTGCTGATCAGCGTGACTCCGGATTTTGTAAACTAACAATTTCCATCGGCTGCGGTCTGTCGCTTGGTGCAGTGCGGCGCTGATCGGTGTTTCCAATCGCTCGGAGATCTGATCCGACCATTGCTTTGGACTGCGTCCATTCGGCCTTTTCCCCTTCACTTTTTCTGTCATCATCAGGCGTTCCAAACTATCCTCATCTCTGCTCGCAATTTGGCCGAAGTACCGCAATATGTCATGTTATGTAGGTTTATTTAATAAGTTATTATGTAGGTATATATTATGCAGTTATATTTTAATTTTAAGTAAGTATTTTGTTCTTTGACGCCGCCTCAACCTTTCCTGCCTCCCGCAATGGGTAACTGGTAGAGAATGCTTTAAGCATTAAGTACGCCATTTTTATTCATTATGTTTAGGCAGTAAAAAAAAAATAATGAATAACTTTGAAAATCTTAAACTACATAAAATTATCTCAGTAGAATACATTCTCTACCATTTTATTAGATCAATATGAATAACCACTGATACTCGTATCTCATTACATTTCAAATGCATACGAAATAATATCAATGCATAATCCTTGGACCCTAATTCCTCACAATACGTCTCATTTTGATACTTTACTACTAATAAAAATACCCTAAACGAAACAGTGACATTCAATTGTTTTCTACCCGAATTGCGCATCACACATTGCGTGTTTCTTTCACTATAGTAAAATATGTTAAAAGATAGAAATCGATGTATGACGTAGTGATGGGAAAAGCAATGCGGTTTCTCATGGGGTCGCGTCCCATGGCGTACCATTCGCCACTGACCGTCGTGTGCCCCGCGCGACCTTTCACCTTAGGGGACGGAACAGGAGTTGGGGTGGAGTAGCTCGTGTTATCTAGTTTTGTGACTAACCAGTTCGTCTTTTTTAAGAACATGATAATTATCCAAGTCAACGTTTTTGAACCTAGTTTTACGATTGATTGATTATGACCAGCGGCTTCAAGATTAAGTCAGAAAGGCGTCCAATAATCCATAAATTGACTTTGACCTAGCTCGTTAATAAATAAGTATTAGACGTGGATGGGTGTTGATGCTACTAAAACTTATTAGTAATTTCATTTCTTACTGCTTGACGTTTCTCGAAAATTCTTCGAAAACCCTTGAATCTATGGAGAATATGACTAGATTGCGAAGGTGCCTTATTACAGTAATATTACAATTAATATTCTAAGCTCAAAGAAAAATCTATTTTGTTTATGTATCATTTACAATAAATTATTGATTTCATACAAAATTATGAAAATAAGCGTACAGATAGCGAATTAATGCTTTATTTTCTCGCTTCAAAAAGACTTTACATAATAGTTTAACAAACTTTTTAATTTGTGCAAGGTTACAATGAGACATAGTCTCATTGTCACCTTTTTTTATGAAACAATATTACATTTTGAATATAGTTCCTACAAACTTGCATAAATAAAACTGAAATAAATATTCATCGACCATGTTTGTCGACTCCACAGCTCTCACCTGACAATAAATCGGGCTCAATACGAATAACTATCTCGGATTATACCATTGATAAACGACTGCACCAGCCGATCCATACCGAAAAAATACCGTAACTTTGAATAATAATCATCAGGGTTCTTTCAGAAAATAAAAAACCCTAGTGTCAGTCATGCCGATAACTTGATAAATATGTAAAAGAATATTAATAGCATCAATATACTATGCATATACTTTGACCTTGACTTCCTGACATTAACTTTGTCTTTCTCTTGAAAAGAAGAGAAGAAGAAGAGAGGAGGTAAAAAGAATTGTAATTAATCCACCAACAAGCGCGCGGCTCTTAAATTAAAGAAGAAAAAAAATATACCTACTCTATTTGTTATAGTCTCTATGTATTTACATATACACATAGCTACTGTGAAGTGAATGCTTTAGCATAAAGTAAATTGGTCCGATAAATTCACTGTACATTTGACGTTCATAAGTGGCATATTGTGTCCTAAATTGAATAAACAATATTTGAATTTGATAGAATAGGTATACATATGTACGGTACTAAGTAATAACAATTATGGAAGTTAATTATGGCCCGTTAAAACGTTTGAAATTAAAAAAGAAAAATTCTTCCATACCAACATTTAAACTAATTAAAAAAATGAATGGTTCATATTTTATATAGGTTTTTAACATGTCACGTGTTAGAACATGATTGTATTTTTCCTTGTTTTTCAATCATACGGAACCATTTGTTATCATTCTGCATTTTCCTCCAAAGTATTTTCCCCAATCACGCTCGATCGCTAATGGTAGTGACCGGGTCCGAATATAGCATTTTTTGCCTTACAGCACTAATCGTACCGGCCTCCGATTTCCGAAGGACAATAAGCCACATAAATTATGTTGGACTAATAAAATATACTGCGTTCGATATGCGTAATGATTTTTCGTAGCAATATTAAGTGGCATTGTAATAAATGATGCAGATTATTTTTGCTATAGCGTAAATTTTTATGATTGAACTCCAAAATTACTCACTGTAAAAGTCCAAGTCTAACTCATGAAACAAAATAAGTAATACATAATCTGTTTAAAAAGTATCATGACTTATGAATTTCCGAGGGATACGTATTTTAGATTTACTAACCTATTGTGGTGATAAGTAGCTACACCCCTGATTATGATGAGAAGTTTGGCCAATTTAAATGTTTAGTTATTTTTATAGCAATTTTGCGTGTGTTGGCTTGTGTTGGCTGTCTTCAATTTTCTTCGCCTTAAAAAATATATCAATGAAATTAAAGGTTATTTTAAAAAACTTTAAGTTTGCGAGCGCATTCCCAAAGTTAACTGTAGGATATGACAAAGCTATCTTGAATAAATTAAACTTTGTTAGTGGTACAAAATTATTTCAGAGAGCTCAGAAGATCGTCAAAGTGTGTGCGGGACACGCCCGAGCACGTCAACAAAAATTTTATAAAGTGTAGAAAATACTATTTCCAATACCAATTGCTTAGGACCCTAATTAATTATCGATTAGTAAATACTGTTCTATTTTTACTCATGATTTGGGTACGAAACGGATCACCATGAAACTGATCCCAAAATTGCGCAAATTTGATTTTTGCACCATGATAACGTCTTTGCTGGCATCGTTGCTTGTGAGTGAATAAACAAACTCTAATGATGCCGCAGTCACTTTATTCTTCAGACCTGTTCTGCTGCGAATTAATCTCGTTCCTAAACCTGAACAAGCACATGAAAGGATCACTGTTAGCCACGATTAAAGAGAAGAAGGCGGAATCTACGAAGGAGCTAAACAGGGTCAAAAATACCTCTTTGAAGTACTTTGAGTATTAGAAAAAAAAAGCACAATTTTATTATATGTAAGAGGACGAATTTAGAAAGAACAAAATGGATTTTTACAAATAAATAATATTTTTTTTGAAAAAACATAAAAGTCGCGATATTTTTTGAAAAGACGTCGTAATTGATCACAGTTTATATTTTCTTTCGTTATTCTGTCCTAAACAATCAATTTATAACTTTTTGAAGCGAAAAATAACCAGGTAGTAAAATGATTGTTTAAATATTAGATAAGCAATTTTAAATAATCATTTTATACAGGGTGTGCCATGTGCACAATAAAAATTACTTATAGTTGGAGTAGTTAGCTATAATTTTCTACCTTTTAATTTTTCGGCCCGGTATTTTTGTTTCGTTTTTATGAAAAATATTCAAAATTCAGCAGTTGAATCATATATTTTTTTAAACTTTTACAGTTTTCTGCATATTATTATTGTATTTTATTGCGCACTATTTTGCGGTTTTACTCATATCAAAATCACATACACAAGTCATCTAGTTCTTAAAATGATTAGTAATAACTCCAAGTAAAAAAAAATATAAGCCACTTTCATTTGGCACATTTTGTGCCAAACAACTCTTCGTTTATTTATTTTACAATAAATAAATTGGCACTTACCACCGTATAACTCAATTCATCAATTAAACGTCCATATCGTTTAAATTAAATATTTTTTTACACTTTTGATCAAATGTAATGAAAAAGCCGTCACGAACGTCAATTAATAAAACTCGGTTTTCTGAGAATTCCCTTAAATTTCTATCCAGCAACGAATTCCTTCTGATTAAATACTCTGAATACTGTAAACAGCGAATGTCCGCCTGTTCGTCAGTCCGTAATTTGGGGCCAATCAAATCCGTAATCTAGTAATTTAATTACTGAGTCCATATTTTGAATAGGGTTAGGGCTGTCGAAAGAAATTAAAGACGCTTGAGATGCATTTCTGGTGTTAACGTAATACCAACTTAATATTGTTACCGTTCGAATGGTCTTCTTCATTCCAATTTCAATAATTCAAAGCAATAGTATGTGTAAAGTGACATATTTTACTGAAAGATTCAGCCATTGTCTCATTGGACACGGACTCGAGTATGAAATACTTACCAATGATTGTAAGCGAAATTAAAATAGAAATAAAGAACAACTCGTATGAGATTACTCTCTTACATATTTTAATTTCTTACACATGTACTCTTATACAAATAAAAAAAGTTATACATATTTTAAATTAATACAACCCTTAACCAATTCCTATCTGGCCAAAGTCCCTGTCTATTATTGCTGTCTCAAATTATAACTTCAAATAACTTTTGATGGACAGATTACTCAAAAACATTCCTAATTCTATTTATACAAATGAATCAATACTCACATCCACCTAACGAGTTCTAACTTATGGTTAAATAACCTATAAAGAAACAATTCATGTTTTACAGGTATACACAAATAATTTTAAACTCTTTAAGTTTATATTCTAATAATAATGTTTTTTAGTTATCTAATACGGGAAAATGACTGGCTATTAAAAAAAATATAATCCAATAAAAAATCGTATTGAATGGTATTACACAAACATGGTTTATACAATCAGTAGTTTTGTAGAAGAAATCGTAACGTATACTTGTCAGCCTTTTGAAATAATTACATTAAATTTACTTCAATATAGAAATAGGCAAAGCAGCTCAGAATACAAACGGCACTTTCATGTTAAACTCGTCAACAATTTGCCACAGTTTATCTCCTTTAACCGGTCGGTGGGCAGTCATCCATCTACATATTTACATGCCTATCGTAGCCATTGTCGTTTGACGACTAACACACTAAAACTACCTGGAAACCTCCATTGCTACACTTAACATTCGACCTTAGTTCAAAACCGATAAGATCGGTTTCTGTTTTTGAAATTCGGTGGGAAAATCGCCGGAAAAGCGTTTTTTGATCACCGAAAATTGAGCTCAAGCTTGTGAATAATAGAGTTGACATCAGGTTGAGGGTGTAACTGAACGGTTAAAAACAATGAAACAGTCTATATACGCCCGCACGTCCTCTTTAGATAAGATAAAGGCCACCTGAAATGGTAGCGACACCAATACTAAATGATACTGATAGCGGACCGGTAATTAATTTACCGATAAGGATGCCGTACACCATAAGGTTCAACGAACATGTTCCAAGATTTGCGTAACCAATTTATAAAAAAATATATGAGTAAAAAACTCATTCTGAAGTTTAATTACAAAATGACGTTAAACTACTCTGAAGGTATGTTAGTGGTTAATGTGATCAGTATTGTCTAAAATTTAAATACTAGACGTAATTATTTTTGGTTTGCAACGAGAATCTGCTAGGCCAAATAGACAACAAAAAAGAACAAATGTTAAAGCGCAAATTACCGTTTTTAAAAACTAATCCGAAAAATCCTCTCACAAGAGGCCAGCTGCTATTGGATGCATAAAAATTGACTATTCCGTAGGTACGGTAAACATTGCGAGAGCATATTAGAAATGCCCCGGCGACCCATCTGGATAACCTTACATTCTGGGAAGGCTTCGATGTAGGCCGCTGAAGATTACATAATGATCACCTATTTCGTGAACGCAGCCACACGGTGCCCTACTTTAGTGATGTGCACACACTTGTCGATATTTTCGAGTTCAGATACCAAAGAATGGGATTGGGATTATAATACTAAATGTATTAATGTTAGAGTCGGTTTTCCAACGTCAGATAGCGAATATTCGTTGAATACAATACAAAACACCTAATTCGAAAACGTCACCTATTAGTCAGCATTTACAAAAATCACATTTTAAAATCGGTCGTTTTATACTTCCTCTGTCGGATAAGTCCTATCTGACGTCGGTAAAATCGACTCCTACTTGACTTAAAGTCTCATGTCTCCTCGACGGGGCAGAGAGCGTCTACAACATACTGCCATCGCGTTTGGTCTTGAGCTTCTCGTGATCTCTTTCCAGGTCTTTCCGATCTTTGTCGCCTCGTCCGCTACATTGCGATGCCCAGTTTGTTTGGAGCGACCACGTTTGCGCCTTCCTTGGGGGTTCTAATTCAGATGCTGCTTGGGTATGTGATCGGGGTCCCTTCGGAGAATGTGGTCAATGCAATTCCTCTTGAGCGCTTGATCTGCTGGTCAATTGGGATTGCGTGGCAGCTTTACTAAAGTTAAGAAAGAAGAAAGAAAGAAAATGAATTTATTCGACCAAAAATTGGTGGTTGACCGGTAGAGAATGCCATTAGGCATTAAGTACGCCAATTGTACATTTTACAGTGCAATAAAGTTTTAATAATAAATACATATACATATACGCTACTTAGGCCGAAAAAGGCACCCGCTTAGTCATTTTAGATTTTTTTGGGCCAGTAAATACCGAGAATTTGACGAAGACAACGGTTTGGGAAGACCTGCAGCTAGTGGGAGATAGCCTTAGTGACTTTTTACGTTTCGCAGCCTTGCAGCAGCACATATTTTACATTGGACCCAGATAATATAATTTTGGACTGCAAGAAGATATGACTATTTTACAAAATAACAAGTAATTCAAATTCAATGGATGAAAATGAGCGATCTTGGTAAAATAGCAAACGTAGCTGTTAAAATGTATATATTGTAAAAGGCAAATAAAAACCGTATTGAAGGATGTACTAATCAAGATAAGGAAGGTAAACACAACGAATCGTGGATGTACATTTCATGAAATAACATCTATAAAAGTAGTCTTGCAAAATTGTACATATTAGCTGAACATTTACACACACGGTCATTTCCGAGACGAATGATAATGTTATCAAATAAGTAAGATAAGGTTTCCCAGCGAATAAAACTATCTTAGATAATATTACGAGACAATGCAGTCGTAATAAATATTGTTCAAATAAAGCGTAATTTATCAGTTAGCCAGAAGGGAAAAACCATTGTCTCTTCGCATATTTCATTTACTTAGAGATTGCGTATTATCAATCTAAATGAAAATTTCATCGTAGGGGACGCAAGTTGTAGTTTCAAATAATAATGTTACCTGACGAAATTAAGTGAAGTTCTAAACTAGAAACACTTCAAAATTACTTTGCATGATGAGTACGTTCGTCATGTCATAACAATTAGGAAGTGAATAATTAAAAAATCTCTCCTTACCTTGTTTTTTTTGACTGGTTTTATTAATAATTGTTCCCCAGTTTCTGCTAATCCATTACTCTTAATGATTCTGATAAATAATATAAAATACAATAATTCAATTTATTTTTTAAAATTTACTATCATTATCATCAGGCAAAGGACGTCACTGCTTAACATAAGCCTCCCGCATAGTTTTAAACAGCGACCGTTCACAAGCACACACATTCACTCAAACACTCACAGCCGTTGCTTTCAGTTTGATCATGCAATCTTTACAAAGTCGTCTGTCTATCTTGTCGATAGACGTCCTACGCCGCGTCTTTGATCTCTGATCTAGAACTTTCTGCCCCGATGACCATTGTGTAATTCACTAGCATGATTAATTTTAGCGATCCTTTAGAAAGCTAGTTTAAAATCTGATTGTTTATAAAACACTTTACATATTTTAAAAAACTGTTTGATTTCCATCAAACTCTTACAAATATTTTATCGATACCAAAAATACATCGTGTCACTCAAAACGGTCACATCCCTACGGTGACCATACAGCACCATAGGGCGCGCGTTATTTCCATAGCTAATTGCAAATTGCGGGCCGCTGTCAACGCGTGCCGCTAATGTGTCATAACTGAGCGGCCACCACCATTTTGTGGCCTTAAGGTCACATACGTACCTACTATCCCATACTTGATAGGTATACGGGTGATACCAATAACATATTGTCAAGGGAAGGATTTCAGCTGGGGGCAGATTCTCGCGCAGTTTGTATACGAAGAAAGTTCACGAATCGAATTTTCTCTGTCGAAAAAATATTTGTTTTTGATTTCTCAGGGTCACGATCTCTATGCAATTCGAATTCGTCCGTGTGGTAGGTAGTTTGATTACGTGTGAATGTTATACTTTATTTTTGAGGTACAACGGTTAAACTCGCAATCGACTTTCCACACGAAAAAAGTTCGACTGACGTAAGAATTGCCGGCCTTGACTGGAAGCAAATACAGGGTATTGTTTTGTTCAGCAACGAGCGCGAAGGGGTGGTTTTACAAACGATACTGATGCAAAAAATTAAAAAAACGCTTTTTCAATGGTAAAAACCCACAAAAACAATTTATTATTGCGATACTAGCGAGCAAAACTACCAACACTACGTCGCCTCTTCGTATCTTACTAGCTACGGCCTAGCAATTCGTAGATACGCGCGAGCTACGCGTGAGGGTGCGACTTTCCCATTATTTTTTTAGAATATTGTGAAGAGTTTTTTTTTTCATAAAAGTTGCATATTATTTAAATAATTTATTATTTAAATGAGCATAACTCATATAAACATCCCATAGTTGGATGTCACTGCTCCAAACAACATTCTGTATACGATGCTTCACTTTTGTAGAGGCTATCTTTATGTTTCAATGCATTGTCTGCCACCGTCATTACCGCATTTTTATTAACCTTTATATTCCTTGACTAACTGATAACGATCCATTATCAATTTGGTTGACTGCATAACTATGTAAGAACTTTTTTAAACATCCTAAGCACACAAACGCATGTGTGCTACAATTAACATTTCTGATCAAATTCACGTATGCGATCAACTTACTAGATCGATCTTTGGCGGCGTTATTCACAAAGAAATCGCCGCCATATCCATCATCTTCAATCCACGAAATTTAACACTATTATGCCGATGTGGCCGGCGTAATGCCATTATGCGGTACGATTGGCCAAAATTCTGTTGGCCGCTATGTAAATACGGGCCCGTATGAATTCTTCGCGGTTGGATGAGCCTGTTGAAAAGATTTTTGCAAAGAATACCATCGGAAATTTAGGGTTGATATGCTTGTTCCACTGGAAAGTAGTCGTTAAAGTAAAGAACTTAAGGCCGGTTCATATTTTATTCGATCGCGTTTCTATGTTTGTCAAAATTGTAAAGTACCAGATTAAAAATCATTGTCAGAGCTGTTGTCGTTTGAATTTAGAATCTATTTTATTATGATATAAGGCGAAGTTATATAGTAGGTAAGAGTAAAGGTGATTACAAATGGAATTTGTAAAAAATATTAATCACGTTATAGCAGAACGGTAGCCAAAATTATTTGTGGGCTTGTAGGTTTGCGGCGCTTTTGATAATTTTATTATTTATTTTCAGTTTTTTTTAGAAAATCCTAAACAAATATCTAACTTATACGTGAAGAACATTATTTGTGTTACTACCAAGTTTTGACCATCGCAAACACGGCAGTTACAGCATACAGTTTTGTGTAAGACATTTCATGGCCTACTGTTGTAGTCCATATTACTGACCATTCCTATACTTCGCTTCATCCATCTTGTTTCATTTTACGACCCCAAAGTCCGATATTTAGACGCGTGAAATCTATTCTTACGCAATCCACTCAATTACGTTATCACTTACGGTACAATCGCGAACAAACGCCGCAAGCTGAACAGTCTAGTAATACTCATAATCCCTAGTAATCCGACCACCCATCCCGGTTGAACCCAGAACCGCCCTATTATATAGAACATTGCATAGGTGCCATTATTTTACACCCGGACCACCAACGCGCTCATTCAGAATGCGTTGTGCAAAAAATTTATGCGAATGTAATGAGGTGTTCGTGATTTTTGGCGCAGTATTTAGCTTTTGAAAGGTGAGTTTTCTTACACATAAGTGATCACGTGAATACGCCGTGAAAAGGCTGGATGCAGTTCAATGGAATAATTGAAGCGTTGGTCCAGTTTTAAATGCGGCATTTAGGGTAGATTAAGGTTTTTGGGACAGCAACACAAAAGTAACACTTCAAAAGGAATTTTAAAGTATTCCATTCAACATCTGTACTGAAAACGCTAATGATATCTGGTCATCAGTTCCATAGATGTACAAACAAATCTACCTCCCTACCATAAAACAAATGAAATTATAGTACGAACTATAATAAACATGTCTTGCAACGATATATCAATACTAGCTAATGATCGGACGGCAAAATAATCAGAGACAGTCATCCTTGAACGCCCGCTCTGTTTCAAAAACCCTACAGACGATTTTGGCCCTCATGTTGAAGTCAATAAAAGTGATCTCAGCGTAAAAGTTTTTGTTGATGAAGGAGAAACTTCTAAAGATGATGTAGCAGTTCACTCGTCCATACACCAATGTGTATTAATGATGGACAAACCGAGCAGCGATTAGGACCCATCTGTTATGACGCCTCTCACCCTGCACACTGAGGCATTGAAACAGTGGATTTATTATTTATGGTGATCATACCCGTGACATTGACGCATATATCGTACTGTCAATCTTTCTTTTAACAGATTCATAAACACGCAAATCAATCGATTCTAGTCCTACTGCCTACGTTAATATTATAAATGCGAAAATTTGTGAGGAAGTATGGAAGATTGTTAATCCTTCTAGCTAAAACACTGAATGTATTTTATTTTGATGAAACTGTACGACAACATAGCTTACACCTTGGAATACCATAAATATCGTAATTAACCCGCGTAAATATCTTATCTCACAAAATATTAGTAAATATATAAATAATAATAGCAATAGGATTCTAATAAAAAATAAGACATCTGCAACGACGAACTGTATTGCAGTGAAAAAAATAAAGTAAATATCTTAATAAACCTGTCATTTTGATAGTTCTAATAACAATAAAATATTGACTCTATATTTATTCGAGAATAAAATATTTTTAATGTTCAACAATCTTAAGGTGTCACCAACGTGTGTACTTACATGCGTGAAAACAAACCAGTATTTCCGAAACGCGATAAGTATGTACCAATTACTGGTATCGACCGTTCCAATTCCATACGTTTCAGTAAAGGACACATGGCTAATATATGGATCTGGCGCAGGGCAAGCCAGCACTACATGCCTTGTTTACGTCATTACATGGGCTTGGTTTCAGAAAACGATTGCGGTCTGTCCACAAAGGATTATTTACAGAATCGATTTTTTAAAACTCAGCCAAATGCTGAAGCTAAACAGACGAAACAGCTACGCATGCTCTGATGTATCACTTGCGAACTCACGAAGAATTATTGTAGTATTGTCAAAGAACTAGCAGATAACTTACTGTGGTGCTGTTATAGGGATAAGTACAATATTAGCGAGAGAAAAGACATGGTCAAAGGTCAAGCTTATGCAATAAGGGTAAACATTTTTGGTGTTTTGTATATTAAGTGGTCATTGATTGTCAACCCTTTAGTAGCAATAATCTTAAGAAATGGTTGTTGCTGATAAAACCAAAACAGAAGATATTTTACGAGAGAAAAGGCTATATTTGAAGTACTATCCTTGCTCATATCATTATTTTGAATAGTTATTTACAACATTAACACACTATTGAATTAAAGTGGAAAATGTGGAAATGTGTTTAGATTTTCATGGTATAATTTTAGGATAATTAAGCAAAAGTTTTGATGAAATTGAGCTAGAACACTGATGTAACGCAAAATGCAGTCTAGATGGCTGGTGCAACACAACCGCAGACTAATTGAGTCCATCCTAACTTATGATATTAAGCTGTAAGGACTTCTTTACAATACCTCTCACTTTGGTTTAGACCTAAAGATTAAATAAAACACCATTTTGCATTTTTGTAAAAAACATAGTCACATCAAGAGCTACTTGGTATTTATAAGCTGGAAATAAACATTATGTATTTTGAATTAAGCGCTGACTTTCACGGTCGTAGAGTCCTTCCTGATTACACATGATAACGAAGAGATATCATTAATGTTGATTATAGAGAGGTAGGAGAAAATCTGTTCAAAATATAATTTTAGTACATATGTAACAACCAGTATACAAAGGATCTTGACCAAAACTCTATAGACACTCTTCATACTTTGCGTCTGCATGCGTCTTTACAAAATGTTGGGATAAAATATATAAATTATTGAAAGAATACAGACAAAAAATATTTTTGAAAAATAATTAAGGGGTTTACGAGGAATTCAATAGCAGATTAGACATTTTGAGGTTATGTTTTGTGGTTGCAGAGTTATACCTCACTTACAGTCATTTTGATACATTCAGAAGGTAATTGTTATATTTTACTAAAGTAATTCAATACTTACCTACTTACTTAGCTACCCTTAATAATTCAAACAAGATTTTTGAAATAACAAACAATAAAAAATAAAACTAAGAACTTAACTAAAACAAAACTAAAAAAAAAAAAACTAAACTTTTTTGAAATATAAACTATGAAGACACAATCTGGGCCCGGATTTGGTTAATATCCTTTAAAATGTTTCCATTGTCCAGTGTGAACTGAGCCTAGGGCACGGTCGTGCCTGGACACAGCAAATTGAAATTAAAACTAAACTGAGTGGGACACAGTGCGATTATGGCGAAATTGCGCTTGTGAAACGACATTAAGACCGCTGCTTCTGTTTCTGTATTCTTTCTTAAAACAATTAAACTGCTTAAGGCTTTGAGTTTTCCGAAATGGACCAACTTGTCATGTAAATGAGTCCCGTATGGTGTTGAAGATATGTTTTTTTACTTTCTTCGCAAATGACAGGTTTTATCATCAACTAATATGCGTTGTCGGGTATGTTTGTACAGAATCATTTCATTTGAGGTATTGATCAAATAACGGTATACACAACTTATTACAAATTATCAGATTGTAAATCAGGCCTTTAATGGCCAAAATACTGTTAGTTATATGACACATACCTATAAGCTTTAAGTTAGCAACTTATTTTTTTTATTCAATTAATTATTAAAGTGCATACAAAATTGTATACCAATACATACCGATAAAAGAAAACTATTCTTTATTCTGTCCATCCAAGAAACTGCGTCTAAAACCGCTCTACAAATAGCGTAATCAAAATTTGACATTCCAAAAACAATTTTATCTCAACGGTCATATCACGGAGAATCACGAAACAGTTTGTGAGACAAATAAGGTGTTATAATTGTTATCAGTCCGTTCTGTGTAATTAGAGACGTTGGTATCATTGGTGTGTTTGCTTTGGGATGGGTGACCGCGGAGCGAGGGCATCGTTGTAAAGCCGAGCTGTAAATTTGTCTGTTACATGATTTTTGGGTGATGTTTTAGTACTAAGAGGAGTGGAATAACACAGTATGGCGAAATCCAGCCGTCCTTCATCTTGAAGCATTGAAGGTAAATCGTTGGATGGCGTTCAACTGAGCTTAAACGCCCTTCATTGATAGATGATTAATTTGTTATACGAGTATAATGTCTGTAAATAGTTTCTTAACATCTTTAATGCTTCTATCTATATGGTACGTTTTATAATTATATTTTTGTGTTTATAGTGTTTTGTCACTATACAAACTTAATAAAATAAAATGCACTTGAAAAGCAACTGTGTCAGACGAGGAATCGAACCCCGTGTCTTACGCTATCCGGGCGTATGCCTATGCCACTCGGCAACCGACACATTGGCAATCCTGATGAATTTTGCAAGTGCTTTCTTTAACGCGTAGGCTGCATGACCTAAACAAGTTTGCGAGATTGCTCTCACAATAAGTATTTAAGTTTAAATATGGTGGTGATTAGCAGAAGGAAAACTCATGCAGCAAGAGTTATAACTCATGTGCTTTAAAGCTTTTCTATTATATAGAGCGAATGTGGTAAAGGAAACAGGTGAAAAGCAATCAGCTCCGCCCGCTCCGCTCATCACACATCTATCTTCCCCTTATTATCCTGCAGTATCTTTATAATTGTTCAAATATTGTCAGTGGACCACACACAATCACGATAATTGCGTCTGTTCCCGTCATCTGCGCCCGCGCAGTGTGACAAACTGATTTCAAACTACGTAATGTTGTGCGCAAATATTGAAATAAACAAAAGCAACTTGTGTTGCTCTGAATTTTCCACTGTGATCTGTAAAGATTAGCAACATTTGCGTTAGCCTAGTTGTTTATTAATTTCTCTAGAAATAGTACTAACCGCCAATATTGTACAAATGATTTGTCTGTAATGTAATGTTTTTTTTGTCCTTACTTGTGCAGTAGAGAATATTTATTATTATTTTTATTACTAACGTTCAATAGACAATCACTAATTTACGTGTACTATGTTAGTATTCATTATTTGGTCTTATTACCTTTCATGAGAATCACAAATGAGATTAAATGGATCCGGATTCATTTCCTGATATGATGAGGCTAATATATTAAATTGCACTTGTAAAAAGCTGCTATGTCGGACAAGGAATCGAATCCTGTATCTTACGCTTTCCGGGCGCATGCCTACATAGGCATGCATAGTACATACTCGTATAGCGTAAAACACAGTGTTCGATTCCTTTTCTGACACAATTGCTTGTGACAAGTGCAATTATAATATTAAGTTTGTATTGTGACTAAACACTATTAAATCAAAATAAAGATTATGATGAGGCTTGTTTCAAAGATTTATTTGCCAGCTTTAGGTTACACACGGTTTCTAAAAATTCATCATACCTTTTCAAGTAGCAGGATAACCCTTGCTGAAAACATGATTGAAAGGCAGAAAGCCAGGTCAAACCACTTAACACCTTAAGCTCTATTGCTAACATTACCTATATAAACTTCCTACCTAATAAAAGCTGAAACTCAATTATTTACTAATATTACCTTCCTACCTCCTCACCATAAAAATTACACAGTAAACACATCTAATACCAACAGAATGCTTGGAATCTAAAATCCAATCTTCGTAGCTGTTGACACCACCATACTTATACGAATAAACACCATCAGCGCCCGACCGCAGCAGTTTGACATCAATTACGGACACCGAAAGTACAGTCTGCTTGGGTTTTTGATGGTAAAGTAGCTGTGGGCGATGTAGGAAGGATTATTGAAAATCTTATATATATAATTCTCGTGTCACAATGTTCGTTCCCGTACTCCTCCGTGTTTTACCAATTCTTAACAAATTTTATATGCGTATTCAGTAGGTCTGAGAATCGGCTACTATCTGTTTGATTGTTCACCCTTAAATATATATTTTATTTTGCGACGATTTTTTTGTTTTTATTTCATTAAAATGTAACATTAAAAATACATACAACCCTATTTTTTTATATTTTTATCACCAACAAACATTTTAGTAATTTGATAATTTTTTCAACCCGCTCGAAAACTGATTAATTATAGTGTTTTTCTTAACTTTTAAATATACGAGGCTGGGCGAAACGGGGCCGGGGCGGGACGGTGCTAGGGGCGAAGCAAAGTTCGCTGGGTCCGCTAGTTACAATATAAAGGTCTTTTGAGATAGCCTAATGACGTTACTAAAGATCATGGAAAAAACTGCTATGCTGGCTTACTGCTCTTTCAGTAAACTTACCTTCATAGTCTTCGATCCTTATGCTCCCTGTCCTGTCAATTTATTATCTTTTTAGTACGCGTTAGGAGCGACAATTTTCATTGATATAATGTTCCATAACTAGGTTTCTTTTTGTATGAGCTACAAACTTACTAACTACTTACTGATACTTGTGTAAAAACAATCACAACAGCAATCCTCAAGATTGTATCTATGTCATACGTACCTACAAATCTGAATCTTAGAATTTGCGATCAATCCTTTAAGGTTTATGAACTATTGTTGAAACCAGTGTTTTTTTTTTGTAAATGTTTGTGAATTCAAAATACTCTGAAACTCGCCTGATAAGAAATCACCGAGAAACAGGCAAATTTCTTCACGGATAGTAATGGTAAAATGTTAAATATTTATGATTGTGTGTGTTTTGAATTAAAAATACCTTTACCAAATGTCAGAATGGTTATAATAATAATGACAAAATTACTTTTCATGCGTTCGTAGCGGCATTTTGCCAGTACTATCGATATAGTAACACATTAGGGATCCCCTTCGCTAAATGTGTAACCAAGTTGTTACGGACACCCAATCGTGTTTTAGTAATAAGTTTAGTTATATTTATTTGTAAGGATTTTTGATGATAATAAATATAATTTTCTATTAGGGCCATAGCGAGTAAGCATTGTAATTAGCTTAGGCCTCGTTTTATTTCAGTAATAAGAAACCTGTTAGTTAGGAATTCCCATTTGCAAATTAGGTAGGCAGGTAGGGTAACAATTAACTAGCTAGGAAATATTAAGAAATATGTAGGTAGTTTGGTACAGGGGCGAGGGAGACCCTAGTAGGCTGTCTCGCTCAGGTGGAGCGAGGCCGGTAAAGCCTTCGAATTTCCTGTCCCCCATATCGCACTTTCTGAGGATAGGTAGGAAACCCATAGAGTGGATTGTTGCGAATGGGAATTTTATCACGATTAATGTAGGTAGGTTACAAAAACGTAAGAAGGAATACGCAGATGATGTTATGTGTCCGTCCTTGTTTGTAACTAATCTGTATTAGTCAATAAGTCAGACATGTATTTTTGGTTAAATAAAGGGCCGTGAGCGGGCCAGATCGTACGCGCTCTCACGGTCACCGATCTCAAAAAGAAGAGTTTTATTTGGAATCTACAGTCTACACATCGAAGGAAAGATCGTCGGAAAATTGACTCAGCCTGCCTGTAGTCAATATCGTCTGGTCCGTTGCGATCCGGATATAAGAAGAAATCAGCAACGCGGCATCGACTTGTGCTTTGGTTAGCACACACGCCGAGGGATCTACGCCGAAGCACAGTGTAATCAGGAGCCGCGAATCGGCCTATACTCCTGTGGAGAGACGATCACATTTACACGGGTGTTCCGTGGCTCGGGCATTCACCACCTAACGGTGCCAAACGGTGTCTGTCTCGAGTTTAACGCCGATTCCCAGGCGGTGCAGTTTTCGGGCGAGCTGCCACAAATCGCGCCAGCGATTGTGAACAAGTCCGACCGGCGCCGGTACGGTGTGCGTAAGCGTGGGGGCCGGACTGTAGGCACTGCGGAGGGTTCTGGACATTCCAGCCAGAACTGAGCACCCCACGGATGCGTACACTCTCTGCCGGGCGGTACCTCCCTTCCGATCCTGCACGACCATCCATCCCCAGACAGGCTCCCCTTGGTAGTGTATCTGTTTGGGATTGATAGGAGAAGGGGCAGCAAGAAAGAAGATGCCGACTACGCGCAGCCAAGCTGGGAAAATGGAAGCCGAAGACTCAAGACTACGCAGCTTTGAAGAGCCACCCGCATCACCGTCTGTGCAAGCCACCGCGAGTACGTTACGACAGACTGAACTACCCGCAGAAGGCGGACGAATGGAAACGGCAGCAGAGAGACGTCACGACGCTAACGCCGACGCGCCTAGGATAAGGCCGCCGCCGCCGTCAAATAGGTCAAGCGTCGCCGCTCGTTTAAAGCAAGCCGAGTTGAGAGCAGCCGAGCAGTTGGCGGCTATTGAAAAGAATCTAATTCAGAAGAGATTAGAATTTGAGATCGCTACGATAATGGATACAACAGATGAAGATGACCGTGAGAGCCTACCCGCCGGTGAGACCCTAGCGAGGGTGGATGACTGGTTGGATCAAGCCCAGTCCCGGCGTCAAGATGTAAACATGCAACTACCCACAACCGAGATGTCTTGTAGCGTTCCTACCCTCCGTGAAGAGAGGAATGAAAGAAATAGACATTTGTTTACGCGACGCAAGGAAAAAGATGCGCGTAACATAGAAGTGGATAGAAACCGACATTTGAATTCGCCGAGCATAGAATTAAATGAAGATATAAACAACATTCAACAAGATGTGCAGCGACAGGTCGAGTCAAACAATGATTGTACAGCGAGACCCCAAGAGAATGCGGACGGGGCGGAACGACTTGCTTACACATTGGAGAGGATTATGTCGAAGCGACCAGCCCCACGTCAAGCTATTGAGTTACCAATTTTTAATGGAAACACGAACGACTGGTTACCATTTAAAGCTGCAATGGAAGATTCAACGCGATTATGCAACTTCAGTAAATCCGAGAACCTGGCTAGATTGAGGAATTGTCTAAAAGGAGAAGCCAAGGAGGCAGTAGCGGCGTTGTTATACCGTGCCACCGATCCGGACAAGATCATGCGAACGCTAGAACAATGCTATGGAAGGCCAGAAGTGATCATTGATCGGGCACTGGACGACCTCAAGAACCTGCCGCGAGTTGGAACGACAGCCAGTGAACTGAATTCGTTCGCGATTAAGGTACAGAACATCGCGTACACACTGGACTCCATAGATAATAAGAGCTACCTCAGAAATCCGATGATGACCCGAGAGGTGGTCGATAAGCTGAGCCCACACTTGAAAACAAGTTGGTGCGACTACGCAGCGCGGTACGCAAGCTACTCGGAGCCAGAGATCGTGACATTATCGCAGTTTTTGATGGAGGAAGCGAATAAGGCGATTCGATTCGCATACGTGTCGCAACCTAGCAACAGTGCAGCGAAGAAAGAAGTGCAAGCTAAGCAGAAGGCTAACTCAAAGAAGCGAAACACTGGTGTGTACGCCACAGCCGAGGAAAAGGCTACGACGGCACAAGATAAAACGTGTTTATGTTGCGGCGGGGACCACGAAGTGTCGAAGTGCACAAAGTTTAAAACCATGACAGTAAAACCAAGATGGGATTGGTTGAAAGAAGAAAAGATATGCTTTCTATGCTTGAACGATAAGCACAGGCGAATCAAATGTAAAGCACCGATGTGTAATGAGAATGGCTGTAACCGACGTCATCATAGGCTGTTACACACAGAGCGTGAAAACAGCGAAAGTCAACACAACCAAGAAGTGGTAGCCTCAGTTAGCCATACTGTGGGGGCATCCAAGGTGTTGTTGAAGGTATGTCCGATCGTCATTAAGGGGCCACGGGTAGAGTAAACACACACGCTCTACTTGACGAAGGGTCTACGGTTACGTTGATCGATCAGGACTTGGCGGAATACGTCGGTGCAGAAGGCCCGCTTCGAGACTTACACATATGCAGTGTGAACACACAGAGCGTACCACACACGAGCAGAGAGGTGGAGCTTCAAATAATCGCCAGTAACAACGAGAAACATTTGGTGAAAGCGAGAACAATGAAGAATCTCCGCTTGAATACTCAAACGGTGGGTCGGAGCTGTTTAGAGTATGGACACATGCGTAACCTGAACGAGAGTGACGTGTGTTATGTGAACGCCAAGCCGCGTGTCCTCATAGGCGCGGATAACTGGCATCTGATAGTAAGCAGGAAGCTGTTGACAGGCAAACGCCACGAGCCAGCAGCATTCGCTCACCAGACTGGGGTGGGTGATACATGGTCGAGCGCCGTCCCGAGTCATAAGGGAGAGAGATACGGTGTTGTTCGTCGACGACCATGGGAGAGCTCGGTCTACGCAACCTGACGAAGAATTACACAACATGGTGAAGTCATACTTCGACATCGATTCGCTGGGCATTCAGAAAAAGGAACACGAGAACCCTGATGATGTGCGCGCCTTAGAAGCCTTTGAGTCAACAGTGAGATGTGTCAATCAGCGATATGAAGTTGGATTGCCGTGGCGCAAGGTTAACACAGTTATGCCGCCGAGCTACGAGGCTGCTAGGCGGAGGCTCACGTCAATAGAAAGGAAGATGGACGCATCTGAAGACTTCAAAGCAAAGTACACAGCCCAGATCGAGAGTATGTTTAGAAAAGGCTACGCAGAGGAATGCCGAGAAGCCGACACACAGAGCCTGCGGAACGTAAAGACACTTAGCAGTCTGCGTCTACCCCGTCTCTACACTTTGACGGGGGGAGTGACTGGAAAGCAGCTGCACGTGTTCTGCGACGCTAGCGAGTCTGCTTACGCGACAGCAGTCTATTGGCTTGTAGAGTACGAGGATGGATCACGTCGTGTGGTATTAGCGGCAGCAAAGGCAAGAGTAGCCCCGATGAAGACGCAGACGATACCACGTCTAGAGTTACAAGCGTGTCTTATCGGAACGAGACTTGCGTCGACAGTAATGGAGGAGCACAGATGGCAGCCCGATAGAGTTACGTATTGGACAGACTCTACGACCGTTCTGCACTGTATTGGGAACGATAGAGTGCGTTACACGCCATACGTAGCGCACCGCTTGAGAGAGATATGTGAGTTTTCAAGACCCGATCAGTGGCGGACGACGTGACTAGAGTCGTCACCGAAATGAAATCACATGAAGACAAATGGTTTACTGGGCCATCGTTTTTATACGAACCGGAGAATACATGGCCGTCTCAAGCAGGCTGCACAGAGAGCAGCGAGGAGACTGTATATAGCGTCGCGACAGAGGACAAATGGAGCGTGCCAGACGCCGGGCGTTTCTCGAACTACGAGCGCCTAGTGAGGGCGATGGCGTATGTGCTTCTATTTATAGATAAATGTCGCAAGCGCGCAACTGTATTGACCAAGGAACACATACATAGAGCGGAAAGATGGCTGATGAGGCGAGCGCAGGCGGACTCATTTCGAGAAGACATAGAGCGCCTAGAAAGAGGTCAGAACTTGAAGGCAGGGAGTCGCATCAGAAGACTTGATCCATTCATCGACGAGGAGGGCGTGTTGCGGGCGAGAGGAAGGACGAGGGCAGCGGGTGTGTCTGCCCCCGATACTACGCCCGTAATATTGGACGGCAGCCACCCGTACGCGCGGTTGTTGTGCAATATTGAACACCGTCGCGCCCATCACTCGCACAACGAACGCGTCGTCAACGATGTACGACAGAGATACTGGATACTGCGATTGCGACCTACTGTTCGGGCCGTGGCCTATAAGTGCGCCTTTTGTCGTATGAGAAAGGCGAGACCTGTGACACCTGTGCTGGGGGACTTGCCATACGCTCGAGTAGAGGCTTTCACCAGACCATTCTCTAACTGTGGTCTAGATTGCTTTGGTCCCATGATCATAACTGTGGGCCGTCGTCACGAAAAGCGATGGGGAGCGTTATTCACATGCCTCACTACGAGAGCCGTGCATATAGAGTTGGTAGCGAGCCTGTCGACTGACTCAGCTATCGCGGCGTATGGGAGTGCGACGAGGGTGGCCACAGAAAATGTAAAATTGAAGAATGGGAGCCAGCTCTACGAGACTATGCGCTCACCCAGCGCATCGACTGGCGCTACATACCACAAGGGGCACCGCATCAGGGGGGAGCGTGGGAGCGTCTCATTCGCTCTGTCAAGAACGCTCTACGAGTCACTCTACATGAAAAGGCACCGAGAGAAGAGGTACTGCAAACTCTACTGGCGGAGGTCGAGCACACCATGAACGCGCGACCGCTAACACACGTGCCGGTCAGCGCTGACGACCCGGAGGCGCTCACCCCGAACTACTTCCTACTAGGGGGACCGCGCGGCCTACCCATCATCGGGCCGTGCGAAACAGCGTCGAGGAAGACGTGGAGGGCGGCGCAAGCGTTAGCCGACGAGTATTGGCGCCGCTGGCTTAAAGAATACCTACCGGACCTGGTGCCAAGAAGAGGAGCTCGAGATGTCGCCGAGGTTGCTATCAAGCCCGGTGATCTAGTCGTCGTGGTGGACCACACTCTACCTAGAAACGTGTGGCCACGAGGCGTCGTCACAGAAGTACATCCTGGACCTGACGGAGCAGTGAGGAACGTCGAGATTCGGACCAGGGGCGGCGTGTTTCGTCGGCCGGCGTCGAGATTCGCTGTCCTGCCGGTGGAATAAGAAGAGGTTCGCACTTCGCAGCGCTTCACCGGGGGGAGACTGTTACGGACACCCAATCGTGTTTTAGTACGAGGGTCAAACTGAAAGTTCTTAGAACTGGCCACTTATAAACAATATAATAAAAAAAATATTCTAAAATTTGAAAATAGAACTCTTTGCCAATATTACTGAGTATATATTTCATTCATTTGTCATTTGTTTTACAATTTGGCGGCAAATTGAAAATTGTCTGTGTCACGTCAACATGAATTTAACACGAGAAAATTTTCGTGCAATGATTTTTTATGACTTTCGATGTCATTTAAGTCAACAAGAAAGTTATGATAGACTACGATTGGCCTTTCACGATGAAGCCCCATCTCGTGCGACTGTTTACAACTGGTTTAATGAGTTTAAACGTGGTCGCACTAATCTCACTGATGATGTACGTGAGGGACGGCCTTCTACGGCGACGACTGAAAATAACATCTGTGTTGTGCGGCGTATGATAGAGACTGACAAAAGAGTGACCTATCAGCAGATTCGGACAAGCTTAGGCATCGGTATGAGTCAAGTGCACAAAATCCTCCACGAACATTTAGCGGTCAGGAAGCTTTGCGCCCGGTGGATACCTCATAATTTGACTAAGGCTCAAAAACTCCATCGTGTGGATTGGTGCCGTAAAATGATTGAAAGATTTAACGGAGGTGACTCAAATGCTGTGTTCGACATACTAACAGGTGACGAAAGCTGGATTTACTGTTATGATCCTGAAACCAAAAGACAATCTGCTCAGTGGGTGTTTCCCTTCGAGGAGTTGCCAACTAAAGTGAAGAGAGATCGAAGTGCGGGAAAAAAAATGGTGGCCTCGTTCTTTGGAAGGATAGGTCATTTCGCAACAATTGTGTTAGAGGATCAAAAAACAGTTTCTGCAGAATGGTACACTACCAATTGTTTGCCACTTGTCTTGGAAAAAGTTCGAGAGAAACGACCTCGCAGTAGGATCCTCCTTCACCACGACAACGCCTCGTCGCACACCGCCAAGCGAACGATCGACTATTTGGCGACATCAAACGTTGAATTACTGGGTCACCCGCCGTATAGCCCCAACCTCGCGCCTTGTGATTTTTATTTATTTCCAAAAATTAAAGAAAAACTTAAAGGAAAGCGGTTTATGAATGCTGAAGAAGCGGTGGCTGCGTATCGCGATGCCATTGAAGAGACCCCTAAGGACGAGTGGGCAAAGTGCTTTTCCCAGTGGTTCCATTGCATGCAGCGGTGTATTGACGTCAATGGACAATATTTTGAAAAGATATAATATAACTAATAACTGGCTAATGTAATCAGTTTTTGATTTTCTAAGAACTTTCAGTTTGACCCTCGTAATAAATTTAGTTATATTTATTTGTAAGGATTTTTGATGATAATAAATATAATTTTCTATTAGGGCCATAGCGAGTAAGCATTGTAATTAGCTTAGGGCTCGTTTTATTTCAATAATAAGAAACCTGTTAGTTAGGAATTCCCATTTGCAAATTAGGTAGGCAGGTAGGGTAACAATTAACTAGCTAGGAAATATTAAGAAATATGTAGGTAGTTTGGTACAGGGGCGAGGGAGACCCTAGTAGGCTGTCTCGCTCAGGTGGAGCGAGGCCGGTAAAGCCTTCGAATTTCCTGTCCTCCATATCGCACTTTCTGAGGGTAGGTAGGAAACCCATAGAGTGGATTGTTGCGAATGGGAATTTTATCACGATTAATGTAGGTAGGTTACAAAAACGTAAGAAGGAATACGCAGATGATGTTAAGTGTCCGTCCTTGTTTGTAACTAATCTGTATTAGTCGATAAGTCAGACATGTATTTTTGGTCAAATAAAGGGCCGTGAGCAGGCCAGATCGTACGCGCTCTCACGGTCACCGATCTCAAAAAGAAGAGTTTTATTTGGAATCTACAGTCTACACATCGAAGGAAAGATCGTCGGAAAATTGACTCAGCCTGCCTGTAGTCAATACAAGTCTAGCTAGACAATAGTAGAAGCATTTCGTTTGGCTGACTATCCAAGATGGATTTCTCACGAAGAGAAATTGACCACAGAATGATAGGTAAGGTAACTTGCATTGTGTTTGTAAAGTAATAATTTTGGAACTTTCTATACATGGTAGGTCATCGAGACCGACTGGAGCGTATAAAGTCCACGTCCATTCAATTTTGTGGTTTAGTAGTTAAAAATACGAATAGTAAATATCTAAAAACCAAAATCCATATACATTGGTGAATTGGTCATGGCACACCGTCGCTAAAATATCTATATATAGGTTAAAGAGTAGGCAGGCTTGCTCTGGGTGAGCTCGCTTTATCGCTGCTCCAGTCTTTGCCTAGTCTAGTATAGTCCAGAGACATGAGCAAACCCATTCCATATATAAAAAACCGGTCAATTGCGAGTCGGACTCGCGCACTGAGGGTTCCGTGCCTACTTAAGCTGAATTAGAGATCCACTTACTTCCATTTAGCCAAAATACGATAATATTTTGTTGACAGAAAATAGAACTTTGTTTTTCATAGTATTTGTATGAACAAAGTTAATTTTGCGGTTGTTGAAAATGTGCTTTATTTCAAAAAAACTTAAAAATGACCTACAGACGGACAGACAGGCAAACAGACAGACTTGATGAAACTATCTATTTTTTTTCATTCGACTACGGAACCCTAAAAAAACGTACTGATAAATCAGCGAATCACTGAAGATCTTAAAATCGAGCATGTGAAACGATTCGATCGTACCAAAAGTGATTCATTAAATGACGTCCGGAATATCCGTCGACAGGGTGGCATTCAGCTGACATCATCAAATCATAATTTAACTCGAAAATTAAAAAACTTGCAGTACATAGGTACGTAGTGGTCTTTCAGATACACCGCTCACCCTGTACAAGCAAAGCCTTCGTTTCGACGACGTCACATAGAAGTTGATGCATATCTTCTTTTTTGTCCCACTAATTATTATATTCCGCCACTGATTTTATCTCTAATTACCAGGTAGTTGACTGATAGAGAATGCCATTAGGCATTAAGTCCGCCAATTGTACATTTTACAGTGCAATAAAGTTTAAATAAATACAATCTTCTAGAGTCGACCACAGATTTGCGCTAAATCTTCTACATTACCTAGACATAAAATATTTATTTCTAAACTCACTATATCTCACCCACCTTATGGTGTTATACTAACCATCATGCTGAAACAATTACGGTTGGAGATTATACTGGAATTGCGGCTAATTCCATTGATGCGCCCGCGCAGAGCGTGACCACGCACTATTAGTGGTCGCGAACTAAGGGCCGGTCTAACAGTAGTTTAAATTGTTTGTGTTTAAAAATATAGTGGGATTGAGCTTAATTTTAAGTGAATATAGTTTATTTAAACAATTTTGTTTATGTTCAAAAATATAGTGGGACTGAGATTAGTTTTAAGTGAATATCTAAACGTAGAAGTAGGGTAGCAACCGGATGGTCATCGTTATCAGAGTACATAGCCTATGCCGTATTCGTATAGTGAGAGCGACTATTTGCAAAAGTTGCAGTGTGTAAGGGGTCTATGAGTTAAAAACATAATCCTTTTTTTAAAGCTAAGATATATATAGTTTAATTGTTAGTTAATACGGTTCTCCATAAAATCTGTAAATGTAAAAAAAATATATGTCCAAACCAATAGTTAAAGTCCGTTTTTCTTTGCATTTCTTTTATTGTTAATATTCTTGACATTATTTTTTAAAGGAAATGATTAATTTTAAAATAAGATTAACAAAAAACTCACACCCGTTGACGAAAATTTTATAAAAAAACAAAATTTACTCTCTGAATAATACAAATTCAGAAGGATATGATGAAATATGCACGAAGGTAATAAAGGCGTGTACCGAGCAACTAAGTCCTATTTTAACGTTTTTGATCAACCAATATATGGTCAATCTATTGACGACCCGTCTGGTGTAGTGGTCGAGAAATCGCTTACTACGCAGCGGGTGCGGGTTCGATCCCCGCACAATACAAACATTTGTGTGCATGAACATGTCTGTTTGTATTGGTCTGGGTGTTTTCTATGTATATCATGTATGTATTTACAAAAAAAAAATTATTTAAGTATTATATCCGTTGTCTGGCACCCATAACACAAGCTTTGAGTAGCTTACTTTGGAGCTAGATGGCGATGTGTGGGAATGTCCAAAGGATATTTTTTATGGTCGCTGGAGTATTCCCAGATACTAATGCTTTAGAATGTTTTTAACACTCACAGTGTCATATTTTATATTCATAAAGATTAAATAACAAACCAAAAATTTGCGCACGGGCGGGACTTGAACCAGCAACCTTTTGGCAGACCGGGCCAAACGCTTTTACCAATTGAGCTACCGTGCTGTCAGTCCGACCCGGCGAAATTTGTGGTTTCTTATGAAAACGTCAATTGCGTGACGCTTAGCGCAATCTAGCCGTCTGTTTATGAAACAGATGGCCCAAGCAGTTATTCTTTACAGAATAAATTCAACTTGGAAATTGATGTCGCTTCGCTATCTAATGCTTTAGAATGTTTTTAACACTCACAGTGTCATATTTTATATTCATAAAGATTAAATAAGAAACCATAAAATATGACACTGTGAGTGTTAAAAACATTCTAAAAAAGCATTAGATAGCGAAGCGACATCAATTTCCAAGTTGAATTTATTCTGTAAAGAATAACTGCTTGGGACATCTGTTTCATAAACAGACGGCTAGATTGCGCTAAGCGTCACGCAATTGACGTTTTCATAAGAAACCACAAATTTCGCCGGGTCGGACTGACAGCACGGTAGCTCAATTGGTAAGAGCGTTTGGCCCGGTCTGCCAAAAGGTTGCTGGTTCAAGTCCCGCCCGTGCGCAAATTTTTGGTTTCTTATTTAATCTTTATGAATATAAAATATGACACTGTGAGTGTTAAAAATATTCTAAAGCATTAGATAGCGAAGCGACATCAATTTCCAAGTTGAATTTATTCTGTAAAGAATAACTGCTTGGGCCATCTGTTTCATAAACAGACGGCTAGATTGCGCTAAGCGTCACGCAATTGACGTTTTCATAAGAAACCACAAATTTCGCCGGTCGGACTGACAGCACGGTAGCTCAATTGGCAAGAGCGTTTGGCCCGGTCTGCCAAAAGGTTGCTGGTTCAAGTCCCGCCCGTGCGCAAATTTTTGGTTTCTTATTTAATCTTTATGAATATCCCCAGATACACTTAAATTCTCAGTAGTGAAACCACTGCATAAGAAAGATAATAAAGCAAAATTAAATAACTATCAGCCTATAACGCTAATACTAATTATCTCTAAAATCTACGAAAAAGTTATACATAGTAAATTAACTTCTTTCTTTGACAAATATCAGTTGTTAAAACAAAACCAATACGGTTTTCAAAAAATTAAATCTACCACACATGCTGCTTTTGATCTAGTTAAGGAGGTACTGTCAAGTCTTAATGATAAGAAATATACAACGGCCCTTTTTTTGAGATGTCAAAAGCATTTGATTTTGTCTGTCACGATCAGCTGTTATCAAAGTTGCAACACTGTGGCATTAGAGGAATAGCCCTGAAATGGATCGAGAACTACTTGTCAAATAGAAAGCAATCGATTGTTATTTCAAAATTAGACAGTATTCAAGTAGTTCAAACGTATAAATCAGATTACAAAGTGAATAGATCTGGTGTTCCGCAGGGAAGTGTTTTGGACCCACTATTGTTCTTAGTTTATGTAAACAACCTTCCGAATGTGACTGAGCATCGATACATTTTGTTTGCTGATGACATCTCAGTGGTAGTAACTACAGACAAAAAAAATATTCAATAGAGGACCATAAAATTGACATTAATAATACAATACAATCTATTACAAATTGGCTTCGACATAATAATTTAATAATTAATATCCACAAAACCAACTTAATACATTTCAACAAATCTATTAATCAGACCCTTAATATAAATTATCAGGAAAATATTATAAATAATGTATTTTAAACTAAATTCCTAAGTATAGAGATTGACCAGGGGTGCGATTGTGTAAAGCAATCGTATTCGTTTGACATTTCAAAACGCACGGTATGGTCTGTCAAATGGCATAGAACAAAGGGTTTGACAGATCATATCGTACGTTTTGAACTGTCAAATGAATACGATTGCTTTACACAATTCCACCTCTGGGGTGCGATTGCGTAAAGCAATCGTATTCATTTGACAATTCAAAACGTACGGTATGATCTGTCAAACGGCAAAGAACAAAGGGTTTGACAGATCAAACCGTACGTTATGAACTGTCAAATGAATACGATTGCTTTACACAATTCCAGCTCTGAACCTTGACTGGAAGAAACAAGTTGAGAATGTAATAAATAAAATAAACCGATTTACGTTTGCGCTTTATAAATTATCTAAAGCATTCTCAGGAAGTACTGCCCTCACAGCCTACTTTGCATACGTAGAATCGGTTTTACGATATGGAATTATTATATGGGGAAATAGTATCCTTAAAGAAAAAGTTTTTATTGCTCAAAAAAAATGTGCGAGAGCAATAGTCGGTACTGCGCCTAACGAACCATGAAAACCACTATTTAGAAATTTGAATATTCTACCATTTCCTTGCCTTTATATTTATGAAACTACAAAATTTGTTTAGCTAAATATGCATTTTTTCACGCAAGCTAAAGACATATACGCACGAAACACACGTCATAGCAAAATACTGGTTTCTGCAATAACACCAAATAGTATGATATTTAAGAAAAATTGCTATTGGATGTGTATCCAAATCTATAATAAGATACCTGAATATATTCGACAAATGACTTTTAATAACTTTAAGACTGCCCTACGCAAGTGGCTATATGAAGAGATGTACTACAATGTTAAGGAATACCTAGGTGATAAGTAATGAGTGTAAAAATATAGGTTGAATTATAGTTGACATTTTCGATTTGACTCGTGTGAATTTGACTATTTTGTAACTGTTAGATTGTATACATCCTACTATGACATTTTTTTAAATTTAATTACTTATTGACATTTATTGTGACTTCTGGTAAAAGTTGTTATAATGTACTAATAATTTTATTATTATTATTAATTCCGAATTTAATTTTTATTATTTGTGTACGGAGTGGGCCGAACTTTCTTTAACTTGTAAGAACTTCAGTGTACCCTATTCAAATACAAATAAATTATTCTATTCTATTCTATTCAAGGTACATAGGTAATTCATTGAGATCTTTTTAAATCAAATTGTAAGATTATTTTATTCAGTGATATTATTATAAAGGTTATGAAAAGATTGTTCACATTAGTGGACTAGCAAAGAAAAACGGACTTTACATGTGTAGGTACAAATATACAAATACCCAAGCTAATAAGAAAAAAATATCAAAACCCTTACAAAATATCTTTGAATCGTATCAAAGGAACTTATCACCACAATAATATGCTTAAAGGACAAAAATATAGGGAAGTACTCTTGTTTTTACAACAAGATTCCGAAGAGCTACCGAAAAGCTGCTAATTACCCAAAACAAGAAAAAAAAAACAAAAGAAAGCAGAAGCCAGTAAGTTAACCTGTTAACGCCTACACAAAGCGACTTATCTCGTCCCATTACATTGCAATTACAGCCATATTACAACCGCCAGGGTGCGTGTAAAAAAAGGATCGGTGACCGAATGTCCAAACATTGTCATAGATTGGTTTAAATTTATAGCTTGGGCATAATGGGTACTGAATATCGTTGGTTTCCTTCGCCTTTTTTACTTTTGGAGTAAATTTTGAGATGTATTCTAATGTATGGTTCCGTATATGATTGAAAAATTTGGTGGCAATTTGCTCTATAAATTTATATGGCTTAAATTGTATTTTAACTTTGCTTCCACTTTTTTGTTGCTTTTAAGCATATTACTGCAAATTCTCTAGGATAAAGAATACCTTTATATAGATTTCAAATTTGATGTAGATCTAAAATATAAATATTTAAAACACTTCATGCACCAACAAATGTACCTATGCCAGACTTAATGCTAAAAGCATTATCTACCAGTCAACCATAGGTCTATATGGAGAAGCTTGATTTTTTTCTTCTTTTTTTAAGGCTTATGCATCGACAATACAGTTCATAGCAGTAGCGCTGCCAATTTAACCCTAAAATGCATGTTGTCCCGCGCGGGTGTGACCGCAAATTTGTCAGACCACCTTGCAGCAGGATTTATGGCAGATCCCGGCGCAGGACGTAAGCCGTGACGGGGCATAATCTGTGCAATTTATGCGCGGGCTTCCGACTATCCATCCGCCATTTTTGGTAAGCGCCATTTCGACTAATTATAATTATAGGGCTGAGATTTATTTTTGCAAGATTGGCTGCATCATCATAACAAACCATTTATGTTTATCTCTATGAAGTTTGAAGCTCATTATATTGTTTTTTGCAACGATCCAGTTCCTTTATTCTGTTGAAATTCTGTACAACTAAGTATTCAAACTATTTACTACATATCAGTATACCGATTCGGACGTTCCCACAACAATCATCATTTTTTTAGCTAAAGGTGTTCTCTATCATTCAAAAAGCAGCAATTATCGATATTTAGAAGTGTATCTCCAAATCGATCACGCCCTAGGAAAATCGTGATTCGGGACCATTCAGAATCTGCACGTGAGGTGAAGTTTGGCCGCGGCATTAGAGAGGAAATCCGGGCCATTGTACCCGACACTCCATACCTACCTGACCAAGATGAAAGGACGGAATAAAATACCCCTGAGGTAGCTATCCGACCTTTTTTGTCTATAATTACACGGTGTCAGATAAAAAAATCGCATTCGAAAAAAGAACATGCAAATCAGATGCAACGGTCGCAACAACCAGTTTTTCGACGAAAAAAGTTTTTAATTTTCTCACGTTAGCATACTGGCAGCTTTTTTTCGGAAATTTCTAATGACGGTTTAATTTGAAGAACCCTTTGGGGTTTTGCGTTAGTTTTTTACAAACATATTGTTTAGGAAAACAAAGTCTCGTAACACGGTTGTCGCAAAAAAGTAATTGCGTTGTTGATTTATGCAGTTTTCGGTTGCATAAATTTCTTTTTTATTAGACTGGCAAAAATGACATGTAAATAATAAAATGCTTATAAAATTTTCAGTCTCCATACTTTTTATAATAGCGTATACTTCCTGGATACACAATTTTTAAGTTGTTTTTAAAAAAATGATTTCAAATTTTAAATAGAAATAATAAAGACTTATAAGACTGAATATCTATCAACTTCAAAATGTAATATCAAATCGATAGATACTCAATTAATCTAGCATTGATACACGAAAAAAAACCGATTCGCATTGAGATGACATTCTATTCGATTGAATCTTCGAGATCCAAACATAACAAAAAGCTCGCACTTTATACCGTGACGTAACAAACAAAAGACAACCGCATCCTCTTTTGTGCAGCAGAAATAAATTAAACTATCTTCGGGGGGAGATTTTTACCGTTACAGCTTTAAAAAAACTGTTAAAAAACCTGTGGGAATCTAAAAAACTAAGAGGCAGGAAGCTGAGAGTGTAAATATGGCGAGATGAGGTGAGGAAGAAAGTTTATGAGCTCATATTTATTTGAGAGATTTATGAGTGCGGGCTTAAGTGAAGTTTGGAGTGATAAAGAATTTTGAAGACTTGACATCTAGTCAATGAGTTAATTTTAAAAAAATGATTTGGATACAAATATTTTGACGATACTTCTGGTGTAGTGGTCGAGAAATCGCCTACTACGCAGCGGGTTGCGGTTTCGATCCCCGCACAATACAAACATTTGTGTGCATGAACATGTCTGTTTGTATTGGTCTGGGTGTTTTCTATGTATATCATGTATGTATTTACAAACAAAAAGTATTTAAGTATTATATCCGTTGTCTGGCACCCATAACACAAGCTTTGAGTAGCTTACTTTGGGACTAGATGGCGATGTGTGGGAATGTCCAAAGGATATTTATTTATTTATTTACCTATATATACTGGTAATTAATAATCATAATCATCTTTTCCTCGCCATTTAATTGCCGTTATTAAAACTAAAAGATAAATTAGTTTATAAAAAAATAAAATTGAACACAAATTTAGTATTTACTGCTAAAGTAAAACCTAATTTATTACATTAACACATTATTAAAACAGGTCAAAAGTTAAAGCACATTAAAAAGATACAAAAATTCAAATTAAATTAACCAATCACGGATTATAATAATAATCAATGAGTTAATTGAAATTTCATAAATATTCGTGTATGTATTGCAGCGTAACAACTTAGTAACACAAACGTGCTGACTAGAATAAACCTTGCAAAACATATTAATTTAGGAGGCTTTTAATAAAATATATATTTTTAGCTGGCAAATATACCTATCTAGCATATCAGAAATAACGGTGTCCGCTTTCCTATAAAAAGGTTCTAATTTAATTACCTCTACGGTCCATACAAACGAATAAAAATACCGGAAGCCAGCTCTGTTAGCTTCCGCCTAAAAAACTACCAATCTCGACGGAGAAATTTGGATAAAAAAACATAGAACACCGATTCTTATAGGGGCAGTGGTTTCCAAACTTTATCTTATTTGTCACAAAAGTTTTGAGATAATACAATATCTGTTTTTTTATTACATGCTTTTTAATGAAATAGTTAAGGAAGCTAAAGAAGAAACAACAGTTTTCTCAGTAATATTTGCACAGCATTCATTTACATTACATGTTAGTGGCGCAATTACTATTATTGATAATAAGAACAAACCAATTATCTTCTAGCAGTTTAGTTATCATTAGTGCATAAATATTATCCTGACTGAAATTTTGACCGCGTAGCTGCAAATTAAAAAAAAACTTTGACAATCTTTGACCGTATGCTCTATCAAACTCACCCCAAGTTTTTTCCCGCGTGTATGTTTATAAAAACATTATGCACATTTTTTAAGCGTATCTTCGGCACATCCAAGGTGTACTCGTATTGTGCGGGGACATCTTGAGTTTTTAATAATTCGTACGAGTGCGTTGTGTGCGAGTGAGTTTTTTGAGTTTTCTCACGCAGAGTCCCATTGATGAGAGATCTGTGGGTAGATACATCCGCGGACTATTGTAGGGATCACGATCGGACGGAATAATTTGAGAGTATCGGGATGTTAAAAAATGTGGACCGGTTTTGAAAAAAAATGTGCAGCCGATGATTTTGGCACACAATATGATTATTGATTAAGATTTTTTATCTTTCAAAATGTTCTCTATGATACCGTACATTCATACAAACTAAAGTTTAAAATTTAAACAATGTTATCTGATGATTTTTGTGAGTAAATATGTTTCGAAAAAAAACATCATAAATGGCTATTTTAACTGTGAACCATAATATTCATTTAAACTGTAAGTGCTAACTTCTACTATTAAAGGGTAACATAAACCAAAAACAACAAAAGAAGTCCACCAAAAAAACAATGAGTAACGGTTGCACATAAAAAGTGCATACGTTCATTTGAGTCAGTTTACAATGCATACTATTATCGCTCCCGCATATTCATTACGTTATAAAAACGGTAATTTAATATAAACTAGAGGACAAAAATCTGGCTAATGCTATTCAATAAAAGTGTCTGAAAAACACAGCGGAAAAAAATAAAGGGGTAGATGAAAACAAGGACAAAAAATATAAAAAATTGTAGCCATTACGCCTGGCTCGGTCGGGGCGAGCGGCTAATTTTGTTAAAGAGATTTATGGATTCCACGCCTTAATGTCTTTGATATTTTCATATGGTAATACAGCAAATTTGCTAATTACTTGGTAAGATTCGCAAAATATTAGCTACAATTTATGGTATTTCGTCGCCGTAGAGTGAAAACCTCGTATGTGTTTTTGAGTAAACTTTGTAGGAGGTGAAAAAAACCGTCTGGTGAAAAATAATTGTACTACGTAGATTTTTGTTTTAATTGTTATTGTGAGTAAAACCAAAGTTATTTCAATCGTCATTTATAATGTATATGCACTTTGAACGTCTGTTTTCACGATTTTAACATGCTCCGACCAGTCGTCTCGAGGTAATCACAACAGATTATAGTTCACGCGAGCGAATACGAGGTTCTCATTGAACGTCATAGATAGCGCAATTTGTATCAGATGAGCGTGTGAGTTAAACTAGAATGTGCGTCGCGAGGTTTTCTTTCAAATAATGTAATAATAAAAAAATAAGCAAAAATGCACTTCCGAGGTTTTCACTCTACGGCGACGATTTGGTCTTCTATTTTTTTGTTTTTTTCTGAGAGCCACTTTACGCACTGACAATCCTTAAAATGATATAATGATTTATATAGTACACTGTGTTATGTGTTTTTTTTTCTTTTAAGTTATACCTTATCAAAAATAATACCAGTTGTAAGTTTTTAATTAGCCTTAGTTCTCTATCTTGCTGCCTACCAAAAAAAACCTTTAAGGGGTAATTATGTAAAAGTGGTTACTTGTATTTGCTGTAAGTTCCATAAGCTACCTTGTTGCCATTTTCAGCGTGTGGTCTGTAGAAAGAGATTTTTTTAACATAGACCAATCAATCGCAATAAGGAAAGTGTGTTATGTATTTTCATCTTTAAATCGTATTTTCTTCAGCATATCAGCAAAGCAATCGTATCTCTACGGTGTTTTCGGCCTATAGATTGGCGGTTAGTCTATTTCGCCACCGCAATGGGAATGACACGATCTTTGCAAATGACAACGATGCAGTCCATCCCTTTCACTTTCAAAGTGTCGATTGACTTGTCTCTGGTCGGTTCTCTATGATCATCGTGTCATGATGATTGTCTGTGGGCGAGCTATTGTTCTTTTCGCTAAATGACCGCTTTTCTGTCGTGATATGAATTATGATGAGATGACTTTTAAAAAGTTGCTCAAGTCATTGCATGTACCAAATATTCATAAATAAAATTAAGTATTTGTTGCCTGTGTCGTAAAATTACTTTTGCCACATTTTCAAAAATAAGTCCTTGTGACCAAATGATACTTTTTATTCCATTAATGTTGCAGTTATTGCAACAAAACGAAGCAATCATTTTTTTTTTTTGGTTTTAACTTTGTGTGAAATAAGCAACTAAATTATGGCCATAAAAGAACACCGTGACTCAATGACATTAAAGCCAATAGACACTTAACCCTTCAAATATTTGCGAGAACATTCTATATGCCCACATCAAACAGTAAATCTTAAAAAAGCACACTCACGACGCAGATGCAAAAACAAGTCAACTAACGAACACGCATAAATTATTTAAATATGACTTGTAACGCCGCCCGGGTCTGTGTCACAGGATATGCATAAAAGGGTTTAAAAAAATCGTGGGGTGAGATTTTTTATCCGAGGGTCACGGTTATGGCCAGTTGCATGTTTAGAACCTATTGAATATTTAAATTGTATTTTTTTTCGCACGCAGATTTTGAAGATCGAACGTCTTTGTAGGTCTCGGTGGGAAGAAATGTGAATGAGGATTTTAACGGTCACTTTAATAAAAGCTTTTTAATAATCTTTTTATTAGCGAAAGAGTTACAGATTGATAAAAATGTTAAGTAATGTTGTAACTATTCGGCTTTATTAAAGGGCATATTAAAAAAAACTTTAGCAATATCCGTTGCATAAGTATTTGAAAAGTCTAACAGTTATTTATTGTTTTATGTTACTTTGACTACATTTATTTAATGCGAATATAATATCTCAATAAATAAATGTCATAATCACGCCCTAAACAGCTAAATACTAAAAAATATTATCACAAAATCATAAAAGGATTCGCAAAAATCGCTATCTTATCTACGTTCCCACAAATCATAGGACCCGTATTCAACTAAAGGCCACCGATCAAATCGAATTCAAAATCCGAACCCTTGTCTACGGTTCTCAACTCATTTTTTATCTGTTGACTTTATCTGTCCGTTCATGACATCGCCACCTGGCCGCTAAGAAAAAAGTAAAAAAATTGGCAAGCGAATAAAGTTTTATAAAGGCAGGAGTACAATGGTTTTGATAATCCTTTCTGCTATCGAAGATTCGATACAGACATGTGTAATGCGTGGAAAACTATTGTCGATCGACCGGACATTTTTTTAAGAAGGATAGACCGAGATTGCATTTATTGTTTACAAAAGTAAGACTCACTTTTTACTCACTTAGAAGCTTTGTGGGGATTTTTAATTTTAAAGCGTAGGTAAATTTTCTTTACTACGATATTCTAATCTAATCATATTCAGTCCATCGTAAAGCTACTAAAGATGATTAGTTTCATGACAAATTAACTTTGATAGTCTTTACGTAGAGCAGAATGATCTTTCATTATATGCAATAAATACCTACTTTAGTAAAGATCAATACATTTTTTCTACGTTTTATTCGTCTTAAATTAATTATTGAGTAAAAAACGCGACTGGTGGCTGCAATTTAACTTCGTAATTTTTTAAGCTGAATAATATGTGTTCTAGTCTTTGATGAAGGATAGTTCTAAATATTATTATTGGTTCTACATTATAATACGCATCGTATCGTTATCGTATCCCTAATCACAACCCTTGTACCCAACTTAGGAAAAAAATACATAGCAGGTCACATCTTCAACGAAACAATAGGTCTCTCGGACAAAAAACACACGTGTCCTTATCGATTAGTAGGCCTCATGCGGGCGTGACGTCACGGGACACGGTTTGTTTTTAAAAATCGAACGCACGCTGTTGACGTTCGATTAGAATGATGGTCTTTTGTTTTTACATGATAGATACTTTTCGGTCAGTTCGTAAATAGGTGTACCGTATGATAAATATTATGACACATAGCTTAATCTATCAACCAATGTCTTTAATTTTTCCTCGTGTAAAGCGACGTGAAATAAATCACCTTAATAATAATTATTATTTTTCACTGAACTATTGGATCATCAGCAAATGTGAATCAATTCAGCTAAAAGATATTATAACAACAATAATATCGCCCTTGCCATAAAAAAACATCAGTTTTAATAATAACAAAAGCAAAGATATACATTTCTTATGGACCAATCTACCGTATAGATTCCCACGTTAAAAATCGCAACGCATCTTTTTATTGGCAAAATCGGACATAAAGGCAGATGTACACTGAAGAGTACAAAGAGGATTTAAAAAATCGCCTGAGAACTGTCTAAGGATCACCTATGACCCGAGGCTAGGAGCGCCCCGGACGTTGAAAAAAATAAATTAGACGGCCGAAGAAAGAAACTATTGTGTAAAAAACTCAGGGGTAAGACTTTGCGATTTGAATAAGTAAAAAGTGAACGCCAAAAACTGAGGGGTGTAAACAAAAAACGGGCCCCACGTTTTTTTAATGACGGACAGTTATAAACTATAGTGTTATGTTAGCAAATTGGGCTCGGTCAGATTTCTCACGGTGGAATTGCATCTGCATATTTGCATTGGTTATTGGGAAACAAACAATTATTTATGATATTTTGAAACGTTGGTTAGAAAGCGTCATTTATGGTAAAAAAAACAAAGATTACTCTAAAATGATGTTGAAAAATACATTTCTATAGAAAATGATTGTTTAATTAGTAGTGATAATGTATGAAAATACAGTGCCTAGTTAATAATAAAATATTATATTTATTAAATCAAAATGGCAAATTATCTGATAAACAGTTATAAATAAATAAATATCCTTTGGACCTTCCCACACATCGCCATCTAGTCCCAAAGTAAGCTACTCAAAGCTTGTGTTATGGGTGCCAGACAACGGATATAATACTTAAATACTATTAGTAACTGAGCAAAACTTTATATTATAAATTTATAATACTTATTGTTTTTAATTTATCTCGTGTTAGGTTACGTTTGCCCTTCCAAAATTTCTAAACATATTCACTTGACATCAAAAGCTAGCCTTTTTCCTTATCGTTTTATCGTGTAAATGCCGTAAACAAGCATTCGTTATCACCCGTGTGTCCTATGCCGTTAAACACAAGGACTAAAATCGCTCTGTCTATGTTGACCGTATGCCCGCATGGTCGTTCGCGCGATAACTGGTTCACAAACGGACAATGTTCAGCTTTCTATCTATTGCAAACGCTTTGTTTAGGAAACAGAAAAATAAAAAAGTATTACAAAGTCCTTTATTAGCTTTGACTATTTATAAACTAACGCAAATGCTTTTTCTCATTGTGTTTTAATGCAATGCAATCCTCGCAAGCGAACGTTTTTTTGTGGATGTAGCGTGAATCCTGTGTCGAAGCGTCTCCGAACCATGGGCTTACTGTTCAACAGTAGATTATATTAATTTGATAAAAGAAATAAAAAGCATTGAAAGAGATATGAAAAAAACAGCAGTCTCAGTAAACGTATATATGCTAGCATTCTTAAAAAGATAAATTTGGTCACAGTACCCTAATTCCAGTTAAAGGTTAAAAAAACATAACTAAAGTTATCACGATGCAATTCAGCACAATACAGAAATAAGATTAGAATTATAGTTGATATCCGATGCACATTCTATCGAGGTAATAAATATAACTAAGGATCTTGAGGTTTTTCCAATGTTGTGTTAAACTTAGAGAAAATCAGTGTCGTGGCATGCTTACCATCTGCTGTCACGATTTACACTGAGCGGGGACCTTTTTGGCACACCTGGGCGCTTTGTTTTTGTTTTTTTTTTAATTTAATTTTAGTTGTTTTGATTTGTTTTAATTTATTTAATGTAATGTATCTTGTGTGTCAAATAAATGAAATTCTATTCTAGAGATGCTAGAAACCACATTATATCATATAGCCAAAATGTTTCAAATCTGTATCGACAACTATTTTTACCAATATCGGTAATACCTTACCACAATAATTTGATATTCAAATGCTACCATAATAGGTAGAGTCTCAATAGGTCACCCGATACTCGGCATTCAAGTAACACGCATTATTCCGTTTAAAAAACAAATCTGTGCGCGGGCGCAGATGCGTCCACTTTTTATAATAAAGTGCCGCTATGTGACAGCAGAGATCAGTCAGTAAGCTCACTCTGTACCGTCTTGGACTTCTCAATTTATACATGAAAACTTTGTTTATAAATATTTTGTACACCAATCACATCCAAAGCATAGTTTGATAAACTGCAAAATACCTTTACATAATAATTTATGCAAGTCTATGCACAGCTCTTAGTCTGCCCAGCACCACAGTTATTATTTTGTGCTTGCTGTGTATTAACTCTATTATGTGATGTTATTTTTTGCGGTGATAGATCTGTTGAAGTATTGTCCAATTGTTTCCGTTATTGATGGGAAATGGAACTGCGTATGGAAAGTATGGGATTCATATTTTTTATATTAATTAATCATTATTATTTTATAGCGTGAACACTGGGTAATTTTGTTTTGTTTGGTATTTTATTGAGAGTGTTTTTGCATATTTATTCTTTCTAATGTTGGAATTAAATCCAGCATACTTTCCCATATCGAAAACAATATCAAATATCGTGTTACATATCTCGTACTTATATAGACCAACCAAAATACTATAACTCTACTGTTTACCAAAATCGGATACTTCATGAGCACAATTAATAAATAAATACTATTCGAAATCATGAAAAACACACAAACGTCTAACTCAATTAATTCAAATTAATTTGACAACCTCCGTGGTGTAGTGGCTAAGCACGCTGGTTTCAAGGCGTCGTCGCTCAGAGGTCCCGGGTTCAGTTCCCGGTCGAGTCTACATGGAAATTAAAATTTTCTATATTGTCTCGGGTCTGGGTGTTTTGGTACCACCGTTGTGCCTGATTTACATAACTCAAGTGCATTAGCCACTTACTTTGATTGGTGTTCAGTATTTATAAAGAAAAAACTTTAGTTTCAAATAATAACATATTAACCGCATACAAAGTCACAGGAATGCTCTAGGCTAGCACTAAATAGATTCTGTTTATATAAAGCTCAGAAGACCTTAGTCCTAATTCACAAGGCGAGGCGAACAAACTAAGGCCCACGGATGGACTAAAGAGGCTGTGGGTGGCTGGATCAATAGTGACTCATCTAACCAGGTGGATTGCAATAATTATGCAACATTATAATTAGTTCTCTCAGCAAAAATCATAATTCTTTAATGTTTTTAGCCTTCGATGCAAAAAGTGCTGTTATTTTTTCTTAATATACCTAAACATTGTAAAACTATTGAAAACTTTTAGTTAAAGCTTTTGTGATGAGCCCGAACACGTATTTATAGGAGACGTGAGCGTCATAATCATTGTTTTGTATTGGTAGCACAAGGAAGTCAATTCCTTACTTCGAAACCACAAAAAATGATGTGATGTCTGGCGCATAAATTCATCATTAGTTATAATTGAAAGTTTTTAGTTCACAAGACGGTTTCAAGATGATTCTAAAATGACTCTTATAGGAATAATTTTGATGTTCATTTGTTATCACTGTAAGATAAGCTAATTAACTATAAGATAATTTTATGTGCAAAAGTTTATGTGACCGCAGAGCAGTGCCCTTTGAAATCGCAAATAACTCAATATCACTTAGTCTTGATAAAATTAGACGAAATCTAAAGCGACCATTCGTAACACGAGAAATAAAAACCCTTCCTTCAAAAACAAGACTATTGGTCTGTTCTGGCGCTTATATTTATTTTTAATAATGATAATAAAAATACTTTATTGCACACCATAAACATAATAATTACACAGGATAGTATCTTATATATTCGCTATAAGTACAAATTAGGCGGTCTTATTGCTTGTAGCAATTTCTTCCAGACAACCTTCAGGTAAGGAAAAGCATAAAGAATGAAAGAAGAGGCATGGCGCTGAAATTATGAAAAACAAATTTTAAGTGGATAGGTTTTTATAAAGAAACATAAAAGAAGATGGTAAGTGTACATTATATGAAATTAAATGTCAATCAATGATTATAAAATACATACATAATACAAAATATATAAACTAATACTATTTTTAATACACTAAAGTACCAAATGCTTAAAACAACAAATTATCTTGATAATATGAATATTGGCTAATCCATCATCCATCACCAAAAGCCTGTTCGCGATGACTCAGATGCGCGGGAGTGGGCGGGCGGCGATCGCGCATCTACTTACCATCAATATGCCTACCCATTGATTGTAGGTACTAACTACGCACTTTGATTGACTGATGAGGACGAATTATTTAGTTTTGGAACTGACGATAGATGGATAGCGGTTCATTAAGCTTTGCTAATTTCTGGGCGAAACGTGTATTCGTTCAGTTACCAAAGGTGTACCTAGTTACATACTGTTATTCAAAAGTTAAAAACATGTAGTCAAATTGAGAACTTCCTCCTTTTTGAAGTTGGTTAAAAGCTTGTAGACTAAATCAGCTAATTCGTATTGGAACTTGTTAATTCTTCTTGGTGCCTGTTTTACAATGTTTTTAATAAGTTCCGGTTAGCGGTATCTGTCTGATACGAACTTTATTTGTTAGTTTTTCGTTGGCTAGTGCTTACTTCCCGATTTTAGAACAGGCCCTTAGTGTGCAGTGCCTATTTCCCAACAATAAGAATCTCATAAAAATCTTATTAGCATTTTCTCAATGAAACAAAACATCAATGAAGTTCCTTCACACGTGACTCATAATAATAATTGATAATTTATTAGATACACTGTCAATCGAATCGCCGCCTATACTTTCATATCATGCAAATCGGTATCCTAACAATGAACTTGTATTATACATACGATCATTTACCACGTTCAATAATACTGCCGTAGCATTAATTTTATACACTCGTATATCCCATATTCTGTAGAAAATAGGGTCGTTATTGCTTTGGATTCGTAGATATAGGAGTACGTTATTAAGGTTGGTATTATAATATTCATATTAAATCGCAGATGGGAGAACAAACGGACGGACATAGAACAATGAGAGGAGTGGGCCGTACTTATACGCCGATCCTGGACTGCGCCTTGACCGATATCCATGCTGAATAGACAGACTGGTTTGATAATTATTGTATGTGTTGAATGATTTGTGATTTGATTATGGATATGAGGAAAACGGGTCGCAAACTAGCACGTTAATTGAATTTTAGTGACGTCACTTTTTTAATCTAATGTATGTACCATGGAAATTTACGGATTCCATGTTAATTTTAATAAATCACAATAAACATTAAAAAAAACTCGATTCTACCAGTTTATTTAAATAAGCTACAAAAATCGTTAAATAAATAAAAAATAAACATTTTTTTTTTAAATCCATACAAAAATGCGGGTGATGATTATATGATAAAGATAAAATGCACAGCTGAGCCTTTTTCAAGGAGATATTACCTAGCATAAAATCCAGATTATACTTCGTTCAAGCAATAAACTGCTCTTCCTAAATTGTAAGCCTCTTAATCAGCAATGTACATTCGAATTAACTTTCAACTAATAAGACACAATATATTCTTATTAGACAAACGAAAAATGATTTTATATCACACAACGCTTCCGCCTCAGAGGGCTCGCAACAAAACTAACCAAGTCCGAAAAAGCATATTTCGCGGCCGGCGTGTGCGTGCCATAACAGGTTATCTTGCTCGTACGTTTTCATTACACGACGCGGGCGCAGCGAAGTGGCTGCGCATTGTTTAATAAATCTAGACTGTTTGGATATAATGGGGAGGATTTGCATTTCCTGGGTTTTGGTAAAAATATGCGCTCTGCGGCTTTTATTGTACAGATTGCTTCTAAAGTTACTAATTCTTTTCTTGTATTCGATGTTAGGTAGCGTAATCGCCTACCGGGGTATAAAATCAGAACAGCTTCACATTTTATTATGTTTTAATAATATACCTGATGGAGCTAAAAAAATAATAATTTGCTATGGCTTCTCGTTTTGTTAAATTCGTAAACAAACAAATTAACATTCTTAAACATACACTTACGTATATAAGTACATGTGTTTGGAAGCCTTATGAAATCAACACACTCAAACATTATCAAATTCTAACGATATCCGATTCCGATTCAAAATTCGAGTGAATTGGCTTCTTCTGGGCGAGCTCGTTCCATCTTCAACTTCATCTTCGACGCACTTGGTTTGGTCTGGAGTGAAGAGAAAACCCATATCCAATAAAAAACTTAAAACACATACATACACATTTAACTTCCTTTTTTAAAGTCGCTAAAAAAGGTCACATGATGGTTATGTCGATTGGGCAATTCACAAAAATATAAAGTGCTTCGCTTTGAAATACAATTATTGTCATGAATCTGAGGTAAGTTCGAGTATTTCGCTGTAGTGTTTGTATTTCATTGCTTAGCTATAAGGCATCAGACTTGCAAGGAGGCACTGAACAACGAAAAGCCAGCAAGACTATCTCTACATATTTTTATCAGACATGCATTTTATAGTAGCCCAATTGTTTCCCCTTGTTGACACTTCACGGAACAGCTGATGCTATGTCATTTGATTACCATCCGATCGGTTATTAATTGTGACGGATGGACGGACAGCAGATTATGAGGATTATGTGGACTTGCCGCTTCGGTAGGTAGTGATATTGAAATTTTTGTGCGGACCCTACTGTGGTACATACAACAAAATTTTGGCTAAAGGAACAATCGTGGAAACTTGTGACCTTAAACAAGATCTGCTCAGCTTTTAATATCGCCAACTGAATTGCTTAGAGACCAAACCTTAGATGCCCACTTTTCTCTTAGCTTTTTGATGATATAATCTTCTTTAATGTCGAAGGGGTATTATAAAATTCAAGACTACCGTAATGACGAAAATGTATGGACAGTCCAGCCTGCACCAAACTGTCGTACTACCTATTTATTTTGATTTGTATCATATTGTGGCAGCTAGTGGTGACTGAGTTTGATCCGGCGTTTCTTCTCAGCACTTGCCAGATTGTCTGTCTTGTCTCGAAGCGCTAGTAGGGCCCAAAAGATAAGGAGACATGTTCTAGCCCCATATGGGCCGTAATTGATTGATATTATACTAATTATTGATGTTCATAAGTGGCATTTTGTGTCCTAAATTGAATAAATTATTTTTGACTTGACTTTGACTTTGACTTTGACTTAACCTTGTAAGCGCCAGAAAATGTGAATGCTGCCTAAGTGTAGACTGACTCAGTTTGATATAATAACACTCGTATCGATTTTGAAACTTGTACCAGTTGAGCCGAAGAGATAAGGCGATATTTTTAAATTGGTTGGATCGCACTAAGAAATACCACCTACACAATATAGTTTATAATGACGTTGATCATCAATACCAATTACAAATGCCGTCCCAAAACACAAACAAAAGCTGTACAAACAGAAATTAGTCATCGATACAGCTAATCAATAATATCCGCACTTATTACGGGATTCGTTCGTGCATAACCGAAGGGAGAGCAGCTTACAAAGGTCTGTCTGTAAGTAAAAATAATAGCAACACATTATGATATTGGCTGGGCAGGACCATGAATTAGAGGTCTACCTATGGTATTTTGGAAGGCCAGTGAGTAGCAGTGGAGAGAATAATAATTCAGAAATGGATTTTAATAAGGGTCGATTTTTCCAATGTTAGAGAAGACTTATCGGACTGAATATTTATTCAGTCTGATAAGTGTTTTATACTTAAATAACGACCTATTTTAAAATGACAATTACATAAATGATTGCTGACAAATAATAGACGTTTTAAAATTAGGCGTATTGTATTTTATTCAAAGAATATTCCTTATCTGTCGAGTTGGGACAAGGTGAAAAGTTTTTAAACTGTTTTGGTTTTTTAACCGACTTCAAAAAAGGAGGAGGTTATCAATTTGACTGTATGTTTTTTTTTTATCATTATTTTTTTTTGTATGTATGTTACCTCATATCTCAGTCGTTTGTCGACCGAATCAAAATTTTTTTTCACCTACTTAGAGAGTGTACTTTCTAGTTGGTCCCATTTTTTCCATTTTGGGATCTGATGATGGGATCTTGGTGTAATCGAGGGAAACCCTCAAATTTTAAAGGCACGTATAGTATTTCTTTACTAGAATCTTAATGTTGACGTGTTGTTACGTCTGATAGTCAACATCTTGTGGGGCTGAGCTGATGGTGGAACTCCTTAACGTTTAGGAGTTCAGTTATTGTAATGACGAAACTTATGATAGGTAATTTGTAGCTTCTTTAAAAAATTTAATCATAAGGTGCAACCCCCCCCCCCCCTCTTATGTAATCACTAAAAATGAAGAAATAAAATAAACTTTAAAAAAAGTAAAAACCGACTTCAAAACCAAAATGCACTAAAAAGTCTTAAATAAACTCTTCACCATTGAAAGGAAAGGAATCCGTTTTAGGCAAACAATTTCTTTTCGGAGTCGGTGCCATCACTTGGACCATCAAGCATCAACTATCACAGCACCGACTCCAAAAAAAAATTGTTTGCCTAAAACAGATTCCTTTCCTTTCAATGGTGAAGAGTTTATTTAAGACTTTTTAGTGCATTTTGGTTTTGAAGTCGGTTTTTACTTTTTTTTAAAGTTTATTTTTAAGGGCACATTTCAGGGACTATATTTGTTTTCAAATTTCACCCATTTTACAACAAAAAAAAATACAGTCGATTTTACCAACGTCAGATATGTAATATTTGTCGAATACAATACAAAACGCCTAATTCAAACACGTCACCTATTTGTCAGCAATCATTTACGTAAATGTCATTTCATAATCGGTCGCTTTATACTTATTCGGTCGGGTAAGTCCTATTTGTAGTAAAAATATTTCAAACATAATCGGATTGAAATGTATCGCCAGTATCTGCTGATAGAGTTGTGTCGCCGCGAGCGGACGACGGACAGTCGCACAACAATTGTGTTGATGAAACAATTGCCGGCCGCGCCACTGGTCGCACCATTACTGTACACTGCGGGACATAAAAACTGAACACAGTGATTAAATACAGAGATTGATTGGTGTTTCTTCTCTTTTGTGGGGCATCTGTAAATTGTGTGTGCTTGATGGTGGATACCAAGATGCACCACCGCTTAACGCTTTGATCTACCTTGCGTGATGTTTCCGCACAAGAAATCTGTAAAATAATAAGACAACAATATTACAGTCAAATTACTGATGCTTTCGAAAGGGATGTTTGATAGAAACTAGTTCTTAAATAAGTGTCGTATATTTTTCTTTAATTCTGGTAACATTGGGTTAATCGCTATTAAATAGGTGTTATACGTAGAGATCAAAACATAGTAGTTTTGATAAATTCGATAACTAATGTATTCAACAATATTGTTTTTGTTTATTAAAATTTTATTTATGCACGTTTTTTTTGTCCTTGAGTGTAGAACCGCGGCCGGTTATCAGGACGTCCCGCCGGAACCGCGTATCGCTTCCAACCTGTATTCGTGTCATGTGCACTAGTTAGCTGCAGACGGTCGCACAGTCCAGCAATGATCAGATAATCACTGTGACACTATAAAAAACAAAGCTAATATTGCCAATCATCATCATTATTATCAGCCGAAGGACGTCTACTGCTGAACATAGGCCTCCCCCAGAGGTTTCCACAGCGACCTGCGATCTTTACAAGATCGTCTGTCTAATTGGTGGTGGTGAACATAGGTCTTCCCCACAGTTTCTTACAGCAACCGTTCTTCATGCGATCTTTACAAGGTCGTCTGTCCATCTTGGTGTTGGACGTCCTACGCTGCGTCTTTGGTCGAAGGGTTTTGAATCTAGAACTTTTCTACCCCAACGGCTATTAGTTCTTCGCACTATCAGCCCTGCCCACTACCACTTGAGCTGACTGATTCCCAGGGCTATGTCCGTTACCTTAGTTATTTTACTTATCTCCTCATTTCTGATTGAGAAAAGCCCTTTTCATCGCTCGCTGTGTGATCTTGAGCTTCCTTAAAAGACTCATATTTAGAGACTTATCATAGGTATTTTTGATAAATAGCTAGATATTCGGAAGCAATCTCGCCGTGGTATGTAATAATTATGAGGCCATGGATAGAGCATATCTATATTGACAAGCTGCATTGGTGTTGTATAATGCACTAGTTGATGACAATCTTAATAATTAGTTTGTATCTACCTGTTACGGATACCAAATCATGTATTAGTGATAGAAAGAAAGAAAGAAGAAAGAAAAAAAGATGTATTCAATTACGTAAACACGTGTACAGTTGCTTAGTATTAACAAAACACAGTAGTAATAGGTGTCAATTTGATTAATTGAATTTAGTTAGTATCAACGAGCTTTACCGAAAACTCGGCATGTAAATATGAAATGTCAACATTTTAATCCTTAATTTGAACAAATAATCATTATAATAACTAAGTCAGTAATAAAAAGTTATACAATAATCAATTCTAATTGTCAAAATTTATCATCAAGAAAGTCATTTATATTATAGTAACACTTATCAACTAGAAATCTTTAAAACTTCGATTTGAATTGCTCAGTAGATAATATTTTATTTTCATTAGGGATTTTATTAAAGATTTTAGGTGCCATACCTACGACGCTCTTTTTTAATAACAATGTTATTGATGTGCATAGGCACAGTCTATTACCATTTCGTCGATTGCGTGTGACAGTATCGGATAAACGGGAAAAGAGATGAGGATTACATTTGACAAACTGGCGAAATATGGCTTGCAACTGGCTGTAGTTTACAGACCAAACATGTCTCTTATGCATCGCTTTTGACTCTTGAACGCTATTTTATTGTTGGTCGAATTACCCCAAAATATAATACCATATCGAAGTAATGATTCAGCTAGGCCGTGATAAACTGTCAGTAATGCCTCAATATTCACAGTTTTAGAAAGTTTATAAAGTGCGAATGCTGCAGAACTTGTTTTTTTGTTAATTGAAAAGTTTAATTATGTGTATTTATAAGGTTTTCGATGAAAATAAATATGATATGAGCGAGTAATCATTATATTTAGCTTAGGGCTCGTTTTATTTCAATAATAAGAAATCGGTTAGTTAGGAATTGCCACTTGCAAATAAGGTAGGCAGGTAGGGTAACAATTAACTAGCTAGGAAATATTAAGAAATATTTAGGTAGCTTGCTACAGGGGCGAGGGAGACCCTTGTAGGCTGTCTCGCTCAGGTGGAGTGAGGCCGGTTAAGCCTTCGAATTTCCTATCCCCATCTTGCACTTTCTGAGGGTAGGTAGGAAACCCATAGAGTGGATTATAGCGGATGGGAATTTTATGACTATTAATATACACATAGGTAGGTTACAATAATGTAAGAAAGAGATAGGTACAACAACATCGGTTGTCTAGCTCCATATCTCGATTTAGGAGGACGTAGGAATGAATAGGCAATCGTTTGTTTGGTGTCCGTCCTTATTTGTAACTAGTCTGAATTAGTCACTATGTGAATTGTAAGTACGTTTTCGAATAAATGTAGGGCCGTGGTGGGCCAGTTCGTACGCGCTCACACGGTCAAGGATCTCAAGAATAAGTGTTTTATTAAGAAACTACAGTCCACATCCAAGGAAAAGGTCGAAGAATCATTGACTTAGCCTGTAGTCAATATTAACTCTATATTTTTTATGCCCACAATAAACCTATCCATGTGCTTGATTCTCACAAAAACCTACCTAATATTTAACAAATTTTCAGTTCTTCTGCTTCTTAATTCCCCATTGAACAACTATTACCAGCGTAAGGAACTGACGTAACAGGCAAATTTCATGCTCCATGAGTTGCGAGCGACACAATTTTTGCTTGGTATGGCTTCATAATACGTAATAATAACAACTCAGAAACGAAGCTAAGTAGTTATATCAAAATAATCAAAGAGATTTTTCATACCTCTTTACAAAAAACATATTTTTTACGTAAAACTTCAGTAAGCTGATGAGCATATTTTAATTCTTATGAATGTGTTTATCAACAGTCTTTTGTTATGTTTTTGTTTATGCGACCGCCGGCGGCCTTTTGATTCGTGAGCGTCTACATCTGTAACAACCGGACTTTTGTCATATTGGTAAAAAACTGATCTCAATTTCTACTGTCTGTCGCCATAAAAATATGAGACTCGAGCAGTTAAACAACGTTTAATATCCTTTAGTTAATACCTACTACTTTATTGTAATTCACTACGTAGGACAAAACACCAATTCCCAGCACCTAGCCTAAACAAAATAACATTTCACCGAGATGCCAGGAATATTGCAAAAAGATAAACATATTTACCATGTAACTTTATTGTACTAGCCGTACTGCAGACCAAATTGAGACGTTTACTCGTATTGACAGTAAATGCCGGCGCCGGAGTGAAATTTGTTCCGTTACGGGGCTAAGCAGACGAGCGATTTGTTTACACTTTGAAAAGGATTTTAAAAATATAATTATGTAACAGGAAATAAAATGTAAACTCTAACTCCTATAAGCTCATTTCAAATGTATACAATTCCGAACCTATGTAGGAATTAATTAAATATTGATCCAGAGATTAATTAATATGCACATAGTCCTAGTAAGTGTACCTATACTTTTCCTAGGAATTTTATAGAATTCTAATATCGTATTAGGAAATGTATCAAACGATTGCTATGTGTGAATAAATCACCTTTTTAATGCTTCAACACCCGAGCGGTTGCAGGCAACCGCATAACAATAGAATTTGCATTGTGTCTCGTTCACATACGCTTGAGGGATTAAACAAAAAATCCAGATTTTTTAATAAAGGACAAATTTGTAACAGTCATATAGTTTGTATAATCTTAAATTCTTACTAATTTAAGGAGCAGAGTTTTTATGAAGGCTTTCATTACGACAATTAAGTAAAAATAATACGGTTTATAAATCTTAATACTTCTTGATAATTCAGGAAATAGAGTTTTTATTTAGGCTCTTTGAGACTATCAAGTTCCAATTGCTGTTTAAGAATTAAATAAATTTCCTAGGAAATGTGTCGAACTTAATTTACATCACATATTTCCGTATGATTTTAGGATTTATATACAATTCCTAGGAATGGTATACAATGACGGCTATCACACATTTTCTGTAACATATATATATATATAAATGTAGGTAGGTATTTTCAGGTCCAAAATATGGCTATAGATTCGTATTTCTTTTTTAAATATAAAACAGACAAGTATTACTGTAACTTTGTCAACAGACCAATAATTAGGAATCATCCAGATTTTACCTACAGAATACTAACTGTAGAAGTGTGTTCCTGAACTTGCTAAATGGAATAACTATGTCAATAACGTACAATTCATGACGTAGACTGTGATGATAATGATTATTGTGATAAGGCTTGAAAATAATGAGCTCACTGATTGATTCTATTAATTAATGTTATTAACAAAATGTGTGAGCATAGCATCCTGGTTTTACTTATGAAAGGATGCGTATAGAATACTAAAACTGTTATCGTTAGATACTGCAGGATCGAAATTTACGAAACACTCATTTATTTATTATTGAACCAATTACATTTTCTTGTGTATTATTTTAACCAAATTTACTCGTATCAATAATATATCGTACACTTCATACAAACAGACTGGAACTATGCTTTATGTACATTTTCGATTATTTATTCATAATTCCAATTTGAGTTCTAACTTATCACGTGATACGGTGCTGATTATATTTTATCATGCAAGCTTACTGTGTACAAGTCCACGCATTTTTAAAATGTTTCATCGAAAATATTTGTATTGTGCTGTGATATGGGTAAAAATATTTTTTTAAGTTAATTAAGAGTGTACCCTAAGTAAGTGATTGTGATTGAATTAATGTTTATAATTTTAGATCATCCTAAAATTTGATTGCATAGCCACCAATGAGTCGTGTCCAATACATGTTCAACTGCTTGCTAATAAGTAAGTGTTTTTAATTTTCACTTTGATGAAATAATGTTATGACTAAAGAAGATTTACAAATGTATTGTTATTACAAAAACGATTCTATTTCAACTTCCAGAATGATCAAAATACTAAACGAAGATGAATTATGTAGATGTATTGGGTAAGTGTTCATTCGTATTCGTTATTATAGTAATATAAAATAACGTTATAAGACAAACCACATTAAGCAGATTGTTTAAATATAAGAAATAAAAAGTAACATTACCAACTCCTATTTTCAGATTTAAACCAGCTAAAGAATCAGAGGTAAAATCAATGTTATATATGTGAGTGATAGTTATTTTATGATACCTAAGTACTTACTTGCAATGTGTTTTATTTTACAGAATCGTTTATTTTGTGATCTGAAAACATCTATTTCTGATGGGTACGTAAAATTTTGTAATATTTTTGCTTATTTCCAATAAAAATCCCATTCCTAATATTATGTTTCGTATTTTTCAGAAACTTGTCGTTTAGTGCTACCAGTGTATGTGATTGTATTGGGTATGTGACACAATATAGAAAAACAACATTTTCAATTTCTCAACCACAGTTGCCTTCATAAGAATTATTTGCAGGTACGCTACGGATACTAATAAAATATTGCCCAAATTAGTTGAAGAAAATATAACGAAACGGACAAGTTCAGAATCGCGCCTTGAGTCAACAACTGACAAAACTCATGTCGAAAAAATCATTACACATTTATCACTTGAAGAAGAAATACCTAGTTATTCAGAAGAAAAAACAAATAATTCGACGGATGTCAAAGAATCTAAATTCACCACACTTGAATTGCCAAAATTCGAAACAAATTTTACAAAGGTTTCCCGTAAGCCTTTTGAAGTAACGACTGATCTAATTGATGAGACAAAAGCATCCACCAATGAAGAAAGTAATTTAAGTTCAAATATAGAACGTACAACAATTGAAGATTATATGGGAAAGTCTAATTTGACTGTCCCAGTGGCTGATATTATTACTAAATCAATTAATTCTTATTATACAAAACCGGATAATATTACTTCATTTTCGATGTTAAAAAGTAAAATAAATATTCAAAATGAGAGTTCACAAGAAGACAATACTATTTCAGCTATGAGCAAAACGACTGAAAAAAATGATATTGATTATTATTATGAAGAATACGGAACCATAATGGAAAATTTAGAAAAATATAACTTAAGTAAAACGGATTATGTTGAAGAATCTTCTTCAACATCACTTGAAGAAAATAATCTCATAATAAAAACAACTGAAAACATCACTTCAAGTTATAGAAAAAATGAAACAAAAGAGACTTCTTTGAAAAATAATACTGAAAAAAACATTAACTTAGAAATTTTAGAAATTAAAACGAAACCCGATCAGAATAATAATGATACTCGTGAATATAAAAGTTCAACAGCACTTACCATGTTTAATGGTACTGAGAAACTCGACGAACAAACAACAATTGCCTTATCCAATACACAGAACCACCAACAAAAAAATATTGGTGAAAAATCTTCTTATACTGAAGCAAATTATTCAGACACTGAAAGAATTGAAGAATTTCCGGAATCACTTTTAACCGAACTTGAAAATAGACTCAAAAGAACCACATCCATACATGATGAGCTAGAGGCTGGTTCTGGTAGCTATCTGTATGATGACTCTGACAGTGAAGAAATTATTATCGTCGAAACGTAATTATTCATGTTTTTATGCACTTAACATAATAAAAACATCAAGTTTATCAACATTAACGAAATTAGGTTACCATATAAAAAATATGCTCAACAATCAAAATCAACTAAAGTTTTATAAAGAATGCACCAACAAAACCTTTGATCTAGTTCAAAATATTTATTTAGTTATAAATTTCAGCACTTCGAAAGTGAGTCAGCGTTACTCTGATACTGATGATTTAGTTATTATCGCAACGTAAGTATTAATGTTTGGTCAGATAATACATGTACACTTTCTAATACTATGAAACAAGATTTGGTTCTGAATTTTACGCGCATACTACTCATTAATTAATACAATTTAAGGACTTATTTCACGCACATTTATTTGTTAATAATCGCTTGACGTTTTGAATGCTTTAGAGCATCCGTGGTTTCAGGCAGATAGACCTGGTGTTATTAATTTTTCATAATATAAAATTTTCTACTTAAAAACAATTACTTTAGATAAATAAAACTTTTTTAAAAATGTTTTACGTTCTTATAGATGAAATAAGAAATCAAAAATATTCTTATAGATATAAAAAAACATCTTATAAGAATACAAAATAACAACCTAAATGTCAGAAATATTCTAAATCAATGTTTCACGTTATTTCTGATAGCAATAAATTTCGCTAAAAGTGTAACAGTTAAATTAAAACCCTTTTATATACTACAATAACATACATCTCATTCACTTTCAGAGCTTCAGTAGCGGTTGATAACACTAATACAAAAGATTTAGTTGCATACTACAAAAAATATTCCACCACCGAGTAAGTAGTAATGTAATACATATATGCTTAGCAATGTAATAATAATGAACGAAGCATCTAATCATTTATTAATTTAAGCTTTACACCAAACCGGGAAGAAACTTATAAAGAGGACAACAGTTGGCGGGATATAGTTTTTATTATTCTTGGTTTGCTGTTAGCAACCCTTGTAGCAGTTTTGATAGCTCTATACGTATACACGTCATGCCTCGTAAAAAGGGGATCATATGGTATGATTATTTCCTTATTCAAACTTAAAAACACACTTTCGATTTACTGTACATATACTTTGTCAACCCAATAATAAATACAAATAATTAATTATTTTTTTTGCAGATCTACAACCGAGTGGAAGTGACTTAGAAATGGGATCGAGATAAATAAATACTACCGCAAATCAGTTATGTAAAAAGTACCTCTAAAGTAAAGTACTCGATTAACATTCTGTCCTCTTTTATTACTTGTTCGCGTAGCATTTGGAAAAAAAAAAACATTTGTCACGATGGCTCTTAAAGTTACAAAATATAGAGTTTCTTTTAGAATAGGAGGAGGAATGTTGGGAAAAGAGAAAATACATTAAAATTTACTATTGTTTATTAAAGCTAGTTTCGATCTACGCGTAAATAAACTCTCGTCTACTCGCCCCACGGTTGACCATGATTCGCACGGGCCTGTCGCCCACTCGGTGGCGCGGTGATTTATTGCAAATGGCGTGAAAGCGAAAACGCCCGTAAAACGCGGCGTTTACTGCGCGTCCGATTGCCTAGTGTGTAAATGCCTTTACGCAGATCGCGGTTGTTAGATTGGCTTTGATTGTGTATCTGGTTTTAGCTTTGATTCGGTTTTTATGACGTCGAGATTTGAAATTGTGCGAAAATTGATGTTCCAAGTCCAGCCAATTACAGTGGTAAGAACTAGCTAGGCTCAAAATATAATAAACTTTTAAACGAGCTAAGTTTAATGGCTGTATTTCACTGGAAGATCTTAGCAAAATGCCGTTTAATGGGGTGTCTAAATCACAAAATAGGCTGAGTATGTACAGTCACCAGCACAGCAGACTATCAACTTTTGTTGCAGCCTAACCTTTATTTTAACTGTCTAAGATACCACAGTTATCTTAACGTGCTGTTGACGTACTTTCAGTTTTTTGCTTACCTTACATTTTATTTAGTTTGTAGTTACGGCTTATTTTTAACCGACTTCAAAAAAGGAGGAGGTTATCAATTCGACTGTGTGTTTTTTTTTTTATTATCATTTTTTTTTTTGTATGTATGTTACCTCATATCTCAGTCGTTTGTCGACCGAATCGAAAATTTTTTTCACCTACTTAGAGGGTATACCTTCTAGTTGGTCCCATTTTTTCCATTTTGGGATCTGATGATGGGATCTTGGTGTATTCGAGGGAAACCCTCAAATTTTAAAGGCACGTATAGAGTTTCTTTACTAGAATCTTAATGTTGATGTGTTGTTACGTCTGATAGTCAACATTTTGTGGGGCTGAGCTGATGGTGGAACTCCTTAACGCCTAGGAGTTCAGTAATTATAATGACGAAACTTATGATAGGTAATTTGTAGCTTCGTAAATAATAGAATCATAAGGTGCAACTCCCCCCCCCCCACCCTCTTATGTAATCACTAAAAATAAAGAAATAAAATAAACTTTAAAAAAAAGTAAAAACCGACTTCAAAACCAAAATGCACTAAAAAGTCTTAAATAAACTCTTCACCATTGAAAGGAAAGGAATCCGTTTTAGGCAAACAATTTCTTTTTGGAGTCGGTGCCATCACTTTGACCATCAAGCATCAACTATCACAGCACCGACTCCAAATAGAAATTGTTTGCCTAAAACGGATTCCTTTCCTTTCAATGGTGAAGAGTTTTTTTAAGACTTTTTAGTGCATTTTGGTTTTGAAGTCGGTTTTTACTTTTTGTTAATTTTTAATTAATTCGTTCACATTACAAGACGGAAGACATAACGAAATGAAAGGTCAATAGAAGCTCCTGAGGACAGCCTCTCATACCCAATAAAGCACCCAGCCCATTAACGCTCTCCTCAAAAATATTACGTGTGCTCCCGTCGTTGTGGTCTTCCAGGCTTCTAGGCTTCGGCTAGTCGGTCTCCTTTCCTATCCCTGAGCGTGTCTTAAAAAATGTGCTACTTAGCATGCCCTATTTACCGGATCATGCTGTGATCCTGGCCGAACAGTACTTCGTATCGTACCGTATCTTACAGGTTCAGTATTTTTTTTCTAAGACTTCTTTATTGCGCAGTCCCTAATTCCATTTTGTGGCGTTTTATAGTGGACTCAAGGGCTCAAATCGTGCTGGGCGATCGGACGCGCTCACGGCGCCTAATTTATTGCGGGTCTTGAGACCTTACTAAGCTATCGCAATCCTTGTACATCCAAATCTAGTCATCCCTTTTCCTCAAAGCAGCAAGATCGTGCAAGAGAAAGGGACGAATATTTTTGATGTACAGGTACAGTTTTAAGGTAGGGAGTCTAAAACTAGAGGCTCCCGGAATTGTAGTTCATTAGTATTGTTTGTTGATAGTCATTTCGCATCGGACGGCACGAACTGCTGGGTTATTGTTGGCTAGTGGAAGCGCCACACAAAGCTGATGTGAACTTTTGTGTGGTCGCTCTTAGTTTGAGACTTATTGTCAGTAATTTTAGCAGAAGACAGCAAATTGCAAACGCCTTTCAAGAGCGCTATGCCGATACTTCAAATAATTTTCTGTATGGAATGATGAGATGCTCGCAGCAGATGGTAGCAGCGCTGTGGTAGTGATACTCAAGTACAACAACCTACAGCGCGGTCGTTTTAGGATGGGTGACCATTCCGACCATTTAAGTTAGATATATACCGAGGAATCTCCGTGCTTGGATGGCACATTAAGCTATTGCATCCGGCTAATATCGGTTGATATTAGTCATTTAGCCTTGATATCATCGGACAGCAAGGGTATTCGCTTGCCTTGCAAACATCCTTGTTTTGAAGATCAGTATTCATGTTACAGTCAAAACCCTTAACCAGTCAAAAACCTTGTTGACCGGTAAATTAGTAAAATTTTGTACTGGTAACCGGTAGTGCTTAACGCACTAAAGAAAATAATAAAATTAGTGTGGACTGTAAAATATAAGACTGCAAATTATTTCAATGTAGATACTGCGAAATACATTTAAAAAATATACACACCAGAATGCACACCTGTCGTTGATATAAGAGCTTAACTCTTCGTATATAACTGTTCGATTTTTATTAAGTTAAATGTTGCTTTAACGTGTGTAGATTTAATCGATCCATCCCATACAAAAAAATAATAAAAGAATTTTTCTTCAATCAGTTTTATTTTTCCATCGTGCAGCGCTACAAGTGGCCAGCACGCGTGACGAGGAGGTTGCATATAGGAATCACCTAATAATATTTACATGTGAGGGTGTGTAGCAAGAGGATAGACCATATTTTTTTATTCCTATTAGTTCAGTCATTGAAAGATTGTAGAGGGAATTTCAAGGAATACGATTTTTGACTTCGTAACTTTCTTTGGACTAGTTAGGAGGGTAACATATCAAAAGTCCCAGGTCCCAGGTTCCAACTAAGAAGAAATCAATTGTTTGAAAGTTCTTGAAATTTACGAAAAAAAGTTAATATTTAGAAAACTACGACCTTGCATCTCTTTTTGTTACACAGTTTTTTGCTTCTGACATTTTGATCTTGACTTTCTATTCCAAAGGGATAATAATTTTATGGTTTTGCCGGTAATATCCATACCTCTGCCATTAAAGAACAATGGCAAGGCCCCATACAATGTTTTACCTCAAAAATATTTTAAGCGTCTACTATTGAAAAAATGATTAAATGATAGCAGTTGCACTAAATTATCATAATCAATAAGAATTTCGTTTTGTCGAGGCCACAAAAAAAAGTTATCTTTATTTTTGTATTTTTAGGTTATATCGAAATGAACGCGTCTAATATATTAAAAATCTGAAAAAGCTACTAAAGAACGTTCCTAAGAGGCAATTCGGCAGTCAAAATATAAGAATAATGCCCGAAAACAGTTAAGCGAGAGTTGATAATAAAGATAATCCAAATCCAAAACCCATTCAAAATAAACATCTTTTTTATTAAATAACAACGCAGGTAGCGAAGTAGTCAAGACAAGCTACTGTCAAAGTGACGTTTGACTTTTGTTTTTTTAGACGGATGTCAGTGTTGCTGTTGTATTTTACAATTTGTGTTCATAGTCTATTCCCTTTTTCAATAAATCATTTTGCAATCAAGTTATATAGTTTTAAAATACATTCACATCTTTCTGTGTTGAAAACCTTAGTTATTTCTATTTCATATTTTTCTTAAGAGTACAATCAAATTGATAAAAATATGACGCATACTGTATTTTTTTCTTTAAATGGCAGCACCAGTGAATTTACTTATAGGATTCAAATGAGAGTTTTTTATTACATTTACAATTTAAGCCCGGCTTTTAAATGAGAAACCATTTTCATGAAAAAAACATATTAAATAAATGATTAGTTTTTGCATAGGTCACATTTTTAGACGCCTCAAAATAAACTCAGGTAAATTCCTGCCATTGTTCTTTAATCATTAATTGATCATCAACGTGTCACAATTTTCTCAAATACGCCAACAGCTATTCAAAGTTTCCCAGGTTGCAGTTCTACAATAGACATAGTGGAGGTTTAAAGCAGTAGTACCGACTGACTAATTTAAGACCGTGCAAATTAAATACTAATGGCTAAAAAGTAATCTGTTGACAAAAATCACCATGACAACATGATGTTCTAAACGTAAATAATTGTATCTTATGCTCGATGATACTTATCTGTCACTATTTATTTATATTACCAGTAATGTTCATCCTTTCAACTAGACCGTCAAAACTGTAAAAAATGCAGTATTTAGTTACTTTCTATCTACAGATAACTTATTTACTTTTTTTTGAAAGTGAATTGTTATTACGTATAGAGAATCTATGCCAAGCAAAAAACGTGTCGCAATATCGCTAATACGACGACAATATTATAAAGTACTCCTTAAAATTTAAATTTCGAATATAAAACCATTTGTAAGAGTTGATAACAAGTGGCGTAAATTCAAGGCGCACGAAATTTGTTCGTGATGTCAGTTCCTGCAGCTAGTATTAACAGTTCAATGATATTCGCCGATATTAAGCTACTGAGTATTATTCCCCTACGTTCCGCGCCTGTCCGTGCGCCGGCGCAGTCGTGACGTCCGTCAGAGCTCCCACGGACCGCGGGACTGCTGCCCGATTATTGTGATGTCAAAAAGGTGGTGTGTGGGTGAATAGACACGTTATGGGAAGGGAAGCTTAAAGATACAGTTATCATGGTAACAGAAAGATTTGAAAATGTTGGCTATGTAGGCTGTACTGAGAGTAAGATCTAGCAGACCCTATACCTACTAAAAAACTACAAAATAAATAATTGAATACCTACGCAGCCTACTACGCGCTAAATAAAGCACTTGGAAAATGCAACAGGCTTGCCTATGTGTCGGAGACCGAGTGGCTTAGGCATATGCCCGGATAGCATAAGACACGGGATTCGATTCATCGTCTGACACAGTTGAAAAGTTGTTGGTAAAAATCTATATTCAGGTATGATATGAATCATAAGTAAGCTCTCTAGCTTAGGTATAGATACTTTTAAAACTTTAAACTGATATTAACTCTTTTACGGACAGTGACCGCATAAAGGCGGGATAACAATAAAACTTTTATTGTGTCTGGAGTACTGTCCGTAAAAGTGTTAAAAAGTACCAATATTCTATACATAGAAATTAATCCATTCTTCCCTAGGTAACGACATCAAGCGTGAACGGCTGGACCGATATCGCTTAATCAATTTTTGTTCTTTTTTATGGTAGAGAGAAGGTTTTTACAAAAGAAAAAAATAAGGAGTCACTGGACTGATTTTACTTTGTTTGATTCATCACCGCCCGGAATAAGATAATAACTATTAACACTATAGGGCCGGGGTGAAACGAGGCTGGGAGCGAAACAAAGTTTTCTGGGAACCCTAATACTCGATAAATATTAGGACTTATCTCACGTAAACTGCATGTACCGCTTATGTCCAAGAGTAAAATTTATTAAAAATGCATGAAAAAAATTTATATTATGTTATATTAATATAATAGAGCTGACCCAAAAAATCTTACAGATCAGAAAAAAATTGGTCCATTGGAACTTTCAAAACTCCTTTGGCAGGTCCTTGCTCCAGTTCGCCCAGTAGGGGGACGTCCTCTAACGATGCGCTTGCGCAACGCGACCCATCGATCACGCGCTGCCCCGCCCGCGACAGTCACTGGTAAGCATCATACGAGATGTCGTAAATTTTGACCGATATAAAAGTAAAATCGTAGGTTGTATTAGAAAATGACCTTCACCAAGAAAGATAGGGAGAGGCTGGAAGCGTTTAAGATATGGTGCTGGGGGAGGATGGAGAGAATCACCAAAAAACCGAATGAAGTCTTAATTATGGTTTAGAGAATACTTATAGAAACAACTGATAGTAGAAGAGGGAAAATGTTGGGACTCTCAATACGACACAACAGTTTCATCAGAACTATAATAGAGGGAAGAAAAAAAGGAAGAAGGAAGAGAGGAAGACCAAAAATAAGCTATAAGCATCAAATAAAGCAAAAGTTGAATGTTGCGTCGTATCAAGATGTCAAGAGAATAGCGGCAGAGCGTAAAGAATGGAAAATGCTCCACCGACGAAGGCCTAACTCTTAAGGGGCTACCCGGATTTTTAGCGCACTTACTAGCGCCACTTTAGTAAAAAAAACATAACTCGTTAAATAAAAGACCAATCAAAAATCTGGTAGATACGATTGTAGTACAGGTTCCGTAGTTTATTAAGTACGTTTAAATTGTTTCTAAAGTAGTTAACTGTAGTTAGAGTTAGAAAAACTGCTAAATATGGCCACTTTTAGCATTTTTGCTAACTGTAACTGCAGATAACTGTGTTTTATTGAACTTAAACATTGTGTCTAAACCACATAATCAGAGCTACAATCGTATCTACCAGATTTTTGATTGGTCTTTTATTTAAAGAGTTATGATTTTTCTAGTAAAGTGGCGCTAGTGTGCGCGGTAAAAATCCGGGTAGCGCCTTAAAGGGCTACCCGGAATTTTAACGCGCACACTAGCGCCACTTTAGTAGAAAAATCATAACTCGTTAAATAGAAAACCAATCAAAAATCTGGTAGACACGATTTTAGTACAGGTTCTATAGTTAATTTAGTACGTTTAAATTGTTTCTAAAGTAGTTTACTGTAGTTAAAGATAGAAAAACTGATAAATATGGCCACGTTTGGCAATTTTTCTAACTGTAACTGCAAATAACTATGTTCTATTGAACTTAAACATTGTACCTAAACCAAATAACCAGAGCTACAATCGTGTCTACCAGATTTTTGATTGGTCTTTTATTTAACGAGTTATGGTTTTTCTAGTAAAGTGGCGCTAGTGTGCGTGTTTAAAATCCAGGTAGCGCCTTAAATAAGACGATGATAATTTGATTTGACACAAGATGCTTATCATTAACATCAGTGTGCAGTGGTCAGTTTGCCCTAACAATGAGTGGCCAATCAAGAACAATGGGGACTGATTCACTTTCGCATAGCCCTGGCCAATGTAGACCACAATATTCTAAATCGAAATGATTGACAGGCGAACAGATCAAACTAGTAAACAATTACGATTCTCGATTATTGCTATATCGGGCCTTATGCGCAAGAGTGCATATTTAAATCGGCGCAAAGGTCGCAAACTTTTGACATTGTTTTGATTCTATTGTTCGATAAGTTTCGCGTGGTTGCGCCATAATCGATGGTGCCATAATAATATTATGATGCGCTTTGAAAATTTGTATTTCAATCGGTTCTATTATTCTATGATAGAGCTCCTATTTTATTAGGCCTAGTATCGCGCTGTCAGATTCTGATACAATTACAAGAAAACTTAAAATAGATTCTTGCATTGCTGAAAGACTAGAAATACATTCAAAACTGTAAGTCACAACAACTGAAAAGATGTTAACTTCAGCTTTTACATAAAAATTTTAGAAGTTAAATTTTAAACAGATGCTTCTACTTTTACTATTTTCAGGGTTTGTTTGTAAAGGTAATGTGAGAGCCGAAAGTTAAAGCATCCTCAGGTTTCTTTTCACTTTTATAAGGATATTACCGTTACGCCGGTTTGCAGTTAGTCCGCTAACAACTTAACGATGACGTGAGATCCTTCCCCTCACTTCCAACAATAAACTTTCACAGGCCAGGTTATATATCTAATCGGGCACCTCCCCGATGGAGCCGATAGCCAGAGAATAGAATCTCTGGTACATTCAATGCCGTTTGCGACACAGCCAAATGTCAAAATAAGGTCAAAGGTAATTATTGTTGGCTCGTGGCATTCCTGCTGATTTATGCAGGAATCCAGAGATGAGCATTTGGTAATGTTGCTTGATTTCGATTTGTGTCTGGGTGGTCGGGAAGTAGGCATACTAACAAAATGAATGCAAGGCATATAATTCGGTCATGAAATATGAACTACATAGTTAATGTAGTGAAAAAGTAAATTCTCATTCCGAACTACTGGAGTAACTAAATGGTGTCTGATGGAAATTGAAAATGTCTAAGCAGGATGTAGATGATCATCTACATGGTAGACCGTGCTCAGATAATTATATCAGTAACCTTATATCTAAGTCAGTAACCTTATATTGGACACCAATCACATACATTGCTCTGATCCCAAAGTAAGTAGCCAATGCACTTGTGTTATGAAAATCAGACACAACGGTGGTACCACAATACCCAGACCCGAGACAATATAAAAAAGATCGCTTTCTACATTGTCCCGACCGGGAATCGAACCTGGAACCTCACAAGATGCCGACGCTTGATACCAACGTGCTAGCCACTCGACCACGGAGGTCGTCAATTATATCAGCCATAGAGAATACGGCATGGAACCGTTTATCTTTGTTTTATCAATAAAATATTGTTTTTGGATGGAGTGGTTTGATGGCAACACTGAAAAATAATTTTACTAAAATTGCACAAGAAGACTTAACTTACGAACAATCAGCGAAAGGGTGGATTTACACTGGTCAGACTTTATCACACAATTAGATCGCGTTTATCAAATCACTAATGAATAAATCACATAATTTTGTGTTACTATAGTCTGAAATAACAATATATAAATTTTAAGACACTGTAACACCTTCTGCTTCTGCAACAAAATAAAGATAACTTTACTTGAGATGATTGTTTATGCAACAGACATATATGATGTCATTTCTGAAGCAGCTAACCGAAATTTAGATTAAAAAATTGCAATGTATGAAAAATGCAGATAGGCACACCGCAAAAAAGTTCCACACCACTTTTTTTTTCTGTGGCCATATAAATATAGAACCGGGTGATTTAACAAACCCTTTCTGATCATTTTGCCAACATAATGCGGGTGATAAAAAACTCGCTCGTGTGTCAGTGCACCAGCCGGTTGAAAGGTGAGTGCACCGCGCACTGGGTCAGTGAGCCGCGCGCATCCTACAGGAAAGGGCAGCCACCATGCTATACTTGATATAGTGAAGGCTCGTAATATTACCAACGGATAGTATAATGGTGCTAATAGCCTTAAAGTTAGCAATGTAAGTGTCATTGGTAATGGTTTTAGAAAAGTTATTTTTTATCAGAAACCTAAAGAACTATAGCTAGAGCACTAATCACAGTAAGAACTCTACCGAATGTATATAAGAGTACATGCAAAATTGTAACAGAATATAATGTTTTTTTTTCTGCATAAAGTTTCCTTGGCGGTTGCGTTTATTGTGACTTTGAGGTCTTTGCCCTTTGCGCTAATGGGATTAAATTAGCTCTAGGTATAACCTCAAAATAGGGAATTTCCATTAACACTTTTCAGGGCAGTATCACAGAACCAATAGAAATTCTATTGTTTTACGGTTATATTCCACTGTCACGAAAAGTATTATGAAGCGTTTATCAAAAATGACATGTTAAATACCTTTAGAATTCAACAATTCCTCACTTAGAAGCAATAAAATATGGATAAATTCATCAGTCTCTTGATGCATGACTAATTGAACTGTAGTTCAAAAGCACTGTCCATTAGAAGTGGTCTGTGGCAGTGGGTTCCTGAGGGAAAGGGCAAATGTGAAGCTAAGGCCGCACTGAGGGCCGCACGTTTAAAAAGCAACCGCTTGCTTTTCTGATTCTATTAGAGATCAAATTTCTAGGTACCATAAAACATGCCCTATTTTTTTTAATCTTACACAATTGTGTGTAATGCAAGTGTTCTCCTTAGATTCCTTTGAGTTATTACTAAGCTATTACCGATCCATTTGAAAGGTTGAAAGTGCCTGAAATCAGTTAAAATTCATACTAAATCATTATTTGCGTTGCTTGTTAGTACCTTTTCTAAGCATTTTATCCAACAGATCGTACCGGTGGTAAGTTCAAACTATATTATAAATAGGCGCTAACAATTTACTCCTATTCGCAAATGCACACGTATTTTCATAAAATTTACTCAGAATCTTAATCCGTACTTATTCCAACGCATCTGTCTTAGATAACGATCTAGCGCGCCGGCAAATCGAAATCTTTATGCAAACCCAGGAAACATCCAGCAGATTTACACTTATTAGGATCACGACTGACATCACCTACGACCTTCAAGACAAACTTGCCCTTTATCTTTCATCGACTCTATTCTCGTGACTATAAAGGCGAAAATTGCGGAGTTCATCTGATGACTTACCGGTCAGCAGTCCATGCGCTGTCCGCTTATCCATTGAGCCTTCCCATGACATTATTCGCACCTTGCCCTTACTACTGTCTTATCCCGTTTTAATACACTCGCATTTTGCATCTTAAACTTTGTCGTTACGGTCATATTTTGATTGGATTTGAAACTAGACTTAGGACGTTTGGAGTTGGAGACAAAAATAGCGCATCTAAGGCACCGATGGCCCCGAGATGGACCCTGCGTTTTATTTCCAGCGAGGAAGACACGACTCCCGATACATGGGGAAATATGGCCCAAGTCCGTCCGACCGTATTTCACAGGGGTCAGTGAGGTCTTTGCTGCGGACATTATTAAACTGTTACTCTTTGTCGTGACTTATGTGGATGTTTAAGTAGAGGTTTGACTGATAGTTTCGCGTGTACCAGTGTTTCTCATGTGAATCCCAACGTCACGAATAGGTTTACCATTTGAAAAACAGACTATGTGTTGTTGCGAAAAGTGGGAGATCATCTCTGCTGTTTGAATTGATTGGCTAGTAATAAAAATTGCATAATTTTGTATTAATTTAAAAGCTTTTTGCGGTGTCATTATGGTTTCTAGGTAAATATAAATACTTGTTTGGATACTGTCACTCAACCTAAAAAGAGAGTCTTAATTAATTGTTCATGTTCATCATTCACCATGAAACTTTGTTATAATTAGTATTATAAATGAACTAGCGGTCCTTCGTGGCGTCGCCCGCGTAAATTTCTGATTTCCCGTAAAATATTTCAACACAAAATACAGATTTTCATTCGAGCAAAGTTATGTTTATTTTGATAAAAATAAATAGCGGGTTCAACGGTATGCATGCAGAATGCATCAAACCACATAAAAACATTTATGTACATAAAAACGCATGAAGTGAATAAACCATTTTATATAGACATTTGCCTTCGCGGACTTTACATGATTTTTATCTACCTTAGGGCCGATTTTTCATTGGTCACATTAAACTTATGTCTGATAAATTATAAAGCTAAAGATTTAAAAAACAGTCAGGTACCTATGATTGTTGACAATTAGGTGACGTTTTTAAATTAGCCATATTGTATTTTGTTCGACGAATATTTGTTATCTGACTATTGAAAAATCAGCCTTTAAACGGTTTACGCTGCGTACGCAACGGAATCTCTCAAAAAGAGTATTTTTCCCCCTGTTTTTACAACATTTTTCATTGTTGCTTTGCTCCTATAAGTCATAACGTGATGTTAAAACCGAAAATTTTCCTCAATTAATAACCTATTCAACACACAAAATATTTTCAATTCAAACCAATAGTTCCTGAGATTAGCGCTATCAAACAAACTACACAAAACCAGTTTCTGTGTAGTTTGTTTGTTCGCGCATAAAATATTTCACTACATAGATAAAACTTTCTTTATTAGTCAAGCACTGAGATTCAGACACAATAGCCAATCAATTGTTATCGCTTCCCACATGATGGCGTTGGAGATGGATTATTTAGAGAGTACATAAATACTAGATATTTCTAGTTTAAGACTCTATTTGACCACTAAATGAACACCTTAGACACGACTAGTAATAGGAGTATTTTGACCTGCCTGGTCCATAGTTAGTCGAAAGCTAGACATTAAAGTTAAGTAACACCGATTATTTTGGAGTATGTTCTTCCACATGGCACGGCAATCATATGGATTGGATTATTAGTAAGTACTTGTTCTAGATGATCAGGTAATGCTTGCATCAGTATGCATGTGTTGAAATAAATGGATAACACACCAATCAAACATTATCTCAACGCAAAAAGATAGAATACAACCATGATATAGGTACTGAGAATGGTCAGTGAGTATCTAACGTCAAAGAATACATTTGGGCTAAGCAGGTTTTCAAAAAAAAAAAACGATTCTTCTTCTTCTTCTTAGCCTTCTTCTACCATTCTCTTGGTGTAACCCTCCTTTCTTTTATGTCAGTCTCTTCTATCCTTAGCCACTTGTATCCACATCAATCCGGCATCGCTCTTGATGTCATCACTCCAACGCATTTGGGGTCTTCCCACCGGGCGTTTCTCTTCCCATGGTCTCCACTCAACAACCGTCTTACACCAGGAGTCATGTTTGCGGGCGACGTGGCCTGCCCATTCCCACTTAAGCTTCGCCACGCTGGACAACACCAGTTACTTTACTTTGCTCTCTTAGCCACGATTCAATGGTATTTATTTAAAAGAAGTCATGTTTAAGGTTTTAAAAAGAATTCCGTTCGCTTCACTACATGCCTACGATAAAAAAAATCTTGCAAGCCTCTTGTTCTCATTGAAAAAATTCTTCAACTTCTCTCGTACAGAAATGGCATGGAACAGGACGCGTTAACCCTAAATACCGGAGACACAATCGAACTCCGGTCACAGAAAGGTAACGTGTTCAGTTTCCCCAGGAAGCGCAACAAAGGTACGAGGTACAGACCGAACGTGGCTCAATTAGCCTCCGGAATGAGGAAGGCAATGATGTGATCACAGCACAATAACTGTCCAGTGCATGGTAACGAGTGGGTTGCTTTCTCAGCTTCTTTGCGAACTATTGTCTGCGATTTTTCCTCGTGAAAAAGTCATGAGCGCGGTCGGTGGGACCGAACGGGTTTAATCAGCTGGTTGGTTAACTGGAGGCTAAAATATTGAGCTGTACTTGTGTAACATAATAAATTTAATACTAATCAATGAGTTGTTAGTGCTTTTAAATTAGTTGTCAAAAGAAACTTTTAAAAGTATAGTTAAATCTTGTACAAAACCTCATATATTTTTTTGCCTACTCGAATGTGTACCATTGGTATTATTATTATGTGTATGTACTTTGTGTATGTTTATAATTCCAATTTAACTATTTATACGGTATTTATGTAATAAGTAGTATGTACGTTTATTTTTTGTTTTGAATACCTATTGTAGTTTTAATCGTCAAGCTCTTTCGTTCGCGTCGTTTCGTTGACTTAGTTCGCGCCGCCCTAGCATTTTCTCTGTATACTGGTAGAGACTGGTAGAGAATGATTTTAGCATTAAGTCAGCCATATGTACCTTTTCTTCGTGCATAAAGTGTTTTAATATTTTTTTTTAAATATACAATTTTAAGCATATCGTATTTTATGCTTTCTAAGCCTTGTTAATATTTAGGTATTTCTATGAATAAGATCTATGTGTAATAAAAAAATACGTTATTCACATCGTCTTATAATTCTTTACTTTCAAGCTTCAAACTGCTGTTTAAAACTAACAACTTTTAACCAATAGTTAATATCATAACAAACTCGGTATCACCGTTCCCTCTCATATCATAACATACGCGCCGCTCGCGTAATTACCATCGACGAGCACTCTTTCATCCGAAAAAACCCATCTCTCCTATTGTTCCCGTCGATTTTCCCACAATTCGCCGTTTACAGCTACACAGCCCCACCAGCCTTCCTGATAGTCCACAAAAACTGTATTAATTGCATGCCGTGTCTGTTCTAAGCCAGTTACTTTTTGCCAAGAGGAGGAAGCTCTCTTAGATAATCAATTAACAATGCGACATGTCTGAGTATATTGTATTGTAATGTTGGTGTTCGCTTTGATGCGTGTATTCACATGTAATTAGAAATGCTGTGACCTGTGGAGAGTGGTTGAAGTGCTTTTATGTGTTAAGAATGTTTACTGTTAGGAGATCCCACGATGGAGATACAGACGTACGTTTTCCCCTGGTGTCCACCATCTAAGTATATCTGCGATTAATATTGTGTTCAATCATGGAGATTTTATATAGTGAAGAGTTGAAACTCAATTATATTTTAATTTTAAAATAAGTTTGGTTTGGCTAAACTACTGAGCACGACATATTATAATTGAGTATGTCATGCGAACTTTGTTATAAAGCTGAAGAGTTTGTTTGTCTAAGACTTTGACAGCCACGAAACTAGACACAATAGAAAAATATTGTTTGGGGGTCACTGGTGACCGCTAAATGTGTTAAACACACTTGTTCAGGAATTACTGGACCAATTTATTTATTTTTGTCTAAGATAGCTTATTTTGTGTTAGATAGCAAGAAAAGCTTTTAAAAGGGAGAGGAGGGAGCAAACTAAACACGCGCGGATTTAGTCGCAGAGTATTTATTTTTATTTTATTTAAACTTTATTGCACTGTTAATGGTACAATTGGCGGACTTAATGCCTTATGGCATTCTCTACCAGTCAACCGCTTGGGAAATGCAGAGAGTACCGGCAGTTTCAGATGTATTTTCCTAACATTCGCGTATTCTGAAACTAAAATAAATGCAATAGGTAAATACGAGTAGGTGAACGCCTAGATGCAGGATATTTGCATTCAGACGTGCCGTTTCACACGTCAAAATCCGCTTCGCGAACCTTGACCAAGACTCGTTTAGGGGAACCATAGAGCAAAGGTTACATTCCTGAATGTAGCATAATCTCTGATTGATGTACTTTTAACAATTAATTTGCTGTAAATAGCTAACTTTCTTGCTAACCTTAAACTCAAACTCAAACTCAAGCGTTTATTTGCCAAGAATAAATTTAAAAGAGATACCAAGTACAAGCAAATAGCACATGTGTAAACAAATACACTTAAAAAATTTAGGCTTATCAAAATATAATATATTCAAGCCTTTATAATATAACCTCATTTTACCTTTCTTAATAAGAAGCATGACATTTTATTTTGTGTAAAAATTACACCTTATTTAGGTACAATAAAAAATAAAGTAAATCCATTATTAATACACCAAGCACCACTTAACTGTAGCCCACAAGTTATCCTTAAGCATAGTATCCACGCTGTCGACCAATTAAATTGAGTTTCGCGTCTCAATAAGGCACCGGTCTGATTCGCGCTACAAATCAGTCGGCGCTAAACGTGTTTATTAGCGTCAAGTCTGCGCACACGCACGGCTATTTGGAACCGGATTTCTTTGGGTAATATACACGTAACAAATTATGTTTCCTTTTTGTATGAAATGCATGTAATTTATTTTTAAAAAGGCGTCCGTAGAATTTTGGCAGTAGTGTTGTAACGGAACGTCCGTCACTCCTATAACTGGCAGTGATTGAAAATTAAAGTCAAATAAAAATATCATATTTCATTAAATAAAATTAATTATTAATTAGGCCGTGTGTGTCCAGCCTTAAATGTAGACGCGTAGCGACGCGGGGTTTTGGCGGCAAAACTTCCCAAAATCGCTACTGCGCATGCGTAGTAAAATGTCGCCGTTGTCGCCGCCTAAATAAAAGGAAAAAAGCGGGCTGGGAGGGGGCTTGTTCGTTTACAATCGTCTCTCCGGTGAGACTCGGTGTTGGCATCGTAGTACATTGGTACGTGCCTTACTTGATTTCGAGTTATACTTTTCTTTATTTTAAAATCTGTGTTATTATTTTGCTATCAATAATTCATAAATTTAACTTAGTAATTGTGTAACTCGAAGTCCTAACGAGACGTAAGTGTCTCGGGGTGTTCCATGGAAACCTAACGGTGATACACGTAAATGGGACATCTTAACTGGCGAACGCCAGGATGCAATTGATTGTGTCTTATATTGCAAGCGTTATATATTACAACGCTAAATGACATACTTCCTAGACTGGAGTAGCTGGACTGAGAAATCAGGCTGGTGAAGAAAGCTAGGGAGGTCTCCCCACCTCTTGTCCGGAACCGGCCGCGGTCCAAGTCCAATTAGCGGTCGGATCCACATACACACGGAGTAGGATAGGTACACTAGAGGATTCCGCCTCGATCCCTTAGCTAGCTTAGGAGTTACATCCCTTTACAGGGGGGGTGAACTCACACACCACACACCACACGTTTAGATTAAATGTGAGGCCCCGCCTCTAGTTTGCAAATACACACATAATAGGGAATGTTAGGCCTTAACAGTAGACATAAATAGTAGCTTGGTCATGAGAAACATCTTCTGTTGGAATCAGGTCCTCCCCTAGTTGCATATCAGTTGTTGCACCCCTTGTGGTGAAGTCGGCGAGCCTTGGGTTCCGCGCGAATGATTCTGAGGGTCAGGATAGAAATGTCCACCCCAGACGCAATTGGTATGTGATGAATGGTTGGCTTGAGAAAGACTCTAGATGGATCTCAAGGAAAGCTTGATAGGCAGGTAGGAACGGATTTTATATCTTAGGGATTATAGAGATTTACACCTATAATAGGTAGCATTTACGAACATAATAGGCAGGTAAATACAGACTAGAATGTTATAGGTATCATTTATATACATAATAGGCAGGTAAATAAAGACTGTAATGTCCTAGGGAAATGAATAAGGTTTAATTTTATGTAGGTAAATTCATTCATGACAATAGGGGGGTTGTTAAGTTCAGTGATAGATTTTATAGAATGTCGACTGATTTTAGTATTTGAGTTAGGGAACCTAGTTGTAATAAATATAACAACTAACCACTGATGTTAATTCAAATACATATAAGAGTTGACCATATGGCAATTCTGTAGCCACTAGTTGTACCATGCGGGCAATTATGCTACCTATCTTCACTACATCACTGATGAAACATCAGTTTAGCATTAATATTCAAGAGACTTACAAAGAATAAAGTCAGTCAAATTCTATGGAATTATGTCATTGGAAATGGTTTCATATAAACCTAGGAAAATATGTCCTAAGGGATTATTATATAACAATACATAGTCAAGTACTATTCTACTTTAAATTGGAGTAAAACTCCCAAGTTATAAATAAACAAATTACTTCAATATTAAGAAAACCAACTTAATTTCATTTGTTCTCAAGGTAGACGAATCTAAACTTCTGAAATAAGCAATATTGCTTAAACTAAGGTTACCAAAGGTACTGAATATTTACTCAGAATAAGAGTTAATTATGAGAAAAGTTATCTCTATTTGCAAGAAATGATTGCAAAACTTACACTAGATTTGTAGAGAAACTCACAATCTTAGTGTTACTGTTGTTAGACAATGACAGAAATTACAGAACAAGTTCTGAACTAAGGAAAGGTTTCCTAAAAATAGAACTGACTAGAATAAAGGTTTTATTTATTTATATACATTTTATAAATATTTATTTATTGTGAAATACCTATACTGATTTGAACTTTTAATTAAACAGTTAGAATTGCCATATATTGCAGTAAATTAAGATGGTTAAAATACCAATAGTTTGGTTAAATGTCCTATTTTAAGAAGTAAATTCAGTAATTATTTCCTGTGCAAAATTGCCAAATAAGTAAAGTTAATGTAAATGTATGGAAAATCACCAAAATCTGGGACTAGAAATGATTCAGTTCCAAATATATATACTCTAATAATGCAAGTTTTGAGTGAAGGACAGCTCATTACTTTAATTTATATCCCTTTGATGATACTAGGTGATGGTATCTATTAGAATCTGCACAGGAAAACCCTTGTGGCAGGGGAGCTATTAGCAAGGAGATGAGTTCCATGGGGGCAGGCGAGTGACGGGGCCTGTTGCCTTTACCACGCCCTAATAAACTTTTATTAGTATTTTCACATAATACTTGTCCTTATTTTATCTATTTTCATTACCTAATTATACTTCTCTATAATTATTACTACTAATATATGAACACATAGTTACCCAACAATAGTTTTACATTCACTTGGGGATGTTGAGATTTTACCAACTTTAAAGAAAGGCAGGCTAGGTATAGGTAGTAGGAATTGTTAGGGTTGTGTAGTTAAATAAATGATTTAATGCAAGGTTTGTCAGATTCCAAGTCTCATAACAATAAAAAGTATCAGGGTTATTTGTAAAAGGTTCACAACATAGGGTTCACTAGATGATCACTGGCCAAATTAAATATTAAGATTATTCATACCACAAAGTTCTAAGCTATCAAGGTTCTATGTTTTGTTTGAACACAGTAATTAGTATGTAAGTTTAGGTTAAATTATTATTAAGTGCATGAATAGTTTGATATAATTAATATGAAAGCATGAGAGGGATTCACTAAAGTATGAAAGAGATTAATTTTATATAAGCTAAGATTAAGTTAAGATAGTTTATAATTTAGTATTAATTAGGTATTAGAATTAGTTAAAAGTTTAGGGGGGTTACAAAATGGTGCCGTGACCAGGATTATGGGTTACTACGGATAGTTTCATGGGACCTTGATGGCGGATGGGCAATGTGGTATGTAATGTAATCAAAAAGTGGGTGTTTATCCCACAAAATGTTCTCGTGGATAGGATATTGTTTGAGAATTGGACTTTGACTAACCTACTAGGAAAATGAATTGTTTTGGTTCAGGTGTTGGAGAGATTTATAGGATAGAATTTAAGGATAAAACATAGGAAATTAGATCACTGAGCACTGCACTATTATTCTTGAGAAAATCACTGTTCGGCATCCGGGTACGTCGTAGGTCGTTCATCATAAAATCAAAATCTTCTGAAAGAAAAGGGACAATTTAGTTAGAATAAAACCAACTAAATACAATGTTTCAATTATGAGTAAAAGTAAATTACACTTCATATTACCTACGCAGGTACATTCTTAGGAAGGTTATTAGATTCGCAATTTCGCAAAAGTTTTAAATGTTGACCAAAGTAATGTCGGTTTTGTAATCAAAGACAATGATGACAATCATAGACAATACATTTGTTGGTTTTCGTACATTAGGGTGACGCCATACTATACCAATGTGGGGAAACGCCACTATATTAATATTCATGAAAAGCCACAAATTGATAAATTAAATGAATTCGTTGGTATTAATTAAATAAAAAGCTTGCATTAAAACTCGTTACTAAACTAAATTAAAAACAAATAAAATGTTTGGTTAGGCGGGTTTTAGTCTTTTGCAAAAAAGAAAATGGCGAGAGTCATGACGATTTTGAATTTTATTGTGTGGAGTAGATAGAGGTTTTGATAATAAACAGTCCACCAGTTATAAGTAACATTTTGCGAAAAAAGGGTTTAGTTAGTAAAATTAAATGACTATCCTTTATTAAAAAAAAATCATTAATAAAAATACCATGTTGGAAGGTGATGTCTGAGACTGTTGAATTATGTATGAGTTTAATTAATGGGTTAATCGTAAATAAATGAATTCAGTAAAAATCGATTGCTTGTCTCTATTAAGGTGTATTATGAGTACCTATTTCTTGGCGACCTCCGTGGTGTAGTGGGTGAGCACGCTGGATTTTAGGGCGTCGTCTCCCCGAGGTCCCGTGTTCGATTCCTGATCGGGTCAATGTAGAAGTCATGGTTATCTGTATTGTTTCGGGTCTGGGTGTTTTGCTTGCTTTGGGATCGCAGCAATGTATGTGGTTGGTGACCAATATTAATATTATGAGTATTTCATCGAATCTAACCAACATCCAAATTGTGATTACGATTTCGAATATCGGTAATGTAATCGAGCTTATTATGGGAGTTGAGCTTATTAAGGGAGTTCACATAATAAGTAGGTAGGTATAGGATTAATTGCAAACTAAGATTGATGAGTGTTGTTAGGTATATGTATAATAACGAGATGTTTAATTCTTTTGTTTGAGTGATTTAAGAATACAGGTGAATGTATTTCTGTGTGGGATAAGCAATATAACGCCATCTGTGATGTTGAAATGTTTGTTGTGAGAGAGGAGAGATAATTAATAGAGAAATGTAAAGTTGTTTAAGGTGGGGCCGGGAAAGCTAAAGTCGTATAAGAGATGGGTATTTGAATGAATTATGTGAATGTTAGAAGGAAGTTATTAAATAAATATGTACGTATAAAATCTGGGGCCGAGGCCTGAGGCCTATAGTCTGGGGCCGAGGTGCGGCATAGATATTATACCTTAGCTACGGGACCTAATTTTGGGTTCGTCACCTGAGCAGGTATATTGACGGTATGTTAGGCTAGTTTAGAGAAATATAAAATCGTATTATCTGGGGCCGAGGCGTGGCACAGATATTATACCTTAGCTGAGAGACCTAGTTTTGGGTTCGACTCCTGAGCAGGTATATTGACAGTATGTTAGGCTAGTATAGAGAAATATAAAATCGTATTTTCTGGGGCCGAGGCGTGGCACAGATATTATACCTTAGCTGAGAGACCTAGTTTTGGGTTCGACTCCTGAGCAAGTATATTGACAGATATGTTAGGCCGGTTAAGAGAAATATAAAATCGTATAGTCTGGGGCCGAGGAGTGGCACAGATGTTACACCTTAGCTGAGAGACCTAGTTTTGGGTTCGACTCCTGAGCAGGTATATTAACAGATATGTTAGGCTAGTTAAGCTAGTTTAGAGAAATATAAAAACGTATAGTCTGGGGCCGAGGCGCAGCACAGATATTACACCTAGCTGATCGACCTCGTTTTGGGTTCGACTCCTGAGCAAGTATATTGACAGATATGTTAGGCCGGTTAAGAGAAATATAAAATCGTATAGTCTGGGGCCGAGGCGCGGCACAGATATTGTACCTTAGATGAAGGACCTAGTTTTGAGTTCGACTCCTGAGCAGGTTTATTGACTATGATAGGCTGGTTAAAAAGAAACATAAAATCGTATAGTGTGGGGCCGAGGCGCGGCATAGATATTGTACCTTAGATGAAGGACCTAGTTTTGGGTTCGACTCCCAGGTATGTTTACAGATATGTTAGGCTGGTTCTGAATGAATAATGAGTTGTTATGAAGGAAGAAGGTGGTATTATCAAGGGTTTGTTTTAGAATTTAGTAATCGAAGAACATTTACAATAACCATTCCTGACTTACTCCTTGATTATTGTATATGGTGGGGAATACTATATTGGTTGAAGTTTAGCCAAGAGAATAATAACTGGGACACCGGAAAATTAATAACGACTAATTGGAGACTTTTAACTATAGTGTTTGAGGAAAATTAGGTAGGTTAATAAAATTAAACAAAGCTATCCATAAGAAATAAATTAAAAATAACATTAGGGTTCAACTTAAATGAAAAAAAGAGAGAGAGAGGTAGATGACCTAAAATTAAGATTAAAAACTCATGTTACTTGAGGCAAACTTGAAAGTAGAAGCAGGATACCTAAAATCATGTTAAAATATTTAAAACAGGGTTTTGCAGTGATTGTTTGCATATTGTACTGGAAAAATTTTGATTGGTTATACTCCTAAAGAGAGAATAAAATTGCAGATTCAGATATGAGACGAGAGAGATAAAGTCATTCAGCACACGTTAAAATTGAGTGGTTATTATCTGTTTTCATATTTGAAACAAGCAAATCTTAAAGTAAAGATCTATTAGAGTACAATTGTGAATAGTTACGGGGACTCTATGTAATACTATTACAGTAACTACAATGATTTAGTCATAAAAAAAATAAGAAAATATTGTACAGAAACAAAAAATATTGCACATGTTCCGGGGGGTTAGGATAATGCATTAAATTTTTTTTACATAGTTAATTACTAATGTATCTTTAATGATATTGACATAATATCCAGATGAGAGGTTCAGATTCGAATCGGAGAAATGGGAGTTTCTCAATACACGTTAAAATAGAGTGGTCCACATTTGTATTTGAATCTGAAGCAAGTAGCTCAGTTGTTGTAAGGATTAGTCTGGATGTCTTTTGCCTGGTGGAGGATAGCTCTGTGGTAGAGAAGTGTAAGGGAAAACTTACTAGTTTCGACAGAAGGGAACCTGAGGCTGTAGAAACGAGGTCGTGCTATCTCTGTGGAGGGATCATCCATTGGATAATTGTTATGCAGAAAGATTCATACAAGTAAACTGAGTTAGCTCATATAAATAATTATTTTGGGGTACCTACTTATTGCATTCGACATGTGTCAATATAATAAGCTACTAACTTTATGAAATCTTAATAGTTTCAAAAATATTTAGAATAACGCACTTAAGCGATCGACTAAAGCAAGTTTCGCAATAAACTAACTAAAAATAAAATTAAAAAATGAGCCATTATTATTTTAACCGATATTCAGATTCCGTTCCGGTTTTGCTCTATAAAATGATCGTATGTCTATTGTGAACATTTATTTCTCACAAGAATAATTCGTGATACAATAAAAAAAAATTACCTAAATTAAAATAAATAAATAAAGTATTTACAAATAAAAAACATTTCCCAAATCGATAGTAAGAAATTATTCCTCTATAATAATTATTATTTCAAATTGCTATTATAAGTCGTCACTGCGAAGTTTGATAGTTTGATTAGATGTTTGTCATTTCGATGGGTCAAAATTTATTGTAGGTACTTAAATACTAAAACAAAAAAACAAGATTTAGAAGTGATAAAGCTCAATGTTGAGATTAGCGTTGTAGTTGCGTTAGCAGTAACAAACAACATTCCTGATTCAAAATATTAGAATGTTGAGATCATTGTATATTTTAAACTTGTTATAATATGTAATAATATATCTATAGCTGAGTGACTGAGAAATTATTCATTTTCAGACGTATTACAAATTGATAAATTTTCTTGACTCTTGTTGGTTATTAGTCAAATAGGTGTGTGGAAATTTGAATTTCTAGTAGGTATTCAGGGATGAAATAAATAACAGTTATTTATTTCAGACATGTAAATATTTAAATTTGCTGATAAAAAATAAAAGGGGGGTCTGAACTGTTAAATTTGACAATTGGAAGGAATCAAAGGACTAGTTGTCTAATTTAGCTAAACATTTAAGTCCACCAAGTGAGAACAAAGCTTTGCTCTCATTGTGAGTTGGTGTATTGGTCTGAAAGGGGTAAAATTAATTATAATACTCAATAGAGGGAACTTTGATCACTGATTATAAGAAATAGATATTATTTTCTTTGTAAATATGGGAATCCTTGTGGGAGGTTGTCTGCCAGTTAGAATTTTAGGTAGGTTTATCGCTACGAACAGTTGTCGTTTAGCTTAAAACCAACCTGGGGCCGACTGTAACGGAACGTCCGTCACTCCTATAACTGGCAGTGATTGAAAATTAAAGTCAAATAAAAATATCATATTTCATTAAATAAAATTAATTATTAATTAGGCCGTGTGTGTCCAGCCTTAAATGTAGACGCGTAGCGACGCGGGGTTTTGGCGGCAAAACTTCCCAAAATCGCTACTGCGCATGCGTAGTAAAATGTCGCCGTTGTCGCCGCCTAAATAAAAGGAAAAAAGCGGGCTGGGAGGGGGCTTGTTCGTTTACAATCGTCTCTCCGGTGAGACTCGGTGTTGGCATCGTAGTACATTGGTACGTGCCTTACTTGATTTCGAGTTATACTTTTCTTTATTTTAAAATCTGTGTTATTATTTTGCTATCAATAATTCATAAATTTAACTTAGTAATTGTGTAACTCGAAGTCCTAACGAGACGTAAGTGTCTCGGGGTGTTCCATGGAAACCTAACGGTGATACACGTAAATGGGACATCTTAACTGGCGAACGCCAGGATGCAATTGATTGTGTCTTATATTGCAAGCGTTATATATTACAACGCTAAATGACATACTTCCTAGACTGGAGTAGCTGGACTGAGAAATCAGGCTGGTGAAGAAAGCTAGGGAGGTCTCCCCACCTCTTGTCCGGAACCGGCCGCGGTCCAAGTCCAATTAGCGGTCGGATCCACATACACACGGAGTAGGATAGGTACACTAGAGGATTCCGCCTCGATCCCTTAGCTAGCTTAGGAGTTACATCCCTTTACAGGGGGGGTGAACTCACACACCACACACCACACGTTTAGATTAAATGTGAGGCCCCGCCTCTAGTTTGCAAATACACACATAATAGGGAATGTTAGGCCTTAACAGTAGACATAAATAGTAGCTTGGTCATGAGAAACATCTTCTGTTGGAATCAGGTCCTCCCCTAGTTGCATATCAGTTGTTGCACCCCTTGTGGTGAAGTCGGCGAGCCTTGGGTTCCGCGCGAATGATTCTGAGGGTCAGGATAGAAATGTCCACCCCAGACGCAATTGGTATGTGATGAATGGTTGGCTTGAGAAAGACTCTAGATGGATCTCAAGGAAAGCTTGATAGGCAGGTAGGAACGGATTTTATATCTTAGGGATTATAGAGATTTACACCTATAATAGGTAGCATTTACGAACATAATAGGCAGGTAAATACAGACTAGAATGTTATAGGTATCATTTATATACATAATAGGCAGGTAAATAAAGACTGTAATGTCCTAGGGAAATGAATAAGGTTTAATTTTATGTAGGTAAATTCATTCATGACAATAGGGGGGTTGTTAAGTTCAGTGATAGATTTTATAGAATGTCGACTGATTTTAGTATTTGAGTTAGGGAACCTAGTTGTAATAAATATAACAACTAACCACTGATGTTAATTCAAATACATATAAGAGTTGACCATATGGCAATTCTGTAGCCACTAGTTGTACCATGCGGGCAATTATGCTACCTATCTTCACTACATCACTGATGAAACATCAGTTTAGCATTAATATTCAAGAGACTTACAAAGAATAAAGTCAGTCAAATTCTATGGAATTATGTCATTGGAAATGGTTTCATATAAACCTAGGAAAATATGTCCTAAGGGATTATTATATAACAATACATAGTCAAGTACTATTCTACTTTAAATTGGAGTAAAACTCCCAAGTTATAAATAAACAAATTACTTCAATATTAAGAAAACCAACTTAATTTCATTTGTTCTCAAGGTAGACGAATCTAAACTTCTGAAATAAGCAATATTGCTTAAACTAAGGTTACCAAAGGTACTGAATATTTACTCAGAATAAGAGTTAATTATGAGAAAAGTTATCTCTATTTGCAAGAAATGATTGCAAAACTTACACTAGATTTGTAGAGAAACTCACAATCTTAGTGTTACTGTTGTTAGACAATGACAGAAATTACAGAACAAGTTCTGAACTAAGGAAAGGTTTCCTAAAAATAGAACTGACTAGAATAAAGGTTTTATTTATTTATATACATTTTATAAATATTTATTTATTGTGAAATACCTATACTGATTTGAACTTTTAATAAAACAGTTAGAATTGCCATATATTGCAGTAAATTAAGATGGTTAAAATACCAATAGTTTGGTTAAATGTCCTATTTTAAGAAGTAAATTCAGTAATTATTTCCTGTGCAAAATTGCCAAATAAGTAAAGTTAATGTAAATGTATGGAAAATCACCAAAATCTGGGACTAGAAATGATTCAGTTCCAAATATATATACTCTAATAATGCAAGTTTTGAGTGAAGGACAGCTCATTACTTTAATTTATATCCCTTTGATGATACTAGGTGATGGTATCTATTAGAATCTGCACAGGAAAACCCTTGTGGCAGGGGAGCTATTAGCAAGGAGATGAGTTCCATGGGGGCAGGCGAGTGACGGGGCCTGTTGCCTTTACCACGCCCTAATAAACTTTTATTAGTATTTTCACATAATACTTGTCCTTATTTTATCTATTTTCATTACCTAATTATACTTCTCTATAATTATTACTACTAATATATGAACACATCGTTACCCAACAATAGTTTTACATTCACTTGGGGATGTTGAGATTTTACCAACTTTAAAGAAAGGCAGGCTAGGTATAGGTAGTAGGAATTGTTAGGGTTGTGTAGTTAAATAAATGATTTAATGCAAGGTTTGTCAGATTCCAAGTCTCATAACAATAAAAAGTATCAGGGTTATTTGTAAAAGGTTCACAACATAGGGTTCACTAGATGATCACTGGCCAAATTAAATATTAAGATTATTCATACCACAAAGTTCTAAGCTATCAAGGTTCTATGTTTTGTTTGAACACAGTAATTAGTATGTAAGTTTAGGTTAAATTATTATTAAGTGCATGAATAGTTTGATATAATTAATATGAAAGCATGAGAGGGATTCACTAAAGTATGAAAGAGATTAATTTTATATAAGCTAAGATTAAGTTAAGATAGTTTATAATTTAGTATTAATTAGGTATTAGAATTAGTTAAAAGTTTAGGGGGGTTACAGTGTGTCTACCTAGTGTCTAGTCTAGTGATTTAAGTATGTAAAACGTTAAATATGAAATAAGAAACCAAAAATTTGCGCACGGGCAGGACTCGAACCAGCTACTTCTTGGCTAACCGGGCCAAACAGTTGGGGAGATGGCGCTACCGTCACGCGTAATGACGGATCCTAGGAGACCAGAAATTTCGCGCGGTTGGACCTACAACATGGTAGCTCTATTGGTAGAGCGTTCGGCCCGGTTAGCCAAGAAGTAGCTGGTTCGAGTCCCGCCCGTGCGCAAATTTTTGTTTTTTTTTTCATCTTTAAGAATATAAAATATGACACTGTGAGTATTAAAAGCATTAAAAATCACATTTAAAACGTTTTAATTGTTTGTAATAAATAAATAACTTTAGTACGATGTTGCCTGAAATGCTTACGTGTGTTTGTTTCTAGCTAAGTTTTAGTTTTTTTCATAAATAGTTAATGATAACATTTGACTTCATTTATGAATTCAAATGTTATTATTAAGATTTAACATTTGAATTTGAAATTTATTTAAGATTAAGACATATGTATTCAAACAATTATCTAAAATCTGTAATAATAGCTATCGTATCCATCATTAAATTATCCACGAAGCTTTTGAAAGCTTCTACGGGTCTAGGAATTAGCAGAACATAACTATCCTGCATTTTGCTAGGCTATAAAGAACAATTATACTTTGGTTCTATGACAACTACGACTTTAACCACTAATTTCACAAGTGTTAGAGCTGCGCTGCGATTTGTTCGTGTCATTAGGTTAGGTGATGCGCTGATATTTAGCCGTCCGCGGTTGCGCCACGCGACGACACGACCGGCTCAGTGGCACAAGTTCTAACTTTAACTTACAGTTGTTAACCTAAGGTTTACTAAAGTAACCAAAGTCCAAATTTAAAACACTCTTTGTTATGTGGTAGGCAAGATTTCACTGTTTTAATATTTTTGTTTTATATACGACAAAAATAAGTGTAAAATCCTCTTAATAATTTACTTATTAAGAGTAAAAAGGGTGGACTAAGGAGCAGGACAGGGCGTTATAGCCAATAAATAAAAAACACAATTATTTGACAAAATGTTTGATATTCCAAGACACTTCTTATGCTACGACAAATTAAACACTGAACTATCACTATGACATAAAATTAGAAAACAAAACAAAGTATTCGATTTAAAAACATAAAAAATACATAAAAGTACAAAATTTATTTTTTTCCATAAAATTGAGGTATAAATGGTGAGGACTACGGTGCGTGACTATAATCCTAGATGGCATGTATATCGAAGAAAAATACCTAGTCAAAATGGCTATTGTTGATCATTATTTAAGGTTTTTTTTTTCTAGACCAGCACAAGTGTAATTATTATTCAACCAATACCAACTACTTTTCACTATTAGTCAAGTTAGCTAACAATCATGAAATCGGGCCTTATAGCAGTGTTTTTCACTCTTCCTGTGTTATAACAGTAAGGTTCCATGACTGTTAGTTTTAACAACAACTAATCAACAAATCAGCATTATGCCAAACCCATGTGTTATGCCTGAAAGATACCATATATAAAACTACCTAAACAATAATAAAGTACGGCTATCTGACCATTACTACTGCATATTTTAAACTCTTGTTAACTTTCACGCGTATTGGTGTAACCGACCCGCAAGGTCTGCGGTTGGCGAGTTCGTGTGGTCGTGCCTGTTGCCAGATTAAACTATTGCGCCTCACCGACATTTCGGTCGCCATGGTAACCGAAAACACACGACTTTCCTCCTTAAAGCTTCAAACCTCACTCCTATTGTTATGAGTTTAAAGCTCAGTTTGGTGTCAGATAAAAATGATCGTGAGCTTATGAAATAGGTCGGCAAGGAACTGTTTGGTCTAGCACGAGTTGTAAATGACGTGTGGTGTATGATCCCCTAATTGGTTGGATGCGGTCGGTGTCGTCATTCTGTTCTGAGTACTGTAAACAGCAGAAATGGTATGAGAAAGAGCACTTTGTAGCTTTGGGGAGCTTTAAAGCTTAAAAATCAAATTAATCAGGGTGAAAAATGTACGTATTTGTGAATGCAGACAAGTAGTCTGATTCATTAGATGTTTTACTTGTATACGTAATATTTACGCTTAAAGATGAAATAAGAAGCCAAAAATTTGCGCAAGAGCGGGACTCGAACCAGCAACTTCTTGGCTAACCAGGCCAAACGCTCTACCAATTTAGCTACCGTGCTGTCGGTCCGACCGCGCGAAATTTCTGACCCTTTATGGATCCGTCATTACGCGTGACGAACACAAAACGACATGTTTAATAATATAAAATATGACACTGTGAGTGTTAAAAACATTCTACCTACCAACACCAATATTAACGCTGCTTATAAGCTTATCAAAAACTGTATTATTGCTTACGGAAGAATGCAAACTAGAATGAAATAGATACAAGTTAAGTTCAACATAACTATGATCCGTGGGACTAGGCTTAAGCGTGTACAACAGAAAATAAACACATCATTCGTCAAACAATTTAACCACTCATCTTTAAACAACAAGTTAGAAGTATATGTCGACCTCCGTGGTGTAGTGGCTAAGCACGCTGGTTTCAAGGCATCCCCACTCCGAGGTCCCGGGTTCGATCCCCGGTCGGGTCAATATAGAAATCATAATTTTCTATGGTGTCTCGGGTCTAGGTGTTGTGGTACCGACGTTGTCTCTGATTTCCATAACACAAGTGCAATTAGCTACTTACTTTGGCATCAGAGCAATGTATGTGATTGGTGTCCAATATATATTTATTTATATTTTTATATAAAAATCACTTATAATACACAAACCTGACCACAATATTCAAATGACCGTAAGAATACATCCCGCTACGCGATTTAGTGCACAATCTCAGGCGTAGGCTAGTCGTATTGTGCACTTTAGCACCTGTAATAGTGGCCATTTTATTTATAACTTGAAAATTACACCGCGAGCATTTCATCGCGTCGTAGATTGTATGCAAGCGGCTAAGGATGCTGTACTTTGCAATTATGTTTTGTATAGAGATGTTAACACCACTTAGAAAAGTTTGGTTTAACCAAACGAAGAACTTGTAAAATATCCTGAAAGGTTGGTAAGCGTTCATTGCATTGTCTTATCATTTAGATTCTACATTTGCGATAAAAGATACTTGATATATTTAGCATTCGTCTCCTGGAAAAATACCATTTCATTCTCTAGAATAGGAATTATTAAAACATTACGATTTTTCAATGGTTAGACAAAACTTATCAGACTGATAAATTATAAAGCGACGGATTTATAAAAATGACAGTCACGTATGATTGCTGACAATTAGGTGACGTTTTCAAATTAGCCAAATTGTTATATTCGACGATTCTTTCTTATCTGACTATTGAAAAATCAGCCCTTAATCCCTCAAGCGTATGTGAACGAGACACAATGCAAATTCTATTGTTATGCGGTTGCCTGCAACCGCTCGGGTGTTGAAGCATTAATGAAATTCACAAGAACATTTTTCCCTAAGTTAGTTTAAAGAACTTAAAAAATATAAAAAAGCAAGTTTCAAATTAGTGTACTAGCATACGGTGCTACTACATTTTGATTCAGTTCAAGAAAAACAAAATGTTGTACTTTGTAAACACACACATAGAAACCGAGTTATCGTCACACCAAACTGATAATCGTCACACTACGATCAGCTCTAGCAATTCAATCCTTTTCGTTCGTGACTGCATCCAGCAAATGTGTGTACCGCAAAGGACTGCAATGAAGATAGCATTGCTTGTATTAATTCATCTGGCACTATCGTCCCGCCGCACCTTTGGTCTAGTTCGCACGGGAAATCGCCTTAATTAGGGTACGGCTATTGTCTTTGATAAGCTCCTGTTGTGTTGCATTTGCATACGCCCGTTTACTTTGGACAGTGGAAGTGAGTTTGGTTAGAAAATTTTTATAATTTCATAATTGATAGGTTAGATTATAAAACTTTGTCCAATCTGAATGGGTTTGACAAATTTTAATGTTCAATAAGTGTGTGTGTTTGTCCATTTACTGTATATGTGTTTACGAGTCTGTGGAGTCGAATTAATGTATTTTCTTTCTTTCTTTCAAATTTCGGTCAACTTTAAAATTTAACTTTTTAAACTTTTAGGTTTTGTTCATTTAATTTTACAGATCAGAACTTAAGTTTCCGCTAGAATGAGCTACATATTTTGGGATTTTTTTTGTTGTTGATAAAAACAAGGTAACAGTAACATATTCAAATAATCGCACATATTAAGCTTCTTAGTATTATCAACATTACGTATGACCGTCTTCAATTTATTAGTAACAACAGTAATGTACATTAAATTATATCTAAAGTATACTTTTCACGATACTCCCAGCACTGATGGAAAGGATGTTGCAAGGAATGCATCTTCACTATCAAGAGTGATTAAAACCAATACCTCCATTCGTCAGAGCAAAGCCCGAGCTCACGAATTTAGTTCGCTACACACTTCCTACCGCCGATTTATTTCACTTACAACGTTATACATCAGGGCTATTAACGTTTCATAACAAGGAGATGCTAGAATAATGATGCTGTATTGAGATCTCACTGCTGCTTCTGACGGTTGAAGCATTGTAAGTACGTTTTTAGGGCACTTTTTAATAATTCACGAATACCTTGTTGAGGTCATAATGTAACTAAATAACCATCTTTTGCCTATATGTTATACAATATTGTCTGCTGTAATGTTATATTATGAATTGAATAAATGAATATGAATATGAATATGAATATGAATGAGGTGTTATTGCATTTTTGTGTAAAATCTTTTACTACAGAAAAATAATGTATATTTTTTACTAAACCAATTTATAAACTTACCAATTAACAAAATAACGTCACTGACTTCTTCTTGGATGCATTATTTCAGAAATAGACTTTAATAATAGTGTTTACCAATTTCGCCCCCTTTGTCGATCTAATGCCATTCTAAAGACTTATCTATACTAATAATTATAAAGCTGAAGAGTTTGTTTGAACGCGCTAATTTCAAAAACTACTAAACCGATTTCAAAAATCATTTTTGTATTAGTTAGCTTATTTATCGAGGAAGGTTTTAGGTTGTAAAACATTACGCTGCAACGAGAGGGGAGAGGGCGAACTCAAAACGCGCGGACGAAGTTGCGGGGTTTCGCTATAACTCTTAAAACAACACCTTTACTAACATTTGTAGCCTCTTTTTAAGTCGAAACATCCGTAACGAGCCATCTTAAGATTAGGAACAAATTATTCAGATTAAGTCTGGCACTGGCTATGCCTAATGTTATAGTACTTACGCGGTCCGACTATCGAGCTAGCCGCTCACGATTCCGCACTTACGGTACTTGCTTAATGCGAAATATTAATTCTGGAGAGGATTCTTGTGAACTTATTCACGTAATGAGCACAGTTTAGATGGGAATTTGGATAAAGGTTGTGATAAAAAAGACTATCGGGACATTTTTGCATTCACCACCCTAATCGCCATCGATGATCCTACAAACTAGTTTTGTAGGATCAGGTTAACTTTTGGGGAGGCCTTTGTTTAGCAGTGGACGTTCTTTAGCTGATAATAATGATGATAACCTATCGCCATTGATACACGCATATCAAAGTTTACTGTGAAAATTGGATAAGTCTTGTTTTGAGTTAAAGCCAAGGTATGTCTATTGACATCCGTTGACAATGAGCTTGATCTTTGCGCATGGCGGCAGCAGCATAACTCAACTGCATTTGATCAATGAATGTAATAGTTTTGTTTATTTCTTTAAAATTTTAGCACTGTTAGTCCCACTTGTGCATGATGATTTAAACCAGGATCACGCTAATCCTGGATTATACCATCATTCTGTCTCGGTCAGTTTATTTGACGTTGATAGAGACAGAACGAAGATTTAATTCAGAAGTAGCGTAATCCTGGGTTAAATTTATCGTACGCAAGTCCACCTTAGTTGTATAATTGAAAGATTTAATGCCCTATATCATTTTCTACAAATCAACCCCTTGGTAATGCAGAGACTGGAGTAAAATCAATGGCAGAACATTAATAGTAACTGAAAAGAGTGCAGAGTAGTGACAAAAGTTCTCGGTTAATATTATGGTTTTAAGATAGCGGAATTACACTGGATGCAGACCGCTTACAAACGATCGCTGTGGAAAGCCGTGGGGGAGGCCTATGTGCAGCAGTGGACTTCCTTTGGCTGATAATGATGATGATTATAGTATTATTATTGGACAGCAATCACATACATTGCTTTGATCCCAAAATAAGTAGCTAATGCACTTGTGTTTTGGAAATCAGACACAACGGTGGTACCACAACACCCAGACCCAAAACAAAATAGATAATTTTGATTTCTATATTAACCCGACCGGGAATCGAACCTCGTGCTTAGCCACTACACCACGGAGGTCGTCTATTGATGAATATGGTTTAAGAAAATATTTAGTTCACCTATGCACCTTCAGTAGCAATTATCGATCTCCCATCAATCCGGTATCTCGGCATCAACATTCAATTTTCCAGATCGTGCATTCGCAGTCTTGATTTAGGGCTGCGACCGATTGCACCTCTTTAAGCGAACTCTGATGGATTTACTGCCCACGACACAAAACGTGTGGGGGCACTGTGCAGAAAGATGCACGTTATATGGATCTCCGAGTATTCATAATAGGAACCGGTAATGATAAAAATGTAAATAAATACATACTTATCATAGGAACTAGTCATGATAAAAATGTAAACATATACATTTAAAAAAATATCAAGTTTTTTTTTTATTGATATTACTCTTGTATAATATAGCAGTGACACAGTTGACTCCTGTAAAATGCTCCTAGGTGTATTGCGATCTAACAATTCATTTCCCGTTCATCGTAAGCGAATGTTATCAATGTCATAAAATTAAAATAATACTACAATGGTGTCCTAAATATTAATACATTATGATTCTATATTATAATTATATATATTCAATATAAGTTAGATAAGTTAACCATAAGCAGGACTGTTTAATAATCAAAAATGTATCGCAATACGCATCCAGGTATTTTATTTTTTTCACTTTGAATATGCATTATCTTCTGTACTCTAAATAATTAGTTTACCTATAATAATCGAGTCAATCGAATGAGTTTTGATTGAGGAAGCATAAATCACATTTCCAATGAAACTTGTCAGATATCAATGACCGCTGTAACCTTACCTTTATAACTTGATAGTAAATGAATTAGAATTGACCTCCAGATCAAGGAACTATCAAACAAATAATTTTTTTTTCGAACTCAAACAGCCTAATGAACATTAAACTTGTAGCTGCTCTATCAAACTCTTTCTTTCATTCCGCTTTTATTTGCCCAGGTTTATAATATTCTTACTACCAGCAAACATATATCTATTCGATCTAAGTAGCAAGTGTTATCCTCATTAAAACAACGGCTTCCACGGTAGCCGTTGGCTCAATGCAGGTTAATTTGGTTCCCATCTCGCGTTATCGGGCTATCCGGGGTTAAGTAAAGTCTGCTTTATATGACCATAGGTGTAAATTAATTGGCCATTCACTCTAGTATTACGGAAAATTAGAAGAGCATATAATGCCAAAGTTATTTAAAAGTAGCCAAACTAATAATATACAAACTTTTTAGCTTGAAAAAAATCTTGGTTCTTCAAACTAAAAACGTTTTTAGCCAATGTTAAGTACATATAAATTACTACATTATGGACACAATGATCTATTTTTAAATTCTAAGCAAGAGGAACACGAAAAGTAATAAAATACTTAAAACAGTTAATTACGAGATTGCTATTCTAATGTTAGAGCACATGAACATTTTAAATAGAATATTCGTTAACGAATAGTTACTTAGGTACTTAAACATGTTTGAAACAGAAAACAGGAACAACTATCGCTTTAAACCACTTATACATGTGAAGATGAGTTTCAGAACAATTTCGTAGAGTAAAACGAGATATACAAGTGAACAGATCATACAGATCCGTGTTTCCCAAGCTAGGTCACGTTGCAAATTGCTCTTCTGGACCTGGACCGTCAATTTTACGACATGAAGCCATCCAAAAGTCCTGAGAGAAAGTCCTAGACGCGGTAACAAATTGGCCGTGCGCGCAGGTTGCGGGGTCGCATGTGTGCGCCGTAGGGCTGCCACAAATAGAAATAGAAGTTGCGTTCTTACATATACGTAAACCTAGGATAAGAAAATTTATTAAAGATAAATAACTCTGTCACGCACTTTACGAGAAACTTACAAAATTGACAGAAATACATCACAAATTGCGATTACAGTTACAAATCACAAAAGGAATATCTTCGAAAAATAAATAATTAATAAGATTCAGATTCTTACAGCATCTGTCGCATGCACTTTTTATTGTTATTTTTGAAGTTGCTAAGAAAAAAATAAAATAAGAACATAACTGGGACATCAAAGTAATATTTCATTTTTGTGCATCACAATCTAGGTTCTTTTTTAAAAAAAATTAGTGTTAGTGCAAAATAATTATTTTGCAAAATAATAATAAAAAAAATATCGAGCAAAACTAGAATTATTATTAAGAAATGTTTTGACCAGGTTAAACATTCCATGGTTCCATTCCACACAATTTAAAATGTGATTTACAGTTACTGTTCATAAAATCCCTTACTTACCATACACTCCAAATGGCACTCAGTGCCAACCCTATCAGTCTGCGCGTGAGTGGCCACGCTCGCAACCATCCGTCTTGTTTAGCTGAATTTGACTTCATAATTGTACTTATTGTGGGACTAATAACGCAACTTTGACTAATGCCGTGATAGCGCACGTACGAACGACAAATTATAATGCCCTGGTCCACATTTAATGTTGTATATTCTGTAAATTTGCAACGGTTTCGCTAATAAAGTACTTGGTAGTCCAGACATTATGAAAAGTGAATATTATATAATTATATAGCCTGTATAGAATTCTACTCGCGAAGAAAAAAGAGCACAAAGCATATTAATAATATTCTATGATACAGTCATTGTTTAAAATAAGACTATCAAAGAAAAGCGTTTCTTTGATAGTCTTATTTTAAACGAAATGATTCATTTATTATATATATCATTTTATATTATATATATAATATCATTTTTACATCAAATAGTTATTAAATTTTATTTGCTAAAACTACATCAAAAGTTAATTAAAGATCGGTTACATTATTTGACGAGCAAATAAAAACAGACTTTAGCTAGGCAGAGCTTACTAGTAGGTAGTTATTTTCCTGTCTAAGAGCGCTTTCTCACTTAGGCGACTTAAGCAGCGCGACGGTCGCGCGGCAGTCTCGCGCTGCTGTCAATTTAATACAATATAATGACAGCAGAAAGCCCTTAATATTAGAGAGATGCGCTGTTGTCGCTCTAATGTGCAGGCGCACTAAGTATCGGTCAGTAACAAAGTCAAATCAACAATATCATCAAACCGTTATGAAAATGAAACGATATCCTTCGCCATGAAAAAAAGTTCCAAACTGCACTGCTCGAAGATTAGATTAAATATATTCCTAACATCTAGGGGAGATTGTCCAGTGTTTAATTTAGCAACATGAATGCAAATGTTACATACGAGCAATTTGTTAGCACAAATTTTATATTGTAACAGCGACCTCACCAAGACCGCGCCCATGACCATAATGTCCTTTTCTCCTTTCATTACGGCCTCAAAGAAACCGAAATTAGCATAAGAATCAAGCACTTCCGTTGCTCCAATGAGTATGGAAGACAAAGGCGAGCCCACACTTACAAGTCAATCGGTATAATGTGATGCGTAGGCGCATCGCAAGCCGCGCCCAGCGTGTTCACAAGTCCACTTTTTTTTTGTTGTGGTCTAGACTAGTATATAGTCGCAGTCCTCATCTGTATATTCTATCTATCCTAAAGAGGCATAATTTTATTCAATAGAGGATTGTTCTCGTTTGAATTTAATGTCCTTAACATGGAAATTCCGTTGAAATTTAGGTAAATGATAGTAATTTTTATGCCAACAACTGTACAAAAATTTGTCTATTCGTTGACTCAGATGAGAACTGGGAAATAAATGCCCGATGTAGTGACAGCAAAGCGCGATTGGGTTATAGCGAAATAGAACCGTAAACACAATAACATCGCTTAACTTTAATCAAACTCTAGAGAGTATTGTGGAGAACCTGTCCCAAAGTAATAGAGCTTAGTTTGTACATGACAGTCTCTGATGCGATTTTCGACGTAATGTGGCATACAGTTTGGCTTTCGCTTTCTGATGTTTCATAATCATGAAAGGCTTGATTCCTTTGCTTTTTCTTATTACCCTTCTTATTCTTCGTTTATCTGTATAACTCTATCACAATAAATTTAAGTTAACTCATGCCTTTCCTTATGTTTTGACGACCTCCGTGGTCGAGTGGCTAGCACGCTGGTACGGAGATGGCAACCCTTGAAGGGTTGCCATCTCCGTCGTCGTGAGGTTCCGGGTTCAATTCCCGGTAGGGTTAATGTAGAACACGATCTTTTCTATATTGTCTCGGGTATAGGTGTTGTGGTACCACCGTTGTGACTGATTTCCATAACACAAGTGCATTGGCTACTTACTTTGGGATCAGAGCAATGTATGTGATTGGTGTCCAATATTTATTTTAAAACAAAAAAATGTCCTTAACTTCGAAATCGCCGTTGGATAGTCTATGTATTTTTTATACCAACAACTATACCAAAATTTGTCTATTTGTTGACTCAGATGAGAACTGAGAAATAAATGCCCGATGTAGTAACAGTAACATGCAACTGTTTTATATCCCAAAGATAAACTTAAACACAATAACATCGCTTCATTGAACCAACCAACAAAGAGAGCCTGTTTGTCGTAGACAGTCTCTGTTGCGAGTTTTGACGTAATGTGGCATACAGTCGCTTTTTGACGTGTCACAATCATGAAATGCTTGATCCTTTTTTTTGGTATCTGTCTTATTTTGTTTATTATAATATCACTCAATCATAATAACTTTAAGTTATCTCATGCCTTTCATTATGTGTAAACTGTTTTCTCTGGCCTGTGTGTTGTATCAAGTAGTCGCAGACAGTGTGTCTCAGCCGCGATATCTTTAACTTTAAGTTATCTCATGCCTTTCATTAAGTATTAACTGTTTTCTCTGGCCTGTGTTGTATCAAGTAGTCGCAGACAGTGTGTCTCAGCCGCGATATCTTTAACTTTAAGTTATCTCATGCCTTTCATTAAGTGTTAACTGTTTTCTCTGGCCTGTGTGTTGTATCAAGTAGTCGCAGACAGTGTGTCTCAGCCGCGATCATTTGTCCAGTGTAATTGCCGCCGCTCGGTCTGGTATAATTTATGCGAACTAGCTCTTGACTCTAGCTCTAGACTCTAGCTAGAGAGAGCACTACTTGTATTGTCTTGGATTCTGTAGGAGTCGCAAATTTAGGGCGATGTAGGAGCGGTTAGTGGCTGATTCTGTTTATGGACTGTATTTGCATAAATTATTAACGCAAATAAATTGTTATTTGCCTCTTAATATAGTGTCTATTAAAATTAACTGCTTTCCTTCTTGGGGCTAAGTGTGATACTCAAATATAACAACTTTTATCTACTCTCATATCGTTAAATTCAAAATACAGAACTCAAAACGAGTTTATATAGACGTACTTTATAAATAGTATATCGAAATGAAATTAAAAAATTTAATTATGTCACTATTTCTCTAACAAAATAATGTTATAATATTATTTTTTTTCATTACGATACAGATTACAGATCATAGATACATCTATTAAATTTTTTATCTGTGGCTGCGCGCGCTTTGGCGCATGCGCGGTGATAACGGGAATTTTGGCGTCATAGTACGTTTGTGTTTCGGTAGATAATTATTAGTGTTTATTAAAATGTCTGATAGTGAAAGTGCAGAAAATTTGACGCCGCCCGACATTTTAGAGACTGCGACAGCAGTCTGTCTTAATCTACTACCAGTAAAGTCAAGAAAATTATACGATAAATGTTATCAAGACTTTTTAGCATGGAAATCTTTCTCTTTTATTTGATATGTTCGTGTTCAATGAGAGTAGATAAAGTAGTGTATGAAACTGCACATAACTAGGTATTATACACGAGTGTGAGTTTAAAAAACGAGCGAAGCGAGTTTTTTAAAAGTATCACCTCTCATTATGTACCAGTTTCATAAACTACTATTAATCCCAAAAAATAATTCACGTTTCTATAGTACAGTGGCGGTCAGCTGATGCTAGTGTGTTTGGTATTAAGTATATAAATTATTTTTGGTATTTCGATGTTGGTCCCATACAAACAGTTGTAGCATTTTAGTACCAAAATCACCACCGAGAAAGAATGCAGGTAATGCAGCCTGTATGTCATACTTTATATCGTCTAGAGCACTTTATAAAATTATATTTTGCCAGCACTCATTACGTAGCATCTAATTATTGCAAAGCAAAGGTTATGTTTTGTTTACAATTTTAATTCTACCATCGAAGTAAAAACATCTGATTTGAAAATAAAACCTAGGTCGCTTTAGAAAACGATCTCCAATTTCTTCTTTCGATCTCAAATCTACTGTATACTTAATAATTACACAAATTGAACTAAGTAAATACATGTACGACGCATTTGGTGCAGTGGTGGCGCTCCTACTGTTGTGCAAGCGGTCGCGGGTTTGAATTCGGCAGGAAAAGTGCATGTTTTTGAGGTTTTATCGCTTGTGACGGTTCCTACCCGCCGCGCTCTTGTAGTCCAAGCAATGCGGCAATATTATACAATAACAATTGGCAACATAAAGGGCATGAAAACCATCCGTTGTGATAAGTCTGATCTTAGGTTGAATATATTTTTTGTTATTCATTAATTACTCACACCATGCTCTGTACTACAATACCTGCTATGCTTCACCACCACACATGTTGACAATTAAAGGATCTGCATGTCCGGTAATACCCTTCGAATAGGTTTATCTTCAAAGAGAGACTCAAAACCTGTCCTTGAACTTCAGTTTTCATTTTATATATATTAGGGTCATATATGTATGTATCAGTTTATATGTAGTATTGTATGTGGTATAGTAGGTATTAATAGGTATCTTTTTAGGGTTCCGTAGCCAAATGGCAAAAAACGGAACCCTTATAGTTTCGTCTAGTCTGTCTGTCTATCTGTCTGTCTGTCTGTCTGTCCGTCCGTATGTCACAGCCAATTTATTCTGTAACTATAAGCATCACACTGTTGAAATTTGGTAGGGAGATGTATCCTGTTAACCGCTTCACGATTCTTATACAAAAAATAAAACATAATGATATTTAAGGGGGGGCTTCTATACATGAAACTAAAACCGAAAAAAATTTTTTTAGTCAAACCTATGCGTGTAAGGTGTCTATGGATAGGTCTTTTAAAATGACATAGAGGTACCTAAAACAGTTTTTTTTGTAAGTCTAACGTTTCTTAGCTAGACGCTTCCAAAGTGGAAAAATGGGCGTCCCCCCATCTAACTTCTAAACTAAGCGAGTGTACATTTTGAAAAAAATATGTAATGTAGATCATAACAAATACTTTTAAAGAAAATTGGTTCGGACGGAATTGAACGAGAAATTTTTGAGATATAGCACATTTTCAACAACAGCAAACATAACTTTGTTCTTCATACAAAACACTATGAAAAACAAAGTTATATTTGCTGTCAACAAAATATTGTGGTATTTTACTAAGTGGATGTAAGCGGATTGCCTTATTCAGTTAACGTTGGCACGGAACCCTCAGTGCGCGAGTCCGACTCGCACTTGGCCGGTTTTTTTTTATTCGTTCGACATTGGCAGTAAAATCGATTATGAAATTATGATTAGATACAAAATCGATTTTTGATCTCGCGTTTTGTGCAATCAATTAAAAATAGTTAATAATACGTAGATAGAGAGTAGTACTGTATACACATTTTTTTTAATAAATATAGATTTTACAAACAATGAATATCGATTTTTTAATTAACTTAAACTGAATAACATGCTGTATTTACTTGACATAACGAAAACGTTTACAAAGATAGAAGTAACCAATGAAGTTGTTAAAATACGTTTATAGAGGTAGTTCAATATAAAAATATTAAAATCAGCTTTCTTCTCTGTCGGCCATTTCCATTTCGGGTAAGATTCAAACAGGGTCATCTATGAAAATATAGGGTATTTTTAGTGTATATTTCATTGCTGTAACGAGTAGGCCCAAAAACGGGTTTCTCCTATCTTTTGTTTAAAACTAAGACAATTGTTGTGTTGTCTGACATATTTTATATAAGTATATTTATATTCGCACTTCCGTAGATTAATGAAGAAGTTTAAATCTTCCGTGTTGACTATGTCTAAGTGATTCTATTTTACACTCCTCCAAGGCTCTGACATTTTTATAGTTGCATAGTTCTCACGCCCACACACCATTGTTCTTAAATGTTATTTAAGAATCATTTCATTCCTCTAAACAAAATGCAACTCGCTTAGGATTTCTTAATTTTGATTTAGTATGACACGAACTTTATAATGAAACAAATGATGCACCATGACGAAAGATACAGAACCAAACAATTAGTTACAACGCCTTGTAGTAAGACTAAAATAAAACGGTCAAATTATACGAAACAAAAGCTTGTAGCTTAGCTTATGGCCTCAGCAGTTTTCAAGAAAAGAGTAAGGCTGCGTTGTCACTTTACATCAGTTGCAATTGCGGCCAAATTTCTGGCTATCTAATTTTAAAAAAATATAACTACTAACCAACAACTAATTCAAATATAACGTGACATCGTATGAAGTATTGAAAAGTTTTTTTTAAATATAAATAGCCAGACATTTGGCCACGATTGCACCTGATGTTAAGTGACAATGTAGCCTATGATGGACCATGTCTGCCTATTCACTTTTTTTTTTGAAAATGTCCAAATTGTACTTGGCAGGGAACACTACTGCCGGCAGCGCATTCCAATTCGGAATCGTTGGGTGCGTATTGTTGGGAATATAACGTTAACAGGCAACATATTCATTAATTCATTAAGGAATAACAAACAGTTACTCATTACACGTAATAAATAATTTGTTGACTAATAAATTATTAAATGTATAACCCGTAGTGGGTTATCCACTCATTAGGTAATAGTAGTAATAATAGTCCCCCTAGGCGATTTCGACTACGGTGGCCAGTCACAACGACTAACCGACTGGGACATATTATAGTGCACAAGTGTGTGCGCAAACACAGGTGCACTCTCTATTCCTTTCACTCTCATAGCCCGATGGGACAGCAATCTGACACGACCGGAGAGAGTTTAGGCGCAGGACCAACGGCTTTACGTGCTTTTCCGAGGCACGGGGGTGAAACACCGCCAACTTCCAAACTCCGGGCTACCCTAAGAATTTCTTAACAGAAAAACTCAGGTATATATTTTTGGCCCGACCCGGCGATCGAACCCGGGACCTCTGGCGCAGCCGTCGCTTTAAAGTGCGACCCTCCTACCGCTGCGCCACAAAGGCAGTCAAAAACTTGACAGTAGTACTTTCAAAAAGAACACTTGTATCTCACATACTCGTATCTCACAAAATATGATGGTGAAATATAGCTAATGTGCTTTTCCAATATATAAGCTATATTATATGTAAAGTTTTTTTTTCTGTAGATTTAGCGTGAAGGAATTACATACATTCAGTACATAAGAGTGAAGTCGTAAACGATAAATATCAAATGTAAAATTAATGATGATGTATTACAGGACATTTGTTGTCTTTTCGTACAATGTTAGGCTTGACTTAAAACACCCGCCAATATTTCACTTGCTTCTTTATATGAGTCACATTATGTAGATAAACAAAAACCTACATGGTCTAGCTAGCACGACCAATTAATACCAAGGTTTCTATTCGCTAATCGTTCGGTACATTCGCGTAGTGCGTAAACCACTCAAGACGTGACTCACTCCGCTGTGGGCAGTAAAATGCATTAAATGCAATATTGGATCCAATCTCGAATTTATCACTTTACGCTGCAATTGAATAACTATTGACTATTCTCGCCTAATAAGACAGGGTACAAACATAAAGGGAATATGCAAAGAAGGATCTCTTTGCTGATGTATGTTCAAGATTCTTGAACAATCTAAAATTCTATTAAATCTAGTCCTGAATCTGTGTAGAATTATACTTTCTATCATGCTTACTCGTAGCTCTTCGTTGATGGTATTTTTGTTAAATGCCCGGTCAGTCCTGTTATACCTATAGATATTCATCCATAAAAATATGCTATCGGTTGGTGAAAACACAACAATTACATTTATTATAAAATATTAAGCTTGGTTTATTAATACCTTATTATGAATACGGGCAGATTTTACCAACGCATAAAACGACCGATTGTGAAATATCATTTACTAAAATGATTGCTGACAAGCAGGCGTTTTGTATGATATTCGACGAATATTCCTTATAAGACGATAGTAAAATCGGGCCTAAGAAAGTTGTTGACCTCTCGCTATCCTATATAACGTGCAAAATTGGTAGTGTTCTAAGTGTGGGACATCTTCATGAGTGTGTACTGTGTCCTTAAAAAGACAGGGTATAAATAATGGATTTCCTCCTGCGCTTGTCCTGTCATGTCCACATTGATTTAGAAGGTGAGAAAACAACTGTGACAATTTTGATTTAAACATTCGAGAAGCAAAACAATGACTCATGACTAAAACACCGTTTTAATTATAAAATATGGCCAATAGATATGAGATAAACGCTGAAATGTAAATTATCATGTAAAGTGACATGACAATGGGTTAGCACGGCTGCCGTATTGAGCTTTGGACCTGCCTGCTTATCGTTTCTATTTTAAGTATTTACTTACCTTACTGTTTTATAGTTGCAGACTAACCATAGTATGTCTTGAAGATGGCCATTTGTTTACCGCAAGATGTAATAATATGTCATTCAAAAGATAAATATATCTGGAAAAATCCGTGTCTTATTCCAAAATTATAAAGCTTTTCAGTTTCTTTGGATATTTTGGGAGTGAATTTACCTAATGTACTTGTTTAAAAAAAAATGTATAACAACCACATACATTGACCTGATCCCAAAGTAAGTAGCTTATGCACTTGTACTATGGAAGTCAGACACAACAGTGGTACTACAACACTCAGACCCGAGACAATACAGTTTTTATATATTTCTAGATTGAACCGACCAAGAATCGAACCCGGAACCTCGGAGCGGCGATGTCTTGAAACTCAGCGTGCTTAGCTTCTACACCATGGTGGTCGTCAAATCAAAAGAACTACCATGCAGGATAACTTTTTTGTCCAATATTTTTTTTATAAAGGTGTATCGTAGTATGCATTAGAATTAGCGGACGAAGATTCATACCTGCCTTTGCCACACCTACCTGCGAACTTATACCTAGTTAGCAAGTATTTTACTACTGGTAGTCAACATGTTAGTAGTAAACAAGTCGCCTTCCTCCTTCCTAACTAACATCGCGGCTAGCACACGTGCGTGCGATGCGTTATCCGGACGCTCCCACGCTGCCCGCTGATGACCTGATGGTCATCGCTGTCACCACGACTATACACGGTACACTTGCGTACACAAATGTTATAGTGAGACTTCAAAAACAGACGAAGCTCATGCCATCATTCAAAAAAAGATGGTCAGAGCGAGAAAGTAGTGGGTGACAGTAGCGACAGCATAATAATGACCGCTTTACGCTTTTGGACGATTAACAGGGTGAATTGGCATTACTTCCATTATACTGGTCAGACATGAGCTTAGACCGCATCGTCACTTAGTGTCATCATAATCAGCCAAAGGACCACCAAAGGAAAGTCCACTGCTGAACATAGGTCTCACCCACAGCTACCGATTACATGCGGTCTGTATCCAATTTGATCCTGTGATCTTCACAAGGTCGTCTATCCATCTGGTTGGTAGACGTCCTACGCTGCGTCTTATTCGAAGGGTCTTCAATCTAAAACTTTTCTGCCCCAACAGCCATTGGTTTTTGCTTTTCTGCCCCAACAGCCATGTGCCTAGAATGTGAACTAAGCATCAGGTGATATCATATCCAAGTGCCTGGTTATGAACACGAAAAATTCTATAACATGCTCTTAAGTCCGGGACCGCTTTGAGAAATATGTGCCAGAGAATAGTCCATTTAACAGTGCTACAAATGAAAAGACTTGTCGACCCAACGATACATCACGGCATGACATTGTATGTTTTTAGCAAACGTTTTGAGGAAATTTTGCCTCAGATAAGAGCTTTTTGTTTTTTAAGTTGATGATTTGCCACTATCAGATGTATATAATGATATCTTTCCTTGTTCATATAAAAAAGACAATTTAAATAAAATTATAATTTACCAGATTTTATCACATCATTAGGGGAAATAACATACTTTTGACGAGGTCAATGTGAAGAGTTACTATTACAAATTTAGTTTACGATTTTAAAATTACTATTAAATTAGTATCACAACAAAAAACACATATTTTGTAAATAGAAATGCGTTGATATTTCCACTTTGAACTAAAACGTTGACCCTCAAACGGTAAACGCCTCCTCTTCCTTTAACACCTGGTATCAGAGCTCATAATCGCTTGCCACTCCCGAGATGGTAAACTGGATCACGTTTGCGCGTGCGTTTAATCGTGACTAGATCAGCTGACGTGCGAGAGAGGGACGGCGATAGCATCGGTTCCCATGGACGGGCAGTGTAAGTACTTCCGAAACCAGACTTCCTAGCTGCTAATATGGTCATTCTTGGTGTTGATACAATCACATATGTGGAGAGATTATCTGCAAATGAAATACTAAGGGTTTGCAGGTCAGGTCATATTCAAAATCCAAATATAGCTCTTACTTAAGATGTAGGTGATTTTTATTTGATGAAATTAGATGATGCACATCTCAAGACGAATGAAGTAAACATAACATAAGCAATACCAGAAAAAGAAAAAAAAAAAGAAAATTACCAAGTTATGATTCACTCAGTAGAAAAATGTTTACGGCCTGTTTCACAATATCCTTATAATAGGAAGGGTCCACTGCAATAATGATGAATGTCAAAAAATGTTAAAATTCAAACTACTAACGTCATTCGGTCCCTTGATATATGCAGAAAATTATCTCGTTTACAAACTGAGCAATATAGCTTTGTCCCGAGATAATTTAGTTTTTAATTTTTGGCTACACGGCTAGAACGCTCAACGTCACAGGTTCTTATCCCTAAGAGTTTTTTTTTTACCGTTTATAAACTTTAAACCCAATTATCTCAGAAATATAAACAAAGGACATTCATCATTATAGCAGTTGACCCTTCTTCATATGAAATGACGTTCCATATTTTAATTATTCATTGTTTAGCGCTTATTTGTCGATAGTGAAACAGACCCTTATTAAACTAAAACAAAAAGTCAATACAAAATTTCTGCTGGAAACGAATATCCCAGACTTACAGCAAAACCATTAACTTGTTACAAACCGCGGTGACGGACAGACGGACGACTTTCACGCTGTCAACCCACATCTCTCCGTGACAACACTATCTGTGACCGATTGCTGTGGTCCAAGTGATGAAATTCAGAACCTTTCTTTTGACCCCTTATTATATTATATATTTCTCTATTTAGACCTATGGCTGACTGGAAGATAATCCTGTTGGCACTAAGTTTGCTTTATGTACGGTTTATTTGTGCATGAAGTTTACAATAAATAACATTATTCCAAAGAGCATTTTTCAGTTAAGGGAACTTTACTGAGACCCAAAGCGCCAAGCCAACCTCACCTTCATGTGGTGCGTCCTGTTTAAGCCGACGAGGCTCTGGCAACCGACCGATGGCGAGATAACCATCCTCAAAACGGCACAATTAAGTGTCTGGCTGCGACGGGCAGCAGCGTCACAGCCAAAAACAGTTGCGCCCCTGCGTTCACCAACCCACCTGCCAAGCGTGACGTGTATTGGCAAAATTCCCTCATACAAAAGTACAAATAAAAACCAGGCCTCACAGTCTCCGGCAGCCTCGTTTTTTCTGACTCCAGTAGTGACCACGGTGACTGGTAGAGAATGATTTGGGAACTAAGTCCGCTTTATGTACAGCTTACTTGTACCAGTATCAGAATATCGTAACATAATGACAATAATAATGTAACAGCCTGAACGTTCAAAGTGAAGTGAAGTGAGCTCTCGCATTGACTCGGTCTCTTTAAAGGTACCTTGGTCTACAAACAAATCAAGCGCATTTTAATTACAAAAACTCATAAAGACACTGATATGATAATTAAACAAACTTGTTAATATAAAAGGCAAATATAATTTCATCACATATTCCGCGTGAGGATGCGTTGGTTTACTAACGGCGCAAATGGCCTATCAGAAATGTAATATTTTGATGTTTCAGTAAACATAACAATATCTACTTAGGTCAAAGTTGTAGTATTCTGTTTACGGAAACATTACTGCACTTGAGGAATCATTACCCAAACATTTGAGTATTTACAATATAATATGTACCAAGAAACGTAATAGAAATCAGTGCTTATATTCATACAAGGCTTCAACTGACGTAGGACATTTCCTTGAAAACTTAAACGCTGTAGCTTGTAAAATGAATTTCACTAGAAAATCTAGATTATCCTACCGTAGCCTAGTCGTTTACAACATATTGTATTGTTATGACAATGTACGTGACTTGATAGAAATATGTAGACGAATAACTGGGTACTTTTATAATCGCAACGCCAATATTAAATTGAATAAAGTATATGAAGATGATTCCGCGTGGTGTCAGAATCATCACTTCTGGAGATTTTCTTTTTTTTATTCAGAAAAGTCGAAAAAAGTTTGTAATGTTGATTTAAAAGGCGCCGCGCGACTCCTCTTCCCCAGCGAAGTGATACCATCTAATAGCCCGGACTCTCTCAATGCCGTACTTTCGTAACATCTCCCAGCTTCAGCAACACCTTTTGAACCCACAGACTAATAAATCTTCCTGCTTGCAAGTGGACGACAAAGAAGTCCTGTCGGCAAAATTATCTTTTAAGACTTGTTCAGCTGCTGGTCTGGATGGTTTGACGCCACAGCACTTGATTGACCTTCTATCCTTTCAGGCAGGTGATGCTGGTTGAAATTTACTTTTAACCTTTAAAAAGCGGGGCAGTGGCACCTGGCATAAAGATTTTAACGAACTGAACCCTCAACCTCATAGACTATCCTGTTTTTGAAAATTCTGTTTTCAAAAAATAATTAACAAATTCAATGAATGTTTAGATCGAATTTTAGCAATCAACAGACATTCGGCCATCTTCAATCTAAACTCGTGTCATTTATGTCCTCAAATTTTATTATTCCATTAAATACTGTCCGGTTTGGAAAACCCAAAATTTTACCAAAAGTATTGACAGTTTGGATAATATAAAATAAAAAAACTGAACATTCGTCTTTCGGAACGGCCTTTGAGCACCAAAACGGATGGGAAGGGCAGCTTCCCATCCGTTTTGGTGGTTCTCTTGCCTCCATCAACGTGCCAGCTATTCTTGAGTCGAACGGTATCATGCATGATAAAGGCAAGAGGCCTGACGGTACCTATGTCACTTGTTCCTTTGCGAATGAGTCGGGCTCTAGTGTGAGATGGTACCTGTGTCGATACATTGGCAGCCTCCTACCAGGGACAAGCCGTAGTGCGGGTTTGACTGCAACAAGCTCAAAAATAACAAAACTAAAAATACAGCCAGATCGACTCGCGGTATCATTTTGTACCGTTTGAAGTCGAGACTTTGGATTCGTAGGGTTCCAGCGCTATCTCTTTGCACAGGCAAACATCTAAGAGGCTGGCTTACGTCAGTGATGATCCAAGATTAGGCAGCTACCTCGCATAAAATTCATGCAATAAGCATTGCCATTCAGCGAGGTAACGCTGCCAGCATTTTGGGCACCTTACCACAAGGACCATTTTTGTAGTTTTATTTTAATTTTAATTTTCTTGGAGGTACAAAAGAGTTTTATCCTAGTTTTTAATATTATTTTTTTAACAATAAAAAATTTATACTAGCGGTCCCCGTGACTAATTCCGCGCGTTTTTAGTTTGCTCCCTCCCCTCCCGTCGCAGCGTGTGATGTTTTATAACCTTTAGCCTTCCTGAATAAATAAGCTATCCAACATAAAAATATTTTTCAAATCGGTCCAGTAGTTCCTGAGATTAGCGCGTTCAAACAAACCAACTCTTCAGCTCTATACTATTCAGTATACATATAGATAGATATTTCATACGAGGGTCAAACTGAAAGTTCTTAGAACTGGCCACTTATAAACAATATAATAAAAAAAATATTCTAAAATTTGAAAATAGAACTCTTTGCCAATATTACTGAGTATATATTTCATTCATTTGTCATTTGTTTAACGATTTGGCGGCAAATTGAAAATTGTCTGTGTCACGTCAACATGAATTTAACACGAGAAAATTTTCGTGCAATGATTTTTTATGACTTTCGATGTCATTTAAGTCAACAAGAAAGTTATGATAGACTACGATTGGCCTTTCACGATGAAGCCCCATCTCGTGCGACTGTTTACAACTGGTTTAATGAGTTTAAACGTGGTCGCACTAATCTCACTGATGATGTACGTGAGGGACGGCCTTCTACGGCGACGACTGAAAATAACATCTGTGTTGTGCGGCGTATGATAGAGACTGACAAAAGAGTGACCTATCAGCAGATTCGGACAAGCTTAGGCATCGGTATGAGTCAAGTGCACAAAATCCTCCACGAACATTTAGCGGTCAGAATGCTTTGCGCCCGGTGGATACCTCATAATTTGACTAAGGCTCAAAAACTCCATCGTGTGGATTGGTGCCGTAAAATGATTGAAAGATTTAACGGAGGTGACTCAAATGCTGTGTTCGACATACTAACAGGTGACGAAAGCTGGATTTACTGTTATGATCCTGAAACCAAAAGACAATCTGCTCAGTGGGTGTTTCCTTTCGAGGAGTTGCCAACTAAAGTGAAGAGAGATCGAAGTGCGGGAAAAAAAATGGTGGCCTCGTTCTTTGGAAGGATAGGTCATTTCGCAACAATTGTGTTAGAGGATCAAAAAACAGTTTCTGCAGAATGGTACACTACCAATTGTTTGCCACTTGTCTTGGAAAAAGTTCGAGAGAAACGACCTCGCAGTAGGATCCTCCTTCACCACGACAACGCCTCGTCGCACACCGCCAAGCGAACGATCGACTATTTGGCGACATCAAACGTTGAATTACTGGGTCACCCGCCGTATAGCCCCGACCTCGCGCCTTGTGATTTTTATTTATTTCCAAAAATTAAAGAAAAACTTAAAGGAAAGCGGTTTATGAATGCTGAAGAAGCGGTCGCTGCGTATCGCGATGCCATTGAAGAGACCCCTAAGGACGAGTGGGCAAAGTGCTTTTCCCAGTGGTTCCATCGCATGCAGCGGTGTATTGACGTCAATGGACAATATTTTGAAAAGATATAATAAAACTAATAACCGGCTAATGTAATCAGTTTTTGATTTTCTAAGAACTTTCAGTTTGACCCTGGTACATGTATATTTTTCACCCTTTGCACGTAGTGATGCAGTTGCGTGGCAGCATCTATGTAGTCGCAAAATGTCAGCATTTACACACTTGCGCCACTTTTAGCATCGATACTGTCGCGATACTAACGCGCATCAGTATCGATGCAGTCGCGATGCAGAAGCTGGACATTGAAAAATTATGTACTGCATATTAGCGATAACGCACGTTGGCATCAATGCTGCCGCGCTTCTGCATTGATACTAACGTGCGCTAGCATCGATGCCAAATCAAATATTTTCTCACGAAATGCGCGAGTCGCGATGCTAAAAGACTGTTTCGATGCTAAAAGTCGCAGTGTGTAAGGGCTTTTAGTATTAATTTTACTTCAATTGTCATATGTAATTGTTGTGTAAGGCCTTGAAGTAATTATAAATATAACTTTTAAAGAAGCGTTTAGATACGAGCTACTTAACATCCATTCTACTCCAATTACAACATCGCACTTGTCCTAGTAGTCAGGTGCCAAAACAAGGTAACCTATAATCGATCTTAAGTGTAAGTCATAAGATCTGAACCAGATTGGATAAAACTGAGCAACAAATTACGCCATATTATCAAACTCAGTCGACGGAATCACGACGCCCAGTCAGACGATCTTGATCGATGAACTGACGCTGAATAGCAGGGATGTACAAACTAGCCTCTCTGGCATAGTTAATAATACATTTTATTGATTTAAAAACTTTATTGCTCAAATAAAAGTGTACAAAAGTTTGACGTAATGCTAATAGCATTTTCTCCCAGTCATACCTCAAGGTCATGCAAAAGATTGTTTGACTGCTTTTAATTATAATAATAAAATGAACAATGACGTAAAACTTCACATTATTTAGGTACTTCAACAATATTGAAAACATCTTATAGCTGAAATCAAATAAATTAAGTCTGAGTCATAAAGTCCTACGTCTTATTGTTATTGCATTATTATTTTGCTTACGTGAAATGTACAGCCCTGATCATAATAGAAGAATCCTCAAATTAGCAAACGTTCAGTACCTGTTAATATTTCAGTAGCCGCGTCGTGATGTTTCGTCACCGCTGAGATAGGATGCCACCTATCACGTTAGATGTTGCTTGGTCGTGTTGCCTGAATGCCAACAATTTACAAATGATCGTGGATGACATTTTGACTGCGAAGTTGTAAGTCCTGTGGAGAGAATAATTGTGAGCATTAAATGCATACATCGTTACACAACGTAGTAAAACATCCATGAAGAAATGTTAGTTTGCGAAAAGTAAGGAAAGAATCTGGTGTTTATTTACCAATTGTGGCACTGTAGGACGCAGGAAACTCCTAACAAAATTTTAAACTCTTTATTAAAATTTACATTTTAAATAAACAAAAGTAGTAAAAATGAATGCAACTTTGGCCCAGAAAATAAGCAATTGACTGAAATGTATTTATAAAGTTTCTAAAACTAAATCATTGGTAACAAGTAAATCATCTTTGATACTGAATAATCAAATTATTTCAGAATTTCCAACAAAAATGTACAGGGAAATAGTGGTTCTGTGACATTGACTTCGCTTAACATTGTCAAAGGCTACGCCGATGTTAATGAACAATACACACAAGCAATTATGCTGCGGACTGACGCAAGCGCGGGGCAGGGGGCAAGAGACAACCATAACTCTTCCAAAGTATACCACAGAGTAGATACAACCTTTGATTTTGAAGCTTAAACTTCCAGAGAACCAGTAAATTGTAAGGGGTCTTTCTACACTGTGAAGACGTAAGGTCAAACAAGGCTTGCACGCGTCGTAGTCTCGATAGGTCAAACTGTGGGGGTCGGAGGTGACCAAGGATTAAGGTCGCTGTACATTGTCATGTAGATGTATGCTAAACACTTTTTGTCCACGCATTGTGTGGTGTGGCTGGTGACGTCGTTTGAACAGCACGATTGGGTGGCCGATATGTTTGGGTACTTTTTAGAGATGCTTCGACGTTGTTTGAGATAATACTTTGAAGTTATTTCTGCATTTATAGTGGTCATAAATAAAGCTTATAACTGAAACACGATTGGCGGATTGACCTTACCCAGTTATATCCATTACCAAACTAAACCAACATTATACTTTATAAGGATGTAGTTATTCAAGTTACGTGTAAGTACTGAGAGTAGTTGCTTTCTGTTGTTCATAAATGGTTTCTAAGAAAATCATTCTTAGAAACCATTTATGAACACTTTTAAAAGTGTATTTTTGTCAACCCATGGCTTAGCATTTTTCCTGCTTTTAACTTCACTAACAAAATTACAGCAAGAGAAAACAAAACAATCAAACACGTGTCGAAAGTTTTATCAAGAGAAAGTAGGTACGATTACGATGGCTCAGGAAAACTCCGAATAGCCCATAAAACGTTGTGTTGGCAAATATTCAGGCATTAAACAAACAAAATTACTACCGGTAAGCCGTATAAAAGGTTTGGCGTTTAGTTTAAGTACCTTAACTTTTTTTATATATGTAAGTACACGCAAAAAGATACCGTTATCCAAATCAAATTTACTTATGAGCCTATTCCTGCAATGTGAAAAAAACAAGTTCTTTCTGTGATAGTCAAAGTTCTTTCTGTGATAGCATTTTTTTTAAATAAACTAGAACTCTGTCTAAAGTCACTTTAATATGTTTTACATTTTCAAGACAAACGCGGTTTTCTCGAGGTCGTCTACAAAAAAATACCTATTTGAAATCAACAAATTACGTAAGAAAACTAACAGTATAGATAAAACTAGTCGAATTATAGGAAATCATGAGGCGGACGATGCGTGTGACCGCAAACTGATGGGCTATGGCGATAAATCCACAGACAAACGTTCAATTTCCTTATTTCTCGTTCTTATCTATGGCGCTATTCTGCAGCCAGTTGTGTTTGCATCTTCACCATCAAAACGTAACTTTGACTTGAATGTAGTTCATACATCGTTTATATAAAGCTAATCAAACAACCTGAGTAAAAAAGATACTATTGAAGAATCTTCTAAATGCACAGTTAATTAAATTTGATTTATTATTCAATAACAAAGAATAATAACAATGGAAAGAAATCACATTCATTGCTCTGATCCAAAAGTAAGTAGCTAATGCACGCGTGTTATGGAAATCAGAAACAACTGTGGTAACAAAATTTTACTTTGAGTGCCGCCTCCTAATTATAATTTCCTCCCAAAACTGTTGTGTCCAGTTAAAGTATGCGACTTTTAACATTGATGCAGTCGTGATGATAACGCGCGTTAGCATCGATACAGTCGTAATGCAGAAGCTGGAAATTGACAAATTATATACTGAATTTTGGCGACTGCATCAATGCTAAATTTAATCTTTTCACTGCATCGACGTTAAAAGTCGCAGTCCAAAAGTATCATTACGTCTGATTCAAACTAAAATAGAGCTTTTTTATACGGTGGATGGTTTATGTATGAAGGTGTCAAAATGCAGCAGTACCCACAAATTGCTCCGGGCACTTAAGGGCATCTATTTGAATACCTACATTCAGCCTCCCATTGTATGGTCAAGACTGCATTTGGTATTTTGCCACCGTAGTATCATCATTATTTCTTTGGAATAGGGTTTAGTTATTATAGTAAGTCCAGAGACCAAACCACATGCTTTCTGGATTAGATTGTTCCTGCTCAGATAGCCTTCTATGAAGATTTATTACTAAAGCATCGGGCTATTGAATTTTAATGGTTATTATTCAAAATATCCTATTGTTCTTAAAATTTGCTCGTTCCGTGGATATTATTTGTGGTGAGACGCCAGCGCATTGTATTTGCGAACCACTTTGTTGGTTTAAAATCGGACAAACTAAGAAAGCATTAAGATATTTTCAGCAAAGAATAAGCGTCTATATAGTTATCGAAGCTTTTATCTAACTAGGTATTGTTATCAACTGTAATCAGAATCAGAAAGTTAATTCTCAAATATCCAAACACACGTACTTTATAAAACATGTTGCCTATGTAATGAAATGCGACAGCTTCATAAAACTCAACATTTTCATGACATGAGCACATCTACGATATATCCAAGACATAAACACAACTCTATTACAATCATTCGGGTCACTTAAGTTTAAACGAAACCATAATATGGCTGCTAAACCAAGCTTATTTCATCCTTCAATTGTGAGAATCCTCAAAAGGTCATAACGAAATAACTTTTAAAACATCGGCCCGACAATTTGAGCCATTACACCGCAAATGATAAATCAGCTGTTAAATGTCAGTGGACAACGCTGGAGCCTCGTAAATCGAAGCTAAACATCTCCGACAACTTGTAAGGTCCTACTCTGAAGCTAAATACAGGGTGTAAGTGAGGCGTCACAAACAACCGCACAAATTGGCTCTTTAGTTTTTCCAATGCGTTATTTAAAGCTTTTTAGTCACTGTTTAGAAGGCGCTTGTTTTTTTTGTATGATGTTTAGTTATTTACCCATATCTCAAAAACTACTAGACCGATTTTAATGAAACTTAAACTATACCCTAAGTTGAAATATACGTAGTTGAACTAAAATCGTACGTATTTGATACGTGATTGAAAGAATAATCTTGCTAAAACTTCTTGATTTCAAGTAATCTGTGGACAAACATACAAATATACAAACACATACGAATATACCCTTACGAAATTTTGCATATGTGTTTAGAAGCTTTTATAGATCAACACACTCAAATATTATCAAATTGCAACATTATCACATACATTTTATTGACTGCCTCTTTTTTTTGAAGTCGGTAAAAAAGTGGGCATGATCATCAGTACCCGCTTGTCTATTCTATTTTATTTTAACTCCTAATTTAACTCCATTTTTTCCAAAACGCTTTTGGTGAAAAGCGTTTTGGAAAAAACACATGTTTCATTAATAAGTAAATAACTTATCATAAAGTACTTATAAATTACATCAGATATCAACTCAATGATAGCGTTATAAAATCTTCATACTAGGGTCACACAATATAAACTTCAGCTAAAATATTGCGTTTATTACAATTGAGCCGCTCAGAGAATGCTGTTTTGACGATTTCAATTTTGCTTTCAATCTTTTATAAAAAGTTTATCTTTTAAAAACAACTTCTCATATCCAGCTCTATTTTTTATTAAATTTACTGGTTTTATCGAATGTGGGAGTAAGAAGGATCGATTAAGTAGTCCTCGTAGATCTAGGGCTCTATTTTTAAATCACTCGCGTAAATATTCCGAGTGATTTTCGTAGTGGGCACTCTAAGTAGAAGACAATACAATCATTTGTTGGAGCTTTACAGTTATCTTTATACAACTGTCGATGCCTAAATAATATACCTTACTTATAAAAGTTATATTGTTTCTGGGGAGTATCCTATATCCCAATTTTCATTTCTAGTTTATTGTGATCCTTATCAGTCATGTTATGCTAACCTTGAGATAATTAAGATAGATTTATATACTCTAGTACACCTTAATACGGTATTATCCACGATGCTTTCAAATCACGCTGTTTCAGGGTTTCCACTAACTGAAAGCCAGTTTTGAAAATTCTGTGCATGCTAATCTTTGAATGTAAATTATTTCATCATCATCATTATCAGCCAAAGGACGTCCACTGCTGAACATAGGCCTCCCCCACGGCTTTCCACAGCGACCGATTACTAGCGGTCTGCATCCAGTTTGATCCTGCGGTCTTTACAAGGTCGTCTTTCCATCTTGTTGGTGGACGTTCTACGCTGCGTCTTTGGTCAAAGGGTCTCCAATCTAGAACTTTCTGATCCAACTTCTTAGAATGCTTAGAATACAAGATTTCTTTTACCCCTTGCTTGACTGAAATTAACATATGTGTATATATAGTTTGATGAGACGATGACCAGTGATTTATCAGACCTATGGATTTAAGTGCACAATGGAATAAACATCGAAGGCATAAAATGACCACCTTCATCAATGAACCTAGTAATAGTTTGATTTTGGAAAGTGATTTGTGACATTGGTTGTTACATAAGCGAGAGTTTCTCAAAAACAATGTAAGTGCATTATAATGTTTTAAACTTTCACGGTCACTAACATAAGAATAGTTAGATACGGGATTGCTAACTCCGTGATCATGGCGCTTGCAACAGTGCCGAAATATCGGAAACTCATAAATAATAAGGTACATGGTAGCAATCCCGTATCTAACTATTCTAATGTAAGTGCATGTCCGCTTCAGACAAACATAGTGTCAGCTCTCTCAAGCCCTAAGACCATTTATACACTGGGACTTTCAGCAGCGATGCAGTCGCAAAATGTCAATCTTTGCACACTTGCGATCCTTTTAGCAACGATATAGTTGCGATGCTAACACGCGTTAGTATGGATGCAATCGCGATGCCGAAGCTGGACTTTGACAAATAATGTACTGTATATTGGCGTCTGCATCGATGAAATCGCGGTGAGTAAAGAGTCTAAGATACTGCATTGTGCACTGCGTCTTGTAGCAGCGATGCGAAATTAAATCTGTTCATTGCGTGAGTCGCGATGCAGTCGCGCGTTTCCAAAACGACTGCATGTGACATTGGTTGTTACATAAGCGATCGGTTCACAAAAACAAATTAAGTGCATGCTAATACTGCAAGCCTGCAATGCAAGCCCTAAGACCCTATGCACACTGCGACTTGTAGCAGCGATGCAGTCGCAAAAAGTCAACCTTTACACACTTGCGATCCTTTAGCAACGATATAGTTGCGATGCAATCGCGGGTTAGTATGGATGCAGTCGCGATGCAGAAGGCCGACTTTAACAAGTCTGTTGATTACGTGAGACGCGATACGACTTTTGTCGCGACTTACGCAATGAGCAGATTTATACGCGATGCAGTCACGCGTTTGCAAAACGCGCGACTGCATCGATCAAGTCTCAGTGTGTAAGGAGTTTAAGACTCATTGCAAACTGCGACTTTTAGCAGCGATGCAGCATCGATGCAGTCGCAAAATGTCAACCTTACACAATTGCGCTACTCTTAGCATCGATTCAGTTGCCATGCTAATGTGCGTTAGTATTGATGCAGTCGCGATTCTGAAGCTGGACTTTGACAAATAATGTACTATATATTGGCGTCTGCATCGATGTCAATATATATAATATATCGCGCTATTGCGCTACACTTAGCATCGATTTAGTTGCGATGCTAACGTGCGTTAGTATCGCGATGCATAAGGTTGACAGTGACAAATGTACTGTTTATTGGTTACTCCATCAATACTAGCGCGCAACAGCATTGATGCCAAATTAAATCTGTTGAGTTGCATAGCAGTCGCGCGTTTCCAAAACGACTGCATCGATTCTAAAAGTCACAGTGTGTAAGGGGCTAAGATCCCCATATCTAAATAGTGCAGTCCGCCACCTCAGACGTCTCTCGCTCACGATCGACACGACTACTTGACAGATTTACCTTCCACACACTCAGCTGGTAATGAGTTCCGATATTTGTACTTATCTATTTCGAAAGCCTCTCGGAAATAGGACTTTACGGCCGCTGTACAAAGTTAAGTCTCACGTTTTAAAATCAATTAGGTAGAAGTTAGTTTTGTTTAAGCTAACGCTTTATACTTTATGGCAGTACGACGGGTTAGAGAGTAAGTCGAGAGTAGAGTACTATCAAGGTAAACCGCCTGACCACTTTATGAGAAAAATTTGCTAAAGACCTCGCGTCGTTTTTAGTTTGAAGTGACACCCATTTTTTGGTCGTGTGTGTAAGTGATTTTGTTACATAGTGGTTAGGCAGAAGAGGCCTCGACCGAACCTAACTTTACCTTTTAGGTTGGTTATTGATGGTGCGAGAAGTAAGTATATTTTGGTAGTACTGTTTTGAAAATCTGTATGTCAATCTGATTAGGTCCTGCTATGTATTAGCTGGCTTAACAGTGTGCCGAGGGCTTTTTCTCCTCGTTTGGTAGTTTAGCAAACAAAATAAGGTGCGGGTTCCAACCGAACAATAACCCTTTTTTTATCACTTTCATGATGGCGTGTGATATTCATTGATTAAGTCCGATTTTCGAATTGAATACCGTCTAATTCCAGACAGGAGTAAATAAAATTAATATAACTTAATTTTGTGAATATTTGGTTTTACTTTTGCTTAGATTTATTTTCGAACCAAAATCACACGCCATAAGTCATCATAACCCACCTACCCAGAAGGGATTTAAAAATAGGCCCCAAGGAGACGTTCATGAATGAAGAATTTTGGCCGAAGGGTGTTGCATGGACGGCTACTTGACACCGTTGTGCAACACTAAGCCGACAAAATAGTGTATTATTTATTTTAAACCTATATTTCTATTGAAGATGGGCCGAGTACTCGATTAATATTCGGTAACAATAAATTAAAGTCCGTTTTTCTTTGCTAGTCAAATAATGTTATCAATATTTTTAGAACTTTTAAAATAATTTTAGCGAATGAAAATAATTATTAACCGTCTGATTTAAATAGATTTCAAATTCTCAATGTACAACGACGAGTTTGTGTTTATCTTGTTTTAAACTGTATTATTTTATAAATATAATGAAAAGATTGTATATTCGACAAGCTAAGAAAAACAGATTTTAGGTAGATATAGATAGTTAGGCTTTGAGAAGGTAAATGATCTATAGAGCGCCGGCGGTCCCGAAAACAAAATAGTAATGAGATAGAATTAGGAAAACGTTAATGAAGAAGTAAACAATATTAAAAATTTGATAGAGGAACAAAATATGCAGGGACACACAGCCGTCTGTACGTTCTGTACTGTTACCACAGAAAATTGCCGTTACCATGAGTTGACTCGATAGCGACGACGGTTTTACTCGCTAGCGGCGACGTCACTTTTTGTATGGAAAATTTTAGTTCTGTCAGTGACCGCTAGAGGCGCTGTGAAATTTTCCATAGATTTTTTTACGTCGTCGCTAGCGAGTAATAACGTCGTAAACTCATGGTAACGATACTGATTACAGCCGATTCCTTTTGTACTTTTTTACGCGCCCGAAACCGGAATTCGATTGAAGTCGAACTCACGCACTGGGGATTTCGTGCCAATTTTAACTAAAGTAGGGGTCCACTTACTTCAACTTAGCTAAAATACCACAATATTTTGTTGACTGCAAAAATAACTTTGTTTTTCATAGTATTTGATGAAAGACAAATTTGTGTGTATGGTTGTTGAAAATGTGCTATATCTCAAAAAGTACTAGTTCGATCTCGATCAAACCAATTTTCGTTGAAAGTATTTGTAAAGTCCTACATCGTGTAATTTATTCAAAATTTTCACTAGCTTGATTCAAAGTTAGAGGGGGAGACGCCTACTTTGGAAGCGTCGATCTTACAAACGTATGACTTTCAGATAAAATAATTTTAGGAACCTCAGTGTCATTTTAAGAGACCTATCTAAAGACAACCCACATGCATAGGTTTCAGAAAATCATTTTTTTGTTTGTTTTAGTTCTATGTATGGGAGTCCCCTTCAAATGTCATTAGTAAAGCGGTTGGCAGAATATACCTACCGACTAAGTTTCATTTGTGTAATGCTAATATATTGTAATATATTGGACATCAATCACATACATTGCTCTGATCCCAAAGTAAGTAGGTAATGCACTTGTGTTATGGAAATCAGACACCCATACAACAACCGTACAACAACACCCAGACCCGAGACAATAAAGAAATTTTGGATTTCTATATTGACCCGACCGGGAATCGAACCCGGGACCTCGGAGTGGCGACGCCTTGAAATCAGCGTGCTTAGCCACTACACCACGGAGGTCATCGATTGTACCTGTATTGTTGCCTTTAATAAATGATGATGATGATGATAAAACCTGTAAGGTAAAAACAGGTTACGTTCTAAAAAGCGTATTCTTATAGGAACACTATTCAAGCAATCAAATCAAGCTATGCTATGACCTGCAACCTGCACATTGGTCCACGGGCAGGGGTCAAGCGGTCATAGGACGTGAAATGCCATCGTCCCAGGCTCTTAATGGTTCCGCACCTTTTCCTTTCTTCAACTTCTATACATACGTAAGTATGAGAAAGTATCATATTTATGACCTTATTTGGGAAGTATGTATAATGATTAATGAAGGCTACAATTATTATCGCCATTTTACACAGGAAATGAATCTATTAAGTTATTTAAACAATATACCCATTAGTTGAGTTCATTTTTTGAACCAATTTACTACGTCATGTAAGCCATAAATGAGACCATCACCATTTTCTTCTGTTTAACACATTGAGCGCCATGGTGGTCACTGGTGACCCCCAAACAACGTTTTTCTATTGTGTCTAGTTTCATGGCAATCAAAGCCTTACTCTGCTTCTAGTTTTATGTATAATTCGCAAAACATTTTTCGCATGACACTGAATCAACAAGTAGGTACATCGACAGATTGATCGGTCATCGGTGATTAACTTTTAAAGTGCTACTGTTATATTACGTTTTTTAAGTGACTTCAGCCCATCAAGTAGATCCAACGTGGATAAATCTATCGAAACAAAATTTCGCACACAAACAATCGCAAGCCAAAATCAAAATCTGTGCCCTTTGAAAGTTCACATTCGTACCGAAACAGCGGCATGTGGGCTAGAGCCATCTTCGCAAAGGTCGCGGCTTGACCGATAACGACTCGCCGGATTGGGCTGATCAGTCCTGCTTAGGGCTGAGGAAAGGGCAAAGGGTTTTTAAAAATAGCTAAAAGTTTGAGTATAGTCTCAAAAGGACCGTAAGTATCAGATGTTATAGCGATCAGCTACCGGTTTGGAGGTCATTTGCTTTTCTGACACTTTTTTGGTTAAGCAAGGTAATATTTGAAGTTCGAAAAATGTTTGAAAAACTAATGTAAAATAACGATATGGTCGAGCATGGACTAAATATCTATCTCTAATATGGACTCTATTTCTAGTTGGCTTTGAATTGATTTCAAAGTCAATTCTTAACTTATGTGCTGTCACCATTATCTATCTGCTACCAACATCGTGTAGAAGTTCTCTTAAGCTTGTCGAATTAAACAAAATAATTCATCGAGCAGTGGTAGCCCTGTTGCCTCTATAGGAGCGCGCTTAAGGGTACGGTGTATTTTGCAAATAATGTCGCAACTGCATATTTCTGATTTTGGAATGGAAGCCATTATTGGGCATACATGAGAGTATTTGAAAAATATGCTGTAACTAGGTATAGAATAAGATATATGGAGACTAGTCCAAAGGTTCAAAGATAATTTAGCCTAGAACAGCATAATATACTCAAATTGGAGTCTTGGTGCGATCATAGTTCACGCTTTCAATTACATCCAGTTGTTTAAGCTGTGGGAAAAGTCATAAGTGAATAAAATTGACTAATTTTTTTATGATAAATTATCATAATTATTATAATTATAATTATATACTCTGCTATACTCCGTATAGCGTCGTTCTAAAGCGAACACTACATGACTCTAATTTCGGAATAGTGTACACTCTCGCAACATTGCAACGTGCATACAGATGTGCAGTCCTGTCTGGACAATGCGCGTGGGCGGCTGATTTTATGCACGCCCGCTGCAACAGAGTAGAATACTGCTCTACTTCGCTTACAATTGTTTTGTGTCCTACACTTTGTCATACTATAGCACAGATCCTTTGTAGTGAACCCTTAGGGCCCCAATCCTCATGTCAAAAGAACTTTTTCCGTGTTGTTATAAAAGTGGGGTGATCGTAGCGCAGTGGTGGCAGCTCTTTGGTTGTGATACCGAAGTTAAGCAAACTACGGCGCGGTCGTGTTTGGATGGGTGACCATTGCAACCATTTAAGTGACGTTTATCACGAGGATCTCCGTGCTTCGGAAGGCACGTTAAGCCATTCAGGCTAATTTCGGTTTCCGCCTATCCGCACTAAGCCCGCGTGGTGGAGTATGGCTGTAACTACCTCATAGTTAAGGTAAAGCCTTTGTCCAGCTGTGGGACAGTATAGGCTAACATAACATGAAAGTACCAAGTGATACTTGAAAATCTACATGTATAATTTAACAACAAGGCTAAATGCGAATACCGAATGTGAATTGTATAAGAATAGTGCTCCTGGTTAATTTAAGTTTATAGTCGACTTAAAGATTCTTATTTAAAACATACATTATTCAAACACACCCATTAGGTACCTATTTTTATGAAACCCTTAACAAATGCAATATACGTTTGATGGATTGATTGATTGATTGAAAAGGTACTGTACAATAACCTATACACGGTGACATGTTATTCTAATTATTCCTCTTGGGATGTGATAATACATCTAATTTCCAACAAAATTAACCCTAACGTACCTCATACCAAAGTGTCTCGTTATCGAGATAAAGATACTAGAGTCACCTCCACTTCTTCTTCGCACTAACCATAGTCCACGTCATAATTGATACGACGCTAAAAACCAATAGCGAGCGCGAATGATTTACGGGCGACTAATGCGCACGCGCACCGACTTTATTAACATTTATTATGGTAATGCTCGCTTGAATAATGTTTCAATATGAAGGCTTTAGCGTGGGGGGTGTTTTGGTCAGAGGATTGTTTGAAGGATTTTTGAGCTGAAATAATTAGTATATTATTAGATACGAAAAATTAACTTTTACAAAAAAAGTAAGAACCAACCTAAAAAAAATGCACTAAAATTCTTTAATAAACTTTTGAAGGGACTCTATTAATAAATAAATAAATGTTGATTTATTTCAGATCAATTATCAATATATCGTAGCTCCCAAATAGTTGAACCGATTTTCGTTTAGTTTTTTTGTGTCATAGATAATTTCACCCGAGTGTTCTTAGCTATATTTTATAAAAAATGTTTGAAGATTATCAGCTCTCTTCTAGTTGATGAGGGAATCTGACTAACTTTCGATCGAATTTGGTACCGTGTCACTTCTAATGTCCGAGGATTTTTATATTTTAATTTCATTACATTCCCGGATTTACTAAAATTTATTATTCAGATCACTTTACTATGGTAGATTTTTGTACCATTTTTGATTTGGTACTTGGACCGAACCACGAGAATATTATACCGATAAAATAATATTCCTATTTATATTTCATAGAAAAGGCTAAGTAAAAGCTGTCAAAAGAAACCGATTTAGGTTGTCAGTAACTTATTTAATACCGTATTTTATATTAGGTTAAGCATATTAGTTGATCGCATGGTACAGTCGAAACAAAATATCGAACATGCACCCTTGTGTAAAAGGAAATTTATTTCTTTACCCAAACTATTGTGTTTACTTTTTATTGAAAACGTTGCAACGTTTAAGGAAAATTATAATCAAACTGCGTACTTTAAATTTGAAGCACGTTCTCAAATATACATCGTAAATTAAGAGTTTTTGATTTGGACTAATTAAGCTGTTTAATTAAATGATAAACAACAATCAATATTATTAGTTACCATGTTTCAGAAGCACTATTTTTCCAAAATATACACAAATTCAATTGAAATTATGAAAAATTACATGAAAGTAATTTTCAACGAGGATTCATAGGGCGCCTAACTGTTTGACATCCGACAAAAAATGGTTCCGCTACATCGTATCTCGCATCTCTTTTTATCACGCAGTTTTCTGCTACTGACATCTCGCTCTTGTCGTTTATGATTATACCTAAGTAAGACATTTGTGTAAGTAACGTGTACCTAGAACATTTTAATTTCTCCAACCATCATAAACACAGCTAGCAACGCCTATATTTGTGTCAAGGCTATAATTAATCCTGGCAAAGCTCATGGGATGACCAGAATGCGGACTGAGTGGTACTAATAAATCAAACGAGTGAATTATACAAGTTATGCTAGTGCTCTGACTGAATTCCAAAGAGCAAACAATGTATTTGAATGATCATTCTGGTTGGACAGTCTATGTCCAACCAGAATGACTTATTAAAGAATCCCGTGTAGCCAGAAAGAAGAAAGCCAGCTGTCTCTCCATGTTGATTATGTAATCTCTTGAGCTTATTTTTCTTCATACATAGGTAGAAATTTCCTCAATAAAATTTGCATTTTAAAAACAAAAGTATTTCATTCGTGACCTTCTTACCTTTTGGTCCTCATTTATATAGGGTGTCTCAAACAGTGACGTCCAAAATTTTTTTGGAAGCCTTCCAGAGCTATCCAAACATACCCTATGTATGTTAGCCGAATTTTCGTAGTTTTTGAGATATATTTTTACGGGCAATTTTTTACTATCTTCAAACAAATATTTATAAATTAAATTTACTGAGATAAAATGATGAGCACGCTAAAAGTAAGACCTCAAAAGTATTAAAAAAAATTGGGAAATGGCCTAGAAAACCACAAAACTTTGGCTACCATAAATTATATATTATCTATATAATATATTATCATTAATATACCATTATTAAGATAGCCCTGAATGAAAAAAAAACAACAAAATTTTGGACGTCACTGTTTTGGTCAACCTGAATATTTTGTATGACGTTATTTATAATTGTTTACTGAAAACAGAACAAATTATTCAGGATATTTATTCAATGGATGATTCAGAATGTTTTTGACACTCACAATGTAATTTCGTATTTTAGATGAAACCAAAAATTGCGCACTGACAGGATTCGAACATGCGACCGCTGGCAAACCGGTCAATGGACTTCAGATATATTTATCATCTCCACTAAGTCCTAGCTCAGTGTAGCGCTCTCTGGATGTAAATTCATTCATGCGCATTGTCCTGCGCACAGCAATTAGTGCATCGTGTCCTAAGCAATTACATGCAATAATCTCCATACAGATAACAAAGACATGTATTTATTTGTTTATACATACTTTATTGCACATTCAATATTTTAATTTGTAGACTTAACGCCATATGGCGTTCTCTACCAGTCTTTTACGACCTCCGTGGTCCTGCGTGTCGCTGCTCCGAGGTCCCGGGTTCGATTCCCGGTCGGGTTAATATAGAGATGAAAATTTTCTACATTGTCTAGGGTCTGGGTGTTGTGGTACCACCGTTGTGTCTAATTTCCACAAGTGCATAAAATCAGTCCACAATGTGCTGAACAATGATTACTTTACATAAAGTTTAGCTTGAACATAGTAGCACGTGTCATACAAGGGTCGGTAAGTACAATATTCATCATCGTCATTATCAGCCAAAGGGCGTCCACTGCTGTATATAGGCCTCCCCCACGTTTTTTCACAGTGACTTTGATCCTGCGACCTTTGCAAGGTGTCTATCCATCGTATCAGTGTACGTCCTACGCCGCATCTTTGGTCAAAGGGCCTCCAATCTAAAAATATCTGCCCCAACGGCCATCAGTTCTTCGCGCTATGTGGCCCAAAAGCTTAATGATTCTCTGGGCTATGTCCGTTAGTTCTTCTACGTACCTCCTCATTTCTAATTCGATCTCAGACTAACACCTACGATAGGAACAATATTAACTTAAGTGAATAGATCAACAATTTGCTTGTTAAAAGTACCCGTACACTGATTTTACCAAAACACAGAAGAATCAATTGAGAAATCTCAAACAAACTTCAAACAATTACCCAAAGCTTTTCAACTCCGTACACCTTAGAAGTCGATGAGAATTCATCACGGCAATGAAATTTTCGCCTAAATCAGAGGGTAAGTGTAAAGTTGTGGTTCCGATGGTAAACTCCGATCGCAGTAAGTTAAAGAACTGCCCGGGAGGGTCGGAAACTGTGGAGACGGCTTCCTCAAAGTAAGTGTTTTAGTGATGATATAGATAGATATTTTATATTAATTGTAAGACACAAACTTACGCTAGAGTTAACCGAAAACAATTGAAACAAATTATACTTGATAAATATAACAAAATAATAAATCATTGTTAATGATTCCGTAAAATTGCGAGATACCAACATACTTTTCATTCCACATAACAGCTATTATACGGAAAATGAAACGCTGAATATCTTTGTCTTTATCTTTTTTCACATGCGTTACAATAATAAATAGCTCATACATATTAAAGCTATAATTTTCAGCACTTCAACAATTTTCATAAGCATTTGATATTTTGAAAATAGTAAACCAAAAGCTTTCTCTACACAAACGCTAACCTTAAAACTACGCGCAAGTTTTAAAACTCAGATACGCTCACTATCACGGCCCTTCCTTCTGTTTCTTTGTGGACATCGCCCGCATTCGAGATTGTTCTACAACTTTTGAGGAGCCCTTAAAGTTTCCCTTAGTTAAGTGTTTGAGAAAAATATTTTTAGATGTCGTTAAGCTCAAAGTTGGTGAGGAGGAGATGGGTCAGTTGTCTGAATGTGTTTTGCTTATCTTTTGTTCGCCAAAATACCACAATAATTTATTGACAGAAAACATAACTTTTTTTACATATTGTCATCTCGACCTCGTTCAAACTAATTTCGTCATGTATTTTATTTCTAAAATTTACACTCGCAAAGATGGGAGGGGGGGGGGGGGGGTATCTAACTTTTGAACTAAGCGAGTGTAAATTTTGGGACGCCCATCTTACCACTTTGGAAGCGTCTACCTCCAAAATGTTAGACTTCTAGAAAACATGTTTTTTGGAATCGATGTAATCTGAAGAGACCTATCCATAGACACCTCACATGAATAGGATTGACCAAAAAAAATATTCATTTAGTTCCATGTATGGAAGCAATTATCAAATCTCATTATTTTATTTTTTGTATAGGAATCATAAAACGGTTAACGGAATCTACCTACCAAGTTTCATCTGTGTAATGCTAATAGTTTCAGAATAAAGTGGCTGTGACATACGGATGAACGGACAGACAGGCAGAAAGACTTGACGAAACTATAAGGGTACCGTTTTTGCCATTCGGCTACGGAACCCCAAAAATATACATATTTGTGTTAGTATGTAGTAATATTATTCCCATTCACTAGTTGGTATACATATTATAGGTATTATCATAAATTTTGATAGTTAATAGCAATCATTATAGTAGTAGTATTTGACCGAATTCATTAAAAGTTGTATTCTAAGTGTTGTATAACAGTATTACTTTTTAAAACAACAATTTGTGTTGTAAATATTATTCCCTGAAATTACAAACTGTGATTTCATTTCAGGCATAATTTAATGTTTAATAACGTTCATATCACTTTGGTCGCATAAATCATTTAACACGTTTCTTGCGAAATTTTAAAATAAACTAACATCCGAATAAACGTATATTCATGTGAATTGAAATGTTAAAATGTATCAGATGAGTGCAGACCGATGCCCGCCACAAAATTCCGTATTATTTGCAACGAACCAAAATAAAGTTTTCAGACAAGCTAATGCACTTTCCGAACTAATACAGGGCGATTTTAAATAAGATGATTTCTAGCAGTTTTGGTCTCATTAAAAAAAGTAATTTATAAAATTAAAGCTTTAAAATTAATGTCAGTTTTTTTATAAGGTTTTTATTTTTAAAATTACTTTTTATTTGTGATTTTAGATAGAACTTATATTTCAAAAACTACTAGACCAATTTTGATGAAACTTACACTGAACTCGAAGTTGGAATGTACCTGATTGAACTAAAAAATAATCATCTCGCTATGCCTTTTCGTTTTGTTAAATCACTTTTATTAAGCACTTATTATTTATTATTATTATTCCAGAACTCGAATTAGAAGATTGTCGCATTTATCTGATAGTGCTTAAACGTCCTTAGGATTTCAGTATTACGTGCATCTAGTGAGTAATTTTACACAGAAATAAATTAATTTTATGAATCGAATATGACATTTAAGGCCGATCCTTAGGCACTTGTTGTGTATGGACCTGACCGCAGACCGCAACCGCTATGCTAAATCCATTTTTTTGTTAACATCCGATTTATGCTTCATTTTTTTCTAAAAAAACTTCATTGGCGCGATAACAGTGTACAAACGTGGACTGAATGCTAAAAGCATTCTCTGCCAGTCAAAATTTCCGGTCATGCAGAGAAATTGCAATGGGTGCAGCGAAAGTGAGAGATCATGTTCATTAAGTGTATCTAAGGACTTATTATCTATCACATCGTATTTTTTGTATTTTCGTCTTTAACAACTTTAATTTAATGGTTTGTAATGTTTTTAACACTCATAGTGTCATACTTTATATTCTTAAAGATGAAATAAAAAACCAAACATATGTCTTGACTAACCGGGCGAACCCTCTACCAATTGAGCTACCGTGCTGTAGGTCCGACCTTGCGAAATTTGTGTTCTCCCTGGTTTCTTATTCATCTTTCAGAATATAAAATATGCCACTTTGAGTATTAAAAGCATTATGAACCATTAGATAGCGAAGCGATATCAATTTCCAAGTTGAATTTATTCTGTAAAGAATAACTACTTGGGCCCGCTGTTGCATAAACAGTTGGGTAGATGGCGCTACCGTCACGCGTAATGACGGATCCTTAAGAGACCAGAAATTTCGCGCGGTCAGACCTACAGCACGGTATCTCAATTGGTAGAGCGTTTGGCCCGGTTAGCCAAGAAGTTGCTGGTTCGAATCCCGTCCGTACGCAAATTTTTGGTTTCTTATTTCATCTTTAAGAACTTTAATGTATATTTGTTAATATCATCACACCCTGTGTTGTGTTGCACTTGGTTGGGGCAGCCGCGGTCAGCTGGCGTCGCGCCAGGATGGTTCGGACGCGTCTGTCCGTCCGACCGGAGCTTTTCACAGTGTTCTACTCTGTATTTTTAATTTATTCTCAAACTTGTACATTTAAAAGTGTACACAAGGTGAATTTAATACTAAAAGAATACTCTCCCAGTCATGCCAAAGGTTGTGATGAGTGCATTTATGTTAAAAAACGTTTTCAATCGGCGATCTTTCGCTGCTAAAGACGACGAATATTTCGTTGCTTTGCCTGTAAGCGCTTATATGAAGAGAACGTCTTTGAGAAGAGCTTTGTGTCCTAAAAATATAGGTACATACTATTTGAATGTGCTCAGGACATTAGTGCTAGTTACTAATAAGTGTTTTTCATGATGGCGCCTTTTTGATCCCGCTACTAATTAACGTTGATATCTTAAAAATTAAAACACTATGTTCAGTCTAATTCAGATATTTTAGTAATGCAAGTTATCAGAAAGTGACAAAACATGGTACAACTATTCTTATGTTATTGACCGTTTATTAGCAACGGGGTTATTAGGGTTCTTGGATCTAGCCATCACGCTCGCTTGTACTGGTCGTGTTGGCATGAGTGACAGAGACAGCAGAGTAGTAGTACGAGTGAGTGCCATTGAGAGTAAGTCCCCTGATTATATAGGAGCATTGTTCCAATACCCGTTACATTTTGCGTAGAGTTACTACTCTCTTAGTTTTCTTATGAACACTTTATTATCAGGACCTTATTTTGACTAGTTAAAGATACCGTAATTGCGATTCACTATTTAACCGTTTACTAATACGGTATAAGTACCTTAAGACATGATGCTATTTTAAATCGCTACATACAATACTTTAACCACATAAAGATAGCAAAATGTTTATGAACCAGCTTGGATGGGCTCCGGTAGGCTATTTTTAATCGACTTCAAAAAGGACGACGTTATCAATTCGAATGTTTTTTGTATGTAGTATTATTCAATCATTTGTTTCCAACACCGACTTAGAGGGTTTACCTCCTAATTGTTTTTTTTTCCAAGTCGGGTTCAGGATGAAGATGGGGTCTGGTGTAATTGAGGGAAAACCTCGAATTCAAAAGGCAGGTTAGGTATTTTGTAGCTTATTAAAGAATAAGGTCAAAAGGTACAACCCCACACACATCTATAAATCACTAGGAAAAATGAAAAAAAAAACTTTAAAATAATGACTTTATCAACAAAATGCAATAAAAATTCATAAATAAACTCTTGAATCACTAAAAGAAAAGATTTTCTATTAAACAAACAATTTATTTTAGAAGTTGGTGCCATCGCATTGGCTATCTCAACTTCATCCATCAGGGCCACCCAATCAAAAAAAAAAACATTTTGCCTTAAATTAAGTCCTTTCTTTCAGATATTCAAGAATGTATTTATGTATTTTTATTGTACGTGGTTTTTGAAGTAGTTTTATATTTTGAAAAATGATTAAAAACCTAGAAAGCTATCAATTCTAATGTATTTATCATCATGTTTCGACGTCGAACAATCCAAATACCTGACCAGTAGATAGAACGTTAATATGATTCAAATAGTGGCGCTAAAGTAGATTGTTCGTCAGTACAAGTCGCACATTCTAATATGCGCACGCGTCGGTCGGTCTTTTTAGCCGTCCAATCTTATTGCCACGCGACTGATAAATAAACGAAACTGAAATAGCACTGAAAAAGTATATTCGAATTCGAAATTGTATTCGAATTTTTGAAATGTGTTGTTGCATTCTTTTAATCTTAATCTTATTATTTAAATGAGTGCGAATTTCGTTGTTCTAAGTTGACAGGATTAACTTTTCATCATAAACTCTTGACATAAATTGAGATACAAATATATATTATATTATTATTATACCAACTAGCAGTCAGTCTGAAAATGTAAAGTAAATCTAGTCTACGAAACATTTTAAAGAGAACAATAAAATTACAGTATTTCAACCGTTATCCATGACATAGCAAATTCAAGAACCCAAATATTACACAATACCAAAAATTGGCGAATAAAGTAAAACGGTCAACATGCGTGACGATCACAATAAACATGATGATCTTGCATAATTTTATTGATCTAAATACGTGTCCGTAGATCATTGATCATTTGGTCGATAATGCGTGCAAAGCTTGTCACTTACATTCGTAGTGACGTGTCAGTCATTTTTAATCGATATTTCTGATGATTATTACTGACAATATTTTACATACCTTTTGCTCCCGAACCTATATACAAGCTTTTGATGCATGCAAGTGTACATTTAGCATATTTCCCAAATTATTTTAAATAAGTGTTGGTATATCTACTAACTTCTAATAAAAATTTTTTTTTTTAATCATGCCATGGCATTTAAATCGCTCAATCTTTTACTTAAATAACAAGCCCACAACATAACCATAAATTATTTTGAAATCTCCCAGTTTTTCATATGTTTCGATATCAATTATGAGATTCAAAATAAAACGACAGAGAACAAAAGTAAAAACCGGAATATCGATAACACACAAAGATAACAAATTATTCGATATCAAGCCGAATTATCGACAGCATACATCATTAAATACACTGTTGCAAACCCGGGTGCTGACCGGTGGAGCGTACCAAATGACTGGAATACTCGATCGATCACTGCGACGCATTGTGGAACCACCAGGTGTGAGTTTGTGGATTTGGGATGCCCTCTGTATGCAAGTTTTAGGCATAGCATAACAGTTCACAGCAGCTAAAAAAAAACTATTTTTTTTTTCTTTTTTTAGATCTTCTCGTACAAGTATGATCAAAAAATCCTTCCACATAAAACCGGTAACTCTACGTTTAATGATAAGTATCAACGTCATTTAGAGCAAAATATTAGGAATGTAAATGCCTAAATACCATCCCAAATAAACATTAATCAGTATGTCAACATACTTCTTACAACAACCAGTGATCTAGCAAAGAAGCAATCTCAACGTCAAAGAAAATAAACCCAAAATATCAGCAGAGCCCCACTTAATGTGGGAAAAGGGACGAACGTCACTCCGCAATTTCCCACAAAGGATCGCTCATCAAACTTCCCGGCTTTCAAATCAAACATATTTCAAACATTACACCCTCACTTGCCCTGACCAAGCCAACGTGTTAACAGGGGTCGATTCTGTTCACGCCAAATAAAAATCACCGCATAGTCCGGTACGGATATCGTCAATTTTCCACCCTCGAAAATTCCTTGTAACACCAACTTTTCCACCCCACTGATACAAACTAAAACAACCTCTATTATTGAGTAGTAGAGTGTTTTATTACCGCAAAAATATCCAGTGGTCACCCTTTGGGGCAATAAGGCGCATATGTCGAAAACAAGTGAACTGGCTTCTTAGACAACTCAGAAGGGTCAGGGGTGGAAACCGTTGGAATTATTGGAATTTCCTGAGGGTTATTTTCACACGTGATTTAAGTGATGTGGTTTAGGGTTAAACTTGTCGGAAAAGTGATCTTGATATGAACCTTTTATTTTACCACTTCCTGCTCTCAATGGCTTAGTCGATCGAGTGTTATATGTGGAATGTGTATTCTTATCAATCTATCAGAAACGAAACTTAATGTCAAAGATGTACAAATACTTCCCCATATTCATAATAACGCAAACAGTCTAATAAACCTGTTCTAACTATTACACTGTTTTGTCTCGTCTTTTCTTGGCGCTGTCATCGTTTGATAGAAAGTGACAAAACAGGGTCAAAGCAAAAATAGGTTTTTAGACTGTTTAAGTTATTTTATTATGAATAACAGGGTTACTGTATTTTTAATTTCTTACTTTAGAATATATTTATATGAAGTTAGACAGCACATTATTTTATTGTGATTATGATTTACATGCGTCTACTAGTTTATGTAGTTCTCATCCAATAATAAATCAATCTATACATTTTATCACTGTTAAACTAAGGGTTAGCCCCTATAAAACCACTTGCTTATTCAGCGAAAATATCTCCTATAAACCCTTCATTGTCCCTGAATAATTCATCCATCCCACATTTGCCCGGACTCCATGGGGCGGAAGTCTTGACCGCTTCGAGTGACCCTTCCGTACCTAAGGGGAGTGGGGACCTTTCAAGTGCCCCATGAAATGTTTACCGAGGAAATTGGCTTACAAAAGATTTTTGATATCAAAAGGTTGGCGACACCTTACAAGATAAAATGATAAAAAATATAAAGACAACAAATCAGGAGATCTATTTTTTGTACACTCGCCTTAATATTGCGTCTGATTTTCTTTAATTTATAATAAAACCAGCCAAGTGCAAGTCCGAGTCGCGCACTGAGGGTTTCCTTGCCAACATTAACTGAATTAGGGAATCCACGTACTTTCATTTAGTAAAATACCACAATATTTTATTGACAGCAAATATAACTTTGTTTTTCATAGTGATTGTATGAAGTACAAAGTTATGTATGCGGTTGTTGAAAATGTGCTAGGTATATCTCAAAAACTTCTCGTTGGATCCCGTCCAAATCAATTTTTCTTGAAAGTATTTATGAAGATCTACATTACATATTTCTCTTATTCTACATACTACATGATCTCCATTAATTTACACTTGCTATTTAGAAGTTAGATGGGGGGATGCCCATTTTACCACTTTGGAAGCGTCTAGCTTTGAAACGTTAGACTTTTAAAAGAAAATAGTTTAAGAAACCTCTATGTCATTTTAAAAGACCTAACCATAGATACCCCACACGCATAGCTTTGACTAAATAAATATTTTTTGGTTTTAGTTTCATGTATGGGAGCCCCCCAAATAAATGTCATTATTTTTTATTTTTTATATGAGAATCGTAAAGCGGTTAACAGGATACATCATCCTACTAAATTTCAACGGTGTGATGCTTATAGTTACAGAATAAAATGGCTGTGACATACGGACGGACAGACAGACAAACAGACAGACAGACAGACAGTCAGACAGACAGACTTGACGAAACTATAAGAGTTCCGTTCTTTTTCTATTCGGCTACGGAACCCTAAAAATCAGTCAATATTCACACGACAGTGATTGGATATAAAATAGGTAACTATTCTTTTTTCACTACTTGCGTCTGCGTTAGCACGATTTCCGTTGACTGTTTATTGATTTTCGAACGAATATTAGTCGGAATATTGACGCGAGTAATTCAAAAATATGGCTGCTAGAGCTATGTGTATTTCTTTCATTTCTAGTCTAGGTTAATAAGAAAAAATATGGTCAAAATATGGCATGCAACAATCAATGAAATAATATCAAGCCAAGTTCCAACCTGTCTAATTCAGTGCATTATCATTCCAGGATATCGTCCTGTTTCACAATGTCTGAATAAGTTTTCATTAGTGTTATCTGTCCACTACTGCATACTAAATGACGCCCTATGTTTAAATTATTTATTTAGTATTGAAACAGGCCCTTAGTATTTTAATATCATTAGTATATTATCAATTTCGCTTGTGCCCCCTTAGCCACGAAGCGCGCTTTTTGGCCTCACTTGCAGGTGATGTCTTGTCAGTACGGTGATAGAGCTTAGTGAGAAACATTGACCAAAAAAATGAGTAAATGTGGCTTATTTTAGTGAAAAAACTATAGCAGCAAGTTTAAAAATATTTATTTTCATTCGTAAGTCACGTTTTATCCCAAAAAAGCTGTTATTTTGCATGATAATAGTGAAAAGTGTTTTCCAAGAGAAAAGTAACATTGCCATTAAAAAAAGTGGTGGTCTGTTACTACAAAATCAACAAGATAACGTATACTTTATACGGTAGGATTGTCGTTTGTTTATCATTCGTTCTCTTGTCAGTTTAATTTCAATTGTGCTTGACAAATGTCGATAAATCATATCGATAAACATTATTTTATTAAATTTTTGAATATAATAAATACTTTTAAAATAAAATTATAAATCTGTAAAAGTTTCACTCGAGAGTAGATTAAGGTAATCTTAAATATACAACTGTTTGCTTTAAAATTTTAAACTTCATATTATATGACAATACATCCTTATAATATAATTTCAGATTTCCTGTAGATCCATTATGGAAAATAAAGTGAGTACAAGCCGTCTGAAGAGAGGCAAAATGGATCCCCACAAAACATCACCGAGTGGCATAATGCCAATGCAAAAAAATATTCTGGTTAATTATCCGTTATGAGGACTTTAATGGTGCAAGGCTATGTGTATTTACGGGCTATTTCAATATGTCTAAGGAAGTTCTAGTTAGTGTTACTTGGCAGACCGTTTATATAAAACGACGTTCTATGTTTCAATTGTTCATTTGATGGTTTGTGCATTATATGCCCATAATGTAATTTATTGTTTTCGTGATAAAATTATATAATTTTACAAAAGATTCGTTCATTCATTCGTTCCACACATCGATAAAAAAATATCGACACTTTTATGCACTAAATGTCAATAATTGACACGACAAGCTCCCCCCGCCCCGCAAAAATTGGCTAATGTTATTTTCATACATTCGCTCTTGCGTTACATATCCCGTGGTTAATTAATCCAAGCTATAGGAGTAATACACTAACATTCGACTTTATAATATTATGAGATATAATGTGATGAATCGCATGTTAAATACCTCAACACCCGAGCGGTCGCATGAGACCGCATAACAATAGAATATCTATTGTGTCTCGTTCACATACACTTGAGGGATTAATTGTGCAAAATAGACAGTAGCTATTACAATATGTAAAAATAAAATGATGAAACTCAGATTTAAAATTTTATTAGAAACAAAAAAAAGTTGGAAAATACAGCACGTATCAATATCAGCCACTACACAATAACTATCATAAACTGAGCACTACAAAATTATATCTTGTTTCTTAACTTTGTTATGGGAACCTTTACCATGAAAATAGTTTGATATTTACTAAAATATATTAATCGCAATAAAAACATTAGGTCAGTAGCATAACAAACTTTTAAATGATTTAGAGGCATTAAAATTATATTTTCTCACCCGTATACATCATGAAATAATACAGATCAAAGACCTATAGGTAGGTAAGTAATTCCTAAACTTTAAAATGCAGATCTGAGGCACATTTACAAGTGACACAGATAGAATTAGGTGGTTTTTGCCAGTCACCAGAAAATACTGCAAACAATATTAAAGTACATAAATTTTATCAGTGAAGTACGGATTTTGATCAACCTAATGTCACGGCAAAGGTTCCAAAACGTTTCTATACGCAGGCGACCTTGACGACAGTCTGAAGAACTAATAGCACGGTGATGAAGAACAGGACTGAGGGCCTCGTCTTGGTAGCTTTGCTGGTCAGCATGCGAGGGGCGGGCGGCGCTGGCATCACGAAGGCTTGGTTGTTACATCGGTTCAGCTAGGAAAGAATACATAGCGTTAGAAACACAAAACTTCTATCCCTAAACGCATATACCGTATCCGTTCCGTTCGTCGTGGGTAAAAATGTTGAAAATGAACATGAGTTGTTTAACAAACAGTTGTTAGTTACACGTGTTATTTTACTTGCATATTTATCTGATATTTTCACAAAGAGTTCGCTCATCACATAAATAGGACTTATGTGTGAGCGAGCATATACTTAAAAATTAAACTACGTTACACTTCAAAGCAGAGGTATAGTGAAGCAGCTGAGTGCATGAGTCTTAAGAATCAGGGTCTATTAATGCAAAGAGTGGCTTTATTTTCTCATGAAAAAGGGTACATTTGGGTGTTAAATCTATGTTTATACGCTTGATTAAATTATACCTTTTCATAAAATAATTACTTTTTATGTGCCAAAATTCAGCATAGTTTAGCTAGGGTCACGGTCGTGCTTGCACGTTCTTTTCGAAACATCTTTAGAGGTACCAAGTTACAGGCCCTTCCCAGTCAAAATACATTACACAAGAGTTAATAACACACTTCGAATCTATAGGAACTAAGTAATGTATACCACAGTGTAAGACAATGAGCTCACCTCACAACACGTAGTCTCTGGCGAGCCAATGCAGCCGGACCGACAGCCTCTCACCACCGCCTCATACGAGCTGCCCTTAGAGATGACAGACGTGAAGCATTTGTCGTCTGCGCTGTGACATGTTATTGTATGCACCCTGAAAGAAAGAAGCTTATGTAATATGTAGGTTAGTATGATAAATCAATGGCATTGCAATAACGGAACAGGCAGAACTGATTACACACAGATTTCTACATTAGTCTGAACAAGACACAAGGTATATATGTATGTATACACGTTCCGATTTGATTCTAATAAGACTATCAGTCAACAATTTCAAACTTTCAAGCTATCCTACACGATTCGTACATCAAACATCATCAATTCACTTTATGTATTTTGCGTCCTCATCGCACTTTAAATAATACAAAACTATCAGTTTCCCGCGTATTTATATCGGATTTCACATAAACTTTCATCTACCTATACGGAATGTTTTTCAAACGGTGATTTTGCGCATAAAAACTATAATTTGCGTCACCATATAATGGATTTAATCTGCATACCTAATCCTAAATTTTATCAAAGCTTTCAAGGTATGAAATTATAAATAGACAACCATTCTTCCTAGGAATATAGCACATCTCTTTACCTGTACTTAGTCGGATCTAGACAGGCTCTTAACGGCGTCTCAGACTTGAACGCGCAGACATAGCATTCTAACGGCCTCTTCTTGATAGTTCTGGTGACCAATAGAGCCTTCGCCGAAGGCAAGACCGCCGGCGCCCGCCGTCCAGCCGAATGGTCTACCTTCTCCGTATCTCTCTGTTCCTCTTCTTCATCGTCGTCATCATCATCGTCATCTTCTTCATGTTCTTCGCTTCGTCTGAAATACGGGTGTATAAGAAGTGCTTAGTAGACTAAACGCCTGTTTTTCGATCGCTAAGTTGTTTGAGTTCATTAAGACTTCCTGCGCGGCACAGGGGCGCGGGGGGAGGCGAGAGCGGAGGGCATGAGCTGTGCGCGCGGGTGTATTCGCGATTTACCTGAGGGCTCAGTACGAGACTTGGGACTGAATAAATCAAATCAAGAATGATAACTTGCGTGTGACGTGATAAAACTGCACAGTTTTTATAAATTAGTAAACTTGTAGGGCTAAGTACATAATTATTCAATGCTTTGATGAGCATAACAAAATCATTTAGGTACAAAACTTTAAAGATGGTATTTATTAAACTCTTATTGTACAAACATCAATTTTAGTTCCACAATTTAGTACACACTGGAACACACTATAAGTATTTATAGGGAAACCATTGTGCATAATATTATTTCGAAGGTTGTGTTAACCATTTCACATGACATTGACTTGGCAGAGTACTTGTCTCAATCACATAGCCTCACTGTTTCTGTAAGCCGAAGAAATCTTTCTCTTAACCACAAAGCATCCTCAAAAGTGTAACCAACTCATCAATACTCACTCTTCCTCTTCCTCATCCTCCGACTTGGAGCCTGACCTATGAGGCAGAAGCAACAGCATTGCCAGGACCAGGCAGACCCTCCACCGTATCATCTCAACAACGGTGATCCAAAACACGACATACACACAATTTTTACACTGGATTTGGCATTGTTGAACCAAAAAAAATTATCAAAACTATCACTATGACTTTTGGTACAAAAATATGTTGACAGTTATCTAGATTTTGTAATTGGAATTTCTTAATTTTTTTCTCAGTGACAGATGATTGCTAAGCAAAACGTTATATAGAGAGTTTTTGAACACAATGGATAACTATAGTTAACTAGGTTTAGGTTTTTATTTACTTGTAACGTTTTATCAATTAAATATCTATAATTAAAACTAAATATATACTTATCGTTTCTGTTTCAAAAGAATCACGACCTAAGGAACATTGATTAAAAAAACGTTAAATTGTAGCTCGTATACAATATAACATGAAAATACCAGCCAAATGCGAGTTGAGCTCGCGAGCGAAGGGTTCCTTATTTTATTTGTGTAAGAACATTTATTGCCCTAATAATGTCCTAATGATTAAGATTCCCTTCAAATAACAAAAATGCGAAATAATGAGACAGAAACGGTTATATCTTTGAATGACGCTGATTCACAGTTCTGATATTTTGCAGCTTAAAGAGATAATTAAAACCAATATTTAGCTATAGTTTCAGTTTCATATCTTGACGCATATTTGAGTAAGCATTTCCTAAGCGAAAATTTACATGAAAACGATTGTGCTTTAAGTTTATGGACTACCTTTCTGTAATTTGTTTATTAGCAATGTTTATGCTTGATAATGGTTTTTCTTTTAAATTCATCATATATGCTACTGCTTTAATTTTTTTATGTATCCCCCTACCTTTTAGCTGGGACATTGGACTGTAACAAAAATTAGGCTTTAAAACTGAATATGTCAGAAACAGGTCACTTTATTGGAAAATGATGTTTCAAAAGACATATTCAGCAATACCCCACACAATGGATTTAGCAAGAGAGAAAAAACATCCACACGTTACTTGTATGAGTGGTCCCCAAAAAAAAATCTCAAATTTTATTTTACTATTTTTGTGGGAAGATATGAATAAATAAATATACGAAATTAAAATTTTCTAGCACCTCAGGTCTCTGCGCTCGACTGCAAACGGACAGACGGTCAAACGAACATGGCGAAACTATAAGGTTCCTTGTTGGACTACGGAACCCTAAAAACACTTATAGAGACATTAATTCCTAGTCTAGCTTCCGAAGAAGATTTTACTTGTAGGTATAATAAACAGAAAGCATTCATATTGTAAAGTGTTTTATATTTTAAATTTTCATGACACCTACACCATACCATTTTTGAAAACGTGCTTTGTCACAATTATCTATTAATATCAAAATAGCTATTTAACATCTCTTGAAAGTTTAGAGCTTTCTTATAAAGCTAAAACGTAGCTGGCGGCGAGCAAGCCCTGCCATCTAACGGGTGTTTTCTGAAATAGCTACTCGCCGCTAGATGGCGCTGATTCGTGAGACACATTTTTTCTTACATGATTCCAATTGGTATATTTTGGTTATTTTGAGTAATTTATGCCTATCTATTTCAAGCGGTTAAATATAAGTACACTCTTAGTAACTAAATAATTAAACGAACATAATAAAACAAGTTATCATCTCCCGTATAACTCACTTAAAAGAGTCACGACATTCTCATAATAATCCGTCGACTAGAGAGATAGAATCTTTTGTTTGAAATAACCATAAAGATGTTTGATAAAATAATCGAAAGCTAAATAACGTTACCAACTTTTATAACTGCTTAATATGAATCAAATAAGAGGTATCCTATCCGAAGTTCGGTGTAGATTCAAATTAATTCACTTTGAAGTAGTAGGAGTAGTTGTGATAACCCTGAAGAGGAACTGCTCAGGAAATGTACCTTATCATTATTTACTAGTCTTCAAATTATAAACTTGAAATCATACATTGAAAGATGCTAATGTTTTAGCATAAACTTGGATATGAATATAAAATGTTCAGTATTTTGATGTTAGGCTCAAAATTAAGAAGTTTTTGCAGAAAACTGCTATTTAAACTACTTCTTATAACGTTAATATCTTACTTCTACAAATGAAAGAAGTTTTACTAAGGTGCCAATCTCCTTTTAACTATAGTTCAAATATAAACTGTAAGAGCATAAAGGTTTCACCTTTTAAACTCGTTCATTATCTTCCATGTTTTAGGGGCCAATTTCAAAAGGTTCAGCAGGGCACTGTTTCCCAAAGTCGCAGCACTTTCAGTAGCTGGTAGCGGCTGAATAAATCACGAGCAAACACACTCGCACGCATATAGAGGCCCTGCATGATTATCTTGTGGCCACACTTGCAGTGTTTTAACAGGACATAAAAATGAAGGAGCATTTGACGAGTCAGGTTTTATGGTTAGTAGGTATATTCACCGGATTACAAATAAGGTTAATTTTATGAGAACCAATATATGGTATAGTTTGTTATAAACAAAAATAAATTTGGAAGTTTTAAATAAAAGAAAAGACATTGAAATGCCTACATTAAATACCATATCAGTATTTACTAGAAATTATTGTCATTATAAACTGTTTTCACCGGACAACCAGTGTATTTTTTCGACGACCCGTCTGGTGTAGTGGTCGAGGAATCGCCTACTACGCAGCGGGTTGCGGGTTCGATCCCTGCACAATACAAACATTTGTGTGCATGAACTTGTCTGTTTGTATTGGTCTGGGTGTTTTGCTATGTATATCATGTATGTATTTACAAAAAAAAAGTATTTAAGTATTATATCCGTTGTCTGGCACCTATAACACAAGCTATGAGTAGCTTACTTGGGGACTAGATGGCGATCTGTGGGAATGTCCAAAGGATATATTTTATAGTGATCTGTGGACAAATATAAATGAAGCATCAGTATTTCATTAATAGTATAATATTAACGAAACGTTCTCACTCCTATAGTGTTACCAATCGAACATTCATTATCGCCACAACGTTTGCGACATCTTGTACATTCTTTACTATTGTATGTAAGATTTTTTTTCCTGTTTATTTTTTCTTGAGCTTTTGTGCTAGCTATGGAAAACGCAGGCGCGGCAGGGGCGTTAAAGTAAAGCAAACTACTTGTTTGGGTGATAGAACGAAACACCTTTACTGTACATTTTCCAGAGGTTTTGTACACGCTTTTCCTACTTAATTTTAAATACAACAATATAACTTAAAGGTCAGTTGACGTATGAGTGATTAGGTGTCGTCTCTCACCACATAGTTACGCTGTATAAACACATATAGTATATCAATAATAGTCCCCCTAGCCGATTTCGACTACGGTGGCCAGTCACAACGACTAACCGACTACGCGGGACATATTATAGTGCACAAGTGTGTGCGCAAACACAGTTGCACTCTCTATTCCTTTCACTCTCATAGCCCGATGGGACAGCAATCTGACACGACCGGAGAGAGTTCAGGCGCAGGACCGACGGTTTTACGTGCTTTTCCGAGGCACGGGGGTGAAACACCACCAACTTGCAAACTCCGAGCTACCCTAAGAATTTCTGAACAGAAAAATTCAGGTATATATTTTTGGCCCGACCCGGGGATCAAACTCGGGACCTCTGGCGCAGCCGTCGCTTTAAAGTGCGACCTTCCTACCGCTGCGCCACCGAGGAAGTTAGATATATAGTAGTATATTCATATGAACAGATAATTAGGAAAAACTTAAAAATAAGTCTGTCTGGTGTCTCTACGCGTACACAAAGAGGCGGGCCGGAATCCTGTGGCTCCACGCTTCAAACCCGAACACGGCCTCATTAAAAAATGAAACCCAACAAACGTTGTGAGCCGCTCAAAGCTACCTGGCACTCCCGTAGCCAACCTCTGTACTTTTTTAATTAGCTCCATACGAGCTGAATGCGTGAAATACGTTAGAATTTTTTCGCGACACCGGTTAGTTTGCTTTGAGTGTGTTAATCGTGAAGTGGTCTCTCGCGTCGCGAATGGGACCGTAATAAGTACCATTTTGAAACTTTGAACGTTTATTGAGGAGGTTATTAGTGACGGTTGCGTTGTGCTGGCTGAGGAATGGTTGAGGGTGGAAATTGTCTTTTCGATATTCATAACGATCAGTAAGAAGTGTTACATTTTTCAAATAAGACTTTTGCCTTAATCGAATGAAAAGTAAGACGAATGAAGAGATGCGAAACGAAAGCTCTATACGGTCATTCTAATTCGTATGACATGTTAGATCTATCTTTTTGTGGATGATCGTCAAGTTGCGTGGTTTAATATTTTTTTACTTCCTTCCTTTTCACACTAACATTTTTATAAACTGGCGTCACCAAAAGTTCAGAATTGATGTTACTCTGATTTTTCCAACGTCAGATAATGAATACTCGTTATATAAATACCTCGTTGTATAAATTCAATACATCTAATTTGCAAACGTCACCTATTTGTCAGCAATCATTTATGTTTATGACATTTCTAAATTAGTCGTCTTATTATTTAGTCTGATAAGTCTTATCTGACGTTGGAAAAATCGACCCTTTAATAAGCCGGCCGAGTTCAATTAGAATTCTGTTACTAGCCTATGGAACTGACACCACAAACAAATTTCATGCTCCATTAACTAACGCCACTTGTCATCAACTCATACAAACGGTTTTATATTCAAAATTCAAATTTCAGGGAATACGTCGCAATTTAGTCGTATTCACGACACATTTTTTGCAACATCATTCTTAATAACATCTCACTGCTGTTAGTACTAATCTTCTCCCACAAACATATTTACCAATCGCCTAACTGGCCACTGTTTACTCTAATAAATAATCATCTACAAATCCAAACATATCCACTAGTTTCCGTCTTAGCGAAGCGAAAAACAGAATAACATTATACCCGCGTCGAAACTTCTTTTATCTCAGTCTAGATTCGCTCAAAAAGTGCAAACTTCGCGAGTTCACTTTCGCCTTGTGAACTAATTTTTCGTCGGTGTCAAGTTCAGGGCTGGAAGGAAGGAGGGAGGTATGATAAAATAAAATATTCATTATGATTGCTCAGAGAAGCTCGCGAGCGCGGTTGTCGCGGTGTTGAGGATTGGCCACTGGGAAATAATATAAGAGTTTGGATTTTTGTGTATTTGTAAGTTATCTGTAGTTGGATAATTGTTTTAGAAATAAGTACTGGATATGTATCAAACCGTATATGAATGTAATAAATATAACCGTAACCGTAATAAATAAAAAAGGCAGTATTATGTTAATATCCTTATAAAATGCCAGGCTTAAGATTTTGAATTCATAAGCCTTTCTACGAATTCTTTACAGACATAGGTATATCTACCTAGGTATCTTTTAAATATATAAAAGAAAGTCTTGTTAGTTACACTATTTTTAACTCAAGAACTGCTGAACCGATTTGGCTTCAAATTAGTGGAGAGATAGCTTAGAACCAGGAGAAGGACATAGGATACTTTTTATCCCGTTCGACGGGGGCGGGGCTGGGGCTGAACAGGGCCGGGGCGAAACGATGGTGGCTAGGACCGTTAATATTGTAATAAAAATAATGTCAAAAATAAAAGAAAAAAAACTGCAGGTATTTAGATCAGAAATATCCTAAAATAAAGCTACATTATAGCATTTATTAAGTCACAAATGAATAGTCGATTTTAAAAAGCTTTGTTTAATTCCCAAACCTCTTACTTTGCTATGATTATTTCATTCGCATCGGCCAATGCTCAACATCCTCACAATCGCAAAGAAGACTTGAGAACTGACGTAAAAATCGTCCCGAACCTACCCCAAGCGGGTGGAGTCAGATTCTTTTCCTAATTAGCCGATTAACGACCCGAGTAAAAAACGGCGATTCGATTATTTCCAAACGATGCTATCGAAACAATGAGGGTACTCGGTTCTTTTTTTGCGAGGTTTTGTTTTAGTTGGCTTTTAATTTTTGGTAGTTGAACTTTTCTGTTTTAACTTTCATAAGCCTTTTTGTAAACTAACATTATTTTTAAGCTTGTAATCTTTACGTAGCATTGTCAGAAAATTGCAGCGTTTTTAATTGAAGACTTGTTTATTTATTTGATACTTTATTATTAAAAATCAAACTAAAGGTATGGAAATTTCCAACTTAACAGTTGTTTTCATGGTATACTTACTGTACCTATACCGTACTTTTTGAGAATCAATCGCTTGAAAAGCGGGTGATTTTTTTGATTAGTGTTCGATTTTCGAATAGAAATTATTTAAATCCGTCAGCAGTGATTCAAATAAAGAAACTCAATTTTGTAACTCCTATTGAGTCTACATTTATCGTGATTTTGCTTGACTTCTAATTGATTTTCGAACGAAAATCATTCGATGTAGTACAGACGAGATTAGTTCAAAAATAGAGCTCCTAATACCTACCGTACTTACTTCTTAACATTTATCAATCCAAAAAACTCCGCGAAATCCCATCTCCTATCTAAACATATCCCAATTTGAGAGCCCAACTACAGTGTAACTAGCTCGGCAAATGAGACTCCGCGACCAACTTATCAAGAACCATCAATATCCCCAAAGATCCCCCTAAGCCTATCCAGATAGAAACGCTGGCGAGGGGAGGGGGGTTCTCCAAAGCTGGTCTTGTCATGTACAGTCGCGACCAGTGGAAGGTAAACAGCTGCAAGCGATTTTGAACCATAAGTCTATAGGTTCACGAGCACGTGTAGTGGATGTTCGGGTGTGTACACAGTACATGCTCTGTCAGAGTTAACATCAAGTTATTAGACGTCTTGGAAATTCGGTTTCGTCCCGCAAGCACCACGGGCTATGCTGACGAAGTAGTGGTGTGGGGCGGTAATTGATTGTATCGATATTTATATTTCAGTAAAAACTTCGCTTATAGTTCAGAAACCCTATTTTTGAATCACACGCCTAATTTAACGGTGATTTTTAGTTCTAAAAACTTATTTAAGCGGGAGTAGTAACAAAATTGGGAATTTTTTTTTTGATTATTGGCCGTGTGGATTTCAACAGATTTTCATTCGATAATCGAACAATAATCGAAGCATTTTGTCGCAAGTGATTCAAAAACAGGGCCCCAAAGCATTTTGGATCATATTCACAATTAAACCGTAAGCAATAACTCTGAACCATATTGGTTGGAGTTGTCATTGGCTCCAAAACCTTGGCTTTGTTAGTGGATTTTGAAGTTTTTTACTAACATAAAATGCTGGTACAGCCTTTTGTGAAAATAAACCTGCTCAGTAACTAAATTAATAGGTTACCAATATAAGGTTTTAAACTTGGCGTACATGACAGACAAGCAGTGTCATCGACACCTGTAAATTCTAAACTCTTAAGTAACCTCATTCGCAATTATCTTCGAATTATCCCTGCTTTTGGCAGATTTAGAATTAATATCTAATGGTGAAATTGATCCTTTTTGCACGAAACGAAGTAAGTTCAAAAGTGATGTGTATGACATTCTCAAAGAGCGTATGCGTTGAATAATTAAAATAATGGAATTTTATCTCGAAGTATACTTTCATATTATTTGAATTGACACTATTTTGGACTGTCCATCTATTATAAAAATAATTATACTTCTTTTTTCTAAATTTAACGGAGTAAGTTCGAGCCTTAACAATTTACCTGACGATTACCTAATACTGTGTTCGCCTTTACCTTAGTGTAACTAGGTACCTACCTAGTTGTTTAACTATGGAAATCAAACACTATTTTTGTTCATCCAACAACACTTGTTTTTATAACTTACGGACAGCCTATTATTGGCCTTAATATCTGTATTTATTTTTTTATTAATTAAGGTTTAGATTAGAGCAAAATAGTAAAAAGGCATTGAATTGAGAAACGCGATGCCAATGACATAGATAGGTTTTAAAAACTACACGAGGCTGTTTAAAAAAATGTTTCTTTGTTCAAGATAATTTAAAAAAATAAAATCTCGATTTTCCAAAAAATATTGAGAGTATCGTGTTGTTATGATGTTTACAAAGACACAGTTGAAATATTATCACTTAAAATGATTTGACCTTATATAAAATAAAAATAAAAAACAAAGAATTAATGTTGGAGATATCGACACAGTCTCACCACGAGTTGGTATCCAGTTGGTAATGCAAACGTTTGTAACCCGCCGGCCGCCCGCCCAGCCGGATACGCAACGCAAATACCCCTATGTAACATCCTAGGGCGGTTACGTAACTCTATCACAAGTCGCAACACTGTCCCTTTATCCAAAAAAGATAGTACCAGGTTTTTACCCGTCACTAAGGCTACGCGACTAAATGGAAAGGAACGTATTATTCATAATGGAAATATCGTCACCATTATAACTGCCTCGGTAGCGCAGCGGTAGGAGGGTCGCACTTTAAAGCGACGGCTACGCCAGAGGTCGCGGGTTCGATCCCCGGGTCGGACCAAAAATTCATACCTGAGTTTTACTGTTCAGAAATTCTAAGGGAAGCCCGAAGTTTGGAAGTTGGCTGTGTTTCACCCCCTGCACGGAAAAGCACGTAAAGCCGTTGGTTGGTGCTGCGCCTGAACTCTCTCCGATCGTGACAGATTGCTGTCCCATCGGGCTATGAGAGTGAAAGGAATAGAGAGTGCACCTGTATTTGCGCACACACTTGTGCACTATAATATGTCCCGCTCAGTCGGTTAGTCGTTGTGACTGGCCACCGTAGTCGAAATCGGCTAGGTCTACTACCTATATATATATATATATATATATATATATATGAATAATATTTTGTAAAAGTTAATTCAAAGCAGTCAAACTTAAGTATCTTTACAGTTAATTTAAATTCTGCTAGAGAACTGGATTATTCGAGACACCATAATGGTATGTAATGTTGGAAGCTCGAATGTATGACTTACTAGGTGCTGCTATCATTTGACAGCGCTAACAAGCAATCTGATGGAACAATTTTATTATATTATATTATAACATAAAAATCCACAGCTCTCAAAATTACAGTTTTATAAACAAATAACATATAACTGAGTGTGACTGATGTCGTCAATCTTTCTATGCAATCAAATACAATTATCATGTGTGTGTGTGTGTGTGTGTGTATGTGTGTGTATGTTCTAAAAGTTACTTAAGTGAAATGGGTCTACAGAGTGTAAAAGGATTGTTATATGATCGCAATATGCGGCAAAAAATGTTTTTTTTTGTACAACAATTGTACAATTGAACAATTATTTCAACAGCATCCGCAAAAATTATCTGACAACGCTGCACCTGTATTTGTGTATAGGCCGCGATACACATACCTATAAAACGGACCAGTAATTTGCATGCCAGATACTGGCATGTGCTAGTTTAGCAACTTGCGTCCTTGCAAGCCTACATTCATACTATTGATATTCACACGCGCCAGTTTTATAGCCCCCTGCGTTCCCTTCCTCACATTGCATGCCAGTAAGCGTCTCCCTACGCATACAAGTAACAAATGGCACGTGCAAGTAGCTGGCACGACTTTGGCGCTTTGGCGGCGAAGCGGGTCCGGTCAATTTCACCGCGAACTATAAAGGGCAAAAAGACCGCACTGCTGGTGCCCGCCGAGCAGTGGTCGCCACCAGTAACACTGGCGGGCAGTCACAGTCTTTATTACTTCGCGGTCAAAAAGACCGGCCCGCGCCGTCTCGTCTGCAAGGAAAGAAAGAAAACTTTTTTATTTGGTACACAGCAAATTACAAACATGATAGATAAAATAAAACACCTGAAGAAGTAACTAAAATACAAAATAAAGTACGATGTGTGACCAAATTGGTCTCCACTCAGCTCTTTGCCGTGGCAAGCCATTGGCGCTGGTTTTCTGTGGAAACCACTATGAATGATAAAGGGGTCACCACCGACCCGCGTAAAAAGATAACAAATTTTATTGAACTATTCCACCATTATGTTATTTTATTAATATTAATATCTTAATTAAAACTTATTTATTATCTTAATTAAATTAAGGCACGGCGCCTAAGAATAGCCTTATCTGCTGCGCTTACTCCGATCATGCCACTCTTTTATCACAATCGTGTCGCCATCACTTGTTACGTAATCACCCTAACCCGGACTTTGTACATAGCTCACATACTCACTTGTAACTTGTTTAAATCAGCCACGGGGATTCGCAATTCGGGTTCTCATTAAGTTCTTGAAACTGTGTAGGTGTGTCAATAATAGGTTTCTAAGCAGTATTTGAAAAATAAATCGGACACTTTTAGTGTGAAAATATTTTTATTTAGGAAAAAATAATATTTTTTATGTTATCTCGTCAGAAAAGAACCTCGATTGAAAAATCGTCAAATAAAATTGATATTTTAAAGTTTTTTTTCTTACCTATAATAGTCAATGTATTTTAATTGCAAATAAAGATGTATTATATAATTTATAGGTATACATATTACACATATTGCTAACAGAAGTATCGTACTCGTGCTGTTGCTGCCAGTGACCTGTTTTATTACTACATTTAAAATAGCTAAAACAAGCAAAAATGTGTCGCAAATACGACAAATATTTCTAGCAAAGCCAGTGGTAGCTGCTATTGGTGCTGATAATTTCCATAGGTACCTCCTTGTACGACCACAGTTGTAATCTTTAATTTTTTTGTGAATAGGTTCGACATCACAGATTGATCGTATACACCTCTTCTGGAGAATAAAGACACGACCCATGTGCGTCGAGTTTCCCCACAGAATCAGCCCATACCTTAGCATAGAACCAACGTAACCATGGTATGCCGTAATAAATCGAACCATAAAACAAAATGTATCCAGTCACAGATCTTGACGCTGTCACCTACTAAAATGAGTTTACGATTTTGGTATATATACATTGATTAGGGATTGTAACTCTGGATTACTTTATTTCTAAGTTGAAGCATTTCAGAGCAATACGACCAAGGTAACTATGTACACTCTGTAAAATTTTTGATCCTATTACAGGTCACACGCTGTATATAAATAAATTCTTCTTCTTCTTAGCGTGTCGATGGTAAAAGCGACTTAAATGTGTTGTGCCCAGTAATTCGCGACGCGGATTGCCTTGTCATTTGCACACATCAGGTCCTCCAAAGAGCAAGAATCAGGGCACACAGGACAAGACAGAAGGTGGAGCATGTCTTGTGGGATGAAACCGCAGATGCAGGATAGGTCGGTACCATCAGAAAAGCCCCACTTAAACATGGCATCCTTACATCTACCCACCCGAGACCGGAATCGGTTAAGAGATTTCCACGTGGGCCATGGCAGTTTGTGTCCTGGAGGGGGGTGCTCTGAAGGAGGGATATAAATTGATGACCAGTGACGTCAATTCATGGCGCGCGAGATTTTTTCGTGACGTCAGTTCCATTAGATAGTATGTTAGTAATAAAAGTGCAATGGTTGCTACAATAGAATGTCATCTAGGTTTTACCTATAAAGATCAAGAGCTGTTAGCGTGCTTGCAGTACAGTGGGTGGTATTTTTCTGCCTTATCCGGCACTCTTGGCAGAGTGGTCGTCGTGACTGTTGATGAACACGGTTGCCGCTCGCCTTCACAGCTCACTTTTAGGAAGCCTATTTTTGAATCACTCGCTTGGATAAGGCGTGTGATTTTCGTTCAAAAACGACAACAAAATCAACGCAAATCGTGCGAAACATATACGTAAGTTCTCTAAAAATAAATATTTTTTCAAATTCCTTCTATTTGGATTACAACTGATTTTCAGTCCAAAATTGGACATAATGAATATCACAGGCCAACTTGACGCGAGTGATTTAAACATAGGGCCACAGGGCCACTATTTTAGAATCACTCGCGTCAAGATAGCGTATGATTTTAATTGATTAATATCCAATTTTCGGCCCAAAGACAATTAGTATAATTCCACACAGGTGAGATAAAAAAAAATAACTGAAATAGGTAAGTAATAACACGTATATTTCGCGTGTTTTTCATTGATTCTTTTTCGAACGAAAATCCCACGCCATATTCAAGCGAGTGATTCAAAAATAAGGTCCTAAGGCTACAGCACGTCTGGCTGGCTAAGTTTCTATATCTGCCGTTTTTTTGCATTGCGAGCACATTGTAAGGTAGTCTATCCGGTAGTAGTTGTAACAAGTACACCGTGGCCTTGTGCCTTCACAGTACAGGGTGCGTATTACGACGCAGCTTTGACTGTCGCAGCTCTAATTTACCGTCAAACTAGCAAAAAATATTGTCAATAGTCGTTTACAGTGGGAACTGTAGGTACAGCCTGGAAACTGAACGGATTAAGTTGGATTGCAAATACGCACCCTCCACACATCTCTTGTTCACTCTTGTGACAAATCAATCATATTATATTTAGTACTCTATAGATATATAGTATTATATAGTAGATATATATCGACGACCCGTCTGGTGTAGTGGTTGAGAAATCGCCTACTACGCAGCGGGTTGCGGGTTCGATCCCCGCACAATACAAACATTTGTGTGCATGAACATGTCTGTTTGTATTGGTCTGGGTGTTTTCTATGTATATCATGTATGTATTTACAAACAAAAAGTATTTAAGTATTATATCCGTTGTCTAGCACCCATAACATAAGTTTTGAGTAGCTTACTTTGGGACTAAATGGCGATGTGTGGGAATGTCCAAAGGATATATAGTCACTAACATTAAAATAGTTAGAAACGGAATTACTATATGAGAACTTTATCGGTCTCACCCGCAGGTTCTCTTCATTTATTCCGTGATCATGGCGCTAGCAACATTCCGATATGGTAGCTCATATTATGAAGGTACATGGTAGCAATCCCGTATCTAACTATTCTAATACTCTATAGATGTATGTTAGTTACTCGTATTATAGTGTCTTAGCTGAAAGCCGCAGTGGACGGAATGCGATGTTTGTCTGCGCGTGCTGGTTCAAGCGGAATTTCCCCTTTGTTGCTTACTCGACAACCGGGAGGACTCGAGTCATGAGCTTTTAGCGACTAATAATGTATCATGAATTAAAATATTTTATCCAGAAATTACAAATATTCTTCACATATTAATAAACCTTAGAATGGCAATAGAATTAAAATTAATAACATACTTAAAACAACATTCACTGGTTATAATGCCCACTTCCTCCAGTACATTTGACGAATTAAAAAAGGAGGTAATCGAATAAATGTGTATGTATGTGATATCGTTCGAATTCTGTTATATTTGAGTATGTTGACCTAGTAAGGCTTCCAAACGCGTATGCTAAATTTCGTAGGAGTATGTATGTATGTGTGTCCACGGACTGCTTGAAAACGTAAATATATATATCCTATTTTTTTGTTTGATTAGGTATAATTCCGACTTAGGGAACAATTTAAGTTTATCGAAATCGGCCTACGGGTAATAACTAAAAATCGTAAAACAAATAAATAATATAAAAAATGTGACTAAAAACCTTAAAATAACGCATTTGTCTTCTTATTTAAGAAATGAAGTTTATTAATTTGCCTAAATTACGGTTTTACAAAGGTGACCTTAAAATGTACTCATGTTTTACCACGATGCGGTATGTGTGCAAATGAGCTTGACCACAAATTATTTTAAAGTTATTACATGATGTCAAGCTTACCATACCAACTAAATGTATGTCAATGTTTTATTATGTATTGACAGAGGGTGACCATTCTTGGCCAAGCCATGGACAGCGATAAAACAAAGTAAATTATTTCTATTTTTTTGTATACTTACTCAAAATGAATATCAATATCCTCTGGAATGATTTAAAAGAAAAATATTACGATTTAAATAGTTTCTTAAGCGAAATTAAGAACAAAAATGTTACTTCGACTATTTTTGATATTAGTGTGCTGTCATTAATACGAGGGTCAAACTGAAAATTCTTAGAACTGGCCACTTATAAACACTAAAATTTGAAAATAGAACTCTTTGCCAATATTACTGAGTATATATTTCATTCATTTGTCATTTGTTTTACGATTTGGCGGCAAATTGAAAATTGTCTGTGTCACGTCAACATGAATTTAACACGAGAAAATTTTCGTGCAATAATTTTTTATGACTTTCGATGTCATTTAAGTCAACAAGAAAGTTATGATAGACTACAATTGGCCTTTCACGATGAAGCCCCATCTCGTGCGACTGTTTACAACTGGTTTAATGAGTTTAAACGTGGTCGCACTAATCTCACTAATGATGTACGTGAGGGACGGCCTTCTACGGCGACGACTGAAAATAACATCTGTGTTGTGCGGCGTATGATAGAGACTGACAAAAGAGTGACCTATCAGCAGATTCGGACAAGCTTAGGCATCGGTATGAGTCAAGTGCACAAAATCCTCCACGAACATTTAGCGGTCAGGAAGCTTTGCGCCCGGTGGATACCTCATAATTTGACTAAGGCTCAAAAACTCCATCGTGTGGATTGGTGCCGTAAAATGATTGAAAGATTTAACGGAGGTGACTCAAATGCTGTGTTCGACATACTAACAGGTGACGAAAGCTGGATTTACTGTTATGATCCTGAAACCAAAAGACAATCTGCTCAGTGGGTGTTTCCTTTCGAGGAGTTGCCAACTAAAGTGAAGAGAGATCGAAGTGCGGGAAAAAAAATGGTGGCCTCGTTCTTTGGAAGGATAGGTCATTTCGCAACAATTGTGTTAGAGGATCAAAAAACAGTTTCTACAGAATGGTACACTACCAATTGTTTGCCACTTGTCTTGGAAAAAGTTCGAGAGAAACGACCTCGCAGTAGGATCCTCCTTCACCACGACAACGCCTCGTCGCACACCGCCAAGCGAACGATCGACTATTTGGCGACATCAAACGTTGAATTACTGGGTCACCCGCCGTATAGCCCCGACCTCGCGCCTTGTGATTTTTATTTATTTCCAAAACTTAAAGAAAAACTTAAAGGGAAGCGGTTTATGAATGCTGAAGAAGCGGTGGCTGCGTATCGCGATGCCATTGAAGAGACCCCTAAGGATGAGTGGGCAAAGTGCTTTTCCCAGTGGTTCCATCGCATGCAGCGGTGTATTGACGTCAATGGACAATATTTTGAAAAGATATAATAAAACTAATAACTGGCTAATGTAATCAGTTTTTGATTTTCTAAGAACTTTCAGTTTGACCCTCGTATCCACTGCCTAAATAATAAATGGCTATATTAGAGAACATTTATTTACCATAAAATTTATATTCATATGGGAATAAGTTCCATCGGAGCCCCACTTTTCAAGGTCTGCCGCTTTCAGTCACCGATCGGCTGCAACTCTTGGGTATCGAATTTTCCACCACGCAAATTTTCAGCAAAATGTCACCTGGCTGCTTTGGACTCAATCGAAAACCGGGCGAAGAGGATGATAGGTGACGCCACACTTGTTAAGAACTCGCTGCAAGACCTAGTACATCGCCGCAGAGTGGCGTCCCTGTTGATATTTTACAGACTGCACTTCGGTCACTGTTCAAGTGAACTGCACGATCTAGTCCCGCCAGCTCCTTTCCATCACAGGGGGACCAGACGTAGGCTAGCGTACCATCCCTATGTTGTCGACATTCCACCTAGGTACTCGTACAAAGCGCTTTGCCGACTCCTTTTTAATGCGTGCAGCTAGGGAGTGGAACTCGCTGCCTGCTGAAGTCTTCCCTCAGGAATATGACCTAAACACCTTTAAAGCAAGAGTGAATAGGTTGCTACTAAGCAGATATGCACCACCCTAGACCTCATCCACACCTGACATCAGGTGAGATCGAGGTCAAATATCTGCTTAGCTTCAAAAAAAAACAAGAAGCATTCTATGGTATTTACCAAGTGTCATTTTGACATCATCAACATGTTGATGTTGATTCGCTTTCTTTTACGCACCAATAATATTATTAGAGTGTGTGATACGTTAATTTCGATGAAAATTACTATGATCTAGATCAAAATGTGCTCACATCTTTTGACGATGATCGCCTGCAAATGAATTCTGAACTTGGTACCTACCCAGGTATACTTAAATTGAAAATTGACACTATACATACTAGGGTTGGAGGTTTTATCTAGCTTAAACTTTTGTTGCGGAAGTTTCACATTAATAAAATACTTATCTTATTGATATTAAGGGATACATGCGAACCGAACCAAAAATAAGGAAATTCGATGGTGTCCAATATTGGCCAAATTACTATTGCCAGAGGTCAATTGCGAGGTCTTAAAGTTTAAGTTACTTCCTTGCTTACTAACTACCTACTAAAATACGGTTACTCATACTCAAGTCTAGGTGGATGCCTACTAAAAAAGATTTCCACTGAATGTCTACCTAACAGTACCGTGAGTTTACTCAATATCGACGATGGTTTTACTGCTAGCGACGACGTCACTTTTTGTATGGAAAATTATAATTCTGTCAATGACCGCTAGAGGCGCTGGGCAATTTTCCATAGACTTTTTTTACGTCGTCGCTAGCATGAAATACCGTTGTAAACTCATGATAGCGGTACAGGTCGAATCTTACAACTTACACCGTACCAAGAGTTAGAATTTGGCGGGCATTAAGTACGTGCAGGCTTTGTTTCCTTACATAATGTATTCGCCGCGACCGCCTATATACTACGGCGGTGACAATAAATACAACCTTATGTACGCCAAACGTACAGTTCCTTTGACGGTGGTAACGGTTCGTAAATTAGTTATGAACGTAATGCTGCGGTTAGTTGGTCGGGTTATTAGGACTATGGAACATGGTTTTGGGGAATTGGTAGTTAAAAAGGTTGAAATAAAAAATGGCGCAGGTTAATTCATTCAAAAAGTATATAGATCAAAGGCTTAATTTATTGTTGCTGATAGCTTTACATACCTTTTGAAAATTTTAATTTAATTTACCGAAAATTGACATCAGCACTGTCAAAACGAAAAATCGAGCATTAACTAATATAAATTAACAAGGAGATTCTCAATTTTCAAGAATTTGTTTCGATATGGACGCAATATTGGATATTTATTATTCCACGTTTCGTAATCCCTGTTGCACTCAATAGCTTTTTTAAACAAACGTCAAAAATCTCATTAGGTAAATCATTTCATGCTTATTTAAAACATTTTTTTTGACATTTACGTTTGTTTATAAAACTACTTTAGATTCAGTAGAGTCTTAAAATGTAAACCGTTTAATAACCTTCAGAAACAAGTACGGTTACTTACTATAAACTAAAGGTAAAATTTCACTAGAAACTGTAATGAAACCTCAGAACGATCGCAAGTCGAAGCGCCGGGGCGACGCATGGAGGCTGACGGTCTTAAGCCGGATCATCCGGATACCCGGCACAGGAGGGCGGGAACACTAATCCTAAGCTCATTAGCTTAGATTTGTTACCTTCACAGTAGTATAATGTAGTGTGTGTGTAGTGTCATGGGTGGTAAATGAGTGAGGTTTGTCCGGTACTGCGTACGTTGATACGTAGAGAAGAAATAAGTACGTTTCTGTGCTATTTTTAGAGCAAGTTAGCAATATCTAGTGTTAAAAAAACCGGCCAAATGCGAGTCGGACTCGCGCACTGAGGGTTCCGTGCCAACTTTAACTGAATTAGGGAATTCACTTAGCTAAAATACCACAATATTTTGTTGGCAGCAAATATAACTTTGTTTTTCATAGTGTTTGTATGAAGAACAAAGTTATGTTTGCGGTTGTTGAAAATATCTGAAAAACTACTTGTTCTATCTCGGTCAAACCAATTTTCGTTGAAAGTATTTGTGTATATATATATATATGATTTATTTATATATATGATCTATATTATGTATTTTGTTCAAAGTTTACACTCGCTTAGTTTAGAAATTAGATGGGGGGACGCCCATTTTACCACTTTGGAAGCGTCTATCTCTCTAAGGTTTGCAAAACCTTGCAAGTCATTTTAAAAAACCTATCCATAGACACCCTACAAGCATAAGTTTGAATAAAAAAAAAATCGGTTGTAGTTTCATGTATGGGAGCCCCCTTTCATAACATTATTTTTTATTTTTTGTATAAGAATCGCAAAGCGGTTAACAAGATACACCTTCCTACTAAGTTTAAACAGTGTGATGCTTATAGGTACAGAATAAAGAGGCTGTGACATACGGACGGACAGACAGACAGACAGACAGACTTGACGAAACTATTAGGGTTCCGTATTTAACCATTCGGCTACGGAAACCTAAAAAGAATCATACCTATATGGACAAATAACTTACTAATTTAAACCACCATAACGTAGCGAAAAACAAAGTTAAGTTATGTACAAATTGAATCAGAAATAAATTAAATCTAGTAAATATCCGTCGTTAAATATCGTTTTTCAACTGTTGTGAAAAGACCGAGAGGACGCAGTCCAAAGCGATGGTCAGATCAGATCTCCGAGCGATTGGATCCGATCAGCGCCGCACTGCATCAAGCGACAGACCGCAGCCGATGGAAATTGTTGGTCGACAAAATCCGGAGTCACGATACTCAGCAATGAGTGAACGATTAAGAAGGAAGAACTGTTAAAGCTGATCCTCGTCACTTCGTGTGCGTAAGAAAACATTGGATTTCCTCAACATATTTTGTAAACCATTTCATCGTGATTTTTGTTGAGGAACATAATAATTTTCGAAGCGACTTATACATATTCTTTATTGCACTTATAAGTTGTACAGAAAATACAGAAATATGGAAAAGGTGAACTTATCCCTAAAAAAGATCTCTTCCAGCCAACCCATAGGTGTTGGAAATGTAATAGCTTCGGTTATTGCTATATTTACCTATTATTACGAACGGTAACCAATCTAAACTCATGAAAATCAGTGATCACTAATTCAGTAAATCTAATTCAGTAATAATTATAGTTCTCGAGTTATAGAAGGTTGTGTAACGTGCTCTAGATTTTCGCATAATAGCCATATTCGGTAATCCATTGCCGATTCATGTACTTACATCACGTTAAAGCCCATATCGGCAAGCTGTTGCCAACACGGCACACACATTAGACATTTACTTACCTTTAATGTCCTAAGTTTCAGCCTATTGGAACCGCTGAATGGGTCTAATTACCGGCGTTAATTTACGTTATTAAAATTATGTATATTTGTACGTGATACCTATTATAAGAGTGTAATGGATTCGTCAGTCGTCGTCGTCAGCGTTAGTAGGGCCCAAAAGATAAGGAGACATGTTCTAGCCCTATACGGGCCATATTTGATTGATATTACACTAATTATTGACGTTCATAAGTGGCATTTTGTGTTCTAAATTGAATAAATTATTTTTGACTTTTGACTTTTGTACCTACCGTCACAAACTAGAAATTATTGCAATTGCTTTTGCCATTTATGACAATAAAAAAAGTTCTATATTAGTTGTTCAAAACAAATATTTATTTGATATGATTTTAAAAAGAAAATTAATACATTTTTTTGTCTCAAATACTCACATCAACATCATTACATTTATCAGTATACAAAAAGCACAGGCTACTTGAGTCGAAATGGCACCCGCTCAGCATTAGTCATGGCAGTGGGACGCATACCACGACGCTGATTTTCAGCGGGTGCCTTTGTGGGTAGAATATCTGCTCGTCAATTAATTAGGTATTCAATAGTACCGTACAGTAAGTATTCCTTACAATAACATGGCTGCTAAGCTGAGCAAGTACCTACGCTATAGTTCCAAAATCCAAGACCTATAACCAGCAGTTCCCAGGACATCTTACACAATACTGGGTGTAAATTTACCAACTTATTATAATTTACAGTCGCCAGCACGTCAGTTTACCCACTTTTGTTGCAAACTAGCTCTTATTACAACGGCTTAAGACACTGCAGTGTTTACCTTGACGTGCTGTTGTCCGTACATAGGTTTCACCGCTCAAAGGTTTGGGATTAGCAGCTTTATTTAATCGCTTCTTAAAAGACGTCTTATTATGTACATATAGACATCCTTTAAGTACAGATTGTTATATGGTTAGCGACGAACGACTCAGGGCTGGTTGTACAAACAAAAGTGATGCCAAAAAATATTTTTAACAAAAATTGGAAAAATACCACAAAAACAATTCATTATTGCGATACAGCGAGGGAGTAAAAACTATCAACACCAGGTCGCCTCCTCGTAGCTTACTAGCTCCGGCTTAGTATTTCGTAGATACGCGATAGCTACCCGTGACTGTGCGAGTTTCTCCATTCGTTTTGTATTTTTTTAGAATATTGTAAAGAGGTTTTCTTTTATAAAACTTGCATATAATTTGAACTTATATTATCATCCTGAGTTGGATGACACTGACCAAAACAACTCCCTGTATACCTAAACCTAACTGAACATCAGCGTCTCCTATAATAAGACCGCAGGCAACTGAAGTTCCTTCATCAAGATACGCGTTAGTTTAGTTCCAGTTTAATGTATGCACATTATCTAAGCGAGGGTGGAGTGGGGTATACGTGTGCTCAATTTGGTGGCACCCACTCTGAAACTCAAGGGGTATTGATTAAGAATACATTACATGTTAGTAGGATGCAATAGTTAGAAGATGTATAGAAAATGGGCCAAGCTGTTCAGTCTAATTAGAATTTAACTATCTTATTAATAGTCAGTAGTCAAATTAACTGATTGTAGTTAGTTAGCTAAGTTATATTTTCTTATAGGGATGGAAACCAATTGAATTTCTGAAGTAAATGTATTTTTTATTTCGAAACATACTATCCATAAGTCTATATGTAAGGCATTATTTTCAAAGTTTGCAGTTTGAAAGACCAATTTTCTTAAATCTAGTAGGTAAACTATTTATGAGATTTATGTATACAGGCTGTTTGGCGGAACGATGTAGATATTTCTAGAGCCAATAGAGGACATCTGCGATCATTTTTTGAATGAAATTTGACGGTTACTTAAAAAATATCGCACTTATTACCATACGAGTAACATGAAGACTTAAAATAGTTGCATAGGTGTCCTCTATCGGACCCAGAAATATCGGTTCTCCTTTTTATGTCAATCTCATGATCGTGCTCTCCGGTCTTCCGAAGATCTCCGGCTAGGCATAACGGCTCATCGCTCCTCCTATCAGTCCAAGTCGTTCACAGTAACGGCTACGCGGCTGTGGAATACGCTCTAGAGATCAGGAGGTCAGAGACGAAATTGTGTTTTAAAAATAAACTGAGAAAGTTTCTGTATCAATGATTGCTACATATGTAAAATATGAATGTATGTATATTTTTAGTTATGTATTCTTTTGGGAGTTATGTATATGGCAAACTATTTTATATTTAGTATATTTGTGGTACCAAAGTTGTGTCTGATTTCCATAACACAAGTGCATTAGTTACTACTTTGGGATCAGAGCAACGTATGTGATTGGTATCGAATATTTAAAAAAAATAGTTTATAAACTTATATGTATAGTATGGTATGTATATAATACTATTATTTTACACAAAAATATTCGTTGCAATTTTAATATCTATTTATAATATTCTCCTGCAGTCATAACAATCTCTCTGCATGATCTAAAGGTACGACTGGGAGGGAATGCTATTATTTGGGAGGGAATATTATTACAAAAGGTGGACTTAATGTCCACCTTTTGTACACTTTTATTTGTGCAATAAAGTTTTTAAATAAAAAGATAATTGTTTCGTCAAATACCCTGTACAATGTTGTATAAATACCTTGGAACTGGAATAAAGTTACCATGGATTGGTAATTCGTCATTACGATGAAATTATTAATAGCAATAATTAGCTTCAATTTTGGGCGTAAAGTCAAACTGTTTAATAGACCGACACTCTTGTAGCTGATTGTCAAAATCCGTACTAAGGGAACTAAATTCAAGCCGGCCGTTACAAACAAACAAACTCTCTAATTAACTGCCTCCTATATACTTCGTATCCTCTAAACCGTCTAAACAGAAATAAACAAACAGGCAAGGCAAGCGATCGCACATGTCTCCCGCAAGACAAATAGGACCCCCCTTGCTGATGGGGTGACTGTGGCGGAGGAAAACTCGGGACTTTTTGGGAAAAGTTATTTGGTTACAAAAAATATCTAGTAAGAGAACCTGTATTGAGAATCAGTAAGCTCAAGTGGCAGTGGGCAGGGCACATAGCGCGAGGAACTGATGGCCATTGGGGCAAGAAAGTTCTAGATTGGAGACCCTTGACCAAAGACGCAGCGTAGGACGTCCACCGACAAGATGGACAGAGGACCTTATAAAGATCGCAGGATCAAACTGGATGCAGACCCCTAGTGATCGGTCGCTGTGGAAAGCCGTGGGGGAGGCCTATGTTCAGCAGTGGACGTCCTTTGGCTGATAATGATGATGATGATGATGAACCCGTCAGTCAACAGCTTGGTCTTTTACTTGGATTTACTTATCAGCATGGATATACCTCTAATTTACAGCTTTTTTTTTATTAATCTGAATCTTATTAGTACACTAGTTTAAGGGAAAGATACAAAGAATAATTTCTCAGATGGCAATACATCCATACCTTTCCCATCGTTTTCTCAAACTATACTCAAAGCGCGTCTTATCATTTACAAGTGTGCTCGAAATATATTGTTCTTATAAGACAGGTATCAGTTTTTGATAGGGCAATCTCAGCACATAAGATAGATTTCTTATCCACCTTTATTCTCAGTGAAGATAGAGGATTAGCAACCCAAATCGTGTTTTTTTTTTACTGTGGTACGAAAAACTTTATCACCTTCTTAACATATCCTTCCACCAACACAAGACATGGTCACTCCATTCCTAGCCCACCCAGTCCCCGGGCGCGCAACCCCGTCCATCGCAAGACCGCTGACAGTCGGTATTCACCTGCGGCGAAATAGAGCACCCTGTACTGTAAATTCCTTTGAAACGCTCCACATAAGCTCTCAATACACGACAATCAAGTTTGACCCCTATTCTAGAAGCAATAGAGACCCAATTTGAAGGCTGTATCGTATGTATATTAGGGCGTATTGATCAAGGATTATGTATAGTCGAAGCGGAATGCAATTAGTTTAGAAATGTTACAAGACGTCTTGGCTATTCGGAGAAGTGAGAACGCGTGCGATAGATTTGATGTGATATGTGAAATTCAGCGTTCATTTTTCGAGGAGAAACAGTAGTTTTGTATAAAGGCAAAATAAATATTAACGTTGTTTTCAATAACCTATTAATTTACTTCCCCAAATTATGTTTCATTAAGGATTTGTTTGTTTCATTAAGCAACTTGAGCATTAGTTCTTACAATGATTTCCCAAAAAGACAGTCAAAATTATAAAAAAAATCTTTTCCGATAAGATTTACATCGATTCTAATTCATACCTAACGCCATCTATTGTCGAGTAGCAGCATAATAATAGTTTTCTCAAACAAGCATAGATGGCAGTACGTAGCTGCTACGATGGATCGACTACGATGCTACGTCGTAGCACGCAATGTGCCACTGCGCAGCTTTCTTCATAACGTATTGCGTGAAAGTGATAATCCTTCCTTTGAAGTCAATATATTATTCTATGCGCTATTTCTTAGTTTATCGAGACAAATGAAGTTGTAGTATTACAACATGACTATTGAGACAAAGAAATATATATCTCCATACATATTGTAATTTGTTATAAAGAACCTGTCGCCCTAACTACCAAATTCTTCCTATTGCTAAGATCAGCTTAAAGAAAGCAAAAGTAGTGACAAATGTACACTTATAGCCGTGATAGGTAAGAGATGATACACACGGACGGTAGTTTCTCGAAGGCTCTAACGGGCCGCCAAATGGTAACCTTTGCCGTTGATATACCAACGATATGTCATCAATGTCGGCTGTCGGTATATGGATACCAATATTTTAACAAGCAGTGGTATTGTTTACGTTATTGAACTACTATTACTAGTGTATGGAAATGACACCACAAGCAAATTTCGTGCGCCATGAATTAACGCCACTTGTCATCAACTCATACAAATGGTTTCATATACGAAATTTTAATGGAATACGTCATGCTCATGTCTTTGCATTTGCAACACATGTTTTACTTTGCATAACTTCTTTATGCGTAGTTATATTAACTTGCTAGTTAGCGTCTACTTTTTATATTTCACCGGCACGTAAGCAGTATCTTGACGACATTGATGGCAGCCGCCGCCTCTTATCTGCCGTTACGTATGTTTTCGACAATTGCCGTCAATGTGTAGCGCTCTAAAACGTACCTCGCTGGCGACACTCGCGGCGTTTATCAATCACCCCTGATGGAAAGCCTTCGGGATCGAGGGGGAGTGCGGAACCGTGTATTGTTTTGTAATGGATTTGCATATTTGGATTTGTGCCTATGGGTTTAGCAATTCGGCGATGTTTTTGAGTTAGTTCTTGGGTGATGGTTAGATAATCGTTGTTTACTACAGAAACATTGCATATTCTTACTTTGTTTCGTCCTGTAGAATAAAGCATACTACCAGTACTTAAAGTTACACCAAAATTCTACATGCAGTTTGCTGCATTGCTATATGATTGGCAAAAGGCTTTCTTTTCAACAGAATTTATTTTACTTAGTCAATAATAGTTTAACTACCTATTAAATCAGTATCATAAATGTTGTATTTTATGAAAGTTATTTATTAAACTCTTCCAACTGACATTAAAGTTGCAAACAAATTATTAAGAGTACACATGAAAGCAAATATCAACTTACCTACTATAAACCTTATGATTTAACTACTTTAATCGCCTCAAATCCTGGCATTAAACTCAGCAGCTATATACCCAAATATTTAATTACCAGAAATCCCACGCACGTTCTACACCCGATTTGGGTGTTTAATTTGCGAACGCAGGCAGCCGAGAGTAACATAACGGATCGCACGTCTCCTCTAAGGCTTACCTCCAAACATTATTGATGACTAAACGTCCCCCCGCCCGCGTCCGAAATACGAAGTGGGGTCAAACTGTACCTTGACACGACTCAACTGTGTTAAGAGCCTTAACAACCGAGCGAAATTGGCGCTTATTCCAAAAGCAACAACGTTCAAAATGGCGTTTGAGAAAATAAATTTAAGATGGAATTCTGTGTGGAATCTCATGAGGGTGTTAAAGTTAACCCCCTGCAGGTGGTTGAGCCATTTTACCACGTTAGGCTGTGACGGTGGCCTGTAATTTTGGGCCTAATGCGACTGTTCCTATTTGAGTAACCCCTCGAGTTTAAGTGTGGCCTGACGCGGGAGATAAGGCTAAGCACCTAGCTGTGTATTATGAGATAGGTGAGTGAACGAACCTGGGCCGATGGGTTATATAGTTTGTGAATAACCCTATAACCCTAGTAGTACCTTCAGAGAGAAGAATCAAGTTTGTGTTTGAAAAGATACTAGACCTTTAAATCCTTTTGACTTTTAAGGAAGGAGGCAAGAGCTGAACTTCGATTGAAGAGCCAAGAAGTTTAAGATAAATCACTAATGAGCATTGTTTTTAAATGGAGCCTAAATCAAAATTCTAACAATGCAGTACTTATAAGTAAAGTTTAACTAGTGAGTTAAACTCTCTAACTTCGTACCCTAAAGGTCTACGACGCAATTTCAAAGGTGATTAAAAATAACAGTCCCATTCCACCTCCCCTCATTAGAATTCTGTCACACGTCACGCTCAAGCCTCGAAACTCGGAGTACGTGATCACGACACTTCTGGAACATTCGAACCTCACAATAAACCCTTTGGCTTGTTGTCTTTCGCAAACATTAATTAATCCCCACTTGTGTAGATTTAGTAGTTCGCAACCGAAAGGCAAGTTCTAAACAAAGATAAAGACGCCACAGTGATTCAGTTTGACAACATTTTTTAAGGCTGTCGTTTAGAAGAATTTCAAGTTTTTTTTTTATTCAGCTTCTTCAACCTGGTGTTGCATGAAAACTGGACACATAAGTTTATTTACTATAGTTAACTAAAATATAGTTAAGTATAGTAAAAAAACTATAGCAAATTTACACATATTGAATAGCACTTTACTTTACTTGAGGAAAGGAAAGTAGGAAGGAAAATAGGTATTTTCCCAACTTCCTAACTATATAATATCCGCCTCGTTATTGTAAACGAAACCGCCTATGAACACATCATTAGCTTTATATTGCTTGAACTTCGTCAGACTTACTTAGTGCTTAGGCTTTAAGTTTTTCTGAAGCACCTATCTTTTTACTACAAATATCTGTTTACAATGAACAATTAATGTCTTTTTTAAATTGTGTCAAACGTAGGTACAACATTTTGTACAATAATTCTCAATAAATATCTCTATGGCGTCAATCCAAGCGCCACAACGTAGGTAGGGGCCGAGAGCGCCCGAGCCGAATATAAATCGGTGCAGTAAAAGTTTGCGGCTTAATTAATTGCGTTCGGATTACCCGAGCGCGGCCGAGCGGGTTCGGCTGACAACTCCGACGTGTAAGGATTTGGCGCTTAGTACTATTTTGGAATTGGAGTTCAAAATCAGCACACCAAAATTGCTACCACGAGAGCGAAAAGAGTGTTTGTAATGCAACTGTGGCAATGACTTTATAATAATAAACTATAACACTGTTAATAGGCAATCGTTAAATGGCTTTTGAATTTGTTTAATTTTAAGTGCAACGAAAGTAAACCGATGTAATAGTATGCTGAAACGAATTATCATCTACGTAATATTATGGACAGAACTGCTCTAATAAAATCCAGTTGTAATAGTGACTTAGTTACATTAAATTTAAAAAAAACATTTATTTAAGACATTTAAGCTATTTGACAAAAACAGCACATAAAACGAACATAACAGGGCATACAATAGGTAAAAGGTATCCAAAGAATCAGCGCTTAATTTTATTCCAATGTCTCCTGTTCCGCCTAGTTACGCACACACCGCGGCCACACCTCAGCCGTCAAACAAAAACCAAAAATTAAACAACGTCCTTTGTTGGCGAAAACGGTAAATTGAGGAAATTTCCATCCATTCTTCAGCCGAGCGTCATCCGCGCCTAAACCCCGCTTCAATTTCAATAGCCCCCTACACACTCCCTACACCCTTTAGGACGCCCCCACGCTTACACGGTCTCTCTCACGCGTGGACCATTAACTCGAGTGCGAGAGAGACACACGTAGGCGCAGGGCCGGTCCGAAAGTTAGACATATATTATTGTATTATACGACCGTAGGTGGCGGTGGGGTAAGATTGATGCTGACGGGGAGTAGTTTTGGCAACCCTATGGTAACGAAATTTGCGTAGACGCGTGTGCTCGCGACCTCATATTTCAGGAGGGAATTAGGTACGAATTAATTTTCAAGTTTTCAATATGGAGAGGAAAAATTGGATGCTCTGCTTAGCGGGTTTCAGCGAAATTGAATATGTTAGGCTTCGATACGTTGCGTTTAATTTGGTTCACCGTGCGGTTTGCGAATTTTGTACTGCGGCTTTGGGAGCTTTTATAATATACGCGTTCGTGCAAGATAGGCCCAGTCTCGAAAATTAAATGTATAAAGCTCTTACAAATCAAGATTTACAGGTATTTATAGGGTATATTTAAAATCGAACATACTGCCAGATAACTCATTTAAAAAAACGTTAAACAAAGTATAAATATTACCTATATTGTGAACCGAAATCAAAATATGTCTAATCCTTAAATTCACCTATAATAATGACTTGGCGGTAGGGAGTAACACTTATTTGAGACAACACTTCTTATAAAATTCTACCTGATGGAAATACTTTTAAGGGCTCAATTTACACATTGACTGCCATCCTCAAATCAATTTTTTAAGTTACTAAAACCTAACGTAAGTACAATAAGATGATAAAGCTGATCAGTTCCAAACGCAAAACGTTAAAACATAGATGTTTAAACTATTCATCTGAAAGTAAAAACACATCAATTAAATCTTAGAATAGAAGAGTCAGTTGTTTTATTTTTATTCAAAGCAATGAATTTCCTACGTGCGTGCTACATTTTTTTAAACAGCCAAAGGTCTAAGTAACACAAATTAGAAAACGTTCGTGGAGCACTATTTTTGCAAATCGATTGGAGTTTGCTTTAATATTGGTTTCACAAAAATTAGAGATGATTCGAAGTTCAAAGTCAGGTACGAAAGTCTCGACATAGTATCCCTTTAGAACCACCAGGTGGTGCTCGAAAAACGCTGAGACTGATGTTTTCGTATTGTATTATGAGATGAAGTTTTGAATTAAGTTTAAAAAATTACAAAATATTTTTTACGTTTTTTTTAAGATATAAGATAGTAAGATATCAGCGTTAGTTAAAAGTTTATCGGATGCAGCAAAAAAAACTGAAATTCAAATTATCTACGCAACATTACGCTAGGGTTCAAACTGGCTATCTGTAAAAAATACCTAAATTTCAAACTCCACACGCTAAAAGTCGCCGCTAAAATGAAATATTCGATTCACAATTTAAAGATGATTCGAAGTTCAAAGTCAGGAAACTCCATTGTACTAATTACGAGGCAGACGGCGCGCTTTCACTTTCCGTCGCGTCGTTTTAATTATTTTTTTTAGCGTCTCGGCGTCTGGCTGCGGCGGGAAAAATGGACGATGAAAAAGTGGGGATGCGACTGCGAAGAATTTCCTAAATCTTTTTTTCTTCCAAAATATTCAAGCTATCAAACCTAGTCTATATGAGTGAAGTAATAGATTCGAGCTATGTATAGTGACGCGTTTAGTGAAGTGGTTAATGATCCAGATTAGTATGTCGGCGGTCGCAGGTTCGAAGCCCGCAAGGGTCAAGTGTTTGTGTAATAAGCACAAACATTTTACCTAAATTATGATTATATAACTATAACTATAATTTAGGCAGATAAAGAAAAAAAAGTTACTTCGAAACCAAGACAATCAATTAATGTATTATCTGGTTCATATTTGTTATTTATAGTTTTATGTTAATACTAGCGGTCCCCCGCGACTTCGTCCGCGCGATTTGAGTTTGCTCCCTCCCCTCCCGTCGCAGCGTGATGTTTTATATCCTAAAGCCTTTCTCGATAAATAAGCTATCCAACACAGAAATATTTTTTCAAATTGGTCCAGCAGTTCCTGAGATAAGCGCGTTCAAACAAACAAACTCTTCAGCTTTATAATATTAGTATAGATTAGCGCTAGCGCACGTTGTACTTAAGCTGCGAACATTATTTTGGTGCGGAGTTATGTTAAAACTGTGATAGCTCCTAAGATATTTATTGAAATCAAATGATATAAAGGGCAACTTAGTTCTAAATGAAATGCTCGTGATGATGAATGTATTTATTTTGATAAGAATAAATACCTGTGTGTATAATACACGTCTAAAAATAATGCATTATTTTTTACCAATTTATTAACATAAAAAAGGTTGTAGTAAGTCAACCATAAAAGATAGACATATGCTGTCGCGGACTTTATTATAGAACTCTTAATGCTGAACAATCCTGTCATACATGATTTTTGTGTAACTTAAGCGGTTTCCGCAGCGTATGCAGCGGAAGCTCTCAAAAGGAATATCTTTCTCCCGTTTTCGCAACATTTTTCATTGCTGCTGTGGTCTTATGAGTCGTATCTTTATGTTATATAGCCTAAAGCCTTCCTCGATAAATGGACTATCCAACGTAAAAAAAATTTTTCAAATCGGGCCAGTAGTTTTTGAGATTAGCGCGTTCAAACAAACAAACAAACAAACAAACAAACAAACTCTTCAGCTTTATAATATTAGTATAGATTAATAAAAGTACTACCGATGACATAAATATCGTCAATAAGAACATGGTACTAAAAAAGACAACGAAAAATACTACTGTGTTAAAATCACACCTTATATTATAAAATACATACTTTCTATTTTTTCGCCTCGGTTAGTAAAGTTATCGAGCTAAGTCAGATAGCGGGTTTTTTGTCTTTTTGTAAATCAAACTTAACATAAGAACAATTGGAATAGATTAAAAAAACATTGTATTCTTAAGTGAGTAACTCTAATAAATATTCGTCAGCATTAATTCGACTCCTGTGAGTCCTGGATCACCTGGCCACAGCCACGCAAATCTTTCGCCGCCTGTTAGCGAAGTTCGCGCTCCGCTCAATCTTTGATACTTTCTTCGTGCATTTTTTTAGCCCGCCTTATTAATGAAAAGTGGGTTACTAACTTGGTCCGCTTTAAGAATGAAAGTTACGGCCACGTTGCCGTAGGTCGATGAACTCGGCAGCTGTCTTTTGTTTTTGTTGTCATTCCGCGTTCCGTTTTTGAATTTTGCGCGCGTGATTTTAATGGATCGCATGCTTTTGTTTTAATATTTAGAGAGCAGGGTCTGAAACGAATGTGAGTTGACAGCGTGACAGTTCATAAAAACAAATGAATATCTGTTGCCTGTTAACAATTCGCAGTGTGTGAAGTTGGTGGTCGCGGAATTCGAATCTGATGACGGCGCTCGTAGTGACCAGAAGTTGGCAATTTCAACGTCAACTTATGACGCCGTTTCTCCGGTAATTTCAGTAGTAGCCACACCCATATAATATTGTTAATAACTGAAATATACTTACATAGTTAAATACTTTGATTTAATTATTTATAGTAATGACAGTCCGCCGTAAGTTTGTGACGTGTCGTCGTGCACGGTCCCATAAGGAGACAGAGAGAAATAATATAAGAAGTAAGATACTATGTTACTTCTGCATTTTTTTAGACATGGTTTTATCAATTAGAAGTCACGCTTTAAAAAACACAGATTTAAGTTAAAATAAAATATGTAGTAACAATTCTATGATAGAGCTAAAATCATAGGTATAATAAATGGAATAAATTCATTACTGTCAAACTTATTACATTCAAACTGTCATATTCCCATAAGTGGTTCCCACAACAAAATTGTCACAGTGCGCGGGTCCATACAAAAGGAACCATACCGTGTCGGAGCTGTAACATCATTAATTATCTATTAGAAACTAATCCTTTTATACGTCAAATCTCGTAGAGACACGGCTTACCTGGACTTAAACCATTGGGATCACGCAAACAGTAGCAACAATGAAACCCTCATACTGAGGTGGGTCACATTTTTTATCTATGGCAAAAAAAAATGTTTATTTTTTTTATGGTCAATGAATGTTTATCCGATGCTTTATAAGTTTTAGAACTTGATAAAAATTTAATTGCGTAACCATCACTTATCAATAAAGTTTTTTTTAATACTGATTTAACCCAGGGTTACGCTTATGCCGGATTAAACCTTCATTCTGTCTCTGTCAGTAATTTTAAAACTTTATGTTAACTTCATATCAAAAAATAAACAACTTGCATTCAAATTTTGTTTTGCTATTAATATGTGTGACTTTATTCACTTCCCTTCAATTTTATAGCCGTTATAAAATTCTTCGGTGTCATAAATGTCAGTTATTTCTCTTAACCCTCGAATGCACGGTATAACTTCAGACCCTAAGGAAGCACTTTACTCCACACACGCCTCAGGCCATACTCCAAATCTTCCTGAGAACGAATGCATAATAATCGTCAAAAAAATCTCGGATTACACTTGCCCTTACAAAAAAATCAAGGGTCACCCTTCCGTACCTGAGGGTGACATTTTTTATTCACACTTCGATCAAAAACGCATATGCAAAAAGACTGTTATTTTCTTGGATCGGAAATAATAATTATATGCATAAAGGAAAGGATTAAAGGTTACCAGTGTTGTGTTCGTGACGTTTTTTTTTCGGTTCCTGTCACCTTGCCTCTGTCAGATGTGAAGCTTTTTACACATTGTGTGAGATTAATAATATGCATTCGGAAACGCAAGCTGTACTGAATACCGATATTCCGCTAATTGATAAGGGATTTGTAATTGTAAAGTTCGATACGGATTTATAACTGTCGAATTCAATACATTGTATTGTTATGTTAGTGTATGCAAATTATGTCGATAAATTATTACCTACGTCGGTGTCATGTAACAATACTTTTTAGGGTTCCGTAGCCGAATGACAAAAGACGGAATCCTTATAGTTTCGTCAAGTCTGTCTGTCTGTCTGTCCGAATGTCGCATTATTCTGTAACTATAAGCATTACACTGTTGAAATTTGGTAGGAAGATGTATCCTGTTAACCGCTTAACGATTCTTATTCTTAATTTTTTTTAGTCAAACCTATGCGTGTGGGGTGTCTGTGGATAGGTGTTTAAAAATTAGGTCGAGGTTTCTAGAACTATTTTCTCTAAAAGTCTAACGTTTGCGAGAAATACGCTTTCAAAGTGGTAAAATAGGCGTCCCCCCCTCCCCTTTAACTTCTAAACTAAGCAAGTGTAAATTTTGAAAAAAAAATGTAATGTAGATCTTAACAAATACTTTCAACAAAAATTGGTTTGAACGGAATCGAACAAGTAGTTTTTGAGATACAGCACATTTTCAACAACCGCAAACATAACTTTGTTTTTCATACAAACACTATAAAAAACAAAGTTAAATTTGCTGTCAACAAAATATTGTGGTATTTTAGATTAGTGGAAGTAAGTGGACCCATAATTCAGTTAAAGCTGGCACGGAACCCTCAGTGGGCGAGTCTGACTCGCACTTAGCCGGTTTTTTTTATTTAAAAGCGAATCATAGTTCGATTTTTAAAATTACTATGCAACATACGTAGATACTCGACGGTTAACCCTCGAACGCCGTAGGTGCGAAACTGACGCGTTCGAAATTTTTTGCCCGGCGTTGAGCACTTAAGGGCCGCTAAGGCGCGCACCAACAATGCATCCCGGCATATCTCGGCATGCAACCTCTTAACTCCAATCAAATAATTACTGCCCCACGGTCGAATACGCCCTTACCACTTCAGATATTCAAAATGGCTGCGCCTTCTACTCCGCTTAATTTATGCGCATGATAAAATCTATTAACCAAATAAAATTCCACTTCTGTTTCAGAATTTGACAATTTAGATCGTTAAGAATAGTAGCAACGGGTGCAAGGATTTTATTGTTATCTGTGCAACGCTACAACTGATATTGCATAAAAACATTACACCCTTGACACACCGCACATCCCGAATAACAATAGGATGCAGATTCTAAATCTCTAAAGATAAATAATACATTTTGATTTATAATAGAAGTAAAAAAATACTCTTCATTTATCGAGAATGCATAAATAGACCCTATTATTCGATATCGGGAAGTGCAAAATATGGGTGTAACTTTTTTATATCGGCTCAATACGTGTCAGTGAGCGGGTTAGTTTTCGGGGGATATTTTTTTTCTATAGACATCGCTCGCATTCAAAATAGTTCAAAAATATTTAACGCATGCATTCAATGGTGATTTGATTTATTCCAGTGACATGCAGATGTAGTCTCGTTAGATTTATTTGACTGTTTTCGCATTGAACGCTCGTTACGCTTGATCGGTCATGTCGATTGGCAGTTAGTGTCTATTATTATTTTCGACGTTTGGACGAAGTCAAATTTTATGACACCCGCACGCTCGTAAACTTTTTAATTTTGTGACCTTTGGCTGTAATGGTTCACTCGAGTTTATTTTATGAATTGCCTTTATAGCTTATTTACATTCACGACCTTTTGACGACCCGTCTGGTGTAGTGGTTGAGAAATCGCCTACTACGCAGCGGGTGCGGGTTCGATCCCCGCACAATACAAACATTTGTGTGCATGAACATGTCTGTTTGTATTGGTCTGGGTGTTTTCTATGTATATCATGTATGTATTTACAAATAAAAAGTATTTAAGTATTATATCCGTTGTCTGGCACCCATAACACAAGCTTTGAGTAGCTTACTTTGGGGCTAGATGGCGATGTGTGGGAATGTCCAAATGATATTTATTTATTTATTTTATTTACGAAGTAAATTTGTAGAACCAGAACAAACGAAATATATTATAAATTCACTGCTGTTAATCTTTATTTTATTAATCAAATGATGTGTATGTGATCTTGTCTTATAAATATGTGTATATCCCCTTTTATTACAAAAAGTACTTTTGTGATATATAATGTTTAAGACAAGACCACGTTAGAGCATATTTAGAGTTGACACAGCCGATTATATATTTTTAATTTCTCATTCTTCCATACTAAAACATTAGAACAACGTCGCCAAAATGAGACGTCAGCCAAAACGGTTACAATAGCGAAAGCCAGGCGTTATCTAACAGTGGGCCGATAAACCCCTAATCTGTATAATAAAAAGACGACCACGGAACCCGGATGCAGATCACAATGCCTCGGAAGGGTTAGGTTGCTTTGTGCACCCGCTCCAAATTAATGAGTGTTAGCAAAAAATGTTGCGCAATCTTGATATTCTATCTTTTTTGGATGTCAAAGTTTGGCGCAGGTAAGCAAAGGTGTTGTAGAGATCCGATTATTTTTAAAGGATCTTGACCAAAACTCTATTGAATCTCGGCCCACTTTGCATCTGCATGCGTCTTTACAAAATGTTCGGATAAAATATACAAATATTTGAAAGAATACAGACAAAAAATATTTTTGAAAAATAATTAGGGGTTTACGAGGAATTCCATGGCAGATTAGACATTTAGAGGTTATGTTTTGTGATTGCAGAGTTATTGCACCTCACCTACATTCATTTTGATACATTCAGAAGGTAATCATTATATTTTATCAAAGTAATTCAATGCTTACTTACTTAGTTACCCTTAAAATACCAGTGCAATTATAATTCAAACAAGATGTTTTAAATATAAACTACAAAGACGCAATCAGGTCAATATCCTTTGTTGCGTAGTGTTTTAAATGTTCTGTTTAAAAAAAGCTTCATGTGCAGTAAAGTCTCTGGTGTGACCTTAAGAGCTAAAATCACTTGCATCTCGTGTTTTGTTTGAAAGAACGCCTGTTTATGTGTTTTGTGTGCTAGCAATTTTGATTGAAAAGTGATTAGGGGAAAAAATTCACGACCGCCTCATTAAACGACTTGTTTTAAAAAATGAAACTATACCTCCTGTTTTCGATCAAAAGCGCAGCGTGAGACGTCCACCGACAAGATGCACAGACGACCTTGTTAAGATTGCTGGATCACACTGGATGCAGACCGCTTGTGATCAGTCGCAGTGGAAAACCGTGGGGGAGGCTTATGTTCAGCAGTGGACGTCCTTTGTCTGATAAAGATGATGATGATACCTCTCGTTATTTAGATTATTAGCCTAAGAAGAGAGTAAAATACAAAATGAGTATTTATTTTCTTAACCTAGTTAACGTTTCAATTTTATATATGTAGCTGCTATATAAAGACTTATTTTGTTGCAAACAAAAACGAATGAAGTAAGTCGTTTTATGCAAAAAATATAACCTCTTTCGAAATCTTATTTTATTAATGAGGCATTATTGATCAGAAAACTAAATATTACAGTTCTATTGCAAAATATTGCCAAAGTTTGAGAACCGCTCGCCGCTCCACTGATCTAATTTCCATGCGTGCGCGCATAGGTAGCGAAGGGTTAACTTTTTATTCACAGTTTCAATAGGCCCTTGCATTTATTAACTCCGGCCCGCAAACAAAGATTAGTGTGTTTCAGATGTTTGATACGACTAGACGACCTGTGAGATGTGCTGTGGAAAATTGTGACAGTGATAAGATATGCCGGGAAATGGTGCGTCGGAAAGAGATGGAAGACGTTGTAAAATGAGACAGAAGATGTTGATCAAGATCGATGACTATCAAACTTGACACTAGCAATGTCCAAAAATACAACCATGCAGATCTACGGTCTTGTTTAAAACTTTACATTATGAGAAATCGTTAAACTGGCTACCCAAAAAAAATATGTAGCTTAAAACCTGTGATAAAAGAACACAATTTAAAATAGCTACAAGAAAACAAATTAGCTACAGATGGATGAACTATTTATGAAAGGTAAGATATTTTACTATTTATCATTAGTAATATCATCCTACACTAGCGGTCCCAGCGAACCTTCTTTCGCTCCCAGCCCCGTCCCGCCCAGTCCCGTAATTTTCAAAGTTAAGCGGTCCCAGCAAGCAATGTTTTGCCCGGACCTGTCCCGCCCCAGCCCCGGCCCCGACAAACGGGATTAAAAGTAGCCTATGCCCTTCTCCTGGTTCTGAGCTACCTTCACCCCGTTCCACCCAGGCCCCGTCCTACCCCAGCCCTCGCCCCGTCGTACGGGATACGAAGCATCTTTTGTAATTTTTCTGGTCCTAAGCTACCTCCCCACCAATTTTCAGCCAAATCAATTCAGCCGTTCTCGAGTTATAAATAGTGTAATTATCATGACTTCTTTATATATGTATATTGATTAACTACTGGTCAGAAATAAATATCAACAATAAAAAATACCTCTACATATGTTGTATTCTTAGATCGGGCAGGTATCAAGGAGTTTGCCTTTAAGTGAGATTGGTAGATCTCCCTTCATATGTACGCTTTCATGGCCCAGAAGCTCTTTCAATACTAACTGTGGGGCAAACGTAGTCATTAACCGAAAGTCAAAAATTAAAACTCAAGTTTTGACAAAGAGCAATGAAAAGGCGCGTCTTAAGATCCTGAAAACCACAATACGCTCCAGAACTGGCATAGCAGATGTAGGCGAAAAGACAGCAAAGCTTAAGGGCGCTGTTCCACCAGAGCTGTTCTATGCTACGATGTTATGGATGCGTTTTATATCCACCAATCATATTCATTGGTGCTCATAGATTAGCACTGGTGGAAACAAATTCAACTAATATATGTTTTTCATATGGAAGGGTGCGTGCTATGGATGCGTGCTATAGATGCCTGCTATGAGCCATCGCGAGTGGTGTAGCTATGTGCAGAACAGAGTACCTACATTTTGCCCGCGTTTTTCGCTGAAAGGAAACATGCCATCGTCGAATCTTCTTTGCGGCGGCGCATCTTCCTTGCACAGCTACCTAGCGTAGTATTAGTGGAAACGGTCACTTGTTTTCGTAGCGTAGATTTCACATCTTCGCAGCATAGCACAACTCTGGTGGAAAAGCACCTTAATGGGAGTGGGCAGGGCTTGTGTGTAGAATAAATAAATAAATATAAATAAATATTGGACACCAATCACATACACTGCTCTGATTCCAAAGTAAGAAGCTAATGCACTTGTGTTATGAAAATCAGACACAACGGTGGTACCACAACACCCAGACCTAAGACGATATAGAAAATTTTGATTTCTATATTGACCCGACCGGAAATCGAACCCGGGACCTCGTAGCGGTGACGCCTTGAAACCAGCGTGCTTAGCCACTACGACACGGAGGTCGTCAATGAATGAGAATGATAGATCGTCACGCAATGGATACCACCAGATGGATACCTACGAAGGGGCAGATCTAAAAAGTGGTGTTGTGACGATTTGTCCAGCATCGCGAGAGATTAGGAGCCGCTGACAGAGACCAAAGGAATGTGACCTTTTCCCAGCAGAGGAATAATGTAGGTTACAAATAAAAAATGTATACTTGCTTATCTATCAGTCAGTATACCTACTAGAGCGGCCATTACTACACATACTAGCCCACCCTACGCGGCGGTGGGCGGGCGATATCAGCGCCGGCGCCATCTCACACCTTCCGTTCACGTAAAAATGCTGTTTTGGACTCAATGTGTTTATGTTGACGACGTTTTTATTCTTACCTACGCTCGTTGTTTCTGGTCCGAAATTTTCCAAGTTTTAGAAGCTGTTCTTTACGCTTTCTTAGCTACATAATAGTTTTGATGACATTAATAGCTTATATCGGCTTTAAAAATCTATTTTTATACCATACCTCAAACTTCTACAGGCACGGGGGTTGCAAAATTTTTAACCAACTAAAAAAAGAGATTCTCTTTAAATAAAATATATTTTTATTTTTAAGAATCAACCCTTGCGTGCCATAACCCTTTATGCGGTTGGCCCTCACCGTTATACAACTAACAGTTTTCTGACTTGAGTACTAAAATTGACTTGAATTTCTTGCTTCTAAAATTTAACTACACTTGCTGTAAGTTTTTATCCAGACAATAGTTTACATATTTTTTTACGGGTGGGCCGATTTTCATGAATTCCATTTTTTTTTTGTCTTAAGACAAACTTAGGGCTAACCCCCAATAAAAGTAGGCTGGGACGAGCCAGGGCCGAACGAAGTTGGCTGGGACTGCTAGTTTAACGTATTTTTTATTGTTAGGCACATGTCTTTCTTCACACTCCTTTTCATACTATTTCACAACGTAAATATCACATCACCCCATAAACTCCATCTCGCAATCTCCAAAACCGACTGAAACACAAATCACCATAGTTTCACGGGGTTGTACGCCAGGAAATCGATGGCGTCCCCTCTGATGGATTATGCCGTCATCTTGCTGATGGAATAAAAAGAAAACATTACGCCAAGACCCAGGGGAAGAGGGCCCGTCGGTACGAATTTGGCGGACCTTAATGTATGTGAGGTTTCTTGGAAGGTTGTAGAGATATTTAGACTTGTTACTTGGTCCTGTTCGCTCACGGATCAAAAGGCCGCCGGCGGTCGTAAAAGCATAAATAATAAATTTGTCCTTCACCAAAAGATTACACAATTTAAAGTGATCGAGGTCACCTTTTAAGCAAAATATGCCTGTCTCAGGCAGGGCTTGTTAACGATACCAAATTCACACTATAATTATCGTTAAATAACGATACTTTCATAAAGTTACAATTTTAACCGTTACTCGGGTAACGGTAGTTTAGTATTGATTCCGGTATAATAATGTTAACATTTAATGTTAAAAGTATCGATACTTTTATCGTTACCTATAGCGATGTTGCCATCCGGCGCGGCGACCTGCGCGATTCCACGCTACGCGGGCCGGCAGATCAGCAAAATAGCAACACCGTCAGCCAGTAGATAGATGCAAACACACGGTTTAGTTTCACGAACACGGGCTTCGTGTTTGGTGCCAAGTTTTGTTGATTTTTCTTGTAGTACACTTAATGATAACGGTATGTTTAACGATACTTCTGGTATTCATTTGGTATCGTTATCAAGCCTAGGCCATGGTAACATTATCATTTACCGATAAAATTGACGATAACGTTAGGTCAATTTAACGGTAATCGGTCATCCAAGGTATCGTTACCAAGCATAACGTTACCTTTGCCATTAACGTTACCTTCGTCTGGCGTAAGTAACGATACCTGAATTTTAACGGTATTCAAAGCCCTGGTCTCAGGTGACTTCGCTCTTCCATAGCTACAGTTACACTATATGGTTTTATTCTAAGTTGCTAGTAAATTGGAACAAAAATAAGTTGTATTTTTATAAATTATTATTAAGACATATACTTTTAATTTAAAACTACAAAAACAATGTAGTGCCTTTAAGTGTCTGTTCTTTCAGAGATCAACACTTAAAAAAAATACAAAATGCTGTTGATAAACACATCCGTGAGGAATTAATTACAAAAAAAATTAAACATAATGGGTCTAAAACCAAATACTAATATGAATAAATGCTACTTACTGCAACAGCCGTGATCACAAACCAACTGGTGGACCGAGACATTGCCTGTATTCGATTCGATTCGATTGTTTGACGACCCGTCTGGTGTAGTGGTCGAGAAATCGCCTACTACGCAGCGGGTGTGGGTTCGATCCCCGCAAAATACAATCATTTGTGTGCATGAACATGTCTGTTTGTATTGGTCTGGGTGTTTTCTATGTATATCATGTATTTATTTACAAACAAAAAGTATTTAAGTATTATATCCGCTGTCTGGCACCCATAACACAAGCTTTGAGTAGCTTACTTTGGGACTAGATGGCGATGTGTGGGAATGTCCAAAGGATATTTATTTATTTATTTATTCCATATTAGTATTTTGTGTTTAGACCCGTACGATAGATACGAAGTACTATTCACCTAGGATCAAAGCCTGATCCGGTAAACACGGCACACCAAATAGCACGATTTTTAGAAGGAAGGACACGCTCCGGGATCGGAGAGGAGACCGACTAGCCGGAGCCTATCAGCCACAACCACCAAGATATGCATCGAGTCTGGTTTAGGAATAAAGGGAGAAAGACGGATATCATAAGATGGCTGAGCGTTGATGAGGTGGGCGATCTGCCTTTGTGGATACTAGTATTTTGTGCTTAGACCCGTGATGTGTAATTTTAATTGGTTAACTTATCCTTAGTTTATTTCAAGTCCCGAAATTGTGTTTACTCTTACTTAAAAAGCTACTAAAATTACAGCAACGCTTATAAATTGTTTTGCACTTTGAAGTCTCCGTTAAAACATAATTTCCCTTCTTACTACATCAATGTGTCCTCCAAGAGTAGAAAACTCAATTTCGCTTTTCAAACAACGTTCCAATACCTCACAGACCACATACGCATTAAAAATGGAAACCCACCGAAATCAGCCAGGATGGGCCCTTTAGCCTCGAGGGAACTTGGGCCTGTGTTTACTTTTTATTCCTTCCGTATGTAATATACGCAGGTATAAACATATGTATTTACTGACGCAAATACATGAGAAGCATTGAGTAATCCCTTGCGTGAAAGGATACCGTTAATCCATACATTAAAAACGTTAAGCCAGATTTTTAATATTACATTTAAGAAATAGGTATTTTTGAACGTAAATTGGGTTGTTTTTTTAAATATATCTTGATCAATTACATTTTAAAGGGAAGCAAAGGCATTCAAAGCAGATTAAATATTAATATCAGGATAAATATCTGTTAGCCTATCTATGGATAATTGTATGTATTCAAGTATGTTTAATTAGGTTTATTTTTAATAATTTATGTAAGTGTATTAGTAGCTTAAAATTAATTTGTTGCTTTTGTGTTATTTTACGCCGCCTCAATCGTTTCTGCTTCACCCAATGGTTGACTGGTAGAGAATGCTATAAGCATTAAGTACGCCATTTGTACTTTAGTTTTGTCAGTAAAGAATAAAATAAATAAATAAAGAGATTACTGTCTTGGAAACGCATTTTTAAATAATTGAGTATGTTTCGAAAGAAGTATTTTACTTTTACATTTCGGATAAACCATTGACAAGCCATCCAAAACACCCAGCGCAGGGTTAATAAATCTCGTCCGTACCAAGAACTGTAAACGTCTTACTGAATCAGCCTTCCCTCGCCTCTGTCCGACTATATACCGAATATATAACCCTGCGGGGGTGTCACCCCAGATGTAGATACCCGGTGATTTACGGAGGGTCTCCGAGACCCTTATCAGGCGGCGTTATGACCATGTGAGAGGAGTTATTGTTAGGGGGCAAGGGGGGTTACCCCTAGGTGTGACCCCCCCGCTCGGAGGGACATAATATGTTATTATTTTTGGTGAATGTGATGTTTGCTTTCGATTTTCTTGTTTTGTTTCAGTTTTGAGTTGAGTGCGTTTTGTTTGTTTGTGTGTGTTTGTTATTCATGGCAATGGCGTAATTTAATATGTACTAAATATTTTCTTTGTTTTAAAAAAGTCATTTAATGTTTTTTTTGAAACAGAAAGAATTGCGGGTTTTAGTTAAACTGAAAATATATATTTACCGAAGTGATATCTGAAATGGTTACCCAACGCGATAATAAATAACAACACAATAAAAAAATACTTTTCCTCTATCTCCAAAAAACAACACAAGCGAAAATATTTAATAAATCATAGAATAAGGAATGCCCGACATGTTTCGCAAACCGTTGGACCCTGCAATAAAATTATATACGCCTACCAAATAAAATGTCCCCTCGCCGGCATTTTGCATGCAAAATTTAATTTTACAATCGTTGCCGTTCCGATATAGGTAATATTCGGAATTTATGTCCCATGCTCAAATGTCCCTTCGGCAATAAATTTGAATACCGTCAGTTCTAGTTTGGAACACAAATGTCCCTAATGTCTTAAAGTTGAACAATAAAATGGATTAGTTTTTGATTTCAGCGAATATTGAATGTTCGAGCTAGTGTTACAGAATGTATTTTAGAACTGAAGTAGAAAACTTTCAGATGTACGTGATTTGTAATTTTCTCTTAGATAAAATAATGGTGCCCACATTGCATAACATTCTTTATATTTATTATTTTATGGCACATTATACGAAACAAAAGCTCAAACATTGTTGTAAATATCATTTTGTAACCGCTAAAGAGCACAAACGCCCAATTCAAATGAATACTTAACTCAATAAAATTAAATTGTAATGCGTTTCTCACCCCAAGTGGGAATTAAAAACGCATAGACAAAATTAATGCAATAACGTCATAATTGTCGGGAAGCGAAACGTGTTAGAGTAAGATCTCCCGCCTTTTTATCCCTTACCTAATTACAAGACACTTCGTTAATAAAGATTCACACAATTAGGGAGGGAAGTTAATTGTTTGAATTAAAAATAAGACACAAGTGGAGAGATCAGCATTTAGGGGTTTGTCTTTAAATCATTAACGACATTAGACGATAAACTATAGAGTTATTAACAAAAAATGCTTCTATAAGAATAGACACCAATTTGGAATCGGCCTGTTTGTGTACTTCACTTTTAATAGCATTTCAAAAAAATCGCTGATATGTCAAATTAAAATTCTGAATTCGTTGTCAAATTTACTCAAAAAAGTTTGCAGAATAAAAGCAATAAATCAAATATATCACCAAAGATTCAAAAACCGAATAACAACAAAGAAATTCAAATGTATTTTTCCAATTTGCAAGTCGTAAATTATGTCTAGCGGTCAGCGCGCCCAATGGAAATATTTATAAAACGCGCGCGTGGGCTCGGGTCAACCATTCACCAAAATATATTTGAATAACGAATGATATACGGTTTGTTTATTGGCGGGCCTGTACGTTCCTTTTTTGAATTCCATTATGTCCAGTTGACCGGCGCGCGCGGGTCGCCGTTGGTCATCTGAGGGGTTAACCCCTCAACTACATTATGTACAGTTGCCAGCACATCTGGTTACCCACTTTTGTTGCAAACTAGCCCTTATTACAGCGGCATAAGACACCGCAAAGTTTACCTTGACGTGCTGTTGTCCGGACAAACTTTCAATATTTTCGCAGCTTGAGCCCAAAATACCGGTTCCGAAGGGACTTCGGTTATTGGAAATTTTACGTTTAATTTGTAATTTTGTGAGCGCACGCGTTCGTTTGAAGGGTTAGCGCAAAGGTGAAAGGTTAAACTTAAGACGTGATTTTAAGGGCGTCAATTGAGTTGCAAGAAACTAGATTTTAGTAACGAAACGCGATTTCTTTGTGATGTTTCGAGTAAGTGCAATACAAAGCATGTTTCAAGTTACTTGAATTGATAAATTCTGTTGTTTCGTTTTGTGAAATGATTGTATATGTATAAAGACAGCATATTTTTGCCGAATATAAGATATTAAAGCAATATTATTTCGTCGAAAGATTCCTCGTTGATTTTCAAAAGAATGCCTCCCTTATTGATAAAAACACACACGATACAAAGTTCAATATTAAATTCGAAGGCTATTATTTCGTCGGAAATTTGAGCAGGCCCCCCGTAGGGCCCGTGGGATGAAAAACGAGGAAACTTCCCTTCGCTGTTTACTTTGCGATAGTTACGTAAAAAAGTGCTACAAAATAAAGTTGTTCTACATCACATATTCGGAAGCAGTTCGTCCGCAGATTGTGATTAGTTATATATATTTTAAGGGAAATGTATGTTTAAGTATATACAGTTACGGGAAATGTATGATCACCGTCATTGTATACAATTCCGAAGTTATTTAGGAAATGTACAAAACAAACACAGTGTGAATACCTAAAATAAATAAAACACGTTTTTAAATTAAGAATAAGAAGTTTTTATAAATCATGAAACAATCGTATACTATATAATATCTTTGATTCTTAATAATTCAAGGAACAGAGCTTTTATTAAGCATCTCATTGAGAAAATCAAGTAACAATCATACGGTTGATAAATGATAACATCTTCACACTTTTTGATGATTTAGGAAATATAGTTTTTATTAAGGCTCATAGTTTCATTGAGACTAACCACTAAAAAATACTAAAATCTGTTTATTTTAGGAAATTGTCTACCTACTATAATTTACATCACACATTTTCTGTAACTATATACTTAAACATAAAAATTGAGTTAAATGAGTTATATCTTATAACTGAAATTGTTTTTATACATATGTTTTCTTCGTAAATGATTTTAGACACGCTAAGGATAAACTAAGTATCAGTGAATAACTACCGTTTGAATTTCCGGAAACACTATTCTTTTCATTTTAAAAATAATTGTACCTACTACAATTCTAGGACTTTAAGATTTAATTCCTTACAAACCTAGGAATACCAACGAACCTAGAAGTTCCATATATGACAGGCGTTAAGTCTACCATTAGGAGCACACCACAAAATGTGTTCTAATTTATAACTAACGCCGCATGCGCAAACCTAATAGCTTCAGTTCAGTTCTGAATACGCAATGAGACGTGACACCACTTATTAGTACCAAGAAGGCTGCGAATCTACAAATCCAATATGGCATTTAATAAGGCTTTTTAGACGTTACAATATAGGCACTATCTGATAAACTAAAATGTAACTAATTTTTATCATTATAATTGCGATATAAGTCGGTAGTTAGAACGTTTTTAATTTTCTTTTAAATATTATTTTATTAATAACATAATGTTTATTCTTGCCACAGTGGTTCGGACTCTATAAATTTATATGTATTTTTTAAACTAATACCTGCATGAAATCATTAAATATGTCGATTTACTATATGATACGAAAGTAAGGGCGTGTGTCATAAAAAACAATAGTTTCAATAATATTTTTAAATAGTACTTTTTTAAACTATACTTTTTTTGTGATAGAATCAATTTTTAATGCATTTTATCAAATTTCAGATCACATAGAGTTTGCATTAAACTCTCTAATAAATCAACCTAACCTAATTACTCAAACAAGCTAATTAGACATTACACTTATAAGTCTTACAACCTCTCAAAACGAGATAAATTTACTGTTTTACATAAAATATAACCCGAGCGTGGGTACATAAGTGTGACCTCTAAGAAAATTACCGACCCACGCACACATTTACGGTATATACCTACACATAATAACATATAGTTACGTGTGTGTGTGCTATAACAAAATGAAAGCCCGTCACGCCCTTTGAAGGCTTCAGATGAGAAAATTCAGCGAACGCTGAGCTTATAAAGCTCCTGAAGATTTATTTCTGACATAGGTAATTTTGTATAGAGATAGAAACAACCAGATGTTTCTAAAAAACTTTAACGAAAAATGTTGATCGATATTGTCTTGACCAAAACGAAATCAATACAAAAAAATAAAAAAAAACATGCATAATTGTATATCGTAAATTTTTATGAAGCGTTTCTTCACATGGAATAAGTTAGTAAAGAAAGGAAAATATATTTTTTTAAGTTTTCAAGTGACTATCTTTTTTAAGACATGAAATAAAATTAAGAACTGGACTAATATCTACTCAAAATCTCTTGGAAATATTAATTTTATTTATAAATAGGTAACAGTGACTAACCGGCTGTTGTCTTCTTAAATTTTAACAAAACCATATGCTTCTTTTAACGATTCACAAAAACATTTTCCATAACAACGGAAAATCTCCATCATTATATCAAAAGGCCTCAAGACGTACACAGCCTAGCAGGAAAACGGGGCGAAACCGTACGTATATAGCGTTCGGACCCCACACATACGCGTCCACCCACACACGGCACACACACATGTGAGCTTATGTCCTCTGAGAGAGCGAAAGGCCGTACAATACTGGGATGATAGAAAGGGACAGCTTTTGCAGGACTAGCGATACAACAAATCAATACGACGGTGACCGGTAGCCTGTGTCACTACCCCTCCCCCCGCGGACCGCATCTACCTACAATGTGCCACAGAGTAAGGAAATAGAATGTGTACGCTAATTTAAGGTTTCGCGTTACTAATACATATTTATGAGCTCATGCGGACTAGAAGTTTTGAGGTCTGAAAACATCCATATTGTTTGGCAATATAAAGTCTCAGAATATTGTTTTACGTACTAAGTTTTTGATTGACGGGGAGAACAAAATCTTTTGCGTTAACATGAGCTACTTTTACTATCGTTTTGTTTTATCGTAAGTCGACATTTCAAGACTTGTATAAGACTCATTTGAACTATCAACAAACGCAAAGAACTGTCAAAATCTAAGAAAAAATGAGGGTTGAGGTCATAGTTATTACGATGTTGCATCTGAGAATACTTAGTTACACTTACACGTCTACACAAAGAGCTTTCACAGCAAAAAAAACACATCCAAATCAGTTTCTCCAAACGCGATATAATCGTCGACAAACATACAACAAACAGACAAACAAACTGAGAACCTCCTCCGGTTCCTAAAGTCGGTTAAATAGGCTATTTTTAAACCAGGCGTGTCTGCATTTTTTTCTAGTCTATGAATGAAAATTCGCTTGACCACGCTCCGAGGCAACGAGACTCCGACGGGAAAACTTGATACTTGCGAACTTTTGAAAGCCGTTGTACATTAGACGACATGAATAGATACTTTACGAGTCGCCCTTGTATTTTACGAAATGTTTTCCTTTAGTATGAGCATGAATTTGAAAAGTTTTTCAGTTTGGCTATTTTATCTTTTGTGTTTGCTTGTAATATTGAGTGCCCATTTGTCTCTAAGTTAACTAAAAAGTCACCTTTTCAAAATATTAGCATTCATCTCTTGTTTGGAAAGATACCTACGTAGACGATATTTTTTTCTTATAACAATAATTGATAACCTATTAATCGAGCTTTTTTGTGAGTCATAAAATCTTTACTACATAAAAATCCATATGATTATTTTTAACCTAAAATTCTGTTCATGATAATTTTCAATAACCAAATGGCTTAACACTATAGTATTTTGTAGTCTACAAAATTATTATTGAGCGAAACATCGTTCCTTCTCCCTCGCTCTCACTTGCGTCCCATAACCTGTAAGCAGGCGCGGTCGCAGCCTGAAATTTTGGAGGGGGTCACTCACTCACTACAGTAAAAAACACGCCAAGTGCGACACGGACTCGTGCACTGAGGATTTTGTGCCAACTTTAACTAAATTAGGGGCCACTTAATTCCACTTAGCCAAAATACCACAATATTTTGTTAACAGCAAAAATAACTTTGTTTTTCATAGTATTTGTATGTAAGACAAAGTTATATTTGCGGTTGTTGAAAATATGCTATATCTTAAAAAGTAATAGTTTGAACTCGTTCAAACTAAATTATCGTTGAAAGTATTTGTTAATGACTAAATTTTCCTTTTTTTTTAAAAAACACACTAGTTTAGTTCAAACGTTAAAGGGGCGACGCCCATTTGAATATAAGATAAATCTTTATTGCACACCAGATAGGTTAATTCCAAATTCATTTCGAGGAAATGTACAAGCAGGCGATCTTATCGCTATAAGCGATCTCTTCCAGACAACTTTTGACAACATTTTGCCACAAGCGTCTATCTTACAAACGTTTGACTTCCAGATAAAATGGTTTTAGAAACCTCGATGTCATTTAAAGACACCTATCTATATACACCCCACATGCATAAATTTGAGCAATATTCTTCTAGTTCCATTTTTTTTTTGTAGACAAATTGTAAAGCGGTTAACAGGATACCCTACCAACCAAGTTTCATCTGTGTAATGCTAAGAATTTTAAAATAAAGTGTCTGTGACATGCGGACAACAAACAGACAGACTTGAAGAAACTATTATAATAGGTATCTGGAATAAAATAATAAGTAGACAGCCTTTATTTTGAATCTTTACGATAAAACGACGAATTACATTATTAGAATATTGTTAAGCAATCTTTATCATAACAACGCATATTGATTTACGTTAGGTTTACCAAAACTACAAAATTCGGTGCCTTGTTTTTAAACTAGATGTCATTTCCAAGTTATTTTTGCCATCGTACGCAGTTCATAAAAACAGCACTAGGATGTAAGCAAACTATAAATTAATAAATATAAATTGATTACTTTTAGGGGATAGCTACAAATTTCCTTTTGTTATTTGGCAAATTTTTGAGATTTTTCAAATTGACCTCAGATTTTGGGGGGGGTCATGTCCCCTGTGACCCCCCCCTTCGGACCGCGCCTGCCTGTAAGCGTCTGTTCGTTTATTTGACAATGGGATCAAAGTAACTGTTAATATTAATATTATTCTAAGATTTGAGACTAAAGTAAGTGATCATGTTAACAACTATAATATTACTTTTTCTTCTAACTTGTACAAATAATAATGGTCATGGTCATGACTCAGATAATCTATAATCGTTTTTAATTTTACCCATTTTTACCCGACTACGGCGAAGCACAAAAGAGGGTTATGATTTTGACCTGTATGTATGTATGTATGTGGGTATGGATGTTCAACTGTTTCCTCATAACTACTTAACTATTTAGCATAATTGGATAATGAGGTATCCTCTTGATTGTCCGCTGGTTATAGGCTACATGAAGTTACGTTAAATTGACTGCAGCGCTCTCTAGGAGAATTAAAGTAAATAAGTAAAGATATATATGGGATATCAAATGAAAGAGCTCTCTCAAATCTGTTAACAATATTATCTGTTGTTCATGGCTTTGCTTGCAATCACCCGATAATTGCAAAAAATTATAAACTCACTTTTGAAATAGTTAGGTGCTAGGTACTAGTATAGTACTAGTACGTTCTGCTCTGCATAATAATTTATACCGAACACAAATTAACATAACTCCAAAATGAGTTTAATAAAAACAAGGTTTATAAAACTAAAACACGCTCAAAAAAGTACGAAACGAGAAAATAGTCTTAAAGGATAGCCGTGGTCGTATGCCACTATTAATTTACTACTAGTAGTTTTAAAATCTGTAAAAAATACTGCCTTCCGAAACCCCAAAACTTCGCAACGACACCGCCATTTTCTTTACATTGTTTCGTTACCCGTGGCCACTCCGCCATAACTACAACTCCATGTCCGAGGGGGAAGCAAGGGACGCATTCTGCCGACCCACGGTCCTAATTCACTCTCGCCCTCCGAACCCATAGAGGGACGATAAACTGCAAAACCGCGCCCTCCCCCTCCCAGATAAACAGGCCCGTAATTTATGACACCTAGAACCCTTCCCGAATGGACGGAGATAGTGACGTAACGGTAACGGTATAACGTTGCCGTCGTAACGGTGCCGTTGAAGTGTTACTTTTAGCGTAGGAGATAGGATAGTGTGGGATGATGACACCTATTTGGGGTATTGGTTCGTAAACTGAGACCATGACATCATGTGATAGCAGTTTTTGGCGCTTAGGTTTCCATATCGCAAAAGCTCTTTTTTGCAAATGTAATTATAGGTATATACAATTGAAACTGAGAATCAAAAGGTAAGTCGTTACTATAAATAATAATAAACTTATCAAATATGGATAAATAAAATGAATTCGCCTCCATTCAGGGACACGGTGAGAATATTCGATGTCGAAGAGTGAATTTTATGCAGGCAAGTAATAGTTACAGAACCGATGCAGGCGATGTTGTGTACAACCCCAGATAATATGATACTACTAGGTACAACTATATCTAACTAGCGGGCCCCCACGAATTCGTCCGCGCTTTTTAAGTTTCCTTTCTCCCCTCCCGTCTCAGCCTGATAAAGCCTTCCTCAATAAATAAGCTATCCAACACAAAAATAACTTTTCAAATCGGTGCAGTAGTTCCTGAGATTAGCGCGTTCAAACAAACAAACTCATCAGTTTTATAATATTAGTATAGATTTAGCGCTACCTTTCAGTAAAAGCACACGACTAAATCCACAACGCAAATAATAATACGTGATTTTTTGTTTAGTGGCTACATACTAAAAAAATTAAAGCAATTGGACATTCCATGTTCCCATAAAAGTACCTATGTAAAACATAATCTTCCATTTTAATTCTTTCATATTTTTCAGTTTAAACTACCAATAGGAACAAAATATAATGTTAGCGCCGATATCGGATCATCGGGTAAGCGAATAAGGTAAAAATTACTTGTCAAATATTAAAGCTTTCCAAAGCGTCGAAGTTGGGGCGAGAAAAGTTCGCGTTGATAAGTTTAAGAACGCTTTATTTGCTGAAACGAGTAACCGGGTCCTTAATTCTTTGGTCATTTTATATCCAAAAACGATTTTTTTATGTTTGATATTTATACAAAATTTAGTAGATATTTGAATGCAAAATGTGACATGATAAATGATTTTATGTTATCTTTAGGTCAAAACGTTTCAATTCATTTTAAAACACTGACAGTAATATCACTATTACACAAGCAATTTTTTTAAGTAATCGTAGTAACGAGTTAAAAGCTACAACTTTCTTAATTTTCTAACGTTTTAAGGAACTCTACAGTTCATAAAGTTGACACGTTTTTTTAACTCAAGTACTAAAACGCCATATTTAAAAAAATACTGCCTAAGTTTAAAGCGTTCAAACTCATACTGCAAGATCTTTTCTCCAAGACTCACCACAAAAGTACAAACGCCCGAAAATCGATACAGCCTGACCAGCACAAACTACACATAAATATACCGTTCTATTTCACCCGTATGGCCGGCGCCGCCATTTTGTATTCGCCCCCTCCCGTGTGGGGTTACCTCCCGGCCGAATTGCTAATACTAATGTCCTCTATGTGGGTACGTGCGTAGGCGTGTGAGGTGACTTTCAGTGTTTGACAAATAAATGTATTTTCCATTTTAAATGAAGCATACCTTATTGTTTTGACAGGGGTATCAACAATACTCGTAACTTTCATGACTGTTAAGTTTCAGCATAACGTACATGTTTATAATATAAAATCTACTACAAGTGCTTATAATGTTAATAAGCAATTATTTTCGATTTGGAAGTCGGGGATAAAAATTATGGTAGGCTCTAAAAGCCAGTTTCCTCAAGGGGTCACAAGCTTTCAATGTTTGTAATAACAACATCATATCAGGATTGAAAGATACCTTTATGAAAATATAACTGAATCCGAAGAATAACCTACACACTGTAAAACTTTGCGTAGACGCTCACGGATCAAAAGTCTGCCGGCGGTCGCATAAACAAAAGCATAACAAAAGACTGTTGAACACATCCGTGAGGAATAAATTTCAAATCATGAAGTTACTACTCGAAGATTTCGGCACCAAAAACGAATATTTTTTACGTCACTAGGTGTTGTGACTATGTGCGTAAATATTTATAATAATTCAGTTATTACATATTTTACGACGCGGCTTTACGGCTATGTTTTATGACATGTTACGTACATAAAAGTCGAGATTTTGCCTCTAAACATTCGCCAGTGAATAACTTAGTACGTTATACGGGTTTTATACCTGTATGTTAATACTAAGGCACCTATGACCTACATACATCCATACTCTATCTCATATTAATAAACACTAACACACAATAACCAGATTTATACTTTCGCTTTTATCAACCATTAGCACCCTTCGTAGGAATACGTTTGTAGAAGTTTTAGCATTTTTAATGCTCATATATTACATTTATGATAGATGAGATACTAATATATAATTGTAACAGGATTTGTTACATAAGGTTGCAAAATCACCGTCCCTATTTATTCCGATAGTCGTTAAAGTCCATTTTGAACCCTCGAAGGTAAAGTGCGCGCAACAAGATGAATCCAATCAGTCACCTCAAAGAGCGCGTCAAAGTAATTGGCAAAGCTCTTCAACGTACCCACTCTACGGATGCATTACCGAAATAAAGTATTAATCCCCTCAGGAACCAAATCGGCTACACGCAAACCGAACGTGGCGCAGTCCTTAAATATTCACTCGCCATTCGGCTACCTACATCATTCATTCGTCCGTTGAGAACGGTTCGACACCAATCTTCCATTTGGCAAGAAAATCGATACACGTCGTGGCCATATAAGCATTCCGGGGGTGGCAGACGGGGAGTCTTAAGGGGAGTTAAGGTTTAGTCCCGAATATTGAATTTCCCTTGGGACAAACCCGTTTCTCTTTGTCCCTTCGGCCGGGGTCGTGTGGGCCGAGCGCCGAGATGCCCGGGCGTCCCCCTACGTAGCTGGTTCACGTATATACGTGTGTAGGTGTATACATGTGTGGCGTGCGTGCGTAAGTGTTGTATAATAACATTGCGAGCCCACCATACGTGACTTTCAGGGCGTTTGACGGCCCCCGGCTCGAGCTGATTACACGCGAGTGTTGGAGAGGCCCACGCATACATTTGCAAAGCCTTCAAATTAGGTCCCTTTATGTGGAGTGGCCTCCAATTCGCTATTAAGTTTTATGTTGGCAGCTATGCGTGCGTGTGCTATGCGAGGACGTAGATTTATATAATGAACCTATGTAAGATAAGTTGATAAGACTCGACGAAAACATAATTTAAAATTTATGGTTTACATAAAGAATATGAGATATGAATGCCTAACTTTTCGTCTAAAATGAGCCTTCATTAGATATCATGGCCGCTACTAATAAAGTTAAACAAACGATGATTCTAAAAACTCGTATTGACGACATCAAAATAAAATTAGTCTCTTCCTACTGCAATAAAACTATTACTACCTCCCTAGATATCATATGGAAATATTCGTTAACTATCAGATGACCTTGTCTTATGGCGGAATATTAGGTTATTCGTTAAAACAAGCCTAATGTAACTGTGAAGAATTAGCTCTCTTCGTGGAGTTGTTTTATAAACAAAAACTAAAAATTCACAAATAAAATTCCTCTCCCCACTAAGTTGTCGAGGGATACCTATGAGGGAAGCCATCGGTTGAAAGCGACGCAGGGATCGGTAGGAGACCGCCCGTTAATCTCGCGATGCGTGCCTCCACAATTCCACATCTTCTCCAAGACAGAGAGTAAAGAGATTCAGCAGCATCATTCCAAAGAAACCACCTCTCTCTCATCCATCCATCTTAGATCGCATCTTATAATAACTGGCTATAGCTAAAGACTTTCAGTGACATGTAGAGTTCATATGTTTTTCTTATGAGCTCACATCCGTAGTTATCACATGAGAGCCATCTGAACTACAACATTGCACTTTAAAGATTTTTTTTTAATAAGGATACTCAGTTTTACTGACACAATCGTAACAAAGATTTGCAAGTGGAGCAAACTTAAGAATCAAGTTAAAATCTTAGAATAACCCTTCAAAAGACTAATAATAATAGACCCCTAGCCGATTTCGACTACGGTGGCCAGTCACAATGACTAACCGACTGCGCGGGACATATTATAGTGCACAAGTGTGTGCGCAAACACAGGTGCATTCTCTATTCCTTTTACTCTCATAGCCCGATGGGACAGCAATGTGACACGACCGTAGAGAGTTCAGGCGCAGGACCAACGACTTTACGTGCTTTTCCGAGGCACGGGGGTGAAACACCGCCCACTTCAAAACTCCGAGTTTCTGAGTCTCCAAAGAGTTACTGAACAGAAAAACTCAGGTGTATATATTTTTGGCCCGACCCGGGACCTCTGGCGCAGCCGTTGCTTTAAAGTGCGACCCTCCTACCGCTGCACCACCGAGGCAGTTCAAAAGACTAAGATATTTTTAAGGACGAAGAAATCGTGAAACTTTATCGTGATTTGTATAATGATTTATTTATTTATACGTTACTGCACAATCATTTTTTTAACAAAAAGGTGGACTTAACGTCATATGGTATTCTCTACCTGTCATACCTTTACGTAAATAATGATATCAGATATCATGATACAAATCATGATAACGCATATCGTTGATACTGATTAGAATTCCGTAGTTGTGGTAACATTATAATCTTCGTCTTACGTCATTACCAATGGTATCGCGTAGGTGCTTCTACATCTCTCTTTACTGTGGCCTGGGTCCCTACTGTTTGTCAGTTCATTTATCGCCTCTATGTCTTCCCATCTTAACTCTAGCCGGGATTAAGTCGGGTCTTGGGGTGGAACTGTTTTTGTTTGGATAATGGTGGTCCAGGCTTAGTGCATGTTTAAATGTCGTAGAAATTTCTGATTCTGGGATCTAACATAAGGAGGAACAGGGTTGAAATGTTGAATTACGCAACAGAAAATTTGAAGGTACCTGAACTTGTGACTGACGGTGGAATCACAGAAGCTACGGTTTAAATAAAATTTAATTTAAACGTACTTCACAACTATAACTGGGTTTCAAGGCGTCGCCGCTCCGTAGTCCCGGGTTCGATTCCCGGTCGGGTAAATGTAGAAATCATAATTATCTGTATCATCTCGGGTCTGGATGTTGTGGTAACTCCATTGATTCTGATTTCCATAACACAAGTGCATACTACTTACTTTAGGATCAGAGCGGTGAATGTGATTGGTGTCCTAAATATTCCAATTTCTAAATAAGACGAAAACCTTTGACAACAGTCACTTAGTATCTATTATTTATCTGACAATTCTATTTTCATCTATAACCTTGGATGTGGTATAAGACAGAAAACATTTTTATTTACAGTTATCAATTTATTTTTATATTTTACTTTTTCAGGTGCGGAAACTGATGCATCAGTCTACAAATCAAAACGATGAGTCCACAAAAGCCGAAACAACACATCACGTAAATTTCTTTCCCACCAAAACTCCCGAACAAAATAAAGTAACTCTATAGTCACGATACTGGTGATACAAAAGCAACATCCTGTATGAATCCTCCTACCTTCATTCACGTCCTATAAATCTAGACCTAAATACAGGCTTCCAATCAGGCGGCGCAGTATTGGAGGTGACACATGGCTGGCAGACAATGCAGGTTCGAAACAGCCAGATTGGATGCATGACTTGCAATGGAGTTTGGGAACAAGGGAGTAAAACTATGGGAGGTATAAGTGCTTTGGTCTACGTGAAATTACGTAATTCTTAGAAATGAATTAGAGGCTGCACAGTGATTGGTTTTAAAATAATGTTCAAATTACAATATAGGTACATATATAAAAATGAATCCATATTTCACTTGGTCACAGCATCAGACGTGAAAGGCTGGACGTTTTTTTTTTGTTGCGATTGTTATTATCAGGAGAAGGATCTTTTGAAAGAAAATAACAATAAAATTGCACTTTTTTTTTTTAATCCCAATTATAAATTAAAGAAAATCACATGCAAGAATTACAAACAAATTCAGCCATAAGCGTCGTCAAATTAACTATTCAAAATTATAAAATATAAGAAGAGTACCTACTTTCTTATCGGGGGCGGGGGCGAAATATATTTCGCTGGGTCCGCTGGTTAATAATACAATTTAATACAAAAAAAAAACACTTGTTTGCCTTTATTTTAGTAGTTACTTATTAATTCAAGAGCAGCTTAGACTTTAACTGAAAAATACCTTTAAACTCAAAATGCACCTGAAGTACGATGTAAGAATCTAATTTTTACAACCCTCTACAGCTTCCCATGAGAAATAATACAGTATATAAGAAGGTTAAATCATATTTATTACAATATCCAAAGACAATCCCCAAGGTGACTTGTTAGTGCATCGGCCGAGAATCACGTTCTCTTTGAATGTCGTCCTTTGACGAGGTACTTTAGCCTCGTACCACGTATTAACCCTTTAATATAATACACTCAATTTTCAACTTTAACACTAAAGACATAAGAACTGCTAAATCATGATGTCAAAAAATCCTGCGTGCCTGGGAGGTAGCCCTTTTTCAAAGCATCATTTTTATTTCTTTTGATTTGTGAAACGGAATTGATATGAGACTAATATAATCGTTCGTATGAAGCTTTTTACCTTCTCCTCGTGTAAGGGACATTTGGACTGAAGTGCGGAGATAATATTCTTTTATGTATGTATTTTAACTGTACTTTTGGCACTAGCCAATTTGCATCTAATATATAAAATTTCCATGTCACAATGTACGTTACAGTACTCCTCCGAAACGACTTTACCGATTCTAACCAAATTATATATATGCGTATTCAGTAGGTCTGAGAATCGGCTACTATCTATTTTCATACCCCTAAGTGATTAGGGTTGTTCAGCCTTTAAAACTTTTTTTTTAATTCTTGGACGAAATTTTTGTTTTTATTTTTTATAATGTGGCATTTAAAAATACATACAATTCTATTTTTTTTCTTTTTTATCACCAATCCCTATTTTTTTATAGCCATTTTAGTAATTTAATCATTTTTCATCTCGCTCGATAACTGATCTTTTGTAGTGTTTTTAACTGTACTTCGATTAAATTTTCCCTAAGCTTATGGAAAATCTAAAATGTATTGTGATATATAAAGAGAATAAACATTTATTTTTATGAAAAAGATTTAATAATAAATGATAAAAATTTCTCTTAAAAACTATTTGCATATATCAGATATGCAAATAGTTTTTAAGAGAAATTTTTACTAACACTTATGGACATGTTTCCGAAATAAATACATTTTATTTTATTTATTAAAACAACGTTTGCCGGGTCAGCTAGTCAATTTTGAAAGCTCACTTGCACAATCGAAAGTTTCAGCTTTGTTTCCGAGTTAGTCCGCGTCTTATATTTCTGTCAGTATCTAAAAAATAGCAACAGGGTTATATACTCGTATTTAACTCACAGTTACTCTTAACTGCCGGAGCACGGGAAACTGCTGTCAGGTTGAAAAGTACGAGTAAAGATATTAAAGTAAAGGCTTAAAGGTAAAAACTAAAGGCTTTAATTACAAGTAGTATCTAGTAGAGAAAAGCAATATCACAACACAGGGTAAATACAAATACTAATTTTAACAAAAACTATTGTATTTTTATATCATCCGCATTCAATGAACCATCTAATTGCTTATTTTACTAAGCAAACCTATTTCGTTATCACCAAACACCAACTCAAAATACGAGTCAAAAGGTCCAATCGCGGCGTAATGGCAAATTCTGCGTTCAAATAATTTCCAATCGCGTTTTTTTTTCATCAACGGATAAAAGTCCGCGTTGCCAGTACTCTGTGATATCCGAACCATGCAGTGTCTGTGATTACGAACGAAATATTACGCGCGAGAGAACTTTTTGATCCGCGCTGCCAATAAATAATTGCTGTCTTTTTATTACGTGGCATTTTTTTGTGAATTTGTCTTTTTCGTGGAAATGAGTTGATCACAAATCATAAATCGTTAATTTGCTCAACATATGGTAGAAATTGTTACTATAAATAATAAAAAATAGCATAAGAATTTTATTTACAGTGCAGTTGTCTTAATAACATTTAAAATGACAAAAATTTAAGACATTTAAATCTAGCAATTGTCAATAAAATGCTTTACACTATAAAAATGTTTTTGATTAAGCCATTCAGTAATAATCTAATAAAGCTATTGATCGAATGTTTGCTTAAAAAAGCGTAATTTTCAAAATGATGATGATGCAGCACTGCAGCATCGACAATTACCTACTATTTTTTTGGAACTTTTGTGTTCATATGAAGAGTCATAGATAAATGAATTATAAAACAAAGTAAGTACATGAAAACTTTTCAATCAATTCATTATTCCACCAAACAAATGCCTATTACAGTGTAAAGCCACTAAAATTAATCATTTCTCGCTTAACAAAAGCCGTTTACCTTTGCCGTCCAAACTCAAACCTAGCCCTAGGCAAAATAATACCATTGCACCGAATTAATTTAAGCATTGTTTTAGCGCTAAAACAAAGGTTTGAAGTCACATGCAGAGCTTTAGACTCACCCTTTGCCGCTACCCTTTGTCAATACACGTACCATTGTTTCAGAGGGCGACCATTAATCTCACTTTATTCCTTTGCCACGTTTGCTTTAAAAAGCAACTGACAGCGTGAGGATATGTAAATGGATACGGACCTTTGTGCACGTTCGCGTGACGCCGAGGCTTTTTTGAATTTGGAATTATTTGCGAGAAACAAAAGCGAACAAAGAGTGTCAGTTTTGTTCATGGCCAGTTTTTGTTTTGATTTTAATTCATACACTTTTTAATTGGATTCCAAATACAAACTGGCTAGTTTAAAATAGAAAAAGTCTGTTCACAAAAGAGAGAGTTCTCATAATAATGAAACATTCACTTTTATTTCATTACTACGAGTATTTTCGTACCTACTTACTCATTTTACGTCCTCATTCAGTATTATTTTAATAAACTCAGCACTATTCCGATATTACAAAGTGAATGTTATTTAAATTAGCATGTTATTCATGTTGCAGCATTCACCATACACATACAAAGGATGTTCAATTTACATCTCTAAGCGCGGCACATAATGTTGTAGAAATCCGCACAGTCACGTCACTATGTACCGAACATGCAAGCTGGTTAAGGCTGACGAGTATCGAAATACTAACAATATTATTATTTATGTGTGTCGCCTCTAGACTAGTCTAAGGATTGTAAGAAATTTGTATAGTTTGGAGAAATAGTGCTTCTAAAACGTGATTACTTGATCAGTGATCGTATTGTACCCACTCCAGTATCTGTTGGAAACTCAGCTCTTGAAGTTGTCGACGACTACCTTGGACAAGTGATCTAATTAGGTAGGTTCCAACTTTGAGAAAGAGGTCAATCGACGAGTCCAACTCAGCGGGCAGCGTTCGGGAAACTGAGCAAGAGCGTCTTCTCGTCTCAATTACCTCAGTGTCAATTACCAGTGATGACATACGGATCAGAAACGTGATCTCTAACTATGGACCTCATAAAGAAGCTCAAAATTACACAACGAGCGATGAAGCGGGCTATGCCCGGTGTTTCTCTACGAGAGCGAATCAGAAATGAGGGGATACGTATAAGAACTGAGGTAACGGACATATCCCTTCGAATCAATAAGCTTAAGTGGCAGTAGGCAGGGCACATAGCGCGAAGAACTGATGGCCGTTGTGGCAGAAAAGTTCTAGATTAGAGATAGTTCGAATAAAAGCGCTGCGTGGGACGTCCACCGACAAGATGGACGGACGACCTTGTTAAGATCGCGGGATCATACTAGATGCAGGCCGCTTGTGATGTGTCGCTGTGGAAAACCTTGGGAAAGGCCTATGTTCAGCAGTGGACGTCCTTTGGCTGATAATGATGATGATGATCAGTTATTGATTGTTTTTCATCACAACGAAACAATCCCAACAAATTTTCATTTAACAGGTAAATTAGTCCAAATCGAAGCCCCTTAATTTACACGAATCACGTGGACGGAAGGAAATCTCATTTTAAGTTACTATTTCTTACTTGAGTTAGTTACTGTCATCCCAAATAGGACTCGTTTTTCAGCTTCAACTTGGCCTTTTCGATAGTAATATTAATTTTATGGTATTTATAGTGTTTTCTTCAATAAATGTCACTGGGCATGCACTGTCTTGATTCCCTTATTAAAAAAAAAAAAATACAATGTACCTACATTGCTTGTCATTTAAACATTACCAGAGAGAGAAGTCCGAATCATAGTCCCTAATTCTGAGGGCTCACACGAACTGCTGATATACTGACGCTTTGTAGTCGATGACAGACATGACAGCAGGCACTAAATCTTTGTCTCATCGGCAAACTACCATCCGCGTATAAGGAAGCTGGCATGCATTCGTACTACGGTTTGACGTTAAAGGTCTTTGCTCAGTTCACTGTAGGATACCATGACCGTGCTTGGAACGTATCCGGCAAAAATGTATTCTTTACCGTTCCGTCACCAACTAACACCGTAGCGTGTCATGCACGGAGCGTGTCGGCACCGGCAAAAATACGTCTTTGCTCGCTCTCACTCCATATAACGGTGAGACAGAACGCTGTTCGGTTATCGAAGGCGATTGCAAGCGCTTGCAGCTAAGTAAGCGCTTGTGATGCTATTTTATTTTATTCGTATCTTTTTTTTATAACGTATACTGTAAAAAAATAATGTTATTATCATGTTTGTTTTTGTTATTTTCTTATCTTTTATGTTTATTTGTGTGTTTTATCTATACCTACAAGGCACCCTCTGAAAATCAGTGTCGTGGCATGCATCTTGCCTTTTCGGCTCATACTCGATGTTAATATTTAATAAGTGTGTGTATGTGTGTGTCTGTTTATTGTATATGTGTTTACGAAAAAGTGTTTTTGTATGCATCTGTGAGTCGAATAAATGTATTTTCTTTCTGTTAATCCGTTAATTGGGAAAGTTTAAGCGTGTCGTGTTGCTTCTGACACGTTCCGTTCGTTCACGGTATGGCACGTTACATAAGCAAATAGCTTAAAGGGTCACGCACGTTTTAAAATCGGGCTGTTTTCATGTGACATCTATTGGATAATATTGGCAGCCCTGCCCGTAGGCCAGGCAATATCCGCTTTGGATCGCTCCGCTCCTGACAGCCGCGGTTCGCGCGTCACTGTTTTTGCCAAATTGATATTATGTGCGAGATATTGAAAGGGAAATGGCGAGGATAGGGAATTTTGACCGTGTGTATTTTTTTAGGAAAGTTAAACGTCGTAACAAAATCTGCATATTTTTTCTATTAATCTGATATTTGAATTGCACGTATTGCATTTTGTTGCGTCCCAATTCGAGTTCTATAAATAAAACATGTCTTATCTATAGATACCCTAACCATTTTAGTTTCAGAGGCGATGGATGATTTTTTTTAAATCCATCGAAATGATACCAATGGTAATAACCAACACAATAGATTATTTCCTAGACACAGTCCACGGTATAACCTTTAAAAACTTGGCTTTAATTTTACTAAGATTTATAATATACCCGAGTACGCCTGTCTCTATTAAAACGTCTGTTACCTAAGTGCCCCGTAAGGGATTGTAGCGCTTACATTTCATCATAAATTATAAATTGATGGGCTCAGGCGTTTGCATAACAATTTGCATGGTTCTGCCTAAAAAAATAAACTAAGCGCTACTAAAAACGTTGCCACAAATAGATGGAGTTGCTCTTTCAAATCAGCAAAGGATTACGTTAAAATGTGTAGCATCGTCGTCGTCATCAAAATCACTTAAGTGCTCTGGCAATCGAAGCAACACGTCGATAGATACGTAACGCCCATTTACTCTCAGACTAATTTATAACTTCTAATTCGGCTTAACAAGGCTGCCCGTACATACCCACACATAAGCAGATTGGTACATATACGAAGTTAAGGTGGGTGTCCACGACGATGGGGACTGAGTAACTGAGGGCGTATTCTGCCTTAAGTTTGATGTATTCTTAAAATTACTTTTATTACTGCTTGTATTTAATTTCTGTATTGTTTGCTTTGATCTAGGTTTTATTTACAATTTTCTTAAATTAAGTTTTTAAAGCCGCATCCTATAACTATACATTTTTACTTACTCTTGATTTATACTTTCGATTTTTTCTTTTCTATTGCACTCCAAAATCAACACATTAGCGACGTTAAATAACTATTTTTGATTGACTAATTTCGAATGAGTTGTAGTTTTTTGACCTTCTGTCCAATTTACTTTTAGATCATGTTGTATCTTTTTGCTCGTTAAAAAACACATTTAACGTATTTTCAAATATATATCCAATCGCTAAATCTCAGCACATCACCCGCCTAACTAATATTTAACCCACTCCTCCGTTACCTACCCTTTGGAGAATTGCCTTTAAGCCTTCAGAATATACGTCAACACACACACGCGAACGAAAGCCGCAGGCACGTAACATAAGGAGCTTTGAAATTAATTTAGCTCGGAACTAGCTGGCAAATGGATAGACGTGAGCCGTGGGGGGCTGCCCCCTGTAAGTGGGAGGGCTTGGGGGGGAAATTTCGGCGTTTAGCCGAACCTTTGTGGCGCTGTGTGTGCAATTAATGTTGGTTGCTTGGTTTTGGGCGATCGCGGTTTGATTGAGTCAGTTCTGATTTAGGAAAGTCAGAAAAACTTATTTAAAAAATTGATAATAATGCTTCTAAATTTTGGAGCCGGTGCTTAATGTGCGTAGACTATTGGTGTACGTCAGCTTGACATCAAGCACCTACTCCAAAAGAATTTGTTTCTCTTAGGGCTGATTATTCAACACTCAGATAAGAAATATTCATCGAACAAAATACAATATGGTTAATTTGAAAACGTCACCTAATTGATAGCAATTATACGTAGCTGTGATATTTTTAAATCTGTCGCTTTATGATTTATCAATCTAATAAATTTTATCTGACCATTGATCGGCCCTTAGAAGACAAATGCGTTTTTTTTAGGCTTTTTAATTAGTTTTTTGAAGGCGGGGTATTTTTTTTTAAATCATGATTTTTAGTTACTATCTTATCATTACCCATATCTCAAAAACTACTAAACCGATCTTGATGAAACTTACACTGTACCCTAAGTTAAACTATCATTGGTTGAAATAATAAAAAAAACATCTCCCTATGACTTATCGTTATTGAGATATCCGTGGACAAACATACAAATATACAAACATTCATACACTTACGAATTTTTGCATACGTGTTTGGAAGCCTTACTAAATCAACATACTCAAATATAATAAAATTTCAACGATATCACATACATACACATTGAATTGATTACCTTTTTTTTTAAGGCGGTAAAATGTGAAGGAGGGTTTTCACTCATTCTTGAAAATCTTGTTTTAAACTTTATAGGTATTATAAAAACTACTTTCATTATCTGCCACTTTACTTTCCTATTATGTCAGAGTCCGTTAGTAGGTAGTAAAGTATTGTGACATCAAGCATAATATGCGTCATATCACATCTCATCTTATCGTATACAGGGTGTACCACATGAAAGAGCCTACAACATCCGGAGTTCCCCTTCCAGAAATATGATGTCACAAGTGCATGGGAAAAATCATTCCGTAACCCAGATTATACTACTGGCCTTTTAAAAGGACACCTTAGTTATTCGAAAGGGCGTGCAGTTATATCAAGTATAGCTTCATTGTTATCAGTTTACATTTATTAAAAATTTAAATAAGTAAAAAAAAAAAATTCTGTGAACCTGAAACTCATATTTAACTATTTTTAATTAAATGTAGTTTTGAAACATACAAATGCATAAAGTAATAACTATTTTTAACAAACAAGTTTTGTTCCTATTTTGTACGTAGGACCTTATGTTTCTAAGGCGGATCTTGTCCGTATTAACTGGGATATTCTTACTATTACTAATAAAATTTTGGAACCATTAACACCACACATACTCTTTTTTGATAGGACTTACCTTAGGACACAAACTTTGTTGCACGGACAACAGCACGTCAAGGTAAATACTGCGGTATCTTATATAGTTGTAATAAGGGTTAGTTTGCAACAAAAGTGGATAACCTGATGTGCGGTACAAACTCCGGTACAATTTCGACTTTAACTAAAGTCTATACTCGTAGAATTATGAAAGTGATTTGATACGACTACGACCCTAGATGATTTAAGATTATTAACTTCATAAAGATGGAATAAGAAACCAAATATTGCGCACGGGCGGAACTCGAACCTACAACCTTCTGGCTAACCGGGCCAAACGCTCTTCCAATTGAGCTAGCGTGCTGTCGGTCCGACCGTGCGAAATTTCTGGTCTCTTATGGATACGTCATTAGGCGTGACGTCTGCGCTATCTACCCAACTATTAGTATACTTAACTTGTTCATATCAACAATTATTTGAAGTTCTTATTAAGCAATTTATCATTTATTCAAAGCCAAAAACATGCTTGATTATATCCAGCCTTATTTACTCAAGCTTATTAATATTTAAAATCAATTACGTTTGCTATGAAACGTTATATTTCGGCATTGTTTGCGTGTGAGCTGCCGGCAATATCCGCTTATCCCAAGCCTTAATTTCCGTTCGGATCACGTTCTAGATTTTTTCACATATTTACTCTTTATTGCTGGGTATTGAAAAAATAAGGCCTTGCTGAGTACCGCGGATATACCATGCTATTAGAGATTAATATAACTACTTTGATGAGTGAGACAGTATTCAATAAGTTCTAGGTCTAGAAGAAACTAGTTTAAATTTTGTAACGGACATATCCCTGTGTATCAGTAAGCTCATGTGGCAGTGGGCAGGGCACATAGCGCGAAGAACTGATGGCCGTTGGGGCAGAAAAGTTCTAGATTGAAGACCTTTTGACCAAAATCGCAGCGTAGATCGTCCACCCACAAGGTGGCCGGATGACCTTGTTAAGATCGCAGGATCACACTGGATGCAAACTGCTTGTGATCGGTCGCTGTGGAAAACCGTGGGAGAGGCCTCGAATTTTGTTGTTCAGCTGAGGACGTCCTTTGGCTGATAATGATGATTGAAGTCCAAAAGATAATGATATTTCAACATGTGACTGGCAAACAGTTTCAGTCAAAACTCAACAGGTGATTACAGTTTTAGTAAGAATTTAACAGAATTGAATATCAATAGTATGCTACTTAATGTCTTTCGAAATCACAAGACACATCGAAACGTTTGGAAGTTTTTTTTTTTTAAATGGGTTCGCTCTAGTCACCAGACTAGACCAGACGTGGCATTGACTCAGACTACGATAGAGCGAGCTCACCCAGAAGAAGCCTGTTCACTCTGGCTCTGAAAGTTTTGTAACGATTTGCTAATTTTTGCATAATTAATTCAAACTTTATTTCATGTAACGTTTGAGTTGGTAAACTAAGCCCACTGGGTAAAATAAAAAACTGTGAAAGCACTCCGGGAGTGCCGGCAGAAGTGAAAACTTGAATATCAACGTCGTGCATTTTTGATTTTTTGGAATAGTTATTATCAATATAAAAGTACTATCATTTTTGTGATAGAATACAATAATAATAATAATAATAATATAATATTTTTATAGAATACAATATTTATTTATTGCGCTATCGTACACAAACATTACAATTTATATTATATTAAATTACATTAAAAAGTTTATCTCTCAGAAAAATCAACTTACATCCATAATTTCGCCAACCGTCTTACGGTTTTTCGATCAGGTCACGTGTCCTGACGCGAGTTTCACATTTTTCCCCCATCCCACAAAAGTGCTCAACGCCGCTAAAGAAGTTTTCACTTCAATATTGCATGTCAAAATACAGGAGTTATTAGAACAGCAGTTCTTGACTACCAATTGAAGTCGGTATAGTGCAAATGTAAACTTAATCTTTGAGAAGACATGCTTAATATGTGCTTTCCTTTTTAATTACATCCCTACATAGGTACATTATAAGTCTTTGGCATATTTCATCATGCTCAGTTGGTCAAAAGGTCGCAGGTTCGAGCCCCGTTTAAAGCGGAGTGTTACTAAGATAGAGAGCACTCGCGCACACTTATCTAAGGAACTCTTATTATATCCCTCTTAACTAATCCTTCAGGAGTAGTGGTAGCAGAAAAATTGGTTGAGCTTTCAATCAGCTTGCTTAATAAAATCTGTTATGCTCGTAAAATTAAAACTGAAGTAACCAGTTGTCAAAGTTGTCAGATAAATATAATAAATAATATAAATATCCTTTGGACATTTCCACAAATCGCCATCTAGTCCCAACGTAAGCTACTCAAAGCTTGTGTTATGGGTGCCAGACAACGGATATAATACTTAAATACTTTTTGTTTGTAAATACATACATGCTATACATAGGAAACATCCAGACCAATATAAACAAACATGTTCATGCACACAAATGTTTATTGTGCGGGGATCGAACCCGCAACCCGCTGCGTAGTAGGCGTTCTCGACCACTACACCAGACGGGTCGTCAAAAATAGATACGTAGATATTGTTCAAAACAATGTTAAATACGTGTTATATTATCATCTCTACGGGTTCTATGTCGATTTAACCAACGTCAGATAGGACTTATACGACCGAATAAGTATAAAACGACCGATTTTAAAATGACATTTACATAAATGATTGCTGACAAATAGGTGACGTTTTCGAATTAGGCGTATTGTGCTTTATTCGACGAATATTCCTTACTCTCTAGTAAAATCAGGCCTTAGAATCGATTTACAAACGTCAGATAGGGGTTATCCGAGCAAATGAGTATAAAACATCCGAATTTAAAATGTTCTTTATTGCTGTATAATAGGTATCGTTCTCAAATTAGGCGTTTTGTATCATATTCGCCGAATATTCTTTATCTTACGTTAGTAAGTTAAAAAGTTAAGTTTTTAGTAATTGTCGAAATCCAAAAAAATACTTCATTTCACATCAAAGAAGTACTGTTATGCTTCGTGTATTTGCCAGACAAGACTTTACAGCCGAATACCTTTGCCTACCCTAAAAAAAACTTTGCAGGTAACCAAAACTCGTGTGTTTGCTAACCGTATTAGTAATTAGGGACCGTACATAGCTTGTATATAATGTAATCATGCATACATACTGCGCTGAAATACTCTCGGAACAATTTGGAACTAGAGACGAAGTTGGTAACCGCAGCAGACGGCAGCCATTTTGCCGTTGCTATGGCGACGAAGCCGCGAATCGTCTGCTACCTGAAATGTAAATAACTTCTATTCTGTAGTTTATTAGTTTCTAGGTTGTTCAGATTATTGTTCACATGCGTGTAGTTACTGACTAATTTTGTTTTTAATTAATTTCAAAATTCGAGAAGCTTTCGGTACTTGGTATTATTAAAGTGACTTTCATATTTACTTTTTTCAAATATTCTCAACATATGTGAAAGTTATAATTACATGAAACAGCTTTACATGGACGAAAAAAGCATAGTTTTATTTATTTATTTTTTTAAATATTGACACCAATCATACATTGCTCTGATCCCAAAGTAAGGAGCTAATGCACTTGTTTTATGGAAATCAGACACACCAGTGGTACCACAACACCCAGACCCGAGGCAATATAGAAAAATCTGATTTCTACATTGACCCGACCGGGAATCGAACCCGAGACCTCTGAGCGGCAACACCACGCCAGAGGTCGTAAAAAGATCAATTATGGAATGGTCATGGACCATTGAAATCAAAACTGTTTTCTGCCAGTTAATTTCATTCTATTCTAACACAATCATTTGCAGAGTTTTTTCTTTAACTTTAAAAGTTACAGTATTTTTTCCATCGCCTTTAAATCTACAAAACATATACACATCACTCGTATCTTTCCCTACTCAAGACATTTGGTATTAAAAGCATTCTTCTCCAGCCGCATGCCTCCTGTGGCTACGCTACAATCGGAGGGTATTTCAATATAAGCGCTGGTCCTCCATTAGAAGTCAGGACTGATGGGGAGTGCTACCCTTGCGGAAGGCTCCAAAGTATGGAAAGGAACTGTGCTAAAATAGAGATATAGAGAAGGATTAGTAAAATTTTATGTTCAGGGTTTAGGTATCAAATTTGATTCGTAGAGATTAAGGCCTGGAAAATATTAAATTTTAATATAAATTGTATTTCATATAGATATACCTGGTATACCAGCATTTTTCATAAACTCAATTTATGAAGAGCTTTTCATACTTTTCTTATACCTAGAGAAACTAATATGACAAAGCAAATATAAATACATAAAACCTACGATAGCAAAAATAGGTATTTGAAAATAGCTCTGTAGTTAAAGTGACACTTATTATTCGAATTCGGACAACTGGCACAGAAATTAAATTCGATGGCAACACTGGACACCGTCAGGTTATAACTATCATAGTGGGATATTATTTTCCAACAACCAATGTATTTCCAGAGGTGCAATTTTGTAAGGCAATCGTATTCATTTGACAGTTCAAAACGTACGGTATGATCTGTCAAACGGCCAAGAACAAAGCGTTTGACGGATCAAACCGTACGTTATGGACTGTCAAATGAATACGATTGCTTTACACAATTCCACCTCAGGTGGAATTGTGTAAAGCAATCGTATTCATTACGATTATCATATCAATATCAATACGATCAATACAATCAATACGATTTCTTTACACAATTCCACCTCAGGTGGAATTGTGTAAAGCAATCGTATTCATTTGATAGTTCAAAACGTACGGTATGATCTGTCAAACGGCAAAGAACAAAGCGTTTGACGGATCAAACCGTAGATTTTGAACTGTCAAATGAATACGATTGCTTTACATAATTCCACCTCTGATTGGTAGGTACAGTGTAAGTTTGTCAGCATTGTAGACATAAGGAAGAGGCTTAGACATGCGTATTCTGTCTTTCAGGATATGGAAACGAATATTTATCAGGAATCAAAGAATATTGAATAAGTCTGTCTCCACACTACCGTGGTGCAGAGGACAGACAGACGCAGTTGTGAGCACTCTTCATTTCGAATGCCTGTCCACGCGCCGCCCCTCCCTCGTGTGTGCACGCCCTAACAGACACAGGAGTAGCTAAATTTGGATATGACAACAAAGTTATGGTTGACGATGTTTGTACCAAAAATTAATATTCCTATCGGAATAGAAGGACAAGTAAAAGCTGTCAAACGAAACCGATTTAAGATGTCAGTAACTAACATAAGTAAGTAACATTTGTGGCTTTAAATGAGATAACCTTGTGATCAGGTGATTTATAACAATGTTCCTAAGTTAAGCATATTAGTTTACTGCATGATAAACAGTCGACACAAAATATTGAACATGCAGCTCTAGTGTAAAACTAAATATTATTTCATTATACAAAATATTCGTACATATGCATTCCCTGTGTTATTCTGTCTTTACTTTTTACGTAAATTGAACATGCAGCTCTAGTGTAAAACTAAATATTATTTCATTATACAAAATATTCGTACATATGCATTCCCTGTGTTATTCTGTCTTTACTTTTTACGTAAATTAACGTTTGTAGAATAGAATAATCCAACTGCGTACTTTAAATTTGAAGCGCATTGGTAAATATAAGTCGTATATTAAGAGGCTTCGATTTGGACTAATTTACCTGTTGCATGATTATTTGTTGGGGTTATTCCGCTGTAATTAACAACAATCAATCACCGATCAAGTCACCATGTTTCAACAGAAATATTTCTTCAAAATATACACAATTTCACATAAATCTTCAAAAACTCAAATGAGAGAAATTTTCAGCGAGCCTTCATAAGCTTCCGAACTGACTGACAGCTGCTAAAAACAGTTCTGCTACGTCGCATCTCCCATCTCTTTTTATCACACAGTTTGGTGTTAGTGACATCTCGCTTTTGACGTTCTATTCCAAAGGGATAATAATTTTATGGTTTGTACTTAGTGTTTCAGGTTAGAAAGTTTGACGACGTTAGAGTAGTGAAGTGGCTAAGCCCGCTGGGTTTTAAGGCGTCGCCGCACTGAGCTCCCGGGTTCGATTCCCGGTCAGGTCAATGTAAAAATCATTGTTCTACATTGTCTCGGGTCTGGGTATTTTAGTACCACCGTTACAGATTTTCCATAACACAAGGGCATTAGCTACTTACTTTGGAATCAGAGCAATGTATGTGATTATTGGTTTCCTCGAAAGCCGATTTAACTCCGGTTCCGTAGCCAAATGGCAATTAATATTAATTATAATAATATTCATATTATCTTATTATAATTATCGTTTATTGTTTATTGTTGTTTATTGAGGAAATCAACAGCACATACATTTTTATCACTTACGTTTAGTTTTAACACATAGGGTATGGCCAATTACAGATTTCCCTTATCTAAAAATCAGTAAGTAAGCACTAAAATACTATGAATAATACATTATACATATTAAAAGTGACACATTTTCAATCATTTATAAATTGAACATTACACACTCAATAACCTTTTTTATGTTATTATTTGTAAATATTTAAAATATAGGTAATTAAGTGTGTAATAAAAAACATAATTAAGTATGCCAAAAAATACTATTAATTAAGGTACAATTTAATTAAAAGACATGCTGCACCGAGAGACTATTAACATTCATTGGTGAATTAAGACTTGCGTTCAGTCAGCACAATAACTACTTCAGCACTTCAACTATTTTAGCTATGAATTGGGTTTTGAGTAATTAAAAATGTCTATATCATTAAAACGTGTATTGTATGTTTTAGTTATACGCAGCAGTACCGAGTTTTGGAGATATTTGGTGTGATGAGGTGGAACATCAAAAAGTGGAGTGTTACGAGTGCGGTATTTCGGTGTACAAAATGTTAATTTCGACAACAAATGAGGAGTATCAGTTCTACTATTGACAATATCATAAAGAAGTCCCATATCCAAAACAACACGTCTCTGCTCCAGGGTTAAAAGATCGTCTTCAGTACAACCTTCTTCGTAGGTTTTAATAGCCTTACGACCTCGAAAATTTAAATGCTTGATAAAAATATTTTGGATTCGCTCTATTCGATTTTTATAAGTAGCGTACTGAGGAGACCATACCTGACAAACATATTCAAATATGCTTCTCACATATGCGGCGTACACTATTTTAATTACAGATAACTTCGAGAACGGCTTACATATACGCATCACAAAGCCCAAGTTTTTATATGATTTTATAATAATAGAGTCAATATGATCTGCAAGTGTCATTTTGTGATCAAAATGTACACCTAGATATCTGACACCCTGTTTTCTGTTAATTGGGGTACCGTTAAAGTGATAATTTTGGACAATGGGGTTTTGCTTTCGCGTGAACGTAATACACTCGTACTTGGATGCGTTAACTGTAATGTTATTTTTATTATAATATTCATATAATGTGTCCAAATATTTTTGCAATAACATACAGTCCTGTTTAGTATTAATTTTGCAAAATATTTTTTTATCATCCGCATACATGAAAAACTCAGAACTATTTAAGCACGAACCTATATCGTATAAATACGCGTTGTAAAAAAGGGGGCCCAAATGAGAGCCTTGTGGCACGCCTGTAGGTATGGAAACATAGTCAGAGCGATGTCCACCCATTACAACTGCCTGGGAGCGGTTTGTTAAATATGATTTTATCCATCGTTGTTTCGGTTTTTCATAGCTAAAGTGCTCTAGCTTTAAGATTACACCAATGAATGTGACATTGTCATATTATAATGATCGTATACAAGTACCAGCTTACTACACAGAAACTAAATACAATATGCATCATTTAGGTGTGTCCAAAATAAAATTATCAGTGACACAGTTTTGACGTTCTACAAATGTTGTATCTTTTCGTAAAATCATTCTTACAAACTTATTATTCATTACATTCATTGTTCACGATAGTGACTTTAAAACCACATAGCCTTACAATTGTCATATCCACAGCAATGTATTCCTAAATCCTGATACATGCCCTTCGTTTCTCGCGAGTGATGAAAGGACGTGTGACCCTCCTTTGTGGTCGTTCCACCTGCAACGAATATTCAAACTATACATACATAAATAAAAGTTTTTTTGTAGATGAAGAAACAAATCAGTAAGCGCAAATCTAAATCCATTCGGGAAAAAGCAACAGTAGGTTATCCCATTTCAACTTATTACGGCACCGATTATACAAAAATAAAATTGAATGCGCACTCCAGCTATCAGAATAAACAAGTCATTGTGAGATAAAGTTAGTTTTTATTTGTTAGTCAAATATTGTAAGCAATCTTGACATTCATTTTTAACGAAATGGTTCATTTTAAAATAAGATAAACACAACTCAAGCTACACTAACATACACATCATGCAACGACTCCAAAAAAATTGTTTCTCGAATTCGATAGAAAAATACGTATTTTTTAGGCTTTTTAGTCACTTTTTGTAAAGCGGTTTATTTTTTGTGTTACAGTATCTTCATTGTCATAAGCTAATTCAATCAATTCACATACTGTTATAAATTTGTTTTCATTATATCTCCAATCAATTGCTATTTTTAATGTTTTAAAAATTCATTTTCACTCAATACACTCAACAAAATCTATAATAATGCTACAATCAGTCGTAGCGTTAGCTTTAATCTCTCTCTCGTAGTCTCGTAGTGTCGTAGCTGCTAGTACGTAGCGCTAAAGCAAACAACTTTTTTTGTTTGTTTTTATCGTGTTTTGACACTATACAAACATGGTAACATAAATTGCACTTGTAAAAAGCAACTGTCTCTAACTAGAAATCGAACCCTGTCTTACGCTATCCAGGCGCATTCCTATACCACTCGGCCACCGACACAATAGCAAGCCTGTTGAATTTTGCAAGTGCTTTCTTAACGCGTAGGCTGCGTGACGTGTTACGAGATTGCTCTCTTAAAATTTACGTAAGCTTGTTACATCTATTTTACATTACCAGAGAGCTCTCGATCTAAATTGATTTAACCTACTCGTTACATACACAAGATCATGTATTCCCGTCAGTTCTGATACTTCGTAATTACATAAGTGGCTGACTCAAAAAGCAATCACATCTAAGCTCGGATCGACTATCCGGGATTGAATTGGCAACCCGGAGTAATATATCAAAGGTAATCCGGTTAAGGAGAGCTGTATATCATGCGAGTTGTATATAGCCGACCCTGTTTGGTCTAAGGGTGGTTCTAACGCATGTTTAGGGGGTGGATGGAGACGCAAGTTAGAAGATGTCGATGGATAGGGAGCCTTCTCATCAGTACCGTTCTCATGAGTGTATGGCGGTTTTCACTCGCTAGCGAGTAGCGATCTTCTTCTTCTTCTTTCGTGTCGGCAAGAACACGGGCTAAATGTTACTTGCCCAGAAAGCGGCTACCGTGGTAGCTCTCTGGTTACAGACAAGTAAGTCCTCACGCGAGCAGGTGGTCGGGCACGCGGGACAGTTAGTGAGGTGGGCCATGGTTTGCAGGGGTTCTCCACATTCACAGCTGGCGTCTGCGCTGCTTGAGTACCCCCACCGACACAGGTTATCTTTACTCCGACCAACCTGGGTCCTCAGCCTATTTAGACTTCTCCAGGTTGGCCAGGGCTCCTTATAGCCTGGAGGCAGATTTTCATCGGGGGGGTACAGTGAGTGTGGATACTCGATTGCCCAGAGCCTGCACCTCATGTCAGTAGGGGTTTCGTCGGTAGGCTGTGTAGATCGCAGGAAGCTTTTGCGGCTTCGCAACCGACCTGTAGCGGGGGAGAGCCCGAAGAGTGGATGTCTCGGGTCGCTTTCTTGTTTTTGTTTTTCAAGCGAACATGTCACAGCTCTGCGGACTCTGGGTGGAGCTATTCCCGCAAGGGGAAACAACATACCGACCGGGGTTGGCGAGTAGCGATGTGCCGAGTCGGCTATTTATAGTATTCGAATATTTTGGTATTCGTTAAAAAAAGATTCGAATTAAGACTCGAGTCGGAAGACTCGGACAGGTACTGGCACGAGTATTCGAATACTTTAGTGTACTCGAGTACCTTTTGAATCGAACTTTGACGACATATCCTAATATTTCATCACAAATCATGTAAGAACGTAACAAACGAACGTAACTTCACAATGCTCTTTAAAGTGAATGGGGCATTCAAAATTCGACTGTACGAGTAAAGCAGAAGGTTTCTATTAAAGAACACGACTAAGGATTCGAAAAATGTGGATCCGAATACCGTATTTTATTAATTTAAGTACGTGAGTACCTGCTAGGTATTCGAGTCAGTAGTGGCTCGGCACATATCTACTAGCGAGTACGTAAGTATCTGAAAAATTTTAGTTTTGCAAGTGACCGCTAGAGGCGCTGTGCTCTTTTCAAAGACTTTTTTTACGTCATCGATCGTCATCTAGCGATTTTAACTGCCGTAAAGTCATGGTAACGGAACAGAACAACCGCAGCGTAACAGTAGGTATACAAAAAAACAGCGGTGTTGTTTGCTTCGCGACTGCCGCGCGCCGTTGCTGCGATTTATGACATTATTTAAAATTTATTTTCTTATTGATATGTATTGTGACATGTGATATAAGTCGATATAATGTACAAATTAATTTTATAATAGTTAATTCCGAATATAATTATAAATATTTGTATGCTATTGTTGATGGCTGAGTGGGCCGAAATTTCTTTAATTTGTAAGAACTTCAGTGTACCCTATTCAAATACAAATAAATTATTCTATTCTATGTATGAAATTATCAGCAGCGCGACTGAGGCGCGACTGCGCGCGTTAAGTCGCCTAAATGTGAAAGCGCTCATAAATAGCACTTGTAACGATGCTATCTAATGGATTTGAAAATATAAAGATTAACTAAATACTTTTGGTGTCGCTTAATTCTCGACATCTTCATTATATTTTATGATTTTAATGAGAAAAATAATATTTTTTGTTTTTTTTAATTTTCAGATGAAACAGCATTGATACTTTTTTAATTTCAACAGACAAAATCAAATAACACATACGTTTTGTAAATTTCAGGTTGGGATTTGGCTTCCGCAATTTGCCAGGTTAGAAAATGGCGATATATGTATGTAAAACCTTAAAATTTCATCTCACCTTAATAATAGAACAATCCTAAGATACAACCTACTTATATAAATAAATTCTCCATCCTTAAACCAAACTATGTATCTCCGGTTCGACTATCCATTACGAGCCCACAGCAAAACGTGACATTATCTTAAAAACTATCTTTATGGCCCGCTCGAATTTCCTATCTTACCCCACTCTCCCCCGAACTTAGGGGGGCGGCGGGAGGGGGGTAACGTTTTCCTGTTTGAAGGCACACGTCGCAGGGAAACCCTGAGCAGGACACAACTCTAAAATTGGCTGTTTGTGATAGAGTACCCAGGTGGTACGGTCAGCAAAATTGGAATATAATAAGTAAGTACGACGACCTACGTGGTCGAGTCGCTAGCACGCTAGTTTCAAGCGTCACCATCTCGTGAGGTTTTGGTTTCGATTCCCGGTCGGATCAATGTAGAAAACGATATTTTCTATATTGTATCGGGTCTGGGTGTTGTGGTACCACCGTTGTGTCAGATTTCCATAACACAAGTGCATTGGCTACTTACTTTGGGATCAGGGCAATGTATGTGATTGGTGTCCAATATTTATTTATTTATTTATTAAATACATTCAGCGTGTGGCCTGCAATAGGGGCAAACATTTTAATCAATAATTCTACAGAGTACACATAGTTACCTTGACTTGGTCATAGTGCTTTAAAATGCTATGGACGCTCACGTATCAAAAGGCCGCCGGCGGTCGCATTAACAAAAACATACACATCCGTGAGGAATTAACTTAGAGGTATAGTAATACAAAGTTATAATCACTAATCAATGTATACCAAAATTGATAATTCGTTGTAGTAAATGACAATGTCAAGTTATATGACTGGACACATTTGTTTGCAATACATTGCTAGTTCAATCGTATTTTGTTAGAAAATAATAACAAAAATATTTGATTTTAAAAAATAAAACCATTTAGGATCGATTACTTTACTTTAAGGGTCTATAATTAATTTGTTTGCTTCTATTACAGGCCACACCCTGTATGGATTTATTGCGTAACGTCTGTATACTAAAGGTCTACTACGAAAAAACACCCGTCAATATGATAATTATTTTGTGGATCCGAAGCATTTCGTCCGATCCGAAGTATTCCATACTTAAAATCTTTTGGATCCGAAATACTATAATCGTATTGACAAAATTCGTTTTTCGTAGTAGACCTCCTGTTGCCAGGTATATAAGTAGCTAACTACCTACTTATAGGAGAAATTTATTTATTTAAAGAATTTAGTGTAAAAAGTTGGACTTAATGCTAAAAGCATTTTCTGCCAGTCAAATCTTTAGGTCATGCATAAAGATGGCAACGGATGCAGTTAAAAAAAATAGAATCCGGTTTTTCAAATTACATTGTAGAATGACATTATAATGTGAAGCGTCATAACGTTTTTAAGTGTCTTCTCTCTTTGATCGTTTACTTTTAGTCTAGGGCCGATGTAAGCTAAACGATTTGCTTGCGGATCCTTATCACAACTTTATCGTTATAATAACGTTGATTATTCTATGGGCCTAATTACTTTTGTAATTATTTGTAGCCTGATTATAAATTAATAAATAATTAAATAAATTAATTAACACCTTAGGTAAGAATCTTAAAGGTTTGCAAGATCTATTTTGCAGTCAGTACCTCCTCGATGCGTAAGTATAAGGATGCCCACACGCGTTACCATGGCAACAGAGGCTGCCCCACTAATTGTGGAGTCCCATCTCTTGCCTCTCAAGTAACATGTTAAATCTAATGGAAGTGATGTTGTATCTTATCGAACCTATATCTTGATGATTACGTACTTGGGTGAGCCAGAATCGAAACGTCATCTTGACAACCCTAGTAACCTGGGGCCATATTTTTTAATCACTTGCGTCGCAGATTTATGATCGGAAATCAACGTCAATCATAAATTGAGCTTCCGGTTGATAGCTAAGCTGAAGTAGAAATTTAATGCATTCATAATTTTAGTTGTGATTCATAATTATATTTGTGATTCATAAAGATGAAATAAGAAACCAAAAATTTGCGCACGGGCGGGAATTGAACCAGCAACTTCTTGGCTAACCGGGCCAAACGTTCTAACAATTGAGCTACCGTGCGTTCAGTCCGACCTTGCGAAATTTGTGGTCTCTTATGGATACGCGTGACGTTTATTGCCCGCCCGTGCGCTAATTTTTAACCGACTTAAAAAAAGGAGGAGGTTATCAATTCGCCTGTATGTTTTTTTATGTATGTATGTTACCTCATATCTGTCGTTTGTCGACCGAATCGAAATTTTTTTTCACTTTGTACCTTCTAGTTGGTCCCATTTTTTCCATTTTGGGATCTGATGATGGGATCTTGGTGTATTCGAGGGAAACCCTCAAATTTTAAAGGCACGTATAGTGTTTCTTTACTAGAATATTAATGTTGACGTGTTGTTACGTCTGATAGTCAACATCTTGTGGGGCTGAGCTGATGGTGGAACTCCTTAACGCTTAGGAGTTCAGTCATAATGACGGAACTTATGATAGGTAATTTGTAGCTTCTTAAAAAATAGAATCATAAGGTGCAACTCCCCCCCCCCCTCCCCCCTCTTATGTAATCACTAAAAATGAAGAAATAAAATAAACTTTAAAAAAAAGTAAAAACCGACTTCAAAACCAAAATGCACTAAAAAGTCTTAAATAAACTCTTCACCATTGAAAGGAAAGGAATCCGTTTTAGGCAAACAATTTCTTTTTGGAGTCCAAAATCCGTTTTAGGCAAACATTTTCTTTTTGGAGTCCACCAGTTTCAATGGTGAAGAGTTTATTTAAGACTTTTTAGTGCATTTTGGTTTTGAAGTCGGTTTTTACTTTTTTTTAAAGTTTATTGGTTTCTTATTTCATCTTTATGAATATAAAATATGACACTGTGAGTGTTAAAACATTCTAAACCTATAGTTGTGATTATTAAGTATGAATCATCATATAAGTATTTAAATTTTGATCTTTATTACACCGTTTTGGTTAAGATCAACAGATTCAAAATTAAAAACGCATTCTGGGTTTTAACCCTTCAACGTCGCTTTCTACACCGACCATGAAAAAGTGGATCTTCACAATGCATCTTCGAAACCCGACACATCAATGTCAAACATCTATTGTTAGACATGAGAAAAAAACTACCAAACCTCGACCCCACGGCTTTTTCTGTACCCGTATTTGAATACAACGCATCCCTATTTGCGATGCACCTTGTTGCAAATTAAGTTTAAAAAAACGTGACCCCAAAAGATCGTGGGTAAAAAAGTTTTATCTTTTTTTTATTACACTTTATTGAAATGAGATTCCGGGTTAGCATACGAAATTGGTCTTTTTGTACGCAGCGAAAGGGTTAATATTGTGTTTTTTTTATATGCACCGGCACAATGGTACCCTACGCGGTTCGCGACGGTTCGTTATGACGGTGTTAAAGTTGAATTCGGTTTTGCAAGCGTGTAACGTAATATTTTTTTGTAACGGTGACATCACTTGAATGTACTAATTATTGGCAGTGGAAGTGGGAGCCCATTATTATTATAAATAAAAAGACTGATCCACTCTACAAAGACGTTACTTAAAGACAATAGTATACATATCAACAAAATTATGAGATTTAAAATCAAAATTCATCAACTAATTTACTTTGACTTTAGATTTAAACAATTTTTATTAGAAAGTTATTGATTTTTGGTTGATTATTATTATATTCACCCTTCAAAACAGTGTTATTAAATTATACACTCAAATAAGTAGTTTTATTTAAAATATCTCCTTACCGATAGCATCAACCCAAAAATGCGCGCTCCAAATAAAATAGTTCAACGACAAAAAAATGGGTCTCATTCACAAAACCAGACAAAAGAACGAGATAGCATCACCGATTTCACACTTGGCACCTACGATTCGAGTGTTTTATTTTTTATTCGACAGATAATATCGCTCTGGGATGTCATTATCATGGTGACTGAAGTGCCCTTAGGCCCTTACATCTGTTGACTTGTACGTGATTGTGTAATTAAAATGGGAGGTGTGGTGGATTGGAGGATTGGAAAGGTTGGTTTGTAATGACGTTGGATTGATGATTGAATAATGTTTTGAAACACTTTTCGTTGAGGTGTAGATGTAAGCACGTTTTTTTAAAATAATAACGCAAACGACAATCATTTGTCTTATAGTTTATTCATAAAAATAATACAATGCCTATGACGAGTAAAACATTATTCTCTTGCTTTTCAATAGCCGCCACCGCCCGCGCCGTAGCGCTAGTCGTGTCAGTATCGCTAGTCGACTTTCGCGCGCCTCAGTTTATGAGATTTTTACTATTTAAGGACATATTATTGATGCTGTTAAGCACATAACATAACACTCACAGTGTCATATTTTATATTCATAGAGATGAAATAAGAAACCAAAAATTTGCGCACGGGCGGGACTTGAACCAGCAACCTTTTGGCTGAGCGGGCCAAAGGCTTTTACCAATTGAGCTACCGTGCTGTCAGTCCGACCTTGCGAAATTTGTGGTCTCTTATGGATACGTCATTGCGTGACGCTTAGCGCAATCTACCCGTCTGTTTATGCAACATAGAGCCCAAGCAGTTATTCTTTACAAGTCCCGCCCGTGCGCAAATTTTTGATTTCTTAATTCATCTTTATGAACATTTAAATAACTCCGAAAATGTCCTCATTAATTGACCCTGGTCGCAAAATGCTGCATGTAAAATTCGCACCAAAACTAGTTTTTTTACGAAAGTTTAAAGTATATTTCTATTAGAAGAACTGTTAATTTTTTCTCGTGCCACGTAAAGCTTTGGGAGCCCTCTCTTATATTTTATACAAGAACTTGTCTTTGTGCGAATTTTGTATGCAGTGGTTTGCGACCTGCGGGCGTAGTCTGATGTATCATTTTTGACATTTTGCGTCGACAATTTCAATTTTATAATTTTTTAATTCATCAAATATCATTTTAACTTACGTAACCATACCTTTAATAAATCTTAAAAAAATATTTGTAGTTTTTTAAGCATCATTCAAAAAATCTTCTTAATCAATAAATACACGAAAACACCAATTTTGTCTCAGCATTTTTCGAGCGCCACCTGGTGGTTTCACACGGAACTATGTCGAGACTTCCGACACTGAGTCCTGGGTTTCGGATATTTTTCATAAAAGACACATATAGGTAATAGATCCAAAAAATATTTTTAGCTGAAAATGCTAGCTGTAGACCCTATTATGGGGCATTTTAATTTAGAACGCAATGTACCAAACACCCTCTATAACATGAATAAATAAAATGAGATATAAATTTACACAAAATGATAATCATAGTGCGAGATACTGTATCGGCAGTTTTCAGCTGTTAATAAGTAAAGGCATTTTAGAGGTTTAATAAATAAAGACACCGTCAAAATTGGTACCTTTATATGAAATTATTTAAAATATCAGTTCCAACAAATAAATCGAGAAAATGGGCTCTTACAAGTTTCTTAAAAAATATAAAGATTTTATTTTTATTCAACGTTTTTGTATTAAGGTATGGACAGATTAAATGTTGTATTTTCTTTTTCACGCAGCACGAAGAATCTTTTCCAGATTCAGAGCCCTGCATTTTAATATCGAACAGAAAAATTTACAAATGTTACGGCGTTCATATTCACGCATAAAATAGACCCAAACGCGTTCACCCATAAAACACAGACCAACGACAAAATTAAAATCGCATTCTACCACCATCGACAAGCCTCGCACATAAATTTCGTTAACCCGTCGTCGCGACATGTTGCCAAACTCGCCGCCGCGTCACTCCTCTATTTACCGGGCACCCGGGTGACCCTTAACCCCTCTACCTAAATATGACCTCTCCGCTGCCCTTCCCTTTGTGACCCCCGTTAATCGGCTGTAGACCATTGTCCACTATGCCCAACCCCTGCCCACTGGGCACGGGCAGGCCCATTGTGAATGCATTAAAACTTTTAAGTGTCCCTCACCAGTTTAGGGCTCGCGAATTTTGAGAAACCGGTTCGAGGATTTCCGTATCTCTTGTTTGTATGTAGAGTATTATTTTTGGCGAACTCGAGAGCTGTACATAGGAGTTTTGATGACAAAAGAACGATGTTATCGCTGTTAGGGATTAAGGATTTTCAATTCTGTGCATATTTATTAGGTACCTACTTTAGTTTTTTTTTACTTTTTGTAAGGTAAACTACTTACTATCGAGAAAGCGTGTAAAGAGCTGTAGCAGGCAATTTACATAACGCTGCGAAATGCAAAAAGAGCATCAATGAAAATTTTTGCCAAAATCAGGGTCCCAACTTGGTGTAAACCGGTAGTTATTTATAGATATAAAAAATAGGCATTATAATGTATATTTATTCATAGGCAATATGTATATTTATCATCGTATTATAGTTATCTTTATTGCTATTCTCTTCTCTATCTCGCCTCTATAACTTTACTTGCACCGCCATTAAGTACATATATTTTTCTCTGTTCTGACCTTTAGTTGACTAGTGGAGAATGCTTTTGGCATTAAGTCCGCCGTTCAATTTTATGTTTTGTGCATGAAGTTTTAAATAAATAAAAAATAAAAAAACTGCAAATGTTACTAAATCGATTCGATTTATATCGATAGCGAAATTTTAATGAGGACTACTTACCTATTCGTTAGACCAGGAGATGTCACAAATTACTACTGCCTTTAAAAAACTTACAAAATATTTGTATACTTACGAAAAACAGTTGCAACCGTTGCACCTTCAAAACTAAACCACTAATATCGACACGGGCGTACCGGCAATGAATCACGACTTATTTGCATGCGAGCAGCGAACCCCTTGCCAACTATTTGTTGTTATTATTAATTTGCGAGCCCCTGCAGATGGCGTCTTAGCACGGGGCTTAGGTCCCACCTCCGCGTTTGAGGGTTAAATTTGTAGGTTGGAGAAAACTGTGTAAGGAACACAGTAATAAACGCGAATGGTATCGTCGTAACTGTACTTTAAAATATGTACTTGAATATGTCAATGTAAAGTAAACCAAAATAATTTTATAAATTTCAACTTAACTGTACTTTGTTTCAAAACTCTATGAAGTGTCGATTTCAGTAACGTCAGATAAGAAATATTCGTCGAATATAATACAAAACGCCTAATTCAAAAACGTCACCTATTTGTCAGAAATCATTCACGTATCTGAATGTAATTTTAAAATCGGACGTTTCATACTTGTTCGGTCGGATAAGTCCTATCTGACGTTGGAAAAATTGACTCTTAATAAGTATAAAACCACGGATTTTAAAATGACATTTACATGATTGATGACAAATAAGTAACGTTCACAAATTAGGCGTTTTGTATTATATTCGACCAATATTATTTATTTTACGTTAGTAAAATTGATCCTAAATAGAAAATAATGTCTAAAAGCTTACGTTTACAAATTTATATGTTTTTTTTTTTCAGGTGATATCATAAGTTGTGATTACTTTGACTAGAGAACACTCGGTACTTTTAAAAGTTATTGTATTGACATACTGATTCAAGTTAATATTTTACTTTTGAGTAGCTGAAACCAAATATTTGAGTCGCTAATTAAATTTAGGTATCATAAACCTGTGGAAAAAAGTCATTCATAAAAGTGTTCCAATGTTGATATATTTGCTTTAAAAATGTTTCAAAGAATTTTTAAAAAAAGGTAATTCTTGAGGTTGTCCAATAAGATACAATTAGGTTTTTTGCCAAAATTATACGAATGCCAGCATTCACTTAGGTGAATATTAAAAATAACAATGCAATTTCAACAAAATCGGTTTCTTATTTACAATAGTTGCACAAAATAACATTGTATAGTTACCGAACTACTTTCCCTGCTCTATTCAACATTTAACTGTCAGTCAAATTGCATAGAACGGATCAGTGCAAAGGTGTTCCGTGTATGCAAATTTTTACTTTTACCCTCCCCAATCACAATCCAATATGAACTTTAAAACGTTTCAGACAGAGTTGAAAATGCAATGAAGGGTTGGTAATAAAAATAATATTTGCATCAAAGGATTTTGCATGCGACTTTGAACGCTTACATGTTGCAAATAAAGACAAATTTTGGTCCATCAAATAAAGGTTTTTACGATCTTCTTGCAAAATTTGTCGGTCCTAATTTGCATGGGGCATTGTCAAAGCTTTATTTTTTAAATGGCCACAAAAGATTTTTTTTAATAAACATCATTGCGAATGCACGCGATTTTAAAAATGGAACATCTGCTCGGAATAGTTTAGGGTTGAAGGGAAAGTGACGCGAAATTTGAATAATCGAGGTAATTATTCTCTACCTGGCCGATATTATATCGACATTATTATTACCTAACCGCCTCTGATCGATAATTCTAATGCATAATATAAATATTGACTCTACATTATTACATAAAAGATAATTACATGCCTTTTTAAAGCTTGGTCTACCTAAGAGGCGAGAGTAGGTATCTAATAAAAAAATGACTCAAAAAGTTCTTTAGTGATTTATTTTGATTTATGTATATGATTATTCATAATACGGTAATCAAAATTAATTGCCAAAGCTGTTTGAGAGTTTTTTTTAAAAATTAATTACAAATAAAGGAAGGTTAGTCCAACTTCAACTTTAAAGAATCAAATATCGTTTGCAGAATAATTAGAAGTTGTATTTTTAACTTAAGTAGTGTAGTGGCTAAGCTGGTTTCAAGGCGTTGCCGCTCGGAGGTCTCAGGTTCGAATCCCGGTCGTGTCAATAAAGAAATCAAAACTTTCTATATTGTCTCGGGTATGGGTGTTGTGGTACCACCGTTGTGTCTGATTTCCATAACACAAGTGCTATTAGCTACTTACTTTGGGATCAGAGCAATGTATGTGATTGGTGTCCAATACTTTAAAAAAAGAAAAAAAAAGCTTTCGGCAGCCCTCTGTGCAATTTTTATTACAAAACCAGATTGAACAATCCAAAATGTAGCATCAAAAAGCTCTTTATTCAATCAAATTAACAGCGCGCGTCGCCTGCGCACACGCATCTAATTGAACTTTATTTACGCAACACGCGTGAACTAGCTGAAACTAGTCCAAACAATGGTTCCGTACGAAATCGGCGAATTCGCAAACCAGTGGGACTGGTTGTCCGGTGGACCGGTCTGACCGCATGCACGCCTCTATTTTTGCAGTTTTTTGCGAAGTTGTACCGTTAAGGGTTAACTTAAAATAAGAGCTGCTGTTCCGTAGGTTATTTTTTTGGTTAAAATGATTAATAATTACACTTAGGACCTATTCCATCCACAATCGTCGTCATATTTAAGATGTTATTTTCTGATCGTTTATGGTGTGCAATAAAGTAGAACAATCAAAGTACAATCCAAGTAACATAGCTAATACGAACTAAAATTACTTAATACTAGATTTTATAATGTCTGAAAAAAAGTATATTAATTATTTATTGTCGTAGTAGACTACTTTTATCTGCCAAATGCTTTTTCCGAAATACCTATGTTCTTATTTAAATTGTTTCATGGGCAGTGCTTTCTTTTCGATTTTGAAAGAAATAGGCCTTAAAAAATTAACAGGCCAAATGACTGATTTTTAAATTAAATAATGTTCTAATTGAAAAGTTATTCAGACGCATGAGTAAAGCTGCATAATTAAAACATCACCTTTTTCTCCTTTTCACAACAATACCATTTTAAGACCATCTGTAGATTATCTTATTTGGACCCTTATTAAAATAATCCTACGGAACCCTAACCCTACTTCTTGTCCAAGCAAGGCTGGGCACATGGTCAGCTCTTTGTGCCATACATGTTATATTGCCCGAAATGACCTGCGCTTGTGAATCGTTAAATTAGCTAATAATTACGCCGTTTGTTGCTTTTAGGGCAAAAACATAAATCATTCGTCCATGGCGATAGTAATAATTGTGCTTAGTACGTAGGTAGGTAATAGTTTGTGATACCTATTATGTAAGGAGCAAGTAGATATAATTTGTTTTTTATGAATAAATAAGATTTATTTATCTTTGATTATACCTACTTACCTATTAAATTAATGTTGTGCTTATATTCTAAGTATACATTACTATGTAACTATTTCATTTAAAAATAGTAATAGGTATTGTGTACTCACTTAATAAAACAAAGGAAATAATCTGAAAACAAAACCTTGACCTGGTTAAAAACTTAGTCCCAATCAAATAATAAACAACCAAGTTGAAAATACTTATGTAAATTAGGCACAATCCTGTCATTTGAGTGATTCGATGGTTAATAATTTAACGTTTCAATTGCTAGGTAGAAATCTTTTTGTTCTTAATGTGTACATTTTTATTGTTGATACATCAATTTAGGTAGGTAGGCCTGCCTATTTCAATTCCATCGGCACCTAGTCTTCATGATTTTATAGCTTTATCAAACTGTAAAGAAAATAAGGTAAAATATTTAAATTATGCGGCCAGTGCGTTTAAAAATTAAAAGCTGCGACCAAAACCTTTAACCAGCCAGTGGACCATTTCAAAATTGGAATGCCAGATTTGGCGCCAAAACACGGCTTGCTAACCCGCGCCGCCTCACACACGCCCCGCCCCACACACGGCCGGCGGCCAATCGCGCGTCTCTATACACCCTCGCGCAACACGCATATTGATCTGTGCGGACAACGCTCGAACCGTTTACATTTCGACATATCACATGCTAAACACCGACAAACAATAACATATGCAATATCCTTGAGGAAAATTCCACCGTATTTCGTAAGCAGTTAAGTTGATATTACAACGAATACGTTCAAGTCGCTTACGGCGCACTCGGATCCGGCAGGGGTGTAATTTATTATACTGGGCAAAGCTAAGCAAAATTCATCTTTCACTCTCAAGGATAAGGTAAAATTCTGGCTGCGCCAGAACAGGTCATTTCAGCTCTTTGTGATAATAATGCTAAATCGTGTGTAGCTTTGTCCTCTGAAGATAAGAGTTATCTCAAGGTGACCACGGTTTTAATCGTACCTAGGCGGGTGGTTGTATTTTTATTCGTCACAATTTAAGGGACTGGGTTTATAATAAGGTTGGGAAAAATGGTAAAACTAACAAAGCCTTGGGTTACAATTTAAGAATAGATAATATCGGTGCCTCCTAACATGTGCAAATCATGAACAATGCACAATCAATATCATTACTTCAACTGATAATCAAAAAAACAGAAGGAAAAAAAAACTAATACCTACATGGCCTACCTATCTACGAAACGAAATACCATCCCAAAAATTGCTGTACCTGTAAAAAATGGAATCATTGATTACGTTGACACAAACTGATGTAATACTTTCATAACATAGGTAATTAATAAAATTGTGAGGTTGTGGGAGCATGCAAGGTTTTACAACTTTAATAAAGGCTCTTTTCTATAAAATTGATACTGCGCCATCTAGTGAGGAGTTACGAAGTCATAATATGGGAAGCTACCTGCTATATGAATTGAAAAGAACTAACTACTTCCCACTAGATGGCGCTGTCTTGCTATTTACCAACACTTAAAAGTATTTCAGATATAGGATAGATGTCACTATCCAACATTTAAATAGTGTTACAATTTCTCAATGACATCTTCTTCATTTTCATGCATTAACTAACAACAGCCTTTAAAAAAAAAACTTATGAGGGTTGTTTGTGTGCAACAAAAAACAAATGGTTTTTTTTGTTGTTGATTGTTACTTTATTTATTAAAATTGTCAATTAAATAAAAAAGTAGCAATAATTTAATTATTACTTAGCAAGTTTAGTACTGGGACGTCCACCAACAAGATGGACAGACGACCTTATAAAGATCGCGGGATCAAACTGGATGCAGACCGCTAGTGATCGGTCGCTGTGGAAAGCCGTGGGGGAGGCCTATGTTCAGCAGTGGACGTCCTTTGGCTGTTAATGATGATGATGATGATGATGATGAAGTTTAGTACTAACAAAACAATGTAAATAATATCTTGTTTGCTTTAACACAAAATAAATTATACTAACATTAATAACTTAACATGATTATATAACCTTATTCATAATGAAATAAGTCACTAAAATTGAAAAATTTTGGTACAAACATCTTTATAATATGTATTTATTAATTTTATTATTTAATAGAAGAAAAGAATACTGATATCAATATAAATAGAAAATTGTTAAAAGCATCATAGAGGTAGAATTGAAGTATTACATTTTTTTATGCATTTGCATTGCATTGATTTTAGTTACTTGCATAGGAGTAATTGAATTAGCACCCTTATGGATCAAATAATTGTAATACTTTTTCAAAACAGCATAAAAAGTGAGCCACCACTATATAATTAATATTGTGCCATAATGATTTATGTTTCTTCATTTCACATAAGATCTTTACAAACAAGGTGTTATACTTTTGCAGGAGCATCAACTTTGGAGTTTAAAGGTTCAGATAAAACTAAAGGAATATCCCCTCCAGCATCTTTCGGGACCCACCCAGCTGATTCATCTTCTAATTTCTTTTTTTCCTCCTGTAACCTCTCATGTTCATCAATTTCGATTTGATATTTTGGTGTGGTGATGCCAAAAAAGTTTGCTAGAGATTCACCCGCATAGTCTACTGCATTCAACACTTTGGTACCAGATTTCCAAGCATAGTGACCAAACCAGGGAACCCAGTCTAATGTTTTCTGTAAATAAAATATTTTTTTTTTCATAAAGATAGAATACTAACACAAATATGGTGGTGTGTTGCATTGTTTTCTTAGCATTTTTCTATTTATTTATATATTTTCAATAAAATAAAGCACATGGAAGCAATCCTGTATCTAACTATACTTTTAAGATTAAGTTTTAACGAAATAATAAAGGAAGTAGTAGTAGACTATGATAAGTGTTAAATAAAATAAAATAATTTAATTAGAGTTTTCTAGGTAAAGTGATTTTAGATAAATTGAATCAAATTACAGTATATAAAATATTGCATTACACACATTACAGACACACAATGAGTATTTTTAACTATGAATCATACATTGTTGATGTAAATCGACCTTGCTGGATTAGTCCAGTACTAGTTACTTTGTTAGCAAAGCACAATCAAATGCGTATTTACTGATACATTTCGAGTGTATTTTTAGATAGAGTGTAAGTTTAGAAAGTGTGTTTCAACACTCTTTCAACCGTATTTAGCACATTCCAGTATAAGTTATGGCTTTAATAATTACGGGAACTTACTGGATCTACAATTTCTTCAGCCTTGGGCGCACCATCCAATTCACTTACATGTTCTTCTAATACCTCTTCGTCAACACCATCGCTAAAATGTAAAACTCTAGTCGCCTTCACGTTAACTGAAACTGTATTCAAACTTTCGTGGTTTTCCATTGTGTTCAATTATAAATGTTGTTTTCGTTCGGTTGACTTCGATTTATTATTTACCTACGTTTCTTTTCTTTTTTTTTCATACAAGTTTTACGTCTTCGGCTCTATGCCATACAGACTATTCTTCAGTAAATAATGTTCATTTTTTACACTTATTGACTAAAACTAACACTAAACTAGCCTACCTTAACCTAACTCATTGAAATGCGAGGTGGTTCACATTTCAATGCTCAACAAGGAAGCTTAGCGCAGGAACAACGATCCGGGTAAGACGGCGCGATCAGCTTCACTTAATTCCCCACTTTAATTGCATTTTCACTTAATTCCCCACTTTAATTGCATTGTTTTCTTCAAAAGCACAAATTATTATGATAATTCCACCACACAATCACAATAGTTGACCCGAAAAAACCAATTACCTACTAAAACGAAGAAATAAGGTCCGTCCTTCCCTTTTCGTTTCCCGCGCAAAACTCTACATTTGATATTTTTGACGTTTTTTTTTTTGTTTCTCTCCTTTCCGTTTGGATTGGAAAAGGCAAACGTTTACCATACAGCCTGGACATCCTGTAATTTATTAAATTTTCATTTTTGCTCAACAAGGAAGCTAAGCGCAGGAACAGCGATCCGGTTTAGACGGCGCGATTAGAGCTCGCTTCACCATAATTCTCACTTTAACTTCACTGTTTTCTTCAAAAGCATGAATTATCATGGCAATTCCACCGCACAATCACAATAATTGACCCGAAAAAAACAATTTTTAAAATGAAGAAATATGGTCCGTCCTTCCCTTTTCGTTTCCCGCGCAAAAAAAAACTCAAGTAACTGAAAAAAACTCAATTTTTGACGTTAATGTTTTGATACCCGAAGCAGTGGTTTTTTGATATGCGATTGTATAATCTGCCAAAATATAGACTTATAGTCACCGTGCACAAACTATAGATGGCGTTATAATCCCGACAGGAGAGACACCGTGCGAGTAAAAAGGAAACAATGAATGGCAGCATAGTCATAATATATCAAAAGCTATTCGAGTTATGACTAGAGATGGGTTTACGCCTTGGCATATTGGGCGCATTGAATAAACGCCGAATAATTGCCCGTAAACGCTGAAAAAAACTTTATTAGAAGTTTTATTTGAAAATCATTTAAATAGCTAAATTACGTTATGCAGAAACTTTTTCTTCACCAACAGATATTGGACTAAAGCTAAATATACCTATTACAAATTATACAAAAAAAAACGATATAATAAGTGAATGGTAGGTTCATGTTAATAATTACAATTATTAACAGTAAGTATTTCGGTTCTCCTCTCCAGTCCCTCGTGAATCCCCGTAAACTTCATCTTTCGTATTTTTTTTGTATTCAGGATTTTGCGACCTGGGCAAATAATAAGAAAATTTGCCGAGTCTCTTGAATGATTTCATGACATGTATGTTATATCATACCTTTAGCATAAGCAGAGTCAAGAGAAGTTTAAATTATCAAATTAAAATCGTTAAGATGAAATAAGAAACCAAAAATTTGCGCACAGGCGGGACTCGAACCAGCAACTTATTGGCTAACCGGGCCAAACGCTCCACCAATTGCGCTACCGTGCTGTCGGTCTGACCTTGCGAAATTGACAATATTTCAAAATTTTCATATGCACCTTTTTATTTTTTTCCTGAAAGAACTTCAAAAATGAAGGCACCCATATTTTTCATTTTCATTTCTTTTCAGTATTTTCTTTTATAATAATTGTTTAAAAACTCTCCATTCTAAAAGAGCGTAAGTACAGGAAATAGGATGTTACGAGGTCATGTCTTTGCTATATTCCATAAAAAAATATCAGAGTTAATAGTGTTGTGGTCTGTATCAATTGTAGAATTAAGATGTCGATATAGATGGTATATCCATTGAGTATTTAATTTTACTTTATTTTATAACATTACCTAATTTATGTAAAAAATAACCAAATAAAACAACGCAGCAACCTAAACCTCTTATTTAATACTATTACGATGTCTGAAAATTACTCCAATATTTTCTCATTACTAAAAATATCAATCATATTTTGAATGAGGAATCATGATGATTATTTCGTATCTGGGGTGCGATTGTGTAAAGCAATCGTATTCATTTGACAATTCAAAACGTACGGTATGATCTGTCAAAGGGCAAAGAACAAAGGGTTTGACAGATCAAACCGTACGTTATGAACTGTCAAATGAATACGATTGCTTTACACAATTTCAGTGCTGAACTAAAAATTTGTTTGAGAATGTATTTTAATTTTTTTAATAATCTTCAATTTACCACATCGTAATTTATAGACAATGTCCAATACAATACCGGAAACAACAACAATAACACTAAATGTCAACTTGACACCTGACAGCAAGCTCAAAGTTCAAAAGCAATTTTTTTCTGCATGAAATGTCATTGCTTTGCGTAACTGGTAAAATGCCAACTTCCATGTTCTTTTCAGTCTTTTTCATTTAACTTTAAAAATAAAGCGGAAAAAAAATCTGGAAAAATGTTTAACGTGTTTAGAAATGCAAACTCTTAAAATGGTTTTAGAATTTTCATACCTTTACAAAAATGAAATGTTGTCAATTTGTGGTCTCTTACGTCAGGGGGGTGTCACTCCGAAGTTTAGGTATGTTCGAGCGACTCGGTACGCCGAGCATAAATGAGCGCGGGGCTGCCGGTCGCGGACCGCGCCACGCGCCTGTGACTGTGTTTATTTTCTCAGCCAGTGACTGACTTCGTTAAAACGAAATAACTATTAATAATTTGAGATATGTGTTCCTAATTATGACATTATTTATCAAAACAAAGTTTGTAGGTAGGTATTCAACATTTCTTGTTCAAAGAAATAGGTTTGAGTTTAAGATACCCGCCCAGTTACTTACGTCAATCTAACTTAAAATAACCGGAAACATGTCAATAAACTTACTTTAAATTTTGCATAATATTTATAAGTACCTACCAAATTACTTAAGTAATTTTGTGTTAGGATTTTACGTAGTCCAAAATCTAATGGTCCAAGAGCTACAGTTCATTATTTTACTTTAGCTATATAACATCACCCTTAATTTTTAGGTATTCCAATAAAATTAATCTCGATTTTGATAGCATTTATAATGGTACGATAGATAAGGTTCACATATACTAAAGTCTTTTTTTGTAGTTAAGTACGGACAACAGCAAATTAAGGTTAACACTGGTATATTATGCAGTTGACATTAGGACTACTTTGCAACAAAAGTGTGTCATTTCTCCGAATTCAGTAATTTTGTACCAAATAATTAAATTAGACAGAGTAAACACTTATGAAACTTAAAATTAATATTAAACGAACGCTGACACTATCAATTACTTTCTCCGATAGAACACATTTAAGAAATGTGCTAGGTCCTCCAGACTATTTATTTTATTTGAGTAGCGCGTTGTGTAGGTAACATACGCATATGTAACATACGCGTAGGTACCTACGCGTATGTTCGTGCCATGTGCCGCTCGCAACCCTGACACATTCAAGGCCGCGAAACAGGGAAAGCGTTACGTGTTAGAAAGAGACAGGTATAGTTAGGTAGATGAAACAACCTTGAATTAAAATCGTGCGAAGTGAATTGCACTTCATTGCGTTGCAACGAAAGTTGTTTTTACTTTATCATTCTTAGCACAGTGATCCTTCTGTACGTAGTACTATTATATTTTCTGTGCTTACGTCATTAGCGTGACGTTTTAGCGCCATCTACCCGTCTGTTTATGCAACAGTGGGTCAAGTAGTTATCCTTTACAGAATAAATTCAACTTGAAAATTGATGACGCTTCGCTATTTAATGGTTTAGGATGTTTTTAACACTTACAGTTTTATATTTTATATTCATAAAGATGAATAAGAAACCAAAAATTTGAGCACGGGCGGGACTAAAACGAACTTATTGACTAACCGGGCCAAACGCTCTACCAATTGAGCTACCGTGCTGTCGGTCTGATCTTGCGATATTTGCGGTCACTTATTATTAAAAAATTAAATTTAAATTAGACACTGTAAGTGTTAAAAACATCTAAAAAAAAATTAAATCGATCAAATCAAAGAAAATTGTATTGTACAGGCGGGAAGAAGTCCCGTCTGTACAGTATATAAAAGGTTAAGATGGAAACTAACTCCCTAGTGGCGTAGATATCCCTTTGCCTAAGATACTAAGTCCCTAGAGCCCTAGCCCAGCCTAACAATTACAGATACTTAGATATAATAAGGATATTGAGGTAGGATAGCTGCTCCCAGGTTGCCCAGGGTAGCAGCGTTAGGACGGTAGGTAGGTGGCGTGGACCCGCTGCCAGTCTGGCAGGCTCACCAGACTGATCATAGTGAAGGCTAAAGGTGTCGCATTCGGTGGCCGCAGCGGAGGGAAATGTGAACCAACACGGACGGTTGATATCTAATTTATTGTGTTAGTTACATGTAGGTATTTATAATTATTACATAGTGTGTAAACATATAAAGGTTTGAGGTTGTGTGCCGCCGGTGTGAGTGCCGACGGTGCATGATGGGTCCATCGGTCAGCCGCTGCGATGTAGGTCGCTGACGCCGTGGTTGTCGCAATATACGATGGTAGCTCGTACGTACACACAACTTTTAAATAAACATTTAAAAAAAGACTACATGGCGTGTGTGTGATGTGATTCTGATGTTAGTATAACCGCAAAGTAATGCACAATAACATACAAAATGAATATGAAGAAAAACTATAATTAGGTTTTTTTTTTTTGTAATTATTTTACATCAATCGACAGCTCTTAAGACTAAGAATGTAAACAATATTTATATACATTACCTACAGCCAATAAAGGATTGTCATTTTACAAATTGCTCCTATAAATTAAATACAGCGAATGGTTGTGAAAGATAAATTTACAACAATAAGACGCATATAACTCTTATTAACTTTAAATTATTTAACAAATAAAAAAAGAATAAATTATAGTAAATAGCGAAACGCCAAAAGTTAAAAGCATACAGTTAACACTTTATTTCTTTAACCTTTTACGCATAAAGATCATGCTATCCACACATTAGCGTAATACATGCACTCACAAAAAAGCAAATCAAAAATAAATAAATATGAAACATGAAAATGCAACGAGGAGTGTACCGACTCATCAGGTTCTCGTTTTATTCCTCAAACATTTTTATAACTAAATTTCTGAATGCCGATTTACCCAGGTGAAATATGTCAATAGAACTAAACTGTTTATTATAAGTTCTGAGTAAACGGCATATTACCGAGTTTTGAGCATAGTTCGTACGACCCATTGGTTCAGAAAAAAGACTGGTGTGCCTTGTTCGTCTTTTAGGCACGCGGAATCTTAGCACAAGATTAGATAATTCAATACAGTCGACGTTGCCCCTACAAATTCCAAACAACATTAACATACCAAGAAGCAACCTTCTATTCTCCAAAGACAGAAGGCGATGGTATTTACAATTTAGGCCATAGTCACTGCTACATCGAAAACTGCGGAAATTCAGGTGTTTAATAAATTTTAATTGTATGTCTTCAATGTCCTCCTTGTATTTTATATATATTGGGTTCCAAATACTGCTGCAGTATTCCAATACACTGCGAACATAGGAAAAGTATAACATTTTAAGACACGAGATGTCCGAGAAAGGCTTGGCAGTACGCAGCACAAAACCCAAATTTTTATAGGCTCTGTCAACAACATTTTCTACATGGTCAGAGTAAGTCATTTTGGAATCCAATATAACACCCAAATCCCTGATAGTGTTGAACTTTTTAATATATGTGTGGTTAAAGTGGTATTCAAATTGAATAGGATTTCTTTTGCGATTGAAAGTAACATGTGCGCACTTCGAAATATTTATCGTTATCCTATTATTGGCATAGTACTCATTAAGACTATCTAAGTCACACTGAAGTTTGTCACAGTGTCACAGTCGGAAATATTACTGATGCGGCAATAGATTTTGGTGTCATCAGCATACATGAGAAACCTACTGAAGAGAATATTGCGATCAATATCATATAAATAAGCGAGATATAGCAAGGGCCCTAGAATGGAACCCTGTGGGACGCCGGATGATATCTGAACATAGTCAGAACGATACCCTCCCACCACAACTGCCTGACAGCGATTACGCAAATAAGAGTCTACCCACCTTAAAAGATTCCCGTGGATTCCCAGTTCATACAACTTACGCTTGAGAATAACATGATCCACACGATCGAACGCCTTCTCAAAATCAGTGTAAATCACATCAACCTGACAGCCCTGTTCCATGCCGTGCAATACATCGTTAGTGAAGATAGCTAGATTAGTACAAGTGGATCGACCCTTAAGAAAACCATGCTGTTGAGGAGGAATACGTCTACTTAAAAAAGGATAAATATTGTAGTGCACAACCCTTTCAAATAATTTACTTAAGACATTTAGAATTAAAATTGGTCTATAATTTGAGATAGCCATTTTTAGGCCTTTTTTATGTACAGGAACGATATGTGCTACTTTCCATAAATCAGGAAAGTAGCCATTGGACAAACATCGGTTGAAAATAAGTGATATTGGTAATGAGAGGGACTCGCAACATCTAATAAAAAAGATGGGGGGAAGGCCGTCACTACCGGGCCCTTTTTCAGGGTCAAGGTTCTTCAGCAACTTTAAGATGTATTCATTACTAATTTGGATATTATTTACATTATCATTATAACAAAAACTTTCTTCAACATCTAAAGCGTGCAAAGAATTAGACTCCGTAAAGTTCTTCAGAAAGAAATCGTTAAAAGCACTACATATATCCTTTGTATTGGACAGCAACTTTGTATCATATGTCATTAGTTTTGGGTAATTACTCTTGGCTCCCCTTTTGTCCTTTATATAACTCCAGAATAATTTAGGATGCCTTTTAATATTGTCTTGAGAGTGTGAGATAAAATTCTTATAACATTTATCCTGTGACTCCTTCTGCTTTGATCTTAATACAGAAAATTCGACGTAGTCCACAGGGTTGTTAAAACGTTTCCAGTGTTTATGGACGCGATTTTTCTCCTTGATTAAGTTAATCAATGCCTTACTATACCATTTGGGGTATTTTGCAATGTTCGTGACAGTAATCATAGGTACATATTTATCAATTGCATCATTAAGCAAAGCATAAAACCTGGTAATGATGTCTTCGATATTACTTATACTTTCAATAAAGGACGAATCAACTTTAAAAAAATGTTCATTAAGTGAGAATTCAGAATTTTGAAGCTTTTTTAAACTGTACCTTTTTTTATGAAAATAGGTTCACCCGACGTCCAGTCTATACATGGGAAATTAAAATCACCACCCAGCATAATTTTATCGTTAGGGTAATGATCACTGACCCATTTAACCATTTCGCTTACCTGCTGTGTACAAACAGACATGTTGCAGCTCGGAGGTAAATAGATAAGAATCAAGTGCAGGTTATGTTTGGCGCCCAGCGCGCTTGCCGGAACAGTTACCCATAAGCATTCAGTATCGGAGCATTGCCATTCTGTTCGGGTATACGCGCACAGTCGGGATGCACATAAGATCATAACACCTCCACCAAGAGCTCCGCGATCGCGACGAAAAACATCGTATTTAGAAGAGCTCAATTCAGAATTAAGAAAACTGTCACAAAGCCATGATTCTGTTATCAGCATAATATCATATTGAGATGCTAGTGCACTATTGTGAAACGTGTTTGTCTTTGTTCTAAGTCCTCGCACATTCTGATAAAAGACCTGCAACTGAGTATTATTATAGTTACTATTTATTGAGTTTGCCATTTTTACAAGTGTCATTCATATGCAACTGTGTAATTATACATGTAATAGAAAAAAATAATATTAATAATAATAAAAATGCCTTTATAAAATCCCCTTGATATGAGTCACAAAGTGTTATTGTCAGTTCCATAAATTGTTCCCGACCATTTGAAAAGTTTTTAGTTATATTTATAACTTTGTAAAAAACATGCACAAAAAAAAACATGAGCATTGGTGTTATAAGAAGTGAAAAGTATAATCAAATATTTGTAGTTAATGATATAACATATTTCATAACATAAGGTTAAAAATAAAACTAGGTATAATTTTGAGTAGGTGTATTTTAATTCGATACAAGAATTAATAATATCCATCCATGCAACTCTTGCTAGACCCAAAACCATCAGAAAATGCTTTGTAATAATAACAATAACACGTACAGAATATAGATCAATCATGCACATTAAATACAACAGGTACAAATAGCTTGATCTGAACATGCCAGGGTAACTTACTACTTTGTCATTGTTTATATTTATTAAGTTATAAGGACACGAAACGCCACTATAAATGGCGTTTGGCGCTTCGCATAGGTGATTAATCATAACCAGATAGTACATGAGTATAAAAAACGTAGTGAAAAAGTATACGTTAACACAATAAAGGCTAAGTACTGTATGTGTATTGTTCAGGGAACTCTTTATCAGTAAAGAAGCCATAAATAAGGCAATAATTAAATAAATCAGAAATAAGACACTTATGCCATTCACTAAGCTACGTTTATCAAATCCACCTTGGAGATTATGGGAACTGGGGGCGACGTATCGTTTTTTCGAACAAAAATACGACAGTTTTTGTCCATACGTATTTATAGCCAACTTCCTTACATTTCTGCTTGCAAGATGATAGCAGGGCTTTGTTTTCCTTGGTCAAATGCTCATTAATAAATACTCTGTGTGAAACACCTCCAAATCCTAAGGCTCCAGCTGTCAGATTACGATGCTTGCGTGCTGCTGCAAGCAGGCGGTCCTTCACAGCCCGTTGCTTCAGGCGGACGACTATCAGGCGGGCCCGGCCCGCGCTGACGGCCCGGCGAGGCTGGACGCGGTGGGCAAATTCTATATCGTCAGCAATCACGTTAACTCCTCTATGTTCACACAATTTTTCCACAAGATCCGATGGCGTTTCATCTTTTTTTTCTGGAATTCCCACTATCTCGACATTTTGCAACCTGACCCATTGCTGCTGTTTCGAATTTTCCTCTTCAAGAACCTTAATTCGAGCAGTTCAGGCTGCGAGGTCCTCTTTGAGCATTTTATTTTCACTTACTATGGAATTAACTTCGGAAATAGTATTGCTAGAAAGCTTTTTAAGATCAATAATCTCCTTTTTCAGGTCCTCATACTGATTACTTACAAAAGCCAATGCCTCCTGAAAGTCCGAGAATCTGGTATTAATTGCCCGCAGTTGTTCAAAAACCTCCTTCATTGCTAAGTCGATAACAGACTTCATTTCGTCCTTAAGCTCGCTGGTCCAAAGCAAACGCACGTCATTCGCAGTCACATAGCCCGTTTCTGGCAGCCCAGGCTCCGACTTCTTTCGCAACGTCACATTACAGCTACTTATCGAGGGTGCCACCTGGCCTTCATTAAGCTTATCACATGATAAAGATAAATTCCTAGCTAGTTCAGACGATGGCCTTATAGGTGTGTTTCTATTATCCGTCTTAGGTTGTTTACACATGCATTCTGGGCACTTCCAATTGCGTTTTTTATCTTGGTTAAGGGTTTTGAATCGCTTTGGGGAGATTCCAGCACATTGCAGGTCGTAGTACTGCTTACAGTCATGACAGGACATGACTTCCTTGTTCCGGAGTGAAGCACGACATCCAACACAGTTTTTATCCATTTTTCGTCTGAATTAATTGATGCACTTCAGAATACAAACAAGTTTTTTCGAAGGAATGCAGTAGGTACGTTACGTCTCCGAGAGCAGTGTTGAAGACTATTTTATGATATAAACCTCTGATTGTTTTGATAACCTTTTGACACATGTTTCTGTATCCATAGCAACGTTTTTGTTGATTAATAAATTATGTTTTGTTATGCTGTCACCACTCTACGTGTCTCTTTATTCTTTGATAAAATATTTGTCTTATCATGGTAGCAGAAGCGTGAGGAATCGAGTGATAGCTTAAATAAATCGAGTAATTGCAAATAAACCAAGTTTTCGAAACAATCCGGGAAGACAAAGATTCAATATGCAATCACCAAGTTGTAAAGTTGACATCGGTCACCTGGAAGGTGCAAAGAACTGGTCTACGTGGAAGTTCAAGGCTACATTACTGTTACGAGGTATGTCCGGTGGATTGGATGCGGTAAACGGTACTCTCCAAAAACCCGTGAAACCTGATACTAGCAATGCCGAAGAAATTTCTGTATATAATAAAGCTCTCGATTATTACAACAAAACTGATAGTTCCGCATTACTGTTGCTTACTGCAAATATGTCAGACGAAACCCTTCTAAAGATCATGCGCTTTAACTCATCTAAAGAAGTTTGGGACGAATTACATCGTTTATTTGATGGCAAGTCTGAAGATAAGAGTTACGCACTTTGTATGGAGTTTTTCGGCTATTGTAAAGATCCGTCACATGACATCACGACTCACATCTCTAAAATCAAAACCATTTGGTCAGATTTAAACACCGAACTGATGAAAATAGACAGTAACAAATCGGAATTACCAGATATCTTGTTAATTTGCAAAATTCTCGATACATTACCTGAAGTCTATTTTTCTTTCAAATCGAGCTGGATGTTGATGTCGAAGACAGACAAAACTATAGACAATCTGACTACGCAACTTTGTGCCTACGAGCGTTCAGTCTCATCGACGAATAAAGGTCCTGCCGAAGCTCTAGCGTTGCAGAATAGTAATAAAGCAAAGAAGAAATGTGGATACTGTGGAAAAGTCGGTCATAAAGTCAGACAATGTCATAAATGGAAAGCTGATGGGAAACCAGCCAAGCCAAAAGATAATGAGAGATCAAGCAATTTGAACCTTATGCTGTTGCCAGTCACTACGGATGTATACTCAATGCACACGAACTATGATACAGAGTCGTGGTATGCAGATAATGGCGCAACAACCCATGTCACATGCCGAAAAGATTTCTTCTCTAGTTTCGAGGATTTTAAAGATAACCGTACAGTGACAACTGCAAATGGAGCTACTGTCAAAGCTGTTGGCAAAGGTACTGTTGACTTGACTTTTACTATTAATGGCAAGGAATCCAGATTAAGACTCTGTGATGTATGGTACGTACCTGGTATTATGCGAAACCTATTTTCTGTACTGGCTACTCAAGACAGACTAAACAATAGTGTTTTTATGTCAGAAAGGGAACACTGTTTGCTGAAAGTTGATGGACGCGTGGTACTGACTGGCACAAGAGCCAAGAATGGAGGCTTGTACAAGCTTAATGTAGAGACTATTACAATGACAACTCCTGATCTAAACGTCTTGTCAGCAGATAATCTACTACAACTTTACCACGAACAATTAGCCCATCAAAATAAGAAGCATGTCAAAGAAGTTATTGATCGGGAACTCGGAATCAAAGTTCGTCTAGATTCTGAACTATGTACCGGTTGTATTTACGGAAAAGCTCACCGGAAATCGTTTGGAACAAGAGAACGAGCTAAGGAAGCTGCAGAAATCATACACGCTGATGTTTGCGGCCCATTCCCTCCTTCCTTCAATAAATATCGCTACTTTGTTCTGTTTAAAGATGACTTCAGCAAATACCGTCACGTTTATTTCATGCGACAGAAATCGGAAGTTCACCTAAAGCTCCGACAGATGTTACAAGAATGTAAAGTGGCTGGTCACTCTGTCAAAGAATTCTTGAGTGACAACGGTGGCGAATTTGATAATGAGAACGTAAGGTGCATTCTACGAGAAGCAGGTATAAGACAAAGGCTGACGATGCCGTATACGCCACAACAAAATGGTCTTAGTGAACGTGAAAATAGAACCTTAGTCGAAGCCGCTCGCACAATGATGTATGCTCATGAAGAATTACCTCGCGCTACTTGGGCAGAGTTGATAAATACTGCGGCTTATGTTTTAAACCGAACCGGTCCAACGCCAGAACATGGTAAATCACCGTTTGAGTTGTGGTTTAAGAAAAAGCCAGCAATCAGTCATCTTAAAATAATTGGTAGTGAATGTTACGCTCACATTCCTCAACCAAAGAGAGTGAAGCTATCTAAAAAGGCTGAGAAATGCATTCTAATTGGTTATGACGGCGATGAAGGCTACCGTTTACTTAGCAAAAACGGAAAACTCATAAGGTCGAGAGACGTTACTTTTAATGAGTCAGTACTTACACCGTCTGGTCCAGTTGATTCGGAAGAAGAGCACTCAGCTGAAACCTATTTTCCAGTGTCAGAACCACCGATGTGTGATGCAAGGGGGGATGATCGCACAGAAAACATCTCTGATCGCACTACTAGATGCACTCATGATGAGCCTAGTTCGAGTGTGCCTCCCACATCGCCAGATCGTGTTGATAGTCAGGAAGCAGGAAGCCAAGCACAATCTTTTGAACCGTCTTCAGAAGCATCGCCGCCAGGATCACCTCTCTATGAAGATGCTTTAGATGAAGATGAGGTTGATAATGATGATCTTGAGAGACCAAGGGATTTGGATGATATAGCTGAGACAGCTACAGGAATGACTCTACGAGACAGAAGTCAGATTAGACCACCAAATCGATTTGAAGACTATGTCATGATGTCAGCTGATGTTGTTAATGGAATCAATGAACCAAAAACCTACAAAGAAGCAATTTCTAGTCCTTATAAAGATCAGTGGGTCAAAGCAATGGAAAATGAGGTGAAGTCCTTAAAGGAGAACAAAACCTGGATACTGGTTGATCTTCCAAAAGACAGAAAGCCTATATCTTGTAAATGGGTATACAAGGTAAAAACCAATGCAGATGGCTCTCTAGATAAATTCAAGGCAAGACTAGTTGCTCGAGGATATACACAGAAAAAGGGCATCGACTATGATGAGACTTTCAGTCCAGTCGCCAAGATGACAACAATCAGATCCGTCTTAAGCATTGCTGCAAATGAAGGTTTGAAACTCACACAGTTCGATGTATCAACCGCTTTCTTGTATGGTTCACTAAATGAGGAAATCTATATGAGTCAACCTGATGGTTACTCTGATGGATCGAAGAAGGTGTGCAAACTCAAGAGAAGTCTGTATGGCCTCAAACAAGCACCCCGGTGTTGGAATAAATGCATGGTGGATTATTTAAAGACTATTGGATTTAACCAAAGTGATACTGATCCCTGCCTATTTATCCGAAATCGTGGAAGCAACAAGATCATTCTTGCTCTCTATGTAGACGATGGTCTGGTAGCTGCAACAAATCAGGAAGATTCTGAAAAATTCCTGAGAGAGTTGAAAAGAAGATTTAAAATAACTATAAAAGATGCATCCTATTTTCTAGGTTTAGAAATAAAGGAGCAGAATGGTGATGTGAAAGTATCCCAGACGCACTATGCCTAGAAAGTTCTAGCCCGCTTTGGCATGAGTGATTGCAAACCTGTCACAACTCCTATATTAAAAGATGGATCGTCAGATTTTGAAAAAGATGTGACAGAGCCTACCTCATTTCCATATAGAGAAGCTGTGGGAGCACTGGCATACTTAACCGTAGGAACAAGACCTGATCTAGCATTCGCTGTAAGTGTTGTTTCCCGAACTCTAGAAAACCCTTCTAAAGATGACATTCAAAAGCTGAAACGTATCCTAAGATACATCAAGGGAACTTCAGACTATGGAATAACCTATAAGAAGAGATGCAATACCGGAATTTTGGAATGTTACAGTGATTCCGATCATGGTGGAGACCGAAGTACCAGACGATCGACGTCAGGTATACTATGTTTATACTCTGGAGGAGCAATATCTTGGACAAGTCGACGACAAACATGTGTTGCCATATCCAGTACTGAAGCCGAACTGGTTGCAGCCAGTGAAGCAGCAAGAGAAATTGTCTGGATTAAAAGACTTTTTGATGAGATATCAAAGTTAAAGGAGATACCTAAACTGAAGGTCGATAATGACGCAGCAATAAAGATCTCACATAACCCAGAACTCCACAGAAGAACGAAGCATATTTCTATTAGACATTTTTATGTCAGAGAACTCGTTGCTGCTGATGAAATACGTGTAGAATACGTTCCCAGCGAGTTCCAATTGGCAGATTTTCTGACCAAGGCATTGCATAAGCCACGGTTAGAAGCAATAACAATGAAAGTTGGTATGGTCCGTTAAGGGTTACCAAAAAGGGAGGATGTTGAAGACTATTTTATGATATAAACCTCTGATTGTTTTGATAACCTTTTGACACATGTTTCTGTATCCATAGCAACGTTTTTGTTGATTAATAAATTATGTTTTGTTATGCTGTCACCACTCTACGTGTCTCTTTATTCTTTGATAAAATATTTGTCTTATCAAGCAGATCACGAGTTGCCCTAGGTCAGGTTAACGGCTAGTGATTATAACCTCAATAACTTAATTCCTTTAAGAAATCACAAATGTTTGGTTGTTTGAGACACGTAATACACGTAAATTACTGAATACTCAATTACTCACTATGTATGGGCAAAAGTATTACGACTTATTGAATAAATTATCACAAACAAAATTACAATACTGTTAGATGCGCAACCAATTTTTTTATTTTTTTGATTATAGTTTTTCTTAATGTTTTTTATTATTTTATTCAACTTTTATTTTTAGTAAAAATGATACATGTTTTAATGTTCCCGCCAATTTTATTTGCAAAACGAAAGTAATTAGTTTTTCTGCCCAGTGATCGGACATTTTTTAGGTCGTATTTATGCCCTATATGCCAAGTTTATGCCCATTTTGTCCATATTTGTTTTTGCCCTCGACCCATCACTAGTTATGACATGTTTTCGATGTCAAAACTATCTGTAATATTTACTACTTAAATAAAATTTTTGAGCAAACCAGTCGCCGAATCATGTATGCTCAAAAAAGTACAATACAGGTATTGCTATAGTAAGTTAATATAGCACGACAAAGAACCGCATGGATACGCATCTCAAGTTACATTTTTTGATACAAGTTTCTATTATTTTCTTCATCAGGAAAAATGTAGGTACTTACATATATAGGGTTTAGAGTATATTATATTGATGTGCGTTGCAGATGGTAGTATTTTTAGACGGGAGCCAGTTATTTGAATGTCTACCTACAAATAAACAACGGTTATAGGTTATGTTAAATTATCATCGAAAATTAAACATTTTTCAATAATAATTGTTTTCAATACAACAAAATTGGTGGTTTTTATATTAATAAAATCAAACAGTATTTTTTTAATACTTAAATGAATACTTACGTGTGTTCCATTACTGCATTTATCCATTTAATTCTTTTATCCCTGAATCATGGCATGTGAGTACTATTAGTAGGGAAATACTAAAATTTAGACCCTTCAAGTTGATTTTGGATGTATTACAGCATCCAGAAATACAACAATACGGTTTCATAACTTCAATTAGCAAAATTTTACACGAAAATTTAGCAATATTTACCGTAGTTTGGAGTAGTTGAGAAGTAGTAAAAGTCAAAGATGGTAAAAGTTTTAGATACGAGTCACAAGATGGCACAGTGCCTATAGGTATGTATAGTCTTATACCTACTTAGTTAAAATGTGTAATAGTCTTATACCATTGTCTGTTCATAATCTGCACGAAAGAAAAATAAAACGACGCTAGCGATACTACAGGTCGCAGCCCCAAACTTTTTATGGGTCCTAAATGGTGCTAACCCTGAACGCTCCAAGAGTTTTCCAGTTTTCACAATGTAGGTAATTCGTGCCTTTTCTGGCTTCCGGCAGTTCATGGCCACCTGGCGACCAAAGAAATGTTATTATTTGTGATTTCAAAAAAATAAATAAACTGCTGAGCAATCCTTTTATTAATAACATGTACTTTAAAGAAACTCAAACCAAATCGATGGTATATTAGACAGTCGGTTTGAATTTTCATAAGATGATGTTGACCACTAACGAAAACGTAAGCATAGCCTTAAATTTTCGATGGTTTTATTTGTAACTGTACTGAATGCTAACAGAAAGTTGTTAAAAATTATTGAAAATGTTACGATTTTGGCTTCAATATTCTTTGTTAGCATCTTAAAAGATTAAACATACTTCTAATTAAACAACTCTTGTTTGATGCACATGTTCGAACCTCCGTGCTTTCTAACACAAATATTACTGGCGTGCATAATGCTAGCAGCTCACAAGCACGTTAAATAACCCTCCTCCATGGTTTTACATAGCAACCTAAATAAGACGGCCATCTATGTTGATCCTTTAATTAATCGATACACGTTCGTATGCTTGTAGACATCTTTGCTTAACTTTTGATTCTCTAATCTAGATTTTTTCTGCCCTGATGGTTATCATCATTTGAGCTTGATGCCTTGCGCATTGCCACTTGAGCTCACTGTTTCGCAGGTTATGTTCGTGACATAGATTTGTTTAACGCATCTTCTCATTTGTGAGTTGAGTTTAAATAAAAATACTGCGAATATCCATTAGATCGACCTAACTTTTTAATTAAGGCCATAGTTGGAAATCATGTTTTAGATCTATTTGAACCTTTTATTTAAAGTGGAGGACTAATAATATAATTAAATACTGCTTAGTACGTAATAAATGGAGTGAGTTCTACATCGGTGTTTGACAATATTTTCTTTTTGTCCCTGTCCATTTCAATATCTGTTGAGTTGAAAAACTCGGTTAATAACAAGTATCAAGATTCTTCAGCGTCTGTAGTACACTAACTAGTTCATCGGTAATCAATCAATGTCTGGTGATAATAAACCCACCGTTAACGTTCGTGTAAAAAAAAACACCAATGTAACCCTTATGTAGGATCAGCAATAAATTTTTTAGTGCCTAGTTACTACAAATTGCAATAAAAACAACATTTGTCCAGCGAAGATCTAACCCAGCGTTTTGTGCTATATTAGTAGTAAAAAAAATTAAATAAATTAAAAAATAAACTACATACAGTTATAGTACTTATTGTAGTTGCTTATCGTTCGTTCGCAGTGTAATTGTTTGAAGTCCCAATTGTTTGTTAGAATACATTTATTTATGTAAAAAAGTGTTTTTCAATCAAAATTCTAGTTCAAAGTCAGCACGGCCTAAAACTGCCTATAAGGGGGGGTCAGAAACAAAACTGCTAAAATGGACGCATTTTATAAAATATTTTTTTTTTACACGGTGCTGTTTATAAAACAAGATCAGGGTTTAAAATCGAGAGAAAACAGATAAGTGACTCATAATTACTTATTCAATAATATTATAATCGAGTAATGAAGACGAGAGATATTTTTGAATTCGTAAAAGTTCTTATAAGGCCAGAAACTAAACGAATTACCCCACACAGCACAGATTAATAAGAGATCTACAGTAACATCTAGTCCTGTGAGTACAACTCCATCCTATCTGTGTGTGAGTAATCTGTGGTAACTGTCTTATATATCTATTTGGAGTTTTGCGCGGGAAACGAAAAGGGAAGGACGGACCATATTTCTTCATTTTAGAAATTGTTTTTTTTCGGGTCAATTTTTGTGATTGTGCGGTGGAATTGCCATGATAATTTGTGCTTTTGAAGAAAACAGTGAAGTTAAAGTGGGAATTGTGGTGAAGCGAGCTCTATCGCGCCGTCTTACCCGGATAGCTGTTCCTGCGCTTAGCTTCCTTGTTGGGCATTGAAATGCGGACCACCTCGCATTTCAATGAGTTAGGTCAAGTTAGGCTAGTTTAGCGTTAGTTTTAGTTTTAAGTGTTGAAAAATGAAAATTTAATAAATGAAGAATTGTCTGTATGGCGTACAACTAAGGACGTAAAACTTGTATTTAAAAATAAAAAAAATCTATTCGCCATACTAGTATTATATTATCTGGGGCCATACCATTTGGTATTTTCTATACTCAATGCGCCATTATTACTAATCTGTGCGCCATTAGCTAGCTACACATATTATTAATCTGTGCCCCATACAAACGAAGAAGAATAAGAAGTTTAATGTTTGTTTTTAAATTTTTCAAAATAACTTGATAATGAATTTAGATATAGTAAATCAAGACCACCAGTTAGAAGGATTTTGCAGAGGTTGTTTAATTAAATATGACAGTCCGTCAGATTTATTACAATACACAGAGAAAAACAGACGTTTGTTTGTTTACTCCACCGGCTTACAGGTTTGTACTTTTATAACTTATGGGAAAAGTTAGCTGTTAACGTTCCTGTGATAGGCAAAGGCCTTACCTTACGTATGAAGTACCTAGTATGAGCCATACTACACCACGCGGGCTCAGTGCGGATTGGCGGAAGGGTGTTTGCATGGCTAGGGATGAACTGTGCTGTCATGCTGCCCATAGGGCCTCTGACTAGACTTAATGACTTATATTAAGCAATATTAGCCAGGACTAACTGACCTTCCATGCTTAATATACTTCACCTATATAGTTGGAATGGTCACACATCTTACCATGGCTGCATCTTAATCACCACCACAGAGCTACCACTATTGTGCTACGAGCATCCATTAATTTTATATATTCTTAACTTATATAAACCTTACAGATGTATGCTAGAAAACCCTTGTTCCTTGGCAATAAAAGCAAAAGGCATTACCATTGTTTGCTCCTATACTTCTGTTATGGCTCAATTAAAATCAAACCAGTGTATTGTATGTGCTGTCTTCTCTGTGATATGATAGTAATCAAGGTTTTATTTTTAGGTAAAACGAAATGATACATTTACATTCCAACTATGCAAAGGCTGCTATGTGAACATGAAGCTTTCTTGCAAATTCAAGAAGCAGTGCCGATCATCGGATAAGCAATTCAAGAGCTTTTTGAGGTTGAGAGAAATAAGTGATATTGATCTATGCACATTCCTAAAAAATAGTAATGATACTCTAAGGTGAGTTGGTAGTCTTAATTTTTCACATAATAGTAATAATAATGAAAAAAATGTAATAATTTTGTGCTTGCAGATTTCCCTTATTAAGTGGTAACAGTACTCCAGCCAATCAGAGATACAAAGATGATGATAATGGTTAGTAAAAACTGTTCTGATTGATGAGTAAAGTCCATTTTCCATTTGATTAAGTTCCATTGTTGAATATTGTAAACTATCTTGGCATTACTTTTTAATAAATTATAGTTTAAAAAAACTAAAAAAACATGCTTTAATAGCAATCAAACTAAAAAGTAGAAAATATTTTTTGTTTAAGACAGTTTGTATTACTGCAATATCAAAATCAACAATCAATTAGCATAATTAAATCAGATTAAGATTAATATGAATATTAAGATATTAACAAAAATTCAAATAAAGTGAAAAAGCATGGGGTGCTTGATATTGTATGTGAGGTTTATTTTATTTGTTACTGTTTGCAATATCAGAATTATTATAATAATATGATTAAGCACCCCACGCTTTTTCACTTTATTTAAATTTTTGTTAATATCTTAATATTCATATTAATCTTATTCTGAATTAATTATGATAATTGATTGTTGAATTTGATATTGCAATAACAATATTTTCTACTTTTTAGTTTGACTGCTATTAAAGCGTGTTTTTTAACTATAAGGCAAAAGAGGCAATTTGTAGCAGCAACCAATAAGAAAATTTGTCTTTTGAAAGTGGGGGAAACCAGAAAGAGGAACAGGCTGTAGGCAGCAGAGGGCCAATCGGAAGCAAGAGAAAGAGAATAGCATTTTCATTGGCTTTCAGCAAGTGGCATAGGCTAAATAACATGCTCATTAATCTAAATATATATTTTTTTATCCTGATGATCCTAGTCAGGACTTTCATATAAAGTCATGAGTTTCTGGTCCTTGACCCCTGTGCAAATTTCCATGTTGATCAGACCCCTGGAAGGAGATGAAAATGAAGTTCAAAGATTCCATTACATACATACATACATTCATACATACAGGTCAAGCTAATAAAAGCGTGTTAAAAACATTTTCAAATATGATAAACACAAAACTCACAACCTAATGGTGTTAAGTCCACCTTTCGTAAAAATTTTGGTTATGCAATAAAGTATAAATAAAAATAAATAAATAACCTACATAGGTTATTCAATGTTGAACACTGAGATCGTTTTAAATCAAATTATTCACATATTATTTTAATAGTTATAAAAAGATTGTTTACAATATTTAACTAGCAAAGAAAAACGGACTCTAATAGTCTCTGTCTGTTACATTGACCCGTGACAAACTGAAGAATAATTATGATTTCTTCCAAAACAAAGCTAATTTGCATGTCAGGCAAGTCCATACTGTATTTTTTTTCTGTACATAAACACCTGCATGTGAGGTTAATGTGTATATGCATTAACGCTTCAACACCCGAGCAGTTGCAGGCAACCGCATAACAAGAAATAGAAATAGAATATCTATTGTGTCTTGTTTACATATGCTTGAGGAATTAAATTATAAAGTAAGGTGTTTTTATTTTATTCATAATAAATGATTACAATTTACAGAGTCAACATGCACCAGCATCCAAAACTTTATGTCGGACATACTGCAAGGCACGGAGATGCCTGATACTGAAGCCCGTATAATAAAAGAGGTGATAGAAGAAGAGGCGGACGTGCTTGATGACTCATTGGATTCCCATTGGCTTCAAGATGATGTCTCTATTGATACAGACTTCAGGCTAGATTTAAGGTAAATAAATAATTTTATTTAGACTTCTGTGGTGATTCATAGCTGCCAAATTCTATGTAAGTCAATACTAATTACTACTTAAAGCTGAAGAGTTTGTTTGTTTTCTTTAAACGCGCTAATCTCAGGGAATACTGGACCAATTTATTTTTGTGTTGGATAGCTTATTTATTGAGAAAGGCTTTAGGCTATAAAACATCACACTCAAAACGCACGGTCGCAGTTGCGGGGGACTGCTAGTTCATACAATATGGATGTGTCTACCGGATGCTATAAAAATAAACCTCTTTTATAAATTTAACTAAACACAAATTTTACATTTCAAAATTTTCAATTAATTTAAGTTTGCTTACTAATTAACTGCCCTATCTTTATTGTATTTTATGTAATCTATATCTATATATTCACTCACAAATATGTAATGTTTATACTCATGTTTTATTAAAGTTTCAGCCCATTTTCGTCAAGATCAATCAATAATGACCATTGCTATACCCCGAGTAGAGAAATTGAATCTAGTAGAAATAGCCATAATAATCATGTTAAAAAAGTGTTGGAACAATTGCCTACAACGCGAGATGATAATTATGATGATAGTCCTAATGATATAAGCATGAATGGAATAAATGAAGCACTCAGAGATTTATGTGGTGGAAGTCAAAGTGGCATGGATTATATGCAAGATAATTTAATAGAAGAATGTGTAGATGCAAATGAAGAAATACCCATGTTTGAGTCTGATCCTAACATGCCTGAACTAGTTGACGAAGAAGAAAATAATTTTCCTGGTCAAAGTGAAATTGATATTGCTGTCAAAAACATTAGTATAGACTTTGAGAGTGGTGTTAATAAGAAAAACTTTTATGTATTAAATGATTGTGAAGTTCCAATGGATGAAGAGACAACAGAACATCAATCATATAATAGTGCTTTGGAAAACCTTATTACTGATGAAAATAGAGCTGACATTGATGAAAATATGGCTGAATGTTCTATTGACAAAAAATTAAAACAAGCGTTAGAAAATAATAACAAAGTAATACCCTTAGATGATCTTTTAATATCACCTGCAAGAGGTATTGTTTTTACATTAATTTATTTGCATTTATAATGTAATTTGTCTTTAATATTACTATTATACAGTACAATTTAAAATTTTCAGATTTCCCAAAAGGACCAGCAAATTCGATGCCTAAAATAGATTTTAGTGAAGCAATCGGATCCTCCACACCAATATTTGAAAGTTTTGCTGAACCCATGGCGATGCCTGCTAAAATAAAAGAAAATATTCCTGTAGCAGACATCACAGATACACCAAAATATGAGGACATTCCTAAAATCTGTGGTATAGAAACACCAAAAGTAAACCTTTTTCCTGATGGAAATGGTGCATCAACACCAATGATTAACAACATTCTTTTTGGTGAAAAACTCGAATTGGATGATGATGGCAACAATGCATGCAAAGTTGGACAGAATATTGAAAAGTTTGAGCATATTGGCAGCAATATTGATATATTAGAAGACTTTTTCAAAGAAAAAGAAGAAAAAATTGATCAAAATGAAACCTACGAACCAGTTGTAAAAAAGGAACATGTAACTGAAGTTGTAGAAGTCGAAAAAAAGGTTGATTCGGTAGATGATTCTAAATCTTATGACATGGAAGGCTTAGTATGTAAAATTTGCAATATTGTGAATCGTACGCTTCGTGCCCTACAGCTTCACATGATACAGAAACATGCAATTAAAGTAAGGAGTATGAGTAAAAGTAGTAATAAAACAGAAATATGCCCATACTGTGGCAAGGTTATAAAGGATAAAGGCAATTTCAGCAGGCATCTCAGAAAACATAACAAGGTATGTTGAATTCTTTAAATAAATTGATATTTAATGCCAATAAAAAAATAAAAAAACTGTTGATAAAATACCAAGCGAGTGTTTGCAGCCATTTTGTACTGTTATTGTAGTATCGATGATTATAATATTCATACCTTTTATTATGTTAAAGGGTTTTTTAAAGTTATGTATTTTTTTTTAAGGAAAATGGAAATCTGGCATTTTATGGATTAAAATCGTTTTCGTTAGTGATTTCCATATAAAATGAAATTACGTTTTTCTTCATTGCAGGAAGAACATAAATGCAATATTTGCTCACTGTGTTTTAGTACCGCATCAAATCTGAAACACCACATGCGAGCTCACAAGGATAAAGTTACGAAGAGAGAAGATTTTGTAAGTAAACATGTTATTTGAAATTTACTAAAAGTTAAGAAGGATTCTAGGAGCTATATTTCTAGCAAAAATATTGTTTCTAAGAATTACTTATAAGGGAACTTTCATGGTCACTAAAAGGAGATGTTTAAAAAAATGCCAAAACCGTCGCAGCGTGATGTTTTATAGCTTAAAGCCTTCCTCGATCAATAAGCCATCCAACACAATAATATTTGTACAAATCAGTCCAGTGATTCCTAAAATTAGCGCGCGCGCGCTAATAACGATGGCCTGTTTTTGGGTTCAATAATCTACTGTGGCGCGGTCAAACAAACAAATTAATTCTTTAGCTTTAGTTATTACTAGCGGTCCCCCGCGACTTCGTCCGCGCGTTTTGAGTTTGCTCCCTCCCCTCCCGTCGCAGCGTCATGTTTTATATCCCAAAGCCTTTCTCGATAAATAAGCTATCCAACACAGAAATATATTTTCAAATCGGTCCAGCAGTTCCTGAGCGAAGCGCGTTCAAACAAACAAACTCTTCAGCTTTATAATATATTAGCGAAAGCGCACGTTGTACTTATGCTGTGAACATTATTTTGGTGCGGAGTTATGTTAAAACTGTGATAGCTCCTAAGATATTTATTGAAATCAAATGATATAAAGGGCAACTTGGTTCTAAATGAAATGCTCGTGATGATGAATGTATTTATTTTGATAAGAATAAATACCTGTGTGTATAATACACCTCTAAAAATAATGCATTATTTTTTTACAAATTTATTAACATAAAAAAGGTTGTAGTAATTCAACCATAAAAGATAGACATTTGCTGTCGCGGACTTTATTTTAGAACTCTTAATGCTGAACAATCCTGTCATACATGATTTTTGTGTAACTTAAGCGGTTTCCGCAGCGTATGCAGCGGAAGCTCTCAAAAGGAATATCTTTCTCCCGTTTTCGCAACATTTTTCATTTCTGCTGTGGTCTTATGAGTCGTATCTTTATGTTATATAGCCTAAAGCCTTCCTCGATAAATGGACTATCCAACGAAAAAATATTTTTTCAAATCGGGCCAGTAGTTTTTGAGATTAGCGCGTTCAAACAAACAAACAAACAAACAAACAAACAAACAAACAAACAAACAAACAAACAAACAAACAAACAAACAAACTCTTCAGCTTTATAATATTAGTATAGATGATATTTGTTTTGATATTTCTAGGTAATGGGCACCTAAACCTTATGAATTCAGAATACAGACTATAGAACAATTCAACATTCAATGAGGGTTGTCAAAAATGACGCCCACCAGGTGGCAGCACCTAGGCGTCAGGTCCAACCACTTGTCAAAATACATACATAATATGTTGTATTTTCTGATATTTTTTATTATTTATTTATTCATACAATAGTTGCAAAAAGAGTACTGTTTTCTAAAATACTACAGTGTTGTACAGTGCCTATGTGTGCAAATAAAACAGGAGGGCATATGTTCCCTATAACTGATAAAAGCCGATTGAAACAGTGGCTTGTAGCTATTCACAGAGATAAATTTACTCCTACTATCTACTATCCCTATGCAAATACGATCACCTATTATCGATAATTACATAGTATACATATTGAATAAAAAAAAGTTACTACAATTTTTATCAGTTCAGTGTTATTACAAGTCATAGCTACTATAGTGATTAATATGCACCTGGAATAGGCTTACATATATTTTATTATGTATAAGTTGATGATGTAAAGAAAAAGGCAGATAGTCATGGTCATGTATCACATATTGCATGGTAGCACTGTCCAAAATTCCACACAATCCTATTCTTCATTAGTTATTATAGTATCTCCTATTATTCATATTTTCCTTTAGTGCCAGTTTCTTTGGCGCCTCTGTTTTTTAGATCATTATTTATTTCGGCAACCTTTTTCTGTCTCTAAACCATTATAAAAGCACATTGAATTCACAAATACGTAGAATTTACCGAAATTCGGTAGAAATCAATACTATGTGCAAGTTGTTTGGACCTGGCGCTTACGTGGCGCCGTCTGGTGGCAGAAAAAATATCAAAAACCCTCATTTAAAAGATTCTTGGTTGATCAGTGTTTATGAAATGAAAATTACAATTGATTATTATATAATGATTATTACTAAAATGTATAGATATGATATGATATTACTAAAATATTTGCATGCTATTTCTGATAGCTGGAAAAGCTGAACTGCAATATTTATAACACCTTCAAAAATGTACCCTATTCCAGAGGCAAATAAAATATTCATTTCATTTCATTTAGTTTCAAATCGACATTGTACAGGGTGGCCCAAACAGTGAACACCCAAATAACATTTTTAAGTTTTCATTAGGTTTTAAAAAGGTCCTAGAACCTTTTTATGGAAATCTGCTCGTAAGTATTGATAGTTCTGATAACATTAAATTAACGTTATATTAACCTCCTGAGTGCAAAAAGGGCCCACGTTTTAGAACCTTTCTGAGAGCTACGGCAAAACCTATAGCTCAAAACCAGAACCATATGAACTACTTTCACAGAACCTTAATATAACCTTCCCAACCTTAATTTAACGTTAATATAACGTTTATTTAAACTTGCAGGCAACTATTGAGTTCTGAAGTAATCTTGGATGTAACTCTTTGACAACTTAAACCCTTTTTGATGGGCATGAGTAAATTATTTTCCAGCACTCTCAGGTTTTAAAATGTTTCTGTGTAGTATTTTTTTACTCAGAAACACCAATCATTTATTTTGATAATGGCGTGATTTCCTGTCGTAACAACAAGTTTCAAAATGGCTACTTTCGAAGTAAGTAATTATATTCATACAATAAGGTAGCTTCTGAAGCTCAAAAACATGAGAAACATAGTGCGACCGGCACTTTATCGTGAATTGTTAGGATGAAATTGACAAATTATGTACTTAATTTTGGCGACTGCATCGAGGATAACGCGTGACTGCATCGATGCTAAATTAAATCTATTAAAATTAAAACGCGCTTCCGCATCGCGACTCATGCAATGAACAGATTAAATTTAGCATCGATGCAGAAGCGTGTCTGCATCGTTCATTGCATCAGTCGCAATGCCGAAGTGCGTTTTTACACTGCTACTTTTCGCATCGATGCAGACGCGCTCTGCATCGATGCTAAATTAAATCAGTTCATTGCGTCAGCCGCGATGCCGGAGCGCGTTTTCACACTGCGACTTTAGCATCGATGCAGTCGCTATGCAGAAGCTGGAAATTGACAAATTATGTACTGAATTTTGGCGACTGCTTCGATACTAATGCGCGACTGCATCGATGCTGGATTAAATATTTTCATTGCGTGAGTTGCTAAGCTGTAGCGCGTTTTTAAAACGCGCGTCTGCATCGATGCTAGAAGTCGCAGTGTAAAAACTCGCGACTGATGCAATGAACAGATTTTATTTAGCATCGATGTAGCAGCGCGTCTGCATCGATGCAGACGCGCGATTTTTAAAACGCGCAGTGTGTAAGGCGTCTTATAATGCGATGTGTTCCTCGCGAGTGCAGAAGCACGTGTGCGCGGAATGCGGCACGCGCTTCCAGCTGCAGTGCAACCTGTCGCAGCACGCGCGCCGCCACGGCCGCCGCGCCTCGCCTGCGCGCGCTGCGGGGAGCGCGAACACAGGAACAGCGAGCGCGATCGCTTTACACACTGCGACTTTTAGCAGCGATGCAGTCGCGATGTGGAAGCTGGAAATTGACAAATTATTTACTGAATTTTGGCGACTGCTTCGATACTAATGCAGTGTGAAAACTCGCTTCAACATCTTAACTCACGCAATGAACAGATTTAATTTAGCATCGATGCAAAAGCTCGACTGTATCGATGCTGAAACGCGACTGCATCGATGCAGACGCGCGTTTCATTGCGTGAGTCGCGTTTCTGAAGGGCGTTTTCACACTGCTTCTTTTAGAATCGATGCAGACGTGCTTCTGCAATCGATGCTAAATTAAATCTGTTCATTGCGTGAGTCGCGATTCTGAAGCGCGTTTTCACACTGCGTCTTTTAGCATCGATACAAACGCGCCCTGCATCGATGCTAAATTAAATCTGTTCATTGCGTCAGTCGCGAAGCTGAAGCGAGTTTTCACACTGCGACTTCTAGCATCATCGATGCAGACGCGCTCTGCATCGATGCTAATTTAAATCTGTTCATTGCGTCAGTCGCTATGCTGAAGCGCGTTTTTACACTGCGACTTTTAGCATCGATGCAGACGGGCTTCTGCAATCGATGCTAAATTAAATCCTCCCCGCGCGCGGCTGCGGGGAGCGCGAACACAGGAACAGCGACCGCGATCGCTTTACACACTGCGACTTTTAGCAGCGATGCAGTCGCGATGCGGAAGCTGGAAATTGACAAATTATGTACTGAATTTTGGCGACTGCTTCGATACTAATGCGCGACTGCAGCGATGCTAAATTAAATCTGTTCATTGCGTCAGTCGCGAAGCTGAAGCGAGTTTTCACACTGCGACTTCTAGCATCATCGATGCAGACGCGCTCTGCATCGATGCTAATTTAAATCTGTTCATTGCGTGAGTCGCGAAGCTGAAGCGCGTTTTTACACTTCGTGTTTTAGCATCGATGCAGACGCGCTCTGCATAGATGCTAAATTCAATCTGTTCATTGCGTGAGTCGCGAAGCTGAAGCGCCTTTTCACACTGCAACCTTTAGCATCGATGCAGACGCGCTTCTGCATCGATGCTATATTTAATCTGTTCATTGCGTCAGTCGCGATGCCGAAGCGCGTTTGCACACTGCGACTTTTTGCATCGATACAGATGCACGTTTTAAAATCGCACGTCTGCATCGATGCAGTCGTGCTTCTGCATCGATACAGACGCGCGATTGCATCGATGCTAAAGTAAATCTGTGCATTGCGTGAGTCGCGATGCTGAAGCGCGTTTTCACACTGCGACCTTTAGCATCGATTCAGACGCGCGACTGCATCGATGCTAAATTTAAATCGATGCCAAACAGATTAAATTTAGCATCGATGCGGAAGCGCGTTAGTGTCGATACAGTCGCCAAAATTCAGTACATAATTTGACAATTTCCAGCTGCTGCATCGCGACTGTATCGATACTAACGCGCGTTGGCATCGCGACTGCATGGATGCAGACGCGCTATTTTTAAACGCGCAGTGTGTAAGGGGTCTTGAAATGCGACGTTTTCCTCGCGAGTGCAGAAGCACGTGTGCGCGGAATGCGGCGCGCGCTTCCAGCTGCAGTGCAACCTGTCGCAGCACGCGCGCCGCCACGGCCGCCGCGCCTCGCCTGCGCGCGCGGTGCGGGGAGCGCGAACACAGGAACAGCGAGCGCGACCGCTTTACACACTGCGACTTTTAGCAGCGATGCAGTCGCGATGCAGAAGCTGGAAATTGACAAATTGTGTACTGAATTTTGGCGACTGCTTCGATACTAATGCAGTGTGAAAACTCGCTTCAACATCTTAACTCACGCAATGAACAGATTTAATTTAGCATCGATGCAAAAGCTCGACTGTATCGATGCTGAAACGCGACTGCATCGATGCAGACGCGCGTTTCATCACGTGAGTCGCGTTTCTGAAGCGCGTTTTCACACTGCTACTTTTAGCATCTATGCAGACGCGTTCTGCATCGATGCTAAATTAAATCTGTTTATTGCGTGAGTCGCGATGCTGAAGCGCGTTTTCACACTGCGTATTTTAGCATCGCGACTCACGCAATGAACATATTTAATCTAGCATCGATGCAGAAGCGCGTCTGCATTGATGCTAAAAGTCGCAGTGTGAAAACTTGCTTCAGCATCGCGACTCACGCAATAAACCGATTAAATTTAGCATCGATGCAGAAGCGTGACTGTATCGATGTTTTTGCTTCGGCATCGCGACTCACGCAATGTACAGATTTAATTTAGCATCGATGCAGAAGCGCGTTAGTATCGATGCAGTCGCCAAAATTCAGTACAAAATTTGACAATTTCAAGCTGCTGCATCGCGACTGTATCGATACTAACGCGCGTTGGCATCGCGACTGCATCGATGCAGACGCGCGATTTCAAAACGCGAGATGTAAGCTTTGGAAGTCAGCCATTATCACACCAGTACATAAAGCCGGGCCAAAAACGTATATTAAAAACTACCGACCCATTTCTAAACTTTGTATAATCTCCAAAGTCTTTGAAAAAGTGGTATATGAACAAATGTACAATGCTTTAAAGAGTTCTTTCAGCATATACCAACATGGATTCTTGCGAAGACGATCGACTGTTTCAAACCTTGTGCTTCTTAATGACTTTAGACGACCCGTCTGGTGTAGTGGTCGAGAAATCGCCTACTACGCAGCGGGTGCGGGTTCGATCCCCGCACAATACAAACATTTGTGTGCATGAACATGTCTGTTTGTATTGGTCTGGGTGTTTCTATGTATATCATGTATGTATTTACAAACAAAAAGTATTAAAGTATTATATCCGTTGTCTGGTACCCATAACACAAGCTTTCAGTAGCTTACTTTGGGACGAGATGGCGATGTGTGGGAATGTCCAAAGGATATTTATTTATTTATTTATTTATAACCCAAAGTATGGATAGTGGAAGCCAGGTAGACGTCGTGTATACTGATTACAGTAAGGCGTTCGATCGAATTGACCATAGTCTCCTTCTTAGTAAGCTGCAATGTATAGGTGTCGGAGGTGATCTGCTGCGATGGTTTTCGTCCTATATCTCAAATCGATCTCAGGCTGTAGTTGTTAGAAACTATATTTCCAGCTGGGTTCCTATCCCCAGTGGTGTTCCCCAAGGATCGCTACTTGGTCCTTTGTTATTTGTAATATTCGTCAATGATATTGATTCCTGTCTGCTTTCCTCTCGCCTACTTTGTTTTGCCGACTATATGAAAATATACTCCTCGATTAGCTCCCACGAAGATTATGTTGCTCTGCAGGCTGATCTGTCACGTCTGTGCGATTATTGTGACTAGCATAAGTTAGATTTAAACCCATCGAAATGCTGTGTAGTTACTTTTAGCCGGAAACATAAAACAGAGTTCTACTTCTACTCAATGAAAGGCCAGGAGCTACAGAGAAAAGCCTCCGTTCATGACCTTGGAGTAATTCATGACTCAAAACTACTTTTTGAGGATCATATCCATCATGTTGTGGGTAAGACGTTTAAGGCTCTCGGGTTTGTGATGCGTAATTCAGAGTGTTTTAACAATATAAAGACTATAAAAATACTGTACTGTGTCTTTGTTCGGAGTTACCTGGAATATGCATCGCAGATCTGGAATCCAAGAGATACCTTACATACGTTTCACGACTAGAGGGCATACAGAGAAGATTTGTTAAGTTCCTTTGCTATCACACGGGGACGAAATATAGTTCCGAAGATTATTACAAATTATGTAGGCAACATCATCTTCTTCCCCTATGTTCTAGGCGAGAAATTGCTGATATTATTTATTTGATGAAGATTATCACAGCTGAGATCGATTGCCCTGATCTTTTAAGTAAAATCTACTTTAACACCCCTAAAAAGCGTGTTTTGCGTAATAATTCACCGCTATATTTGCCCGTTGTGGGCACTAACTATAGGCGGAATAGTTTTATTTGGCGGGCTAGTAGCGAGTTAAATAAAATATTTAAATGTGGAGATCTGGACATATTCCATTCTACCATTACTTTCACTAGACGGCTATTGGGCGAGCGCTTTTTTGATTGCAAGTTGCTTAAATAGTTTTATTTTTTTTTCTTCCTTATTATATTATTCTTGTTACGAAACTGGAGATGATCGGCATCAGAGGGATTCCTCTCAATTTATTAAAAAGCTATTTACAGGACCGAAAGCAAAGGGTTAAAGTAGGACAAACCGCAAGTGAAAGAACTGTAGTAGAATATGGTGTGCCACAGGGAAGTGTCTTAGGCCCAACACTGTTTCTGGTTTATATTAATGACCTATGCAATATGCAGCTCGAAAATTGTAAAATACTATCTTATGCTGATGACACTGCCGTAATTTTTACCGGTGACTCATGGATGAATACAAAAACGGCTGCGGAAAATGTTCTGTCTAAAATAAATGACTGGTTAAGGTGGAATCTATTGACACTGAATACCTCAAAAACCATTTATATGTGCTTCTCTATCTGTGACAGAAAGCAACCCTCGGATTCTTTTGAAATTACAATACACTCGTGTAGTCAAACCCAAACCACTTGTAGCTGTCCTGTCATAGACAAAGTCAGAAGCGCGAAATATTTGGGTGTTATGATGGACCAGCGACTCACATGGCAATCTCACATTGAACTGGTAGCAAGCAGGACAAGAAAAATTATATGGGTTTTTAAAACACTCAGGCATGTTGCTACCAAGCGATTACTAAATCAGGTTTATGTTTCCTTAGTTCAATCTATTATTGCTTACTGTATAACAGTGTGGGGCGGGGCACTAAAAACAAAATTTTTAGATGTTGAAAGAGCTCAGAGAGGTTTACTCAAAGTAATGTATTTTAAGAAGCAAACATTTTCTACTGACTTGCTGTATGACTTAGCAGACTTACTTACGATTAGGAAATTATATGTCTTACTTGTTGTGCTAAGGAGGCATAAGACCTTGGTTTACAATCAAAATATTGCCCAAAAACGAAGAAAGCACAAGATAATTGAACCTCAATGCTCTCGCACAGCTTTTTCCAATAACCAATTTCAGAGCCTATCCTCTCATGTGTACAACCTTGTTAATAAAAAACTAGGGATATACCCTCTGACCTATCGGGAGTGCAAAATTACAGTGACACACTGGCTAAAATCATTAAACTACAAAGAAACTGAAGGCCTACTTAAATATGATACATAACACAATACCACAACACACACACACACACACACACACACACACACAAACACACATGTTTTGTTTTGTCTTGTAAGTTAAAGAGTACTACGTAATTTTATTTTTATTTTTATATACAAATGTACCTTTAGTTAAGGAAGAGTGACTCTTTCTGCCACAGGTGCCATAGCACTTATAAGAAAGAGTCCACCTTTGCAGCTATATTTAAAATTATTGTTAAAGAAATAAAATATTTTTCATTTTCATTTTCATTTTTTTTCATTATGTTGTTTTGTTGCTTGGCAGTATTTTTGACTGAATGTTTATGTTAATTCATACTATTTCTATATGTGAGAACCTGTAAGAGGTTTATGAGTTAACCATACAATCTCATATCACCTATTTAAAAACCCTGGTTTTCCTGTAATAAAAAAATAAATAAAAAAAAATGCTAAAAGTCGCAGTGCGTAAGTGGTCTTAAAATGCGATGTTTTCCTCGCGACTCCAGAAGTACGTGTGCGCTGAATGCGGGGCGGGCTTCCAGTTGCAGTGCAACCTGTCGAAGCACGCGCGCCGTCACGGCCCGCCGCGCCTCGCCTGCTCGCTCGGCTGCGGGAAACGGTTCCACAGGAACAGCGATCGCGCTCGTCACGAGATGTATGTAATACTCGCACTCCGCATGCGGACCCTATCGACAAATGAAAACGGTTCCCCGAATCCCGCATTCGGCCCGCCCCTGTAGCATGCGTTCTGGAAATCTCCCGCACGCCGCAAGCGGACCCTATCGACTAGTGAAATTGCGCCATTACGGATACATCATTATGCGTGACGTTTAGCGCCATCTACTCGTCTGTTTATGCAACAGTATTTCAACTTTATGAATATAAAATATAACACTATGAGTTAAAAACATTCTAAACCATTAGATAGCAAAGCGTCATCAATTTTCAAGTTGAATTTATTCTGTGAAAAATAACTACTTGGCCCACTTTTGCATAAACAGACGGGTAAATGGCGCTAAACGTCACGCATAATGACGTATCCGTTAGAGACCACAAATTTCGCAAGGTCGGACAGACAGCACGGTAGCTCAATTGGTAGAGCGTTTGGTCCGGTTAGCCAAAAAGTTGCTGGTTCAAGTCCCGCCCGTGCGCAAATTTTTGGTTTCTTATTTCATCTTTAATTGGCATGCTAAATTCCATTGCATAGCATGCTAAGTGCTATTGCTATGCTAGTACGAAAATTCATCAAATATGAGAAATAGCAAATAATTAAATTGCGCAGTCGTGAATGCTATGCAAACTATGGCTGAGGGCTATGCTGGGTGTTTCTCTACGGGATCGAATCAGAAATGAGGAGATACGTAGAAGAACTAAGGTAACGCACATAGCCTTAAGAATCAGAAAGCTCAAGTGGCAGTGGGCAGGGCACATAGCGCGAAGAACTGATGGCCGTAAGATGAACAGACGACCTTATAAAGATCAAACTGGATGCAGAGCGCTAGTGATCGGTCGCAGTGGTCGCGATAATGATGATGATGATGCAAACTACGAACAAAACATGTAGTTTAATAAATTGTTAGTGTTGTGACTTTAATATAAATTTAATTTGACAGAATATTTTCACTCAGTCAAACGACAAAGACAGACAAACAATGATATAAATATAAATAAAAATTTCACTTAACACAAGCAAAATACTACTCTAAATGCAAGCATTACACTACAACTTAGAATAAAAATTGCATAAAGTTGCTTTCTTCCCTTTCTTTGGTTCGTATTTCGCTTCGAGACACGTTCGGCGGACTTCGGTGGAAGTCGGAATCCGATCGTCGCCTGAGCCTGACCGGACCCGAACGCTGATTAGCAAACCTGCTTGTCTTGCTAACAGCAGTGTGTCCGAATCTACTTGTATAAAAGTAATAATATGACGGCTGTACGATGTTCGCGCATCGCTGCTACGTTTAGCGCAATATCTGTGAATTTTAGCATTCACGAAATTTCGCAATTTAATTAATTGAAATATTGCTAATCATGAAATTGCATGCTTATGACTATGCTTATGATAATTATTCCATTACTAATACCTATACCTATCTCTCGGTAACTGCCTTGGTGTCGCAGCGCCGCAGCGCTAAGACGGTCGCACTTAAAGCGACGTCTGCTTCAGAGGTCCCGGGTTCGCTATTCATGATATTAAAATTCTGCGATTATTTAGGAACAACACTCTTTTTAAGTTATGTAATAGTGGCATCCCACTAAATGTCGTTTTGGTCAATTGAATTAAACAACAGAATAATAATAATATGTTTTCTATAGTATACAAACTTTTTAGGCACGCAGCCGATGTAGGTACCTTTAGTTTTTGTAACCCTTTATAGAAAAGATTACCGATATTTTTGTCACAGAAGAAAAAATCAATGTTCGACCATAAGTTGAATGCGAAGATTAACCTAGCCTATATTTTTAACCATTCTAGTACCCACACGGGAGATCGCCCACACGCGTGTCCGGTGCCGGGCTGCGGGAGAATCTTCCCTGTGAAGTATAACGTTGTCATGCACATGAAATCACACACAGGTATGTACAGTCGCCAGCACATCAAGTTACCTTCTTTTGTTGCAAACTAGTCCTTATTACAACGGCATAAGACAGCAGTGTTTACCTTGACGTCCTGTTGTCCGTACCAAAAAAGGCGACCATAATCCTTGGACAAACATACACACACTTAGGAAATTTAGCGTTCGTGTTTGGAAGCGTAGATCGTAGCGTAGCGTAGAATAATGGTAAAAGTTATGATAGATGGAATTGTAGTGAACATTGTAAGTGCATATGCACCACAGGTAGGATATGATGACAGTGTGAAGGAAAAGTTTTGGGAAGACCTGGATTCTGTGATGATGGCTATTCCAACGCATGAAGAAGTCTTTGTTGGAGGTGATTTCAACGGGCATGTTGGGAAAGAAAATTGCAATTATGAGAGAGTACATGGTGGATGGGGATTTGGAGATAGAAACGACGAGGGTGAAGCGCTTCTGCAATTTGCCTTAGCCTTTGATATGGTGGTCACTAATACATGGTTCCAAAAAAAGGATAATCATTTGATAACCTACAAAAGCGGTTCACATAAAACGCAGATAGATTATATCCTCGTTAGACGCCTTAACCTCAGCCGCGTCAAGGATTGTAAGGTGACACCTGGAGAAGAGTTGGTCTCGCAGCATAGACTCCTAATCATGGAAATTAAGTACAAAATCAAGCCGAGTAAGAACAAGAAACGAAACCCATCTAAAATTAAATGGTACATGTTAGAGAAAGAGGATTATGCAAATAAATTTGGAAGTCAGATTGTAAATAAAATTAAAGAAATGGGAGACATGAGTAAACAATGTGTGAATGAGTGTTGGAAAGACATGTCAACAAATATCAAAAGTGCGGCAAAAAGTATTTTAGGCGAAACAAAGGGAAAGGGTACAATTGATAAAGAAACTTGGTGGTGGTCAAGTGAGGTGCAGGCTGTCCTAAAGCAAAAGAAAATTAGGTTCAAGGAATGGCAGAGAGTAGCAGACGAAGACGAGAGGATGAAAGAAGAGAAGAAGAATGAGTACATAGAATTTAAGAAAAAAGCTAAGAAAGCCGTAGCCGTAGCAAGAGCAAAAGCACAAGAAAAACTCAACTGTACATTAGATAGTCCTGCAGGTCAAAAACATCTATATAAACTTGTGAAGGCCCGAGAAAAAAGATCAAGAGACATAACTCATGTAAAATGTATAAAAGATGAGTCCGGGAAAGTTCTTGCTGACGATGATAACATAAAAAGACGATGGAAGGATTATTTTGAAAAATTAATGAACGAAGAAAATGATTGGAGTAATGAACTAGAGAATGCCCCTATTAACGTAGGATTAGTTAGGGAGATAAACGAAGAGGAAGTGGAATGGGCAGTTAACAGTATGAAAAGAGGAAAAGCCATGGGACCTGATGATATACCAGTCGAGGTCTGGAAGTTAGTAGGGACAGAGGGAAGGAAGTGGTTAACTTTATTTTTCAATAAGTTGTTGCACGAAGAGACGATACCAGATGATTGGTGCAACAGTCTGTTGGTACCAATATTTAAAAATAAGGGGGACGTGCAAGAGTGCAATAATTATCGGGGAATAAAGTTAATGTCACACAGCATGAAGGTTTGGGAGAAGATCATCGAGAAAAGGTTGCGAGAAGAATGTGAAATTTCACAGAACCAGTTTGGTTTTATGCCTAGTCGAGGTACGATGGACGCCATCTTTTCTATTCGCCAAATGTGTGAAAAATACAGATGTGCACATAAAAACCTTCACATGGTGTTCGTTGACCTCGAAAAGGCATACGACCGAATACCCCGTGAGGTTCTGTGGTGGGCCCTTAAGATGAAAGGTGTACCTGGTAAATACCTGCAGCTGATAAAAACAATGTACGGAAGATGCAGTACTCACGTTCGATCCGCAGCAGGGATAACCACGAGCTTCAATGTCGCTGTGGGCTTGCACCAAGGTTCAGCGCTTAATCCTTACCTTTTTCTTATAGTAATGGATGCTCTGACATCGGATATACAGAAAGAGGCCCCTTGGTGCATGCTATTCGCTGACGACATTTTACTTGTTGCTGAAGAGGCTCAGGAGGTTCAGGACAGACTGGAGGAATGGCGACAAAGACTGGAGAATGTTGGCCTTAAAGTCAGCAGAACCAAAACAGAGTATCTGTTCTGCGACTTTGGCGGTCTCTGCAGTTCTTTTCCTATAAAACTTGATGGAATGTCCTTACCAGTTTGTTCCGATTTTCGTTACCTCGGGTCTCTTGTACAGAACGACGGAAATATCGATCGTGACGTCAGGCACAGAATCAACGCAGGCTGGATAAAATGGAGGCAGGTTTCCGCAACAACATGCGATCCACGGATGCCCTTAAGGTTAAAGGGCAAAATTTACAAAACCATTATTAGACCTGCCTTAATGTACGGATCGGAATGCTGGGCTACTAAGAAGACTGATGAGAAGCGATTGCATGTAGCGGAGATGAGAATGTTAAGATGGATGTGTGGGGTGACAAGAATGGACAAGATAAGAAATGAATATATACGAGGAAGTTTGAAAGTGGCACCGATAACCGAAAAGATGGTGGGATATCGTCTGTCTTGGTATGGTCATGTTATGAGGAGGGAAGAAAGTCATGTAACTAGAAGAGTGATGAGTATGAATGTTAATGGATGGAAGGGAAGAGGCCGACCAAAAAAGAGATGGATGGATTGTGTGAAACAAGACATGAGTGTGAAAGGTGTGGATGATTCAGTGACGGGTGATAGAATAGTGTGGAAGAGGAAAACATACTGCGCCGACCCCAGATAAACTGGGAACAGGGCAAGAGGATGATGTTTGGAAGCGTAGATCCTCACAGATCGATTGGACATTTGGAGGCCGGCGGGTCCGTAAGCAAAATAAAGGTGAACGCACATTTATCCGAGCCAAACGCGCCGAATGAATCGAAGTAAAGCAAGCTTCGCACACTTAACCGATTCGGCCGAATCGACCGAATCGGACGAATCGACCGCATTGAAGAAATCATGAGATAGCGCTATGAGCGACATCTAAGGTGGGAGTGAGTATGAAGATTTTATCCCGCGAGTCGTCCGAATCGTCCGAGTCGACCGCATTAGCCGCGCCGAATCTGATGACGTCATCCGAATTCGTCTAGGATTTCCTGGGTTCTTCCAGATTCGGACGATTCGACGCGGATAAGTGTGCGAGGTTTCATTAGATTTCATATAAAGAATTCTATAATTCGTTTCGTTCGGCGCGTTCGGCTCGGATAAGTGTGCGTTTAGCTTAATCATGACAAACATCCATTAGGGGTTACCTAGATAATTTTAATCAAATATAATCCAATTCCAACTTCCAATTGGGTAGGTCCAACTTTGAGAAAGAGGTCAATCGACGAATCCAACTCGGCTGGGCAGCGTTCGGGAAACTGCGCAAGAGCGTCTTCTCGTCTCAATTACCTCAGTGTCTGAAGACGAAAGTCATCAACCAGTGTGTGTTACCCGTGATGGTATGGATCCGAAACGTGGTCTCTAACTATTGGCCTCATAAAGAAGCTCAAAATTACACAACGAGCGATGGAGCGGGCTATGCTCGGTGTTTCTCTACGAGATCGAATCAGAAACGAGGAGATACGTAGAAGAACCAAGGTAACGGACATAGCCTTGAGAATCACGGACATAGCTTAAAGAAAAATTGTTTTTGGTGTCTCAGGGTCACGATTCAGATTTTTTTCGTGCGCTAGTTTTTTACGTATAAATATTTTACTTGATTTTTTTTAGGTAAAACGGTTAACTCGCAATCGAATTACTACACGAAAAAAGTTCGATTGCCGCGAGATTCGCACCCCTGTACCGTTACCAAGAGTTTGGTTTTACTCGCTAGCGACAACGTGAAAAATGCTATAGAAAATTGCACAGCACCTCTGGCGGTCACTGACAGAACAAAAATTTTCCATACAAATCGTCGTCGATAGCGAGTAAAACCGTCGTCGCTATCGAGTAAACTCATGGTAACGGTCCTGATTCCCGAAACACAAGCTACATGCTTTTGGACCAGAGTAATGTATGTGGTGATAGGTGTTGGAATTGGATTCATCATCATTATCAGCCAAAGGACGTCCACTGCTGAACATAGGCCTCCCCCACGGCTTTCCACAGCGACCGATCACCAGCGGTCTGCATCCAGTTTGATCCTGCGATCTTTTGAAGGTCGTCTGTCCATCTTGTCGGTGGACGTCCTACGCTACGTCTTTGGTCGAAGGATCTCATAAAACTTTCCTGCCCCAACGGCCATCAGTTTATCGCGCTATGTGCCCTGCCCATTGCTACTTGAGATTGCTGATTCTCAAGGCTATGTCCGTTACCTTAGTTCTTCTACGTATCTCCTCATTCCTGATTTGATCCCGTAGAGAAACACCCAGCATAGCCCTCTCCATCGCTCGTTGTGTGATTTTGAGCTTCTTTATAAGGCCCATAGTTAAAGATGTCGGCTGCCTAGCCGAGTTAGATTCGTCCATTGACCTCTTTCTCAAAGTTCGACCTACCCAATTGGATCACTTGTCCTTGGTAGACGTACTCGTCGACAACTTCGAGAGTTGAGTTCCCAATGGATACTGGACCACTTCAACGAAAATTTTGTCGAGTTCCCTTATTGTACCCACGTACAACAAGGGAACTCCCTTATTGTACCCACATACAACAAGGGAACTCGACATAATTTTCGTCTTTTCCATGTTCATTTTAAGTCGTCTTTTCCATGTTCATTTTAAGACCCACTTGTTAGGAGACTCGGGGTCGGACTCAGGGTCTTCGAGCATAGTGCCCAGATCGTCCAGCGTCTTTGCCACAACGACTATATCATCGGCAAATCGGAGGTGTGTGATGTATTCGCCATTAACATTGATGCCTATTCCATGATCGTATTCCAGACGTTGGAAGTCGTCCTCCAATGCCGCTGTGAACAGTTTCGGAGATAGAACATCTCCCTGTCTCACACCTCTCCGCAGTGTGATCGCCCTCTTGTTCTGCTCCTGTACTAGAAACGACATGGTGGCTTTATTGTAAAGGCACTTTAACACCTCTATATACTTATAGTCTATGTGGCACCGCTGCAGAGACTGAAGCACCGCCCAAGTTTCGATTGAATCAAAGGCATTCTCATAGTCCACAAACGCTAAGCATAGAGGCATATTATAATCCTTTGACTTCTGTATAATTTGCCTAAGCCAATGCATGTGGTCTATGGTATTATAGCCTTTTCGAAAACCGGTTTGTTTGGGAGGCTGGAAGTCATCAAACCTACGTGCGAGACGATTCGTGATGACCTTTTAAAACAGCGTGTAGACATGGCTCAAGAGTGAGATGGGTCTATAGTTCTTCAATAAGGTTTTGTCTCCTTTTTTTAAAAACCACACCACCACACTCTTGTTCCATTCCTCGGGCGTGATGCCCTTCAGCAGCACGGAATTAAAGAGTATCTGAAAGAACTTTGAGTACCGGTGTTCCACCCGTCTTCAGAAGCTTTGCTGTGATTCCGTCCTCGCCAGGCCTTGCCTTGTTTTTTTTTGAGCTGTATAAGAGGCTGATGTCCGGGATGTCTTCGGTGAAGTGTCGGGTCAGGATAGCTCTTGGGTCTCTGGCCTAGCTATCAACGAGTTTGGCAACTGAGGTGACTGACTCAAAAATATTATTGAATATGTATACGATTTTTGACGCGATCGATTCGTCTAGTGCGTATATGTGTGCGAGGCATCCTTTACTTCGATTCGTTCAACGCGTTCGACGCGGATAAGTGTTTGTTAACCTTTACATGTAGATGTATAGTGATGACAGGACGGTGCCAAGTTACAATTACTATGTCACTCATACATACCTAAACAAGAAAGAAGATATTATTTCAACAAAATGAGTAAGAATTATAATGTGAAATTGTTAAAAAAATAAATATCTTATAATATATTCAATTGTATGGTGAAAAGATTTTCCTATACCGCAACCACAATGTAATAATGTGCCGTTTACGTTCGTATTAAATAAATACGGAAAATATTGTTTTATTACAATAATTATAAATTTTCCCAGCAAATTCGAATTGTGAGAGGCATAAATTATTAGTGCGCAAATCTCACAACACTTTTCCAAAAGTTGGCAATAGCCAATGAGTATTATTTGCACAGTTTGGCAGAACTATGCAAATTAATACAAAAATGCATTGTGTTACTTTTGCAAAAATAACACATTTTGTATAATATGGTTAAAAGGCATGTTTTCAATACCTACCTATTTATCGATTTTATTGAACCCAATAAATTAATTACGCTTATTTTATTTCACAGGCGAACCCACTGCCTACTTCGAATGTGACTACTGCTCCAAGAAATTCAACAGGAAAGGAAACCTCTTGAATCACATACAAAGGTCTGCAAAATGCAAGAATATAAGGCTAGGAATACTGCCTAAGACGAAAAAGAGAATACCTGTATTAGAGTTTTAAGTACACAATGTCCCAATAAAGTTACAAACATGAACTTCTTTTGCCTATTGGTTTGACTTAAAGATGATAGAATCACAAAAATATAGAGTAAGAAAATCAGTTATTGGAAGGAAATATATACTTAATATTTTAAAACTGAAGAGATCGTTTGTTTAAACACGTTAATCTCAGGAACTACGAAACCGATTTAAAAAAAAAAATGTGTTGAATAGCTTATTTATCGAGGCTTTAAGCTATACTGGTGGCGTGGCGTGGTGCACCACGGGAGGGGAGGGAGCAAACTTTAAACGGACGGACGAAGTCGCGGAGGATCGCTAATATTTTTTACACAAAGATGCAAATTTCATGGTAAAACACCTATTACGTTACTTTAATTGCGAAAGCTTCCCTACAATACAAGAGTTGAATCAGCAAGAGGATACAAAGTTTTATAAAACGTTTAAAGGTGAGATATTATTTGTCTACTGTAGCCAAACGCCGTAAAACGAAATGATAAGAGCACACTCAACCACTCACACACACGATACATCTTATATTTAATTTTGTTAATTTTTGCCTTTGATCTTGTTTTTAGGGTTCCGTAGCCGAATGGCAAAAAACGGAACCCTTATAGTTTCGTCAAGTCTGTCTGTCCGTCCGTATGTCACAGCCATTTAATTCTGTAACTATAAGCATCACACTGTTGAAATTTGGTAGAAAGATGTAGGTATCCTGTTTACCGCTTTACGATTCTTATACAAAAAAATAAAAAAACAATGATATTTAAGGGGGGTTCTCATACATGAAACTAAAACCGATTTTTTTTAGTCAAACATATACGAGTGTGTCTGTAAATATCCTTTCCTTTGGACATTCCCAATTTCCCACACATCGCCATCTAGTCCCAAAGTAAGCTACTCAAAGCTTGTGTTATGGGTGCCAGACAACGGATATAATACTTAAATATTTTTTTTTTGTAAATACATACATGACATACATAGAAAACACCCAGACCAATACAAACAGACATGTTCACGCACACAATGTTTGTATTGTGCGGGGATCGAACCCGCACCCGCTGCGTAGTAGGCGTAGTAGGCATATCATCATATTATCATATCTATAGATAGGTCTTTCAAAATGACACAGAGGTTCCTAAAACCATTTTCTTACTAACGTTTCACAGCTAGACGCTTCCAAAGTGGTAAAATGGGCATCCCCCCATCTAATTTCTAAACTAAGCAAGTGAAAATTTTGAAAAAATATGTAATGTAGACCTTAACAAATACTTTCAACGAAAAGTTTGGTTTGGTTCGGACGGGATTGAACTAGTAGTTTTTGAGATATAGCACATTTTCAACAACCGCAAACATAACTTTGTTTTTATTTATTTATTTATAATTGGAACACAAACAGAATTGCAATCAATGCATATACAATTAAATCATTAAGTTAAGTAAAGACTGACCTAATTACAGTGTTCACAGCTTGATTATTTACAACTAGCGGTCCCCCGCGACTTCGTCCGCGCGTTTTGAGTTTGCTCCCTCCCTTCCCGTCGCAGCGTCATGTTTTATATCCTAAAGCCTTTCTCGATAAATAAGCTATCCAACACAGAAATATTTCAAATCGGTCCAGCAGTTCCTGAGAAAAGCGCGTTCAAACAAACAAACTCTTCAGCTTTATAATATATTAGCGCAAGCGCACGTTGTACTTAAGCTGCGAACATTATTTTGGTGCGGAGATATGTTAAAACTGTGATAGCTCCTAAGATATTTATTGAAATCAAATGATATAAAGGGCAACTTGGTTCTAAATGAAATGCTCGTGATGATGAATGTATTTATTTTGATAAGAATTAATACCTGTGTGTATAATACACCTCTAAAAATAATGCATTATTTTTTTACAAATTCATGAACATAAAAAAGGTTGTAGTAAGTCAACCATTAAAGATAGACTTATGCTGTCGCGGACTTTATTATAGAACTTTTAATGCTGAACAATCCTGTCATACATGATTTTTGTGTAACTTAAGCGGTTTCCGCAGCGTATGCAGCGGAAGCTCTCAAAAGGAATATCTTTCTCCCGTTTTCGCAACATTTTTCATTTCTGCTGTGGTCTTATGAGTCGTATCTTTATGTTATATAGCCTAAAGCCTTCCTCGATAAATGGACTATCTAACGTAAAAAAAAATTTTCAAATCGGGCCAGTAGTTTTTGAGATTAGCGCGTTCAAACAAACAAACAAACAAACAAACAAACAAACAAACAAACAAACTCTTCAGCTTTATAATATTAGTATAGATTACAACTGAGTCCTGTACTCAGTTGTAATTCAATATCAAATAAATTATATCAGAATTAATTAGGAATGAAATTACAATAATAGACAATTCAAATAATAATAATACAAAATTAAAATTAATCGTTAGTATAAAAATATTTTAAATTAAATAATTCAAAGTTACAATAGCTATTTCGTTAAATTAAATAATAAATACAATTCAAATTTAGTTAAGTCCGGGGACTTTTGGTGAGACCATCGCTAAGGACTTGGGATACAGCTTTCCTATAAACTGAGAATTTATTATTAAAAATGTCGACATCCCTGCCACTACGAGCCAATTCATTATATGCACGGCACATTCTAACCAGTTTTCATACAAACACTATGTCAAACATATTTGCTGTCAACAAAATATTGTGGTATTTAAGCTTAGTAGAAGTAAGTAGATCCCTAATTCAGTCTCGCACTGGGCCGGTTTTTTTCAAAGTCAAAGTCAAAGTCAAATATTTATTTGCGAAAAACATGGTACATTATAAGGTCTTATTTAATATCAGGTTCACATGTTTTACCAAAATTTGGCATGCAAAAACTTATTTAAATGTCATACAATTATTTGTCTCCTATCATAATAATTAATTAAAATTGAAAAATAAATGTTAAGCTGTATATATGTATCAAGGCTAGTAATATAATTATATCAATCCATTTTATCATTATTATTATTGTTTTATGTCATAAAATTCTGATAGGTCATATAAACAATTTTCTATTAGCCAATTTCGTAAACGTGTTATAAATATGTTTTCTTCTTTATTTAAATATGTGTAACACCTACCCGATAACTATTTAACTCCTATTTGTGTATTCTTTTGTTTGCTATTCTTAAATCATGCATCCTGCTGAACTGTGTTTATCCCGCTAGTTCGTCTATTAAATACTCAATTGTAAAATCCCAATGGCCGCCCGTGATACAGGCTTCACAGCCTAGTACGGAGACTGATGTGTAACATCACTGTATAACATTGTATAACTTTTTTTACCACGCTTTTATTAGCTAGGGTTGTATCTATGAATGTATGTATGTAATGTAATCTTTGAGCATAAATTTGACCGATTTCCAGAAGTTTGATTAATTTGAAACTTTGCACACGTATCAAGGACCGGCAATAATTTAATAACAGTTTCTCAATATCCTTATGGACCGCCAGGATTAATAAATTCTTTCGTGGATCATCTGTAAGGGAGTAAGAAAGATAGAGCTATCGCGTGCCGCATGTCCGCAAATAATTAATTGAAACATCGAACTAAAAAATGAAAAATAAATTATAGGTAGTTTAAAAAAAGTGTGTGGTGCAACATTTAATATATCAAGTATCCCACGCTTTTTACTCTGAAGTGAATTATTCTCTAACTCATTGTAATTAAAAATTATTTTCTACTTTTTAGTTCGGTTATCTATAAAAGCGTGGTTTTTTTTTAGTATTTTCAAACTATTTTTTTTTGTTTTTTGCCGTATCTTTATTATAACCGAAAAAACAGTTGAACGAAATGTGAAAAATAAATATGTCTTTTAGATAATCTTATTTCTATTTAGCACGCACCACACACATACCTACACACATACTGAGATATACTTTGGTTTGTGCAAAGCTGTTGCGACTTTCCTTTGCTACCTACTGCATCAAAAAAGACCTCAAACAGTAACTTAATCTAAGGACTTGTTTCACAACCGCCAAGCAAGGCGCGAGTAGGTTAAAATTATTGAGATTTATTTTAATCATCCGTTAGGTTGCTTACTTTGCGATTGTGAAACAGACCTTAAATCTATACTTAATATTATACTTACTCCTTTGGCGCAGCGGCGACCCAAAGTGTGTATTGGCCTCCGACACAAGAGAACGCCATCTGATCCGGTCTTGCGCCGCCTCTTGCCAGTCCACAAATTGTAGCTCCTGCAGATCTGATACGACGGCGTCCTTCCAGCGGTATCTGGGCCGGCCGACGGGTTGTTGGCCACGAGGTATTCAAGATACACTGCTTTGGCGCTACGATCCTTTCCCATTCTTTCGAGATAGCCCATCCAACGGAGTCTCTGGGCCTCTCCCGAGATGTTGTGTTCGGCAACCAGCTCCTCGATCTCTTGGTTTTTCCGGACCCTCTAGCTGCCATGTTCTCTCGTGAGTTCAAAATTTTCCTCTCCATCACTAAAAGCTTTTCTTCTTCCTTGAGTGTCCAAACCTCACTGCCATACATCAAGATCGGTCTTATGACAGTGTTATATAAAATAAAATAAATAAAGTAAAATAATCTTTATTTCAGGCATCTTGGCCCATAAATGACACAAAGACAAAAAAATAAGTTAGAATTAATCAAATTAAACATTATATTAAAAATTAAATCAAATTTCATTTTAATTAAAAATTACATCAAATAAATAAATAATAATATATCCGTATCTTGGTTCTCCTGCTAAGAAGCTTTGACACCAGCACCTTGTGAAGAGCAGCTGCACAACGCAAGGTATTCTGTATACGTTTATCTATCTCCTCTTTCCTTGTATTTGTGTCAGTAAAGGTACACCCCGAGTACTAAAAATGAGTGGCTCCTTTAAACATAATATCTCCACATCGCAGATGTTCGCGTTGTTGCCTTGTGTTTTTATAACGCTTCGTATGGAGATATTCTGTCTTCTCCTGATTTATTCTGAGTCCAACTCTGAATGCTTCCGAAGCGAGGTTCTGCAGTGCAATCTCTACCTCTCCCTTGGTCTGGCCCAGGAGAGCCAAGTCATCCGCGTAATCAATGACCCTATGTTGTCCGTTCAGTCTTACACCTATGTCCAGAGACATAACTTTCCGGATGACATATTTTAGAGCCAGGTTGAAGAGCATTGGAGACAAAGCATCTCCTTGTTTTAGTCCAGATACCAAGTCTAACTCGTCTGTCAATTCACCCCCAACCCTGACGCGCATCTTGCTCACTCTAGTCGCAACCTTAAGAAGCGTAATTAGCTTTTGTGGGATGCCTAGGGACACGAAAAAAGTATCGATACCTTATGGTATCGAGTAGATTTCCTTTCGATACCGATACTTTTTTACTCGATACTTTGTGTTCGATACTTTTACTTAACAAGTACTTTTTGACAAGTATCGTATCGAATATATTATTTTTTTATTTATTTTTTATTATTGAAAAAATACATGAGATGGCGTTTGGGTCGCCCCAATGCTGCCAATTATTACATAGGTTTCATTCATTTTATAATTTATGGCAACATTAGCAACGCCATCTTGTTCGATCGTGCTGAAGCTTTTATTCAGTTAAATTTATGAATAGTTAAATTGTATAAGTTGGCACGAGAATTTTTATCGATTCCTGCGACTTCAGTGCCCTCAGAAAGATTGTTTTCGAAAGCTGGAAGTACAATTACTAAAACCCGTAACCGCCTATCGCCGAAAAGGCTCGACAAACTTCTTTTTTTGAGCGATTGTACGGAGGAGGAATGGGATTTATAATACTTTTCATTAAAAAATTGTGGCTTTACTTACAGGTTACAGGTTGTTTTTATTAATCTTATATTTATGTACCATTTGTTATATTTTCATTTTCTCTTACTGAATGAAGTTACAGACAATACTAAACATAAAGTTAAACATACATAAGTTATTGACAATATAAACTAATGTTTAACGTGCCCTGCCCCCCCCCCCCCCACCCCCCCCCCCTGCCTGAGAAAAGTACTCGATACTTTAAGGTATCGATACTTTTGTGTCGGTTCTTTTCCGAGTACGATACTTTCTTATCGATACTACTCATGAGTACAGTATCGATACTTTTTATTCGATACCGTGTCCCTAGGGATGCCAAAGCTGTCAAGTATGTTGTACAGTGATTCTCTATCGATACTGTCTTAGGCTTTACTGAAGTCGACAAACAACGAGTGGATGCTCTGAGCATATTTCCATTTCTTTTCCATCAGTTGCTTTAGAAGGAAGATTTGGTCCACGGTGCTACGGTTAGCTATGTTTTTTTCCGCGTACGGTTCGAGTCTGTCCAGCAGCATATACTACAGTACCTTATAAGCCGTCGAAAGGAGAGTGATACCTCGGTAGTTGGACCATGTCTTTCTACAACCCTTTGTATGAATAGGACATATGACTCCAATATTCCATTCACCGGGCTGTTTTTCGGCCGTCCAAATTTTGCAAAGCAATTCGTACTAAGTTGACTGGACAGCGCCTCCTCCGTATTTCTAGATCTCGGCGTGCAAACTGTTATTCATTTCATCAAACTCAAAACGCGTGGACACAGTCGCGGGAGAGCTAGTATTTAGATCTACGCGATAACTACAAGCGGTTGACTGGTAGATAATGCCATATGGCGTTAAGTACAATTTACAGTGCAATAAAGATTAAATACATTAATAAATATAAATAAATAAAACTTCAAATTGATTCAACAACACCTGATTATATTTATTCCGAGCTGATTAAAAAAATAAAAAACAAACGAGTGATAAGATTACGAAATCATGGTGGTAGATTAATTTGTTGAATTCGAAATAAAAATAATGTAACAATAAACAGATGTTCATATAAAGAGACATGAAATTACTACTGCTTTAATTTTTGAAGTTGAAAATGTTTTTATTTTTCCGAATCTGCGTTAATCCAATGAGCAGTAAAACGAAAATACACAATAATATTTTTTTTGCATCAACTGTTTTACTGTAAACATAAATTTTGACTCTTACGGGACTAAATGCAATCGAATTCCGTAGTGAGTGATACAAAACGCCTATCGCTACCTATTTATAATTTAAATACTACTTACATCTCGTAAGTAATAACTAGAAATATTTAAATTGTATAATTAGAACAACACTTCAACTCGATTCAATAGTATATTCTAATGAACGATTGGAATTTGGACCCATCAGCACTAATCGGTTTTCATTACACATTTGTTATAAAACAGTATTTTTAAATAAAAGTATAACCATTTCTCATTTATACATGACTTTGTATATTTGTTTAACTAGTGCAAATGGGTTCCAAGCTTATGTTTGTATTTTTAGATAACATATTTCATGTAAACATAAACTAAAACGGACCAATAATCACATCGTCTTTAACAATAAATCAAATACCTGTGTATACAGTTTGCATACTCTACTTTTTATTGTTAAATAAAACATTAAGTTTTTGAAATCAAGTTAACATAAGTTTTTTAACTTACTCTATCAACAGGGTGTTGTTTTGGTCGGTGAAATCCAATTCAGGGGTGATAATATGAGTTAGCCTTTTTCAAAAAAAAAATGTTTTCTTAACTTTAAATTTAATGCAAGTTTTATAAAAGAAAATCTCTTCACAACATTCTAATAAAGTTCAAAACGAATGAGGAATCTTGCAACCTCGCGCGTATCTACGTAATAATAAGCCGTAGCTAATAAGCTATGAAGAAGCGACCCTGGTGTTGGTAGTTTTGACTTGCTCATTAGTATCGCAATAAGAAATTAATTTCGTGAGTTTATTCAATTTTTTTACATTTTTTTTTGGCATCAGTATTGTTTGTACCACCACTCCTGAGTGGCTCTTCGTTGACCAAAACAACACCTGTATATTACTCAATTGATTTGTCTCTTAACAAGGAAACACATTTGGTGATCAAGTCCATTTACGAATGAACTTTACTGATAAATAACAAAATCTTAACGTAATACCCTACGGTCTATGCTAATATTAATTTACAACACAATATACTACAGTAACATTTCTTAGGCTCTTCAAATATTGTTTTAGTTCCTATCAAATTATTTTACACACTGACATCCTGTACTTACATCACAATAAAATATAGGTATCAATACAATTGATATAGGTTCATGAATTATCTATATTGGTTTGTCTCGTTTTTCAATATACCTGAATTTACTTGATTACGAAAAACATCTGTAAATTGTGTTCAATTTTTTTTTACAACAGCATTTCAATGTTTTTTTTTTAATTTTATGTAATAAATAAAATAAACACCTATCGTGCGTAAAAATACGCGCTCTTCCCATTACAATATGCAATGAGAAAACTATGATATTGATATGATATGAGAAAAATTTCGACGGGCAATTTAGGCCAAGTCTGGCAATTGATTGATGTTGCCAGACTGATGCTCTGACGTCACTACAGTCATTCTCACTTAGCAATATCAGCACCTTATTTAAGTTCTCGGTTCGGTTGATCACCTTAGGAGGTTAAAACTAGGACTTCTGAACTTTTGGTCTGTTGGTGACTATGCAGGTATCGGCGAGCTCATTTCTCATTACAATGTTCTCTTTGCGTACATCAATTAGTTCTTGTTTTAGTCTTAATACTTCTAACATTAGCTTTTTGTTTTCTACTTCTAGTTTTTCCAGTCTGAAACAAACAGGTCAATATTATTTATGTTAATGGTGTGAGGGTTTTAAGTTAGATCTCCTTTTATGAATTACTGATAAGAAACATAATGCAGTTCTTTCAAAACCAAAATGTCGTTTTGGTTTCCCTTTACTACCACCTAAATTTAAATGTTATGTAAAGAGTCAATCAATAGGTAAATGTAGGAACTAAAAATAGAGATATTGATTACATTTCAAAATTTTCCTCCCACTAAGGCAAGTGGGCATAAATAGACGATAAATCTGAATTTCTTCTCAATGGTGATTTCTGGTGTGATAAATAGAAAAATAAGAGTCAGGCTGTGACACATACCTCTTCTGCCTCTGCGTGAGATCTGTAATGTGGTCGCAGGCTTTTGACAGGATGCAGCCTTTGCTGGAGGAGTCTGCCATGGCGTCGGGAACTAAAGCAGCCAGTTTGGTGATCCAGCTATTGATCTTGTCTCGCCGCCGCCTCTCTACCTCGTTGTGTGTCGCACGACGTTTGTCATCTCGCTACAAACAGAAACAAACAATGTTACTACACTAAAATAAAATAAAAATTCAATACATCCTTGTGTTAAATAAATAATAGAGCCTGATTCCTGAGATCCCAGGTTTGATTCTCGGTCAGGGCAATAAAAAAATATATTATCTGTATTGACTTCGACTGGGTGTCACAGTACAACATAGTTTCCAATTTCCATAACAAAAGTGCCTTAGATTCTTAATTTGGGATAAAAGCAATGTATGTGATTAGTGCCCAATATTTATGAACAATACCTATTATAAGAATAGGAAGAGAAATAATATATTCTGTATGAACTCACTCTTTTTGCAGAAGTAATAGCTTTTGCTTGTGTAGGCTCTTTTTTTATTTCCTTTTTCATTGGTGCTCCAAAAACTTCCCCTGGGTTGCTTATCACATAGAACTTACTATCTGTAATCAATAAAAGAGGTAGATTATAATATTAATTGTTCAAAAGATATTGGCTTCACATAATAACCCTAGAACATGATGTATTAGTCTTGATAAAGTTGCAAATTACAGAACCAATTCTAGGGAACAATCATGCAAATATGTTATGACAAAGAGAAGTATTAATCCCTCATGTGATTGTTTACCTACAAGATTTTGTTTACACAGCCAGATTCAGCTGGTAGGTAGCTGAAATAGCACTATCAATCAAAGTTACAATAACCTGTTCAAAATTGAATTACCATGAGATGGTGATGTCGAGGCCATGTTGTTGGTATTGTCGTCTGTCATGTGTACGAGTTTATACGTCACAGGTCCTGTTGAAATTGAACAAGAAAATGTTGATTTAAATTTAATAGCAGAGCACAATTTCAATACAGTTTTGAGATTACTTTTGACATATAAAATATCTTGCCAATTAAATAAAGATTTCCAAAAATGATTTTTTTACTATTGTTTTGTAACAAGATTCACTTTACATTATAAGAAAACTATAAGCACCTCAAAAGTTTTTTGTTTATTATAATTTATGTAAACAATGGGTGCTACTTGTGGCAATTTAAATTCACTTACCCTGAACATCTCTGAAATTATACAAGGCACTGTTATCATTTGTATCCAAATATGACTGTGTCACTAAATGTGACCTCTCCTCAGCGCCTGAAAGAAATGTAATTAAATTTATCCTTAATTTAATCAAATAACATGAGTTAATTAAATTGCTTATACACCCTGCTGTTTTGTTTTGAATCATATTAGGTTAGGTTATTATTGGTTTTGTAGAAAGATAATGCTACTCACAAAGTGACCCTTCTTCTACCATTAAGTATTCACTGTCAGCACTGCAAGCAAAATAAAAGAACGTAAACAAACAAATCTAAATTCAGTACCTAGTTTACAGAAACTGAAAGAATAGGCAAATGACCTTCCTTCGTCAATATTTAATTATGTAATGCACTTCACTGATAAAGAGAAAATTATTTGATTTACCTGTTATCGAGAGAATGCTCATTTAATTCATCAATAGCAACTTCAACTTTAGCCATTGCGCGTAATTATTTTTGAATTTTCTCAATTTGATCACGGGGACAAATAAAAGGGGTCATGTGATGTTACCATAGACAATACAGATAGTAGGCGAATGTTGCTATATGTAAATTGGATTTTGGTACTAATGTGAGAATAGGCTAGTTGAATAATTTTACCACTATTCAGTTATGGAAAATTCGTTGAAAATATTACAAAACGCCTATATTTTCAGCAATTAGTTATGTAAATGTCATTTTATACTTATTCAGTCGTATAAGTCATAATTAAGTATAAAAACCATACAACTTGTTATTTTTATAAAACAATAAGATTTATTTGATTTAATTTGTGTTTTTAATTTTCATTTTGGATAAGTCTCAAAATCTATTTTGTTAAATGGATCCATTCTATTATTTGATTTGATTCCGCTTCTATATATACCTAGTAGTAGTATTTAATACATATACCTAGTCTTGCCATAAATATTGTCACAAGGAAGTATATATTGTATTTATTACTTTTACAGTGTGTTAGTTTTATACATAAATATAAAACAATTTAAAATATAAAAAGCATATTCGAAGTGGTCTCGATTGGCTGCAATACAGTTCTTTAAAAGTTGAGGCCAGTACTCGATAGAAGCACGCACTCTTTCCATGGGAAAATTCTTTACTGCCAATCATATGGATTGTTTTAGGGACTCCAAATTATCATGGCGTTTAGAGCAAGCCGCACTCTCTAAAACTGACCATAAATCATAATCCAGCGGATTAAGATCGGGACTAGACGACGGCCAGTCTTCGGCTCTAATGAAGTCCAAAACGTTCGCTTCTAACCAAGACTGCGTGGACCGAGCTTTATGACCCGGCGCCGAGTCTTGTTGGAAAGACCATGCTTGGTGATTGAACATGGTGTTGTTAAGGGGCTTAACTACCTTCTCAAAAATGATATCTTGATACACTTGTTCCGTGCGAAAATGACCGGTGCGTCTCTTATAGGCTGCAAGTCTTTAGTCATCTTTTAAAATACGTGACATGGTTCTGGGTGCCATCTTCATCTCCCGAGATAAAATCTTTGCTTTCGGACAGTATTTCTGCGAATTGTTTCCCTTACTGCTTTGACCACCTTTTTCGTACGAACACTACGTGGACGGCCAGATTTTTTTTCTGTCACAAACAGAGGAGGTCTCATTGTACCTATTGATAGCCCGGTACACAAACATTTGACTTATAGCAAGCGTATGGAGAGTTTTGAAATTTGCCGTCGGCTCCATACCAACTTTGTGTAATGCAATTACGGCGATTCGGTTCTCTTTATTACCCCATTCCATTTTAATATAAAATCGCAAAATATTATAAAATATCATTAAATTTGTGGCGAAGCACTATTAGCGAATGAACACTTCGAAAGCAATGGCGTGAAAGATGTGACAGACTGGAAGTGTTCATAATTTATTTAATACTTTTTACCGGATACGGAAATTGTTTTTGTTGTATTTTTTTCTAGCTCTAAAATTGTACTATGTTGTGATAAGTGCAAGCGATACTACATGTGTATTATACTCATATCTAGTACGAATACTGAAGTAAAATTATGTTTTTTTTTCTAAGTAATACATTATGTACATAAAGATGAAATAAGAAACCAAAAATTTGCGCACGGGCGGGACTTGAACCAGCAACCTTTTTCTTATTTCATCTTTATGAATATAAAATATGACACTGTGAGTGTTAAAAACATTCTAAAGCAATACATTATGTATTCAAATAAGTAGATCTATTTGTAAAATTTATTCACCCACATGAAGCATAGCAGCACTCCCTTTCATGAGATGAAAATGCTACAGCCGTGCGTTTTTGTTTTAGTCTTGCAACATTTTAATGTCAAATAAAAAAAATGACAATGGTTGGTCAATGAATCTTTTTCATAGATTCAGAAAAAACTGGAGATCAGAAATATAAAATAATTACTTATTTTGAAAAGCTTGCTGCTTTTTATACAGGTAGAAAGGTACCTACCTAAGTAGGCACCTCTAATTTCAAATTATTTATTAAGTGTCACATGCAAAAGCAACGCCATCTTGTGAATGTTTTTTTTACTTCTATAATTAAATTTGTATGGTGCTTTTTAACATGCTGTATAATTATTGTAGAACAAAAATTCTTTGTACTCATCCCTAGATGACGCTAACACAGAACATCTGGATCTCCCGATAGTACATGCTTGACTCACGTATTCTACGGCAAATGAGAGGTAGGTACTGAGAATATAAATAGGTAGGTATTAAAAATATATTTTGTGAAACTTTCCAGTTCACTGCTGATTTTAGATTTCTGTAGACCAAACTCACAAAATAAAAAGACAGATTCGTGAAATTAACAGTAACAACAAATTGGTGGTGGGGGGAGGGGGGGGGGGGCGACGACGCCTGTCGGTTTACCACTTTGGAAGCGTCTAGCTATGAAACTTTAGACTTTAATGTCATTTCAAAAAAACCTATCCAGAGACGAGGTTTGACATTTTTTTTCCATTTCCATTCCATTTCATTTTTAGTTTCATGTTTGGGCTATGGACTATATTTTTTATTTTTTGTATAACAATCGGAAAGCGGTTACATCTTCTTACCATATTTCAACAGTGTGATGCTTATAGTTACATAAAAAAGTGGCTGTGACATACGGATGGACAGACAGACAGACAGACTTGACGAAACTATAAGGGTTCCGTTTTGTGCCATTCGGCTACGGAACCCTAAAAAGGTACTGTTCAGCAGACTTTTAACGAAGAAAATTACGGTACCGTGTGGTTATTATACCTACTATATTTTCTTCGTCTGTAAACTTAAAGTAAAGCCTCATTTATACCATAGTGCAGTTGCAGTCCGCCAGCTACAATCTATTCGAAAGCGCCCTAATAGCTGTCATGCTGTGTTGTTGGCGGCTGGCGATAAGGCGTTATTGTATCGGCGGGCTATTACTTAACTTATCGCCACGATCACAGGGTTATATTTTTCCCGTAAACAAAAGCATAGAAGTCATTCAGTTCTGTAGACCCCTCCACTGGGAGCACCTATTGACGTCTGAATGAAAACCCTGGAGCTCTAATTTAAAACGGCTAAAAAATCAACGAAAATTACGCAATTTATAGACATACTCACTAAAATGAGCTTTATTTTTTCAAATGCCTCCTGTGTAAATTACAACTGATATTGATTCCAAAATTGGATTTTAATCAACGAATATCACACGCCATGGTTTTCCTCGATCGGTCACTACTACTTACCCGTGCTTATAATGCGAGAAGACTATGTAGGTAATTTTGAGATATTGTGATTTTTATAAGCGTCTGCTAGCACTTTACGAAGTGGAGTGGATGTAAATTATTTGCCATCGCTTACTTCTACAACGTGTAACTTAAAATGCGCAAAACCTGAACCTGTTGATTTGAATCACAAGCAGAATCAATTATAGTCCATTATGATACAAGTGTGCTAAGTTGACCATTATATACAAGGCGATATTGTGTGCGCACGAGCGAAAGCGAGTGCGCCATAAGAAAGCCGCGTATATTATGGTCACAAGCACACGTGCTTTATACGACGTTTTTCAACACACTTGCCACATTAATCCAAACTTCGTCACACCACAGCCGCCAACTATTTACGAAATTTGGCGCGTTGTTTTTTTTTCTTACCGCGTAACCGATGCGCGCGCAAGGTTGAGGCGCGAACTAGATCGGCCAACAGCCAAGATTAAAAATGTAATAATTCGTTACCTATTTAAAACACAAATTACAGAACATTTTAAATGAATTTGAGTTATTTTTAGTAATAAAGCTGAAATTTGCCATTTATTGAAATAAATATGTACATACTGTTATTTTTTGCATAAATACTGTTTGTTGTGTAAGTTATAACCGGACTAAATTATATCGCTTTATCTTCTTACTTACTACTTGGTTCTAGGGTACAAATGTAAATTGGTAGGGTTAATAAACAAAAGGCACTAGTGCAATAATATACTGAAAAAGCACGCGTGTTTAATATCAATGATTATGTGCCAAAAATCGGTGGAATAAAAACGTCATTTTGAGCAAGTGTGTTGAAAAACCACTTTATCTCATGGGTCACATTTAAAAAAAAAATGCATTAAAATGTTGTCTTGTCTATTTATTAATTATTTGTCTAGATAATAATGTCAGCGCGGTGCAGCGGCCCGTTGAATAACTACCGACCGATTCCTCGCTCGAGAGTCTCTCGGCAGAGCGTCGTCCGCAGAGCAAGAAATGATCAAATCAAATCAAATCATTTATTTATGTTATGATACACAGGTAAATAGATGTTAACTGTATAAATAATGTGTATAAACGAGTGCGCTGTGATCAGCCTCAGCGGCATACAAATGTCCAATCATAAAAGAAGAAAAATAATACATGTCAAAATTAACAATAAATAATGGATCTACAAGTAAATATTATAATACAACATTCATTAAATTATATAAAATCTATTAAATTAAATGTCATGTCAATCAAATTCAATTATTGGCAGGCAGTCAAACGGACACGTGAAGCTTCATTTATTAGGTGGTCGAAATTCTAGGAATTCCTTTATAGAGTAAAATGAGTGCATTTTAAGAAACATAAAAAGTCTTTGTTTGAAGGCCACAAACTCATTGCATTCTTTGATATAGTTAGGTATTTTATTATATACCCTTGGGGCCATAGCAAGAATGCTGTTGGAATAGAGGGCTGTCTTATGTGGGGTCGGGGTGTGGGGTATGAACCGTTTTAAATAAAGATGGATTTTGTCGAATGAAGAGGGAAAGTTCAAAAATGTAGAGGCAGGGCACAGTCAATATTTTTGATTCTATAAAATGAGGTTTACAACTATCTCTCATTTTTAAGCCACGCATAGCACGGATGCACTTTTTTTGGGATTTAAATACAGTGTTCCAATTAGTTGCATTTCCTCAGAAGATAATTGCATATCTCAATCTGGACGCTACAATGGCGTGATAATAGGTTCATAGTGTAGAAAGACTGACTTTTTTTGCTAAATGATAGATTGATAGAGGCTGTACGAGGCCTGAGAAACTTTATTGCAGACAAAGTCAATGTGATTTTGCCATTTTAAGTTGCCTTCAATGTGAAAGCCTAAAAATTTTGCCGTCTTAGTGAGTTCAATCAATTTGCCATTGTAATCTATTGGTAATGTAATACTTTGGTTCGTTCTTTGTTTAAATTCCATGATTTTGGTTTTATCAAAATTAATGACTAAATTGTTATTCTGCAACCAATGAACCATTTCACATAAATTACTGTTTATGTCATGTTGATCGTAGAACACAGAAGTACAGTCATCTGAAAATAAGATCACTTGATTATTAATTGACTTGGGATGATCATTGATATAGATCAAGAAGAGAAGTGGTCCCAGAACACTTCCTTGTGGTACTCCAAATGACCCCTTACTAAATGATACCCTTGGTGATGACGGATAATATGTTTCTTCTTGAGTTTTCGGACATATTTTAGTAATAGATGTAATTTGAATTCTGTTATGCAAATAGGACGCTATCAGATCCAATGCGTTACCTCTAATGCCGTACGCTTCAAGTTTGTTTAGTAATGTTTTATGATCCACGAAGTCAAATGCCTTAGACATATCCATATATAATGCGTAAACTGGTTTACTTTTGTCAACTCTTGGATATATAAGACGTAAAAACTCATAAACTGCCAGATTTATTGATTTATTTTTACGAAATCCCGTTTGTTCGTCAGCAAATAAATTATGATTTTCAAAGAAATTGTAGATCAGGGATGCACAGACTTATTAAGACTAGGGGCCACTCGGGCAAATTATGAACTGATGGCGGGCCGCCAGAAGTATAGGTAATTAAAGACAATAAAGAATTGATAATTATGTATTAAAATTGAAAAAGAATTTATTAATTTGAAGCGTGGCACTGCATAGTGCTTACAATCTTTTTTATATTTGGCTCAAATTTACTTGTAGCAACACGTAAAACTGCTTCCAAACTTTCATTTGCAAGGCGGTTTCGATTTTTTGTTTTATTATTATTTAGTATTGAAAAGGTTTGTTCACATATATAGGTAGAACCAAATAAGCTGGCACATTTCAGAGCGTTTATGCGCAACTCTTTGTACGTATTTTTATCAATGCAGCGGTAAAAGTTCAGCAAGTCTCCTTCGTTGAATTTGTTGCGTAAATCTTGGTCGTTTTGAATGTCGATAATTTCTAACTGCATTGACTCTGGCGCATTTTCAACTGAAATCGTGAAAGGATTGCTGAATATGTCCAACAGAGGTTTCACTTTTTTAAACTCCGAAAATCTTTCTTGAAAAGATTGAATCAAAATATCTAGCTTTTCTACACAACTGAAATTAATCGCAGTTTTGTTGAATTTTTCAGCCATTTTCTTATTATTCGGAAAATGATTGTAATTTCCAGAATTCAATTGCGATCTGAAAAGTGTCAGCTTGCATTGAAAGGATGATACGTGAGCGTAGAGCTGGGATATCAGTTGATTTTTGCCTTGAAGCCGTGTGTTCAAGACATTCAAATGATTTGTAATGTCAACTAAAAAAGCCAAATCACACAACCAATCAGGATTTTTAAGTTCCGGGACATCCTTTTGTTTTTCCGCCAGAAATATTCCAATTTCTTCTATTAAATTTAGAAATCGTTCCAGGGTCAATCCACGACTTAGCCACCTTACTTCTGTATAATACAGTAAATCTCCATATTCGCTTTCGATGTCATCAAGGAATTGTTTGAATCGCCTGTGATTGAGTCCTCGTGATTTTATGAAATTTACAGTCGAAACTACCACTTTCATGACATTTTGAAATTCAATTTTTTTAGAACAGAGGGCTTCTTGGTGTATAATGCAGTGAAACTGCATGAGATCTTCAGCGTTTATGTTTTTTTCTTGCAGATGCTTTTTCAGCAAAGTAACTAGCCCAGAATTGACACCAATCATCGAAGGAGCACCGTCAGTGGCAACTCCCGATAATTTTGATAAGTCCAAATCAGTTTTTGAACACTCATCCAAAAGTACATTGAGTATATCAACTCCTCTGGTTTGACCTTTCAATGAACACATTCCTAACAACTCTTCTAAGACTTCAAAATCTTGAGTAACACCTCGTATGAATATGAGAAGTTGAGCTGTGGAAGTAATATCAGTGGATTCGTCGAGTGCTAATGAAAAAAATTCAATGATCTTAGTTTTTTCATTTAATTGTTCCGCAATATTACCTGACAAAGACATAATACGTCTTTGGATAGTCATACGATTCAGTTGAATTTTCTCAAACTTTTTTGCTGCTTCTGGACACATTTTCTTAGCGGCAATTTCTATGCATTCTTTTACAAAATCCCCATCATTGAAGGGGCGACTGCGCTTTGCTATCATTCGAGAAATTTCATAACTAACTTCTGTAGCTGTTTCTGAATCTTGGATGGGTTTTGTAAACATAGCTTGCTGACCAATAAGCTCCCGTTTTAAAGACAACATTTTTTGCTTTCTTAATTCGCCTGTAAACTTGGTAAAAGTAGGATGCTGCGTTTCATAGTGCCTTTTTACATTATATTCCTTTGCAATCGCAACAGAATTCTTGCAAATTAAACAAACGACTTTATTATGCGACCATACAAAAAAGTATTTCTCAGTCCAAATTTCTTGAAACTGCCGGTTTTCATCTTTAACCTTACGTTTTTTACTAGGTCCTGGCTTGTCCATGTTGCGTTCTAATCCTGGCTAGGATTAACACAGCACCTAAAAACAATTCAGGTCCCTACTTAAATTACCCATCCTTTTTTAAATTAGCAAAAATAATTGATTTAAATAGGTAGGGAAACACTTATTAATAACAGAGTTTTACTTACGATTTCACAACACAATTATACACGGCACTTGACGGGAAATCTACGTTGAATGTGGATCAAAATATATGACACCGGCTAGTCGAGTTAAAATCTACACTAGAACTATTGACACTTCACTCAAATTAAAACCGAACTATGGGTCGCTGCGGTTAGCGTGGCTTTTATACCGCGCGTATAGAGTGGAAAACTGTCTGGAGAAATCACGAAACCGACTCTGGAAGCTTCGTGTATCTACCTACGCGAGCAATCGGGAATTCGTGCACTTAAGAGCGCGCGCGCGAGATTCAAATTACTTTTCGAACATATTTTTTTTGGTTTTATTCTGGAATAGAATTCAATATTTTTCGAATGTACGAGAGTATTATTTTTGCTGTCGGCGTGCCACCAGTATTCGACCGGCGGGCCGCAAGCGGCCCGCGGGCCGCGGTCTGTGCATCCCTGTTGTAGATATTGTTGTGTAAGACTTTTTCAAATACTTTGGAAAAATTGGGAATTAGGGCTATTGGCCGGTAGTTAGACATTTGAAGTTTATCTCCTTTTTTGTGGAGAGGTTTGAGAATAGTGGTTTTCAGTGCTGATGGAAAAATCAGAAGTGCTAGTAAAACTAAAAGCATCTCTAAAAAACCTTAAATCATTCATTATTATTTTTTAACTTTTAGAATTATGTCAATTGAATCAAATCAAAAATCATTTAGGGTGTCCGAGGTTTTGCGCATTTAACAAACCACGGTGTATATGCAATTATGTTTTGAAGGACAACAATTACTATCGCGATAACTATACCAGTACTACCTTTGGGTTACGTAATAACCCCGTGGCTTTATCAAATGTCGTTCCGGACGCTTCTATTGAATTTTGCTATAATCTTCAGCAGGTGAATACCCATCGAACTGAGAATTGTTAAGCGGTGGAAAGATTTGTGAAAGTTATGATAGAAAATCGAGATAACTTAAGTATATACCTACTTAAGCTGTGATGCTGTCAGACGTGTCATGAGAAAGCAGACGTCGAGTATCGACATGGTTTTCAGCGGATCTTGAAATAGATAAGAGTTACAATACTTTAAAATGAATAATAATAGCCCAGTTAATACTACTGGCCTTTATAAAGGACACTCAAGTTATTAGACTTATATAGACATTTAGAAAGGGTATGTAGTTTAATCGCACGCGATGGATACCAGCAGATGGTTATCGCCGCAGAGGCAGACCCAGAAAGCGCTGCGCTGGTGTGACGATTTGGTCAGTCTTGCTAAGGATTGGGAGTCGCTGGCCATGGATAGAGATAGATAGATGGAGGAGTTTGGGGGAAGCCTTTGCCCAGCTCTGGGATGGTGTAGGTTAAAAAAAAGTAGTTTAATCAATTAGCTTACTATTTAAATATCCTTTGTATATTCCCACACATCGCCATCTAGCCCCAAAGTAAGCCACTCAAAGCTTGTGTTATGGGTGCCAGACTACGGATATAATACTTAAATACTTTTTTTTTGTAAATATATACATGATATACATAGAAAACACCCAGACCAATACAAACAGACATATTCATGCACACAAATGTTTGTATTGTGCGGGGATCGAACCCACACCCGCTGCGTAGTAGGCGATTTCTCGACCACTACACCAGACGGGTTTTTAACAGTTTAAATGTATTTCCAATACAAATTAGTAAACGACGGACACAGCCCAGTGAAGCGTGGTATTCATAACATCGTCTCCGAATTAAATGAAAACTTACAATGTCGCTGTAATATCGATCAGTATTGCAGGTAATCGTGGGTGCATAATTACACGTGTTACCGTTTCTAAATAGGTAGAAGGTCATCTACAGCTAAATACTTTTTGCCTTAAAACACAAATGTCTTTATTATTAATATAACAAATAAACATACATACAATAACCCCAGATAATATAATACTAGCTAAAACTAAGTAAGCGAAGTTTGTTAAGCCATAGCTCAAAAACTAGAAATAAAAAGTAAAATAATAAATTTGCTAATGACGCGTGCGCTTTTCGTCCAATAGCTTTGTCTGCTGTCAGCTTTAATCAAACTTGCAGAACATTTAGTTAAAAACCGCTTAGAATGGCATTTAGAAAGCAACAATTTACTGTCGACCAATCAGTATGGCTTTAGATAGGAAAAATGTACTTTAGATAACATCAGCCTTCTTGGTACAGATATACTTATCAGTTAGCAAATCTTTATTAGTAACCTCTTAAGATATTTCAGCAGTGAAAGTGTGCTGCTGGACATCCTATAAGCAAAACTTCTTGCTCTCAGAGTTCCTTTTATTTTATTAACTTTATTTTATATCTTCTTATATATAAAATTCTCATGTCACAATGTTCTTTCCCGTACTCCTCCGAAACGGCTTTACCGATTCTTACCAAATTTTATATGCGTATTAGGTCTGAGAATCGGATACTATCTATTTTTATACCCCTAAGTGATAAGGGTTGTTCAACATTTCTTTTTTAATTTTTGGAGGATATTTTTGTTTTTATTTTTTTATAATGTGGCATTAAAAAATACATACAACCCTTAATTTCTACTTTTTTATCATCGACCCCTAATTTATTATAGCCATTTTAGTAATTTGATAATTTTTCATCCTGCTCGATAACTGATCAATTTTAGTGTTTTTCTTAACTTTTAAAATTACGAGGATGGGCGAGACGGGGCCGGGGCGGGACGGTGCTAGGGGCGATGCAAAGTTCGCTGAGTCGCTAGTATCCCATATAATAGGACCATATTATGTCTTTCTGGTGCAAAGACTATGGGAGTAAGAAGGGTGTGGAAGGGTATTCCTCAAGGATCCATCCTGTTGTATAGCGTTTATACTTATGATTGAGATAATTTTGCTGACACTGACCTCAAGATTTTACAGTATGCTGATGATCTCTTACTGTATACTAAGAACTGCTACTACTAAGAATAACTGTTTTGGCCCCTCTGTTTCATAAACAGACGGCGCTAAGCGTCACGCATATCCATAAGAGATCACAAATTTCGCAGAGTCGGACTGACAGCACGGTAGCTCAATTGGTAAGAGCGTTTGGCCCGGTCAGCCAAAAGGTTGCTGGTTCAAGTACCGCCAAATTTTTGGTAATCAACACTGAATACGTTATAAGTGGTATGACCAAACCAGAAAACCGAACGTAGACTTCTTCCTATCTCAACCATTTCCTTATTGCATATTAATAGTAGTGATGTGTATAAATGTATAGTATCTTTTATATCTATACTAATATTATAAAGCTGAAGAGTTTGTTTGTTTGTTTGTTTGTTTGTTTGAACGCGCTAATCTCAGAAACTACTAGCCCGATTTGAAAAAATATTTTTATGTTGGATAGTCCATTTATCGAGGAAGGCTTTAAGCTATATAACATAAAGATACGACTCACAAGACCACAGAGGCAATGAAAAATGTTGCGAAAACGGGAGAAAGATATTCCTTTTGAGAGCTTCCGCTGCGTACGCTGCGGAAACCGCTAAAGAGATACACAAAAATCATGTATGACAAGATTGTTCAGCATTAAGAGTTCTATAATAAAGTCCGCGACAGCATATGTCTATCTTTTATGGTTAACTTACTACAACCTTTTTTATGTTAGTAAATTTGTAAAAAAATAATGCATCATTTCTAGAGGTGCATTATACACACAGGTATTTATTCTTATCAAAATAAATACATTCATCATCACGAGCATTTTATTTAGAACAAAGTTGCCCTTTATATCATTTGATTCCAATAAATATCTTAGGAGCTATCACAGTTTTAACATAACTCCGCACCAAAATAATGTTCGCAGCTTAAGTACAACGTGCGCTTGCGCTATAATTATATTATCAAGCTGAAGAGTTTGTTGGTTTGAACGCGCTTATCTCAGGAACTGCTGAACCGATTTGAAAAAATATTTCTATGTTGGAGAGCTTATTTATTGAGAAAGGCTTTAGGATATAAAACATCACGCTGCGACGGGAGGGGAGGGAGCAAACTCAAAACGCGCGGACGAAGTCGCGGGGGACCGCTAGTCTACCAATAATAGACAAAAAAATATATAGCATTCCTGTATACAGGATGTTCCAGAAGCAATGAATAAACCTTTAACTCGATAGGTTTCGTCAAGACCTCTTTTACCTCAAATTTTGACTTTAGTAACACTATCTCGATTTTCAAGATAATTGATAGTTTTTTTCTTTATAAAATGCCATTTTCTGTTGGTTTTTTATGTGCCAATTTTACAAATGCAGACTTTTTCTTATTCAGTTTTTAAAAAGGTTAGGTATCAATTACAATGGTTAAAATTGATCTAGCTAATCACAAAGTGCTTCAAAAAAACAATGTAACAAAAAAAAACATGAAATTATTTTTCCTAATGTTTGGTCACCTACTAAGTAAAAAAAAATATGACAGTTCACTCATCGTGCCCAGTATCTTAAAAAAATGCTTAGTTATTCTAGTTTCCGAAAAGGTATAGTAAATTTATGATTTCTGTATTCCTTAATCTTTATAACTGGTTGAATGGCAAATAGTATGAAGATTTTTAACTACATATTTTTGTCGGAATTGATTGTAACGCGATTGCTACCATGTACCTTATTATTTTTAAGTTTCCGATATTTCGGCACTGTTGCAAGTGCCATGGTCACTCTAATTGGTAATTGGTAAATTGGTAAATTAAAAAAATGGTAATTCTAATGTTAATTACCATGTAAGTTTAAATCAATATATTTTTGTCGGATTATTCATTATTTGTAAGTTTGAATAAAGAATTTGAAATAAGATTTATTTTTTTATTTTAAAGTTTTTATTACTTTTCGGAAACTAGAATAACTAAGCATTTTTTTTAAGATAACGGGTACGATGAGCACCATCTATTTTTTACATGGTGGTTGACCAAACATTAGGAAAAAATATTACATGATTTTTTTTTGGTAACATTAATTTTTTGAAGCATTTCGTGATTAGCTAGATCAATTTTAACCATTGTAATTGATAGCTAAACTACTTTTTATTAAAAAAAACTGAATTAGAAAAAGTCCGTTTTTGTAAAAATTACACACAAAAAACCAACTGAAAGTGGAATTTTATAAAAAAAAAAATCAATTATCTTGAAAACCGAGATATTTTTACTAAAGTCAAATTTTGAGATAAAAGAGGTCTTGACGAAACCTATCGACAGTTAAAAGTTTATCTACTGTTTCTGGGACACCCTGTATAAATGTAAATATGTTTAATTCTATCTGTATTTGTTTTTTCTCTCCTTTCTTGATCCTTGCTTTTGTAAATCCGAATTTTCCGCAAATTTTTTACTTCTTCTGACAGTTAATTGATGGATGCCGCCGGCAAAGCTGCTGGTCGGTGTGGATACACCATAACAGATTGCGTGCAATCGAACCATACAGATGATAGCACAAAGAATAAATGAGCAGTTTGCTCCCATTATGTTACAGCTCTCACTAGATGGCGTTATGATAGGTAACTTTTGTTTTCACGTTGGCAGATAACCATAGACTAAGAAAAGAAGTAAGCAAATATTGTAAAATGCGTCAATGACCTTTAGATTAATTAAGATACGTTTTTTTCATTTTTCATAATAAAGTCCTTTATTTTTTAAAGGTACAAATTACTATTCTTAACTATTTAATAATAATCAACGTTGGCGAAAGGCCATAACCCTCTGCTACAACACTCAAATCTAAAGTTTAAGAAGTAATTTCCTTCAGTGACGCTAGCGCCATCTCTCGATGATATAAACATCGAATGACGAGAACTCGGCTTATTGTTTTTTTTGTAAATAAAAGAGTTAATAAGCTTTGGCCATTCTTTATTATCACAAACAAACAATTTCACAAACTGTATAGTGGCTTAAGAGTGTCGCATTTTACTTCGGTAATAGTCCTGCCACAGCTCGCGATTCGACTTGGCTACAAAAACCCAAACGGCAACAACGACACTTGGCAGCAGATCGGCGTGGTCTATCACTAGCACATACACGTTTTCCTTCGTTGACACTAGAGATATTATTTGTATCGCCAGTGACGTGAACCCACTCATGATAAATAATAATGTTGCAAGCTGGATCTTGGCACAAAAGTTTTGCCTAGATCTCCTGAGGTTTGACTTTTTCTTCAATAGAACCCACTACACGATTACGTACATGACTGCAATGACTGCACTGAGCAAATACGACAGCAATGTTATCAAGACCATAAACCCAAATTGTTGCAATTCATCATTTGTTTCAAAATAGTAAGCGACGCTTGTAGTGATAGCAGGTGCCCCCCAAGCCAACAATGCACTCTTCCAAAACCTCCCATGGTCGGGGGGCTTAAAACTATACGCACAAAAAGCGAAAATATACAAAACAAACAGAATTGTAAAACCTGGTTCTTCACCAGAATAATCATTTTTGTTTAAAATATATTCTATTACATGTTGCAAAAGTGAAGCAGCACTGACATTCGTGAAAACGAAGTTTTTATATGTACGCCATTTCTTAATTAATGACCACGAAATTGTCTCATACAAGACTATTATCGCTGTCAGTATTATAACAGACAAGCTAAAATGCTGGTACACATAATAATAAAAATTCCAGTCGAATTCTTCATGACCAACTGATGAATTATTTGTAGCACCCGAATCATTAGTTATTAATGTTATGTTTTCAATAAAAGACGTGTTTGAAGACATAGCCTGTGGACAGATTTTGAAGCACTTTCAATTATTTAATTGAAGTTGCCTATCTATTTGTATCTTCGTTATTAGTTCAACTCCGTGTAAATATATGTACTTCAGTTACATTGCACAGAAAGCCTCCATAACACACTTTTATGTACTTTCGTGTAAATCCTGAAGCACTTTGATGTATAGGAACGTTCTACATTTGTGTACGTTTTCATAGAACTAAATAAAAAACTAACTGGATGACAAGGACGATTCGGCTCATTATTTTTAATTATTAAATTCATTAAAGTTCACGAGCTCTTTAACGACTCTTATCAAAAACTAAAACTTGATTTTGCTACATCATACAGAGTGTAGCAAAAGGCTAAACAAGGCAAAAATGACGCGTTACTTAGACCCCTTACACACTGCGACTTTTAGTATCAATGCAGTCGCGCGACTGGATCGATGCTAACGCGCCTTAGTATCGATGCAGTTGCCAAAATACTGTACATAATTTGACAATTTCTAGCTTCTGCATCGCAACCGCGTCGATGCTAGAAGTCGCAGTGTGTAAGGGGTCTTAAATATGAAGAGCACTACTTCATAGCTAAATCTTCCTTCATGACATATTATCTAAGCTTGTAAAATGCTTTATCCTGAATGGCTGACGCACAAGCTAATCGTAAAGTAAACACCTGATACTTGGAGGTTGCGTTCTTTGTGAGTGTTCTTTCCGAAAGTCTAATCCCTAAGGGGATCGAAAAAAGGGTCAAAATTTGTATATACATTATTTATTTTAACAAAGTTGACGAAACCAATGCGTTTCGTTTTTTTACTGAATTGTATCTATCTCTTAATAGAGAACAAAGTTATTTTGGTGACGCTTTGCTCTAAAGTTGATATCAATAGTTTATTGTGCATTCGATTTTAATGAGAGATCCAGATTCTTAGAGTAATGAGAAATTGAGGGTCGTAAAATAACGAGAGAAGGAGTCATTCATGAGAAAGGTTTATGACTAGAATAATTTGTCAAGTAAATGAAAAATGTGCGAAGCTTCATTCTAAACAAAATTAAAATTCCACACTCAATAAGCCTTAGAAATGTTAGCGTTACTCACGAATAACTTTTAGTTACCTAGTTATTTGGTTTACTATTTTTTGGCAAATGCCTTATAGGGATGTGTGTTGTGTGTTGAAGTGTAAGTACCTATCCTACTCAATGAGCCAGTGAGGTACACACTAAGTTTGAGGCATAATTAACCCACTTGCACAGTACAGAGTTAAAATTCCAACGTGTCTTTCTGACTAACAACATCCAAGAAATGGAGAGCAACTGAAAAGAATAAACCAAGAGTTAACTTGGAGCCATGCCTTTTTTTGTGATGACTGGTGACACTAGTATCAACTTACTTGTAAATAAAACAGTACAAAAGTTAGTATTTTTTATTATAAACAATCAATTTCAGATACGTACAATAAGTATTCTTCGTAATAGTTCATTCGTAAAAGAACCTTAAATTTTCTTACGTAGACTGAGAGTGTCTTATTTTACTTTGGTAATAGTCCATCCACAATTGGCGATTTGACTTTGCTATAAATACCCAAATGGCAACAACGACGCTTGGTAGGTCGGCGTATTCTATCAATAGTACATAGGACATACTAGTACTTTTCTTCTTTGACATCCAAAACATTAATTCGGTCGCCACCGACGTAAGTCCACTCATGATAAATAATAATGTTGCAAGCTGGATCTTAGCGCAGCTGTTTTGCCTAGAACTCCTGATATCTTTCTTCTTTAACAATTTCCACAACACGATTGAGTAAAATGATAGTATTAATAAACTAATCAAATACCATATTATTCTTATTATGACTATAAATACGAAGTGCTGCAACTTTTTTGATGCTATACAAAAATAAACCATCTCCATAATAGCAGGTACCCCCCATCCTAAAAGGGCACTTTTCCAAAACTTCCCACTAGCGGGAGGCTTAAAAATTGTCACGAAAGTCGAATAAAACATAACGCTCAACACCAACAGCCAAATATGACATGCAAATGAAGCGAAATTATATAAAATGGGTAAAATCTCAAAGCATGGTTTATCACGAAAATATCCGATGAGAATGGTATGTTCAGCTAGATGTTTCAAAAATGCAGCTGCGCTGACGTTCGTGAATACAAAGTTTTTATAATTACGCCATTTCTTTATTAATGACCACGATATGATCTCGTACAAGATAATTAATAGTGTCAGTAATGCAACAGACAAACTTAAATGACCGAGCAGATCGTAAAATAAGTTCCGGTCGAAATCGTCATTAAGTGATGTATTATTTGTAGTATCCGAATCATTAGTTAATGTAATGTTTTCTTTGCGAGTCATTTTCAAAGGCTTACCTATCTTTTTAGAACTTGAAACTTTAATCTGGCGTACCTTATTTAGTAATTTCAACTTATTTCTTAACTCCTTGAACTATGGGGATCAAAAATTTCTGTGGCGTAATAGTTCCATGCGTCTTTTTCCACAACAAACTGTCAGTCAAATCATAATATTTGTGTTAACACAAGACTGTGGATAGATTTTGAAGGACTTCCAGTTCTTAAGTCAAAATTTTCTATCTATTTATATCTTCGCAAGTAGTTCAACAACACCGTATCGTATATGTTTGAAAAGTTTTTGACACTTTCCGCAAGACGCCTTCAAAACACATTGTTCCATCTGTCTGTTTTTTCTTTTATGAACTTTCGTGTAAATTCGTGGCACATAGACAAAGGGTACTGCATTTATTATGTATGTTTTCAGAGAAATAAATATATAACAACTCTATGACAAGGACGATCGGGCTCATTATTTCTATCGATTCAGTGCACTGATTTATTCAACCTGTCTGTTGATTAATGTTATGTTGTCGATTAAAAAATAAACTTCAGTCTCACTTTGCACAAAAAGCCTCCGAAATACATAGTTCATCTGTATTTTGCTGTGACGGAATTTCGTGGCAATCCTTGTTAAGCGACGTACAACATTTGTGCAGGTTATCAGAGATCAAACTAGATGATAAGGACGATGGTCATTATTTTTATCGAATTAGCGCAGTGGTTCATTACGTTTCACGAATTTTTTAACAACTCTAATTAAAAAGCTATAACGTTGTTCAGCGCGCCTAATCTATAAATTCAAACGCTTTTTTAATCATATTTGAAAAGGTTTTTACCAACTTAAATGAATTATGATTTTTACAAGTGAAAAAAATGAGGAAAAACATGTTGTTTAGGAAATTAAATTATTTTATCGACGCGATTAACGGTATCGAGGCGTGCATGTTAGGCCTACAGGTGCATAAGTTGATAAGTGCACAACAGGACTAATCGTAGTAAAAATCATCTAAAACACGTCTTCGAAGACGTAACGTAGCTTCTGCGTGAATATTATGCAGGTATTACCCAGTCAGTGTGATTTAAGACCCGTTCCCAGTGGGTCATATCTATAATAACACAAATCCCTGAATTCATGGCGGCATATCTGCTGGGACGAGCAGAATACATATTTATGTTCCATTTCATCCGGGAAACCATATTGTGATTTTTTTATCGGAACAACGGGATCCGGGTAGAAACTGGTTATGTAGTTGGCCCTAATAAGACTACTATATTTATTTAGTATTACTGAAATGCTGGATTTGTGCAAGATAAATAAATATACCTACAAGGAGTATCATATAAAATTTTACACCTTGAAAAAAACAATGATTCATAACTCTGTATTCGATCAAAAGTGTGTATGTACAGCCATAAGATAATATAAGGTACAACCCTAATTAACATTGCAAAAGTTTCCGTTAATCCAATCCTATGATAATTGAACAACAAAGCAATACGCAATCAATCAATCCTTCAAAGTGCTAAGCGTTTAATATAACACAATCGAGGGTCTCATTAATTAATTCCGATCAGTGTAAAGTCCGAAACAGATTTTAGGATTAAATACCCTTTTGCTTAAGAGGGATATTACTTAACGTGCAAGAAATTATAATGAGAATCCGAATGACCGGAAAGACCACGTGTCATTGGTCAGCAGGTACTGACGTGTATACTCATCAGATTTATTCTTCAGCGCTATCAAATGCTAAATAAAAACACTTATTTTTCATCTAGGGATCAAATTTGTAGAAGACCGTACCGTAGAAGAACTAAGGTAACCGACAAAACCTTGAGAATCAGTAACCTCAAGTGGCAATGGGCAAGGCACATAGCGCGAAGAACTGATAGCCGTTGGGGCAGGAAAATTCTAGATTGGAGACCCTTCGACCAAAGACGCAGCGTAGGACGTCTACCAACAAGATGTACAAGGTCATCTACCTTGTAAAAATCGCAGGATGCGATCTGCTAGTGATCGGTAACTGTGGAAAGCCGTGGGGGAGGCCTATATTCAGCAGTAGATGTCCTTTGGCTGATAATGATGATGATGATGATTAAATTTGTATGCCGACAAGACCGTAAAGAGATTAAGAACAAGGAAACAATCTTATGTAGTTCCCATTCATAAGTCTGGTGACAAACACAATATACGCAACTACCGTGGCATTTCGAAATTGTCAATTCTACCTAAGGTTTTTGAAAAAATCGTTTACGACTCTGTATATCCCGCAATAAGCCCATTACTGACAACTTATCAACATGGTTTTATTGCTAAGCGCTCAACTGAGTCTAACCTTACTGAATTTCTGGACTTTGTACTTGACTCCCTGGAGATGGGATTTCAGGTAGATGCTGTGTAAACCGATTACTCTAAAGCATTCGACAAAATTTCTCACTCATTGTTAATCAGTAAACTGGAATCAGTTGGTATACATGGTGATCTGCTTCGCTGGATAACTTCCTATCTCAGGGATCGAACGCAGGCCGTAACAGTTAAGGGTTTTACTTCATGTTTTGTCCCCATTACGTCAGGAGTCCCCCAGGGATCACATCTTGGTCCCTTGCTTTTTAATGTTTTTATCGATGACGTCATAAACTGTTTTAGTAATTCTAAAATCTTATTGTATGCCGATGACTCAAAAATATACTCAGCCATAAGATCCGTTGAGGACTGTGAAAGGTTGCAATCTGACTTCAATCGGCTGTGTGAGTACTGTACTAACAATAAATTATTTCTTAATGTAGATAAGTGCCACACAATTACGTTTACCAGAAGTGCAAGTCCTATAAATTTTAACTATACTCTTTATGACAAACAATTGATAAGGGTTCAGGAGGTCAGAGATCTGGGGATCCAACTAGATAGTGGATTATACTTTGAGTCGCATATCAACTTGATTACCTCAAAAGCATATAAACTACTAGGCTTTATTTTTCGTCAAAGTATTGACTTTACAAACGTTAACACCCTTATTCTATTATATAACTCTTATGTTAGATCACAGTTAGAATATGCTTCAGTAGTGTGGAATCCTCAATACTCAAAATACATTGATCAAATAGAGCGTATTCAGGATAAATTTATTAAACGATTAAGATATAGGTTTAAGAATTGCAGTACAGATAATATCCAGTCCCTGGTTACACGTCGCGAACACAGAGATCAAATACTTTTACACAAATTAATTCATAATGTTGTCGATAGTCCTTATCTGTTAAGTAGACTTTTATTTAAATGCACTAAATCCCGCACTCGACATAGAATAACTTTTGATGTACCTATTTGTAGGACAAATTACCGTAGAAATAGTTTTATCATAAGAGCCATGAATAAGTATAATTGTAAGTTCTGCAGTATTGACATTTTTCATGAGCGGTTGACGCGTTTTCGCTATCTCCTGAGATCTGTCTAGGCTAGGGCCTATTAGTATTAGTAAATTAATCTTACTTTATTAAGTTCCCAGTTCCATGTTATTATTATTTTTGCTGTTTTTTCTCGCATTTGTCACCTTATTGGCAAAATTGTATTAATTATCATTGGAAACTTTAAATGCTAATGCTTGACTTCTTAATATTAAGCCTAATATTGTAAAGCTGTTTGTTTCCTTAATAAAAAAAAAAAAAAAGACTTCATCGTGCTATGTATTATGCTGTATGCAACTTGAATAACAATTGCAATTAATTAGTTACCATGTTAACTAATAGCCCCAACAGCTGCGGCGATCCGTTGCTATGTAGAAAAGCCCACACTATTTATGGGCAAAGGGTTTGCTTGTACAAAACTTGAAACCACATTCCGTACTATTTATTTTATAATGTGTAATGATAATAAATATGCGCCTGACAAAACAACACTTGTCGAAGCACCTAAGAATTTTTCCTCGTTGTGTTACGAATACCAAACAACGATTATGACAGAGGGCGTCTCACGTGAATACTAAAATACATATAATAATCATTCATGACCTAGGTACACAAGTAAGTGCACAAGACACAGACATTTGCCCCATCTGGGAATCTAATCCGCAACTTCCGGTAAAGTAGTCAGGCAGGAGCGCTAACCACTACACCAAACGAGTCGTCTCTCGGACAACTGTGGTTCTAAATGATCATTATTTAAACTTGTTTAAAGCGTGTTAGTTACACGCTTTTGTAAAATTTAAGAACAGGAGGTCTATTTTGGAATCACTCGCTTGGTGATTATGGCGTGTGATCTTCATTCCAATAAGGCATAAAAAATCAACAAAATCATGCGAAATATAAACGTAAGTACTCACTAAATTAAGCTTATTTTTTTCAAATTCTTCCTGTGTACATTACAATAGATTTTCATTCAAAAATTTGATTTTAATCAATGAATGACACAAGCCATCTGGACGCGAGTGATTCAAAAATAAGGCCCTAGGCCGACGGAATTTCATGATTTTCACTTGGTTGGATTTGTCTTGGCCGCGAATAGATTAACAATCATAGAACGCCGGCAGAGCGTGACAGTGCCGGTGACGAAACTAAGTTCGCTTGGACCGCCAGTAAATAATAATTCTTAGGGCTGATTTTTCAATAGCCAATAGAATAGATTTTTCAAAAAGAAATATTCGTCGAACAAAATACAATATGGTTAATTTCAAAACGTCGCCTAACTGTCGCTTTATGATTAATCAGTCTGATAAGTTTTATCTGACCATTAAAAAATCGGCCCTTACTTAAAATTTTAAACACCTTTTTGGTATTTTCGATATGTAGATGTAAACTTAAATCCTTGTCGCAAAATAAATGATCAATTTTAACGACTAAATATTATTACAAGACCCTTTTAGGTGTTAACCAAATATTTTAAGAATAGTGTAAAGTACTTACCATTTAATAATTATTCTTAAAGTAATTTCGACGACCTCCTTGGTGAAGTGGCTAATCACGCTGGGTTTCAAGGCGTCGCCGCTCCGAGGTTCCGGGTTCGATTTCCGGTCAGGTCAATGTTGAAATCAAAATTTTCGATATTGTCTCGGGTCTGGTTGTCGTCTTACCACCTTTGTGTCTGATTTCCATAACACAAGTACATAAGCTACTTACTTTGGGATCAGAGCAATGTGTTATTATTATTTAAGTAATCGTCGATGCGGTGGTGTGATAATGTTATTACAAATTGTACGAAGTGATGAGATGGTGCGGCGAAAGTGCCTTTACCGATGATTGATTGCGATGTATAGTCACGCCGTGTAACCTTTTCGCTAATGATCGTGCCTTGTTGTTTGTATTGCTGTAAAATGTCTGCATGTTGAAATGATACTTGTGCTCTCTACTAGACATGGAAATTATTGCTTCTTTTTAGTCTTATTAATTTCATAAAATGATTTTTTTTCATATGAAATCCCATGCGAAATTTCATTGCTAATGATTTTTTCGCGGTGTCAATTACGACGCGATTATGCGACTAATGAATTTCATATGAATTTCTCTATAAGCAAATACTGCGATTTTCGTACTGACCCGCTACAAAATCATTAGAAGATGATGTCAACATTATGCCTATGAGATTAAGTTCACATTTCAAAAGCAGGGCGTCGAAAGTCATATATACTACACGACCGCATAGAGCATAATAATTCCTACTCGCTCGCATGGCTGCCCGTGCTCAAGGACTTCGCTTGCTACATACATTTCATTCATCAATGAAATGCGTATGATCTATGATTTCGCAGTGTGCGATTTGTAGCAGACTATTTGAAAGAAAGTAGCAGGTGTGAATAATAATTTTCATTTCATATGAAATTTCATCTGCTATTCATGAAATTTTCCATGCCTACTCTCGACCTAAAGGTATTTACCGAAGAATAGGTATTAATTTCATTTTCGACAGTCGTATTGCTTTAATCATTTCAAAATATTTTTTAAGTAAGTAAGTCTTTATTGTGTATATGAACAAAGGTTACAAAAGCTCTTATAAGTAGGTACACATCTCTTAGTTCTACCTTTTCAGGCGTATACACACACATGCACACATAACATTTTTGAATCCCTTTTAACAAAATTATTTGTATTGCAAATATTCTTGCACACTATAATAACATTTTTGCTACCAGCTATTTCTTTAATTCAATTTTAAATTTTGGATATTTATATTGTTTGAAAACATCTGGCATATTTGTAAATTTTGATGCACATCATAAATGGATTACTAGACACGAGCGTTAATTTAGATCTAGGTTTAAAGAGTTTGTTTTCATACATAGAACGAAGATTACGAGTAGTAGTTTGACAATTTCGTTCAAATAGGTCATTATGATGATACACAAACAGACATATCAAAAATGTATAGACAAGGTCGCGTAAGTAAACTAAAGCGTCTAAAAAATGGTCGACATGAATCAGTTTGTTTTAGTCCAAATGTCGCACGAATACATTTTCTCCGCAAGATACCTATCTTTATGAACAGAGTTTCCCCATATCATAATTTCGTATCTTAAACAAGAATTCACGTAACCATTGTAAGCGGTAATAGCAGCTTCTTTTGATACAATCTGACTTATGCGAAAAAGTGCAAATACAAATCTATTAAGCTTAGAGCACAATTCACTGATATGTTGCTTCCAGTCGCAGAAGCAGTCCACTGTAATGCCCAGAAATTTAGCACTTGTAGCCGCTTCTACAACTTTGTCATTAAATTGTATACGAAGACTCGGGCGTTTTTGTTTATAGCTACCAGAATGAAGGTATTTTGTTAAAGTTCCTAAGTACGCATAATTCGTAGCGTCTTCGTAGCATTGTGTCGGAAAGCTGTAGCAATACAACGCACCGTCGTAGTCCGTAGCATAAGACAATTTAAATAATTTCAACTGTCCTTTTTGATATTTGGAAAGTTTTTGAGTATTTTTGAATATTATTCATAACCAAAAATTTTATAGTACTTAATTATTAGTTACTTTAACTAAGGAGTAATAAAAGTAAAGAAAGTAATATTGGACACCAATCACATAGGTACATTGCTCTGATCCCAAAGTAAGTAGCTAATGCACTTGTGTTAATGAAATCGGACACAACGGTGGTACTACAACACCCAGACCCGAGACAATATAGAAAATTTTGATTTCTATATTGACCCGACCGGGAATCGGGCGTCAATTTGTTGAAAAAAACTATAACAATATTGTTGAATATATACGTCCCTCAATGGACTAAAAACAATTTTACTGTCTCACACACACTGCTTCATTGTTACTCGTATTTAACATGGACGAGAATTTCACAGAAATTTAATCCAATGTAACGAGATTTTCTGGGTAGGGCAGTGTCCCTTGAATGGCACGCAGACAAGTTATCGGACAACTGTTTTATAAGTAATTAAAAACAAGTTACATTAGTTTACGAGCTAATCACGAAATATGTTGTATACTATTTATGATAGACTTTACTCGTAACAGAGATAACCATACTAGCAGTGTTCCCAACTACACTGTAATAGTGGTAAAACCACTAATTTTTTTGTGTGTGTACCACCTATTGTAGAGGTATTAATATTGCACGGTAATTCGTGACTGCGAATTTGTTAGTTTCTATGAGAAACTTAATAGATAAAACAATATATTTCAAGTGTCTACAATGAATATTTATTACAGTTTTTACCATTAAGCAATTGGTAATCTCTGTTTCAGGGTATTCCACATGCACTCACTAGCAAAATGGCCTATGTGTAAAAGAGGAATCTCCTTGACTTGAAAGTTTGAAATGCACTTCATGCTATAGAAATACGTTGTTACTTTAATTCATCAAAGTAAGAACACCTAGTCTTAAAAAAACTGCATCAGTTTTATAAAATATACAGCTCATCCACATTTTGTTTGGTCTATTTTAAGTCAACGATATTAAAACTAAAAAGCGTAATAAACTCCTAGCAAAATTAAGTAAAGGTAACCTTTTAATTAAGCAGGCAGTTTCAGGAATGGAACAACGTGTGTCACTTTCCAACCAACTAAAAAATTATAAATCATGTTGATATATCAATGTATCTACAAAGAGTTTTTTTAATTAAACTTTTATTTAAAGTTGATCAAATTATAGTTTTTTTTTTATCAACTTAGTTGTTATTTTAAAAACATTGCCACTTTTGCCAGTAAGAAAACCAAATTTATTTAAATCTACTGTGTTTTTAACATAGAAACACTGTAACAACGTCTGAAACACAAGTATATTATCTTAAGTTATCTATCACGAACACGATATAAACCTAGTTGTTTTTATAGAAGATTTTATCAAAGTGCCGTCAAAATTAGTATAGTCCAATACACACAATATTCAAAGTCAGAAATCGGTGAATACAATTTAGTTCAACCCCAAAAATTCAAATTTAATCGTATACCAAATTGAAACCCAGAATTTTATAATAATTATTTTATTTCACGAGTACTAAAGTTTGGAGCAAAAAACAGGTATTTTTTTGAGTTATGCTATAAAGACAAGCCAAGACAAACTACATAGGTCTTCATGGATGAGGCGAGATTATTTCGTCCGGTCCCCGGGTTCTATTTATATCATTTCATTTGCTTCCAACTACCGTGTGTCAGTCCGCAAAACATTTCCCTCGCCTTTTATTCTCTGCCAATATTCAATAAAGGTTGCTGAGACACTAAAGTGCTCAAGGGAATCAAGTCTCGTAAATATTCTGGTACCCCAATCCTACCTTGGGCAATTTATTGGGAAATATCTTGCTTGCTTCTGGCCACCGCGATTCTAGCAGAATTCTTGTTGACATTTCTGATCCGGAATAACAGACATTCGCTTCGTTAGCAGATTATTAAGCGGTAGTTCGCATCGAAAATGCGTGGGAAAGCTATTGGTCTTTTAAGAACTTTCTTAATGGTTAACTGCTGTTATGCCTTGAATGTAAAAGCATGTCCATGCTATATGCCATAGTATTGTCCCAGTATGGCGCCCACGCATGGTATCTGACCGTTCGTCAGAGGTCCAAACTCGAGGTCTGTCAGAGAACAATGGAGTGCAGCATACTAGGCGTAAAGTCCGTTTTTCATAGCTAGTCAAATATTGTAAACAATCCTGACATTCCTTTTTAACGAAATGATAAATTTTTAAATAAGATAAACATAAAACTCACAACTTGCTACAACAGTATAGGTAATTCACCTTAAATACTGAGAGTTGGCAAAAATCACATGGATTACTACATACCTCATTATTTAGACATTAGTAAACTTGTACCCCCTTAATACCATATAGATAGCACCATGTTGACTCAAGACTAAATATAAAAACACGCTACTAATAAGAAAATATTCCACTATTATTGAATACTGTCGTTAAGACGTAGATATCTGAAATTGGTCGATAAATAAATATCTTAGTGCCTAATAAGTTCTTGGATAAGGCACGTAAAGCCACTCTCTTTTGCAAGTTGTTTATAATTTTTTGACCCACATATACAGAATTCATCACTGACTCATTCATTCTACTCCGAATATTAATATATGAAAGCAATGCAAGCGCAATTTGGAACAAAGAAAGCGATATTGTATAACCGACCTTGAATAGTGAATTTGAAGATTTACTTTCGAAGACCAAAATACAGTATCCACGAGTATCTAAAACTCTGCTTATTATTTACTTACCCTTAGAATAATAAATAGCACACAATTTGTATGCAGCAGACCGTAAAGAATATTACGGATAATGACCAGTGATTTGTTATTACTACGTTGAGAAAAGCAATGCCTAGCAAAAACTGTGTCGCCAATACGACGACAAGATTATGACCTTGAAATTTGAATTTCGAATATAAAACCATTTGTATGAGTTGAAGACAAGTGGCGTAAATTCATGGCGCACTATGCGTGGTGTCAGTTCCATGTTAGTAATAGTAATTCAATGATAAGGACGTCTAACTTGTTATTATGTTGTATCGTACAACTTCTGCCTTGTAGTCCGTAGGTTCGGTAGATACTTAGTTCTACCCACTTACTAGTTAGATCCGATCGCGCCTATTATTTTGATTATTCACACCATAAAATCAAATGCAAGTAATTTTAAAAGTCACCACGGTTCAATGCAGGGTATGCAATGTAATTTAAAAGACGTAATTACAGCAAGATCTAGTTAGAGTAGGCACTTTTAATGTATCACTGTCACTTTGAATCATATATGGCAAATACCCAACAATATTTGTCGTCTCAATGTAATCTGTTTGTCTACTCTTGGCGTTATGGGTAGGCGTCAGCGAGTAGAAAGCAAATGGAAAATCTGCGTCTAGACCTGTATGGAAAACGTCCACTGGTGTGGACGTTGAATGACAATAGTGACTGAGTTTGTTGCGCAGCTTCTTCTCAGCACTAGCCCAAAACAGTCCCGAAGCTGTGGTAGGGTTTATATTGGGACGTGTAAAAGTGTCCTCAATGGGCCTATTTGCATAAATAAACGACTTTTATGTCTTACTCTACTTTTTTAACAAAAGCACTAAACTGACGGTTGAAAGTACTCAGTGACGATTGTGGTCATCGGAAACTGCAGCCAGAAAAGCTGGAAGCAATAGTCCTAAAGTTAATGTAGGTAAGTAGTTACCGGAGACCCTTGTGCCCTTCATTTTATTAGTCGCATGAATATGAGTGTGGTTTTAGACCTTTTTTTGTTACAATGCCCATTCATTCTTATTCCTCATAGTACGGAAAAAATATGCCTCGGAAACAAAAGGTCCTAATATACAAAATAGGAATAAAACTTGTATAATAAATATAGTTATTCCTTTATCTAAATATTTTTTAAGTTAAATTTACTTAAAAATGCATTAAAAGAAGTTTCAAGATCACAGAAAAGTATATTTTTTTACTAATTTGTATTGGAAATACATTTAAACTGATAAAAACCCGTCTGGTGTAGTGGTCGAGAAATCAACTACTACGCAGCGGGTGTGGGTTCGATACAATACAAACATTTGTGTGCATGAACATGTCTGTTTGTATTAGTCTGGGTGTTTTCTATGTATATCATGTAAGTATTTACAAAAAAAAAGTATTAATATCTGTTGTCTGGCACCCATAACACAAGCTTTGAGTAGCTTACTTTGGGGCTAGATGGCGATGTGTGGGAATGTACAAAGGATATTTAAATAGTAAGCTAATTGATTAAACTACTTTTTTTTAACCTCCACCATCCCAGAGCTGGGCAAAGGCTTCCCCCAAACTCCTCCATCTATCTCTATCTATGGCCAACGACTCCCAAACCCAATCCTTAGCAAAACTGACCAAATCGTCACACCAGCGCAGCGCTTTCTGGGTCTGCCTCTGCGGCGATAACCATCGCGTGCGATTAAACTACATACCCTTTCTAAATGTCTATATAAGTCTAATAACTTAGGTGTCATTTATAAAGGCCAGTAGTATTAACTGGGCTATTTTTATTCGTTTTAAAGTATTGTAACTCTTATCTATTTCAAGATCCGCTGAAAACCATGTCGATACTTGACGTCTGCTTTCTCATGACACGTCTGACAGCATCACAGCTTAAGTAGGTATATCTTCAGTTATCTCCATTTTCTATCATAACTTGAGCCTCACAAAACTTTCCACCGCTTAACAATTCTCAGTTCTATGGGTATTCACCTGCTGAAGATTACACCTAAATTCAATAGAAGCGTCCGAAGCGACATTTGATAAAGCCACGTGGTTATTACGTAACCCAAAGGTAGTAAATCGCAAAGTAGTTATCGCGATAGGAATACATAATTGCATATACACTGTGGATTGTTAAATGGACTCTCGAGAGAGAAATCGGTCGGTTGTTTTATATAACATAAAGATACGACTCACAAGACCACAGCAGCAATGAAAAATGTTGCGAAAACGGGAGAAAGATATTCCTTTTGAGAGCTTCCGCTGCATACGCTGTGGAAACCGCTTAAGTTACACAAAAATCATGTATGACAGGATTGTTCAGCATCAAGAGTTCTATAATAAAGTCCGCGACAGCATAAGTCTATCTTTTATCGTTGACTTACTACATCCTTTTTTAAGTTAATAAATTTGTAAAAAAATAATGCATCATTTTTAGAGGTGTATTATACACACAGGTATTTATTCTTATCAAAATAAATACATTCATCATCACGAGCATTTCATTTAGAACAAAGTTGCCCTGTATATCATTTGATTCCAATAAATATCTTAGGAGCTATCACAGTTTTAACTTAACTCCGCACCAAAATAATGTTCGCAGCTTAAGTACAACGTGCGCTTGCGCTAATCTATACTAATATTATAAAGCTGAAGAATTTGTTTGTTTGTTTGAACGCGCTAATCTCGAAAACTACTGGCCCGATGGTTTTTTTTTTACGTTGGATAGTCCATTTTTCGAGGAAGGCTTTAGGCTATATAACATAAAGATACGACTCATAAGACCACAGCAGAAATGAAAAATGTTGTGAAAACGGGAGAAAGATATTCCTTTTGAGAGCTTCCGCTGCATACGCTGCGGAAACCGCTTAAGTTACACAAAAATCATGTATGACAGGATTGTTCAGCATTAAGAGTTCTATAATAAAGTCTATCTTTTATGGTTGACTTACTACAACCTTTTTTATGTTAATAAATTTGTAAAAAAATAATGCATTATTTTTAGAGGTGTATTATACACACAGGTATTTATTCTTATCAAAATAAATACATTCATCATCACGAGCATTTCATTTAGAACCAAGTTGCCCTTTATATCATTTGATTTCAATAAATATCTTAGGAGCTATCACAGTTTTAACATAATTAACTCCGCACCAAAATAATGTTCGCAGCTTAAGTACAACGTGCGCTTTCGCTAATCTATACTAATATTATAAAGCTGAAGAGTTTGTTTGTTTGTTTGTTTGTTTGTTTGAACGCGCTAATCTCAAAAACTACTGGCCCGATTTGAAAAAATATTTTTACGTTGGATAGTCCATTTATCGAGGAAGGCTTTAGGCTATATAACATAAAGATACGACTCATAAGACCACAGCAGCAATGAAAAATGTTGCGAAAACCGGAGAAAGATATTCCTTTTGAGAGCTTCCGCTGCGTACGCTGCGAAAACCGCTTAAGTTACACAAAAATCATGTATGACAGGATTGTTCAGCATTAAAAGTTCTATAATAAAGTCCGCGACAGCATATGTCTATATTTTATGGTTGACTTACTACAACCTATTTTATGTTAATAAATTTGTAAAAAAATAATGCATTGTTTTTAGAGGTGTATTATACACACAGGTATTTATTCTTATTAAAATAAATACATTCATCATCACGAGCATTTCATTTAGAACAAAGTTGCCCTTTATATTATTTAAATTCAATAAATATCTTAGGAGCTATCACAGTTTTAACATAACTCCGCACCAAAATAATGTTCGCAGCTTAAGTACAACGTGCGCTTGCGCTAATCTATACTAATATTATAAAGCTGAAGAGTTTGTTTGTTTGTTTGTTTGTTTGTTTGAACGCGCTTATCTCAGAAACTACTGGTCCAATTTGAAAAAATATTTTTACGTTGCATAGTCCATTTATCGAGGAAGGCTTTAGGCTATATAACATAAAGATACGACTCATAAGATCACAGCAGCAATGAAAAATGTTGCGAAAACGGGAGAAAGATATTCCTTTTGAGAGCTTCCGCTGCGTACGCTGCGAAAACCGCTTAAGTTACACAAAAATGATGTATGACAGGATTGTTCAGCATTAAGAGTTCTATAATAAAGTCCGCGACAGCATATGTCTATCTTTTATGGTTGACTTGCTACAACCTTTTTTATGTTAATAAATTTGTAAAAAAATAATGCATTATTTTTAGAGGTGTATTATACACACAGGTATTTATTCTAATCAAAATAAATACATTTATCATCACGAGCATTTCATTTAGAACAAAGTTGCCCTGTATATCATTTAAATTCAATAAATATCTTAGGAGCTATCACAGTTTTAACATAACTCCGCACCAAAATAATGTTCGCAGCTTAAGTACGACGTGCGCTTGCGCTAATCTATACTAATATTATAAAGCTGAAGAGTTTGTTTGTTTGAACGCGCTTATCTCAGGAACTGCTGGACCGATTTGAAAAAGTATTTCTGTTTTGGATAGCTTATTTATCGAGAAAGGCTTTAGGGTATAAAACATCACGCTGCAACGGGAGGGGAGGAAGCAAACTCAAAACGCGCGGACGAAGTCGCGGGGGACCGCTAGTCTATACTAATATTATAAAGCTGAAGAGTTTGTTTGTTTGAACGCGCTTATCTCAGGAACTGCTGGACCGATTTGAAAAAGTATTTCTGTTTTGGATAGCTTATTTATCGAGAAAGGCTTTAGGGTATAAAACATCACGCTGCAACGGGAGGGGAGGAAGCAAACTCAAAACGCGCGGACGAAGTCGCGGGGGACCGCTAGTATATTATAAAGCTGAAGAGTTTATTTGTTTGAACGCGCTTATCTCAGGAACTGCTGGACCGATTTGAAAAAATATTTCTGTGTTGGATAGCTTATTTATCGAGAAAGGCTTTAGGATATAAAACATCACGCTGCAACGGGAGGGGAGGAAGCAAACTCAAAACGCGCGGACGAAGTCGCGGGGGACCGCTAGTATATTATAAAGCTGAAGAGTTTATTTGTTTGAACGCGCTTATCTCAGGAACTGCTGGACCGATTTGAAAAAATATTTCTGTGTTGGATAGCTTATTTATCGAGAAAGGCTTTAGGATATAAAACATGACGCTGCGACGGGAGGGGAGGGGAGGGAGCAAACTCAAAACGCGCGGACGAAGTCGCGGGGGACCGCTAGTATATTATAAAGCTGAAGAGTTTGTTTGTTTGAACGCGCTTATCTCGGGAACTGCTGAACCGATTTGAAAAAATATTTTTGTGTTGAAAGAGAAAGGCTTTACGATATAAAACATCACACTGCGACGGGAGGGGAGGGAGCAAACTCAAAACGCGCGGACGAAGTCGCGGGGGACCGCTAGTTATGAATAAGGGGGTTAGTTTAGTTGATTGTAATTAAAATATAATAGTTAAACTCCTTAATTAGGTCTTAAAGTAATATAGTTTAATATAGTTCAATAGTGCTAACACGAAATAATAAACAAAAGTGCAGGCAACATACCTAAGTGACGAAATAACATAACAACAAAACTGCCAACGGTCACCGGTCAAAGTGCAATGGATAACTACTTAAACCAGGGGAGTACTCTTTCTAATTAATTTTCAAAGCTATTTGGCGTATTTTAAACGTTAATTCATACTTGAAGTGCAATTAAAGTTAGCAAATTGTATCAATATTTGACACTTTGAGGTTATATTCTTTACGCAAGTCATCTGACCAACCTGGGGTTGAGTGAGTGCTGTCTGCTTTTGCTTACTGCTGTAAATACAACATCATAAACTGCACAAGCCTCACTACGGCGAGATACGTCAAACCTCGTAACACTTCGGTTCTGTTGTGCCTCTCTTTACTTGACGTATATGTGGAAATAAAGTTGAAGATAACAACCTTATGCCGCATACAATAATTTGTATACACTGATCAGGCATACTCTTCACTAACTTCACCCACATACATTGCAGTAGTAAGCATAAAAGCATAACAGTGATAGTCCTGACCTAGGTGGTTAGTTGGCTATGTGTTTTCTTTCCTAACATTTTTTATTTATTTATTGGTAAACATAATTATGATATTTAAACCCAATAAAACATATTCAATAGCTTGAAACTATATAAAAATACAAATATTTCTTTAACTTAAAGATTTAATATAATAATTACCATTGTTGTAACTTACGTAACTTATTTACATACATGTATGTTTAATTAAATGTTTTTAACTTAAATAGCTCAGTACGGACCTAAACATCATAACATCTGTTGTACACTCTGTTTATAAAAAATCCAGGTGACCCTCAACCTATCAATCAATAAAAATGACCACCCGGACTGGAGCCGTAACCCACAAAATGACTGCCCGAGAAACTGAACTAAAACTCAGAAGGGCACTCGATGAATCAAAGGAGTCAAGGAGTTCCTGTGATGAATTGCTCAGAGAAAGAGATGAGTATGAGGAGGTAATAAAGACCAACATGGAACACACCTCTCAACTCAGAAAAGAAATGGCTGAACTGCATATCCGCCTGCTGGAGGTCACCGAGCATCGAGACCAGCTTCTCAACACAGTCAGCACGTTCGACCAGTGCAGCAGCATTTTTGAGCAGACACTTATGCGCAATAATGACCTGGAAAGTGAGCTACGGGATGCCAACAGAACTATACTGCACTTGGAAGAAGAGAAGAAAGATCAAGCTCATATCTAAACCTTGAATCTGTATGAGGAGCTGATTGGGACCCCCGGTGGTCGGTCTGTGGTCACCAATCCAGACTTAAATTGTAGTTTACACCAAACTCTAAACCAAACTGCTCAAATTAAATTATCAGGTAGAAATAGGGTCAAAAAGTATATAAAACTTAGTAAATTTATAAAGAAAACTAAAATTTTTGTCAAAAAAATAAACGTTTTTTCAAAAATATTCAACTTAGAAAGGAAAAGTTAGATTTATTGGACAGTCTGGAAATATATCAAAATAAGTTGCATGAAAGTAGGTCACAATGTGAACAAACTGTTGAGCGATTGCAGACTGACATCTCCAGGTTGCAGGAGTCATTGCATTCCATGACAATTAAATATAACTCTTCCCAGGAACAAATATCAGAACATATCCTGGCTGCAAATAAACTTCTGAAATTAAACACACCTAACGATTTTAATTCACTCCCAAACATGAATCTAAACTCCATCCAAGATCATGATAAGCAGGAGGATGACAGTTTACAGTTGCAATCACAATCACAATATCTTAATAATAATTGTTCATAAAAAAAAAACAATAATGAATGTAGCAATGTTATTGTTTTTTCAGACAGATTAGGAATTGGTTATGATTCCTTATTGAATAAAAACCTTAAATGTAATATTGTAAACAATTGTATGCCTGATGCATAACTAGATCAAATAGTTATTAATATTCAAAATAGTAATCTAAATTCAAGTTCAATACTTGTGTTAATGTTAGGAAATAGTGAAATTTAAGTAAAAAAAATCTGTTAAAAAATTATTCAATATTGTTAAATTTAAATGTACATAAAATAATAATTTGTGCCATACCATTCTCAAAAAATCATACGGCACAGGAAAATAACTGTATTCATGTATTGAATACTTTATAATTTAATTTAATCCAACGTCATAGTGACAAAATTGTGTTATTTGACACAAATAAATTTACTAACAACTCATTTTGCTGACTGGCGGCTCTATACACCTGCCATATAGAATCAAAAAACTAATTGCTAATTTGTTAGCATATAACATTCATTGCATAATTAACAAAACCATATCACATGGTTATCAACTTGTAAGTAATAATAGTAATGTTGATGTTATCAACCAGACAACCTCTAAGGCTTTAAACTAAGAGGGCAGACAAAGGCCAGGTCTAGTTTTAATGTTATTCACCAAAATATACAAGGCCTGGCTGGCAAAGAGCTTGAACTATCATTAGTTCTACACGATTTAAGTGGACATGTATTGTGTGTAACAGAGCATTGGTATAGAAAATGTGAAATAATGATTTGTATTGAAAACTATACAGTCGGTAGTTCGTTTTCAAGAGAGACCACAACTAGAGGGGGTCACTCATACTTATAAATAATGAAGTAAATTGTAAAGATCGCAGGGATATTGTGTCGCTCTCTTTAGAACGTACTATTGAATTAGCGTGTACTGAGCTCGAATATTATATTATTTTATCTGTGTATAGCCCCCCCGACGCTACTTACCAACTTTTTGAACCAATAATGGAATCAGCGCTAGAAAAAGTTTCAAAATCTAATAAGAAAATAATAGTATGTGGCGATTTTAACTTTGATATTTTAAAAGAATGGAATACCGCCATTCGATTTCTTAAACTTTTCAAATCTTTTAATTTAAAAAATCTCTTTTGTGAACCTACAAGGGTAACTCCTACCACGGCAACTTGCTTAGATAATATTTTTTGTGACAAAAATGCAAGTGTCACTGATAAAGGTATTTTAATTGGCCTCAGTTCTGATCATAGAGGTCAAAAGGTTTTATTTGAACACAATCATACCGCAAGTTTACCTGTGGAAACTATGTATAGGCCTGTCACAGAAAATAGGTTAGATAGATTTAGGGATACAATTAACGATACACTATATTCAGTGAAACAAAATACTAATGATAGTGTAGATAAACAATATGATGACCTCTTTAACTTAATTAAAAACGATTTTAATGAAATTTTTCCCATAAAAAAGACTAAATCAAATAAGGCCAAATGTCAATTTAATAATTGGGCCACGCCAGGAATTCATAAAAGTAGGATTAAATTATATGAATTATATAGTCTACGAGAAAACTCTCAAGACCAAAACTTTATTGAATACGTTAGAAATTATTCAAAAATATTTAAAAAAGTTTGTGCTATAGCAAAATCCCATCATCTTCGCAGAATAGTCTCTAGCTCCAAAAATAAAGCAAAAGCTACATGGAGCATCATAAATAAAGAAACTTGTAAAAATAAATTTAGAGATGGTAAATTTGCATTAAAAATAAATGATAAAACAATAAATTCAAATTTAGAGGTTGCAACTGCTTTTGAATCGTTTTTTTCACATATTGCACCAACAACAACGAAAGAACTTGCTTCTTCTTCAGTAATAGCCGAACCTATTCTAAAAGTAAATGTCAGTGAATGTAATTCTCAACTGCACTTTAGGCATGTAGGACCTGAAGTAATAATAAAAACATTTTTAGAGTTGAATATGAAAAAAACGGAGGATCTGTGGGGACTATCTGTGCATATTATTAAGTCAATTATTAACATAATAGCCCCTCAACTAGCATTAATTTTTAACAAGTGTATTGATGAAGGCCAGTTTCCTTGTTTAATGAAGATTAGTAAAATAATACCGCTTTTCAAAGCGGGTGACAAAAGTGACCCCTCAAACTACCGGCCAATATCGATTCTGCCAGTCTTGAGTAAAATATATGAAAAGATTATATTCAATCAAATTTTAGCACACTTTTCATCGAACAAGTTATTACATAACAAAAAATTCGGTTTTACTAAAGGAAGAAGCACCACGGATGCAGGAGTTGCTCTTTTAACACATGTATTTGATGCCTATGATAATAGGCATGATGCTTTAGGGATTTTCTGTGATCTATCGAAAGCGTTTGATTGTGTGGATCATGAAACATTACTTAAAAAAATATGTCACTATGGGGCATCATTGAACTCATTAAACTTAATTAATTCATATCTCTCAGGTAGAATGCAAAAAGTATGTATAAACGGAACTGAGTCTTCTGGAGCACCTCTAACAATGGGTGTGCCCCAAGGATCTATATTAGGACCTCTTTTATTTTTAATATATAAATGACCTCCCGCATTTTGTAGGGAATCTTTGTGATATAGTATTGTTTGCTGATGATACTTCACTTATATTTAAAATTCCAAGAGGTGAAGGAAATTTTGACGATGTAAATAATACTCTTTCACAAGTATTACATTGGTTCACTATTAACAATCTCCTTCTTAATGGAAGTAAAACTAAATGTGTAAAGTTTACGATGCCTAATGTCCGACAGGCATCAACTCAGGTTAAGATAAAAGACAAACCGCTTGATACTATTGACTCCACAAAATTCTTGGGAATCACATTAGACTCCAAACTACAATGGGGTCCTCATATAGAGGCCTTGTCAGGGAAACTAAGCTCAGCTGCTTTTGCTGTAAGGAAGATTAGACGTTTGACTGATGTAGATACAGCTAGTTAAGTTTATTTTAGTTATTTCCACAGCTTGATGTCCTACGGTATTTTACTGTGGGGCGCGGCTGCTGATGTAGAAACAATCTTTGTGTTACAAAAAAGAGCCGTGCGAGCTATTTATAATCTTAAACCTCAAGATTCCTTACGAGAGGTGTTTAAAGAAATAAGAATATTAACTCTAGCCTCTCAGTATATTTACGAAAATTTAATGTATGTAAGGAAAAATTGACATTCATTCACGAAAAATAGTGACATACACAAACATAATACTAGGAATAAGGATAAGCTTGCTATTCCACAATTTAGGCTTCGAAAGGTAGGTAATTCTTTCATGGGGAAAGGTATAAAAATTTTCAATAAACTACCAGAACACATTGTAAACTTACCGGTTAATAAATTTAAAACTGTTATTAAAGAAACCCTTATGACGAAAGGGTATTATAAAGTAGATGATTATTTAAAAGATAATAATGTATGGACTTGCATGATCTCTACAAACATTGTAAACCTTTTGAAAAGAGGCATTGACAATAGTGACTGAGTTTTTTGCGCAGCTTCTTCTCAGCACTAGCCCACAATTGTCCCGAAGCTGTGGTAGGGTTTATATTGGGACGTGTAAAAGTGGGCCAATTTGCATAAATAAATGACTTTTATGACTTTTTATGACTGATAAAACTTTAAATAATTGAAAAAGTGTTAATTATATCTAACTTTATAAATGATACCTATGGACGAATGTCGTTCCCGTTGACTGTTCTTTTGTTCGCTGCGGTATTTGGCATTAACGTATTGGTAGCGCTAGGGTTCCTTGTAGATTTACAACTTTGGTCTTTTGAAGATGATTCGTCATCGCTGAAAGTGATCTATCATTGGGAAAAATCAACCACAGATAATTTTTCGTATCTCATATTATTCTTATACTTAAAAAAAATAAAAAAGGCAATAAGCCAAGTAAAATCCTTATATAAAATCAAGATATAGATGGACCGATCATTGCTGCTTAGGGACAATGATATTTTCGTCACAACGGGAACGCCAATAAATTGGTTGTTTCTTTGAATGATTATTACATGAAAACTGATTTGAAAAACTTATTTAACCGTTTCAATACATGTGGAATGACATTATATTATTTTATTATACGGAACATTTTTCTAAAGCTAAATTTCATTTTATTATTCGTCTTATTATTTGTGCGCAGGAACGGTTACAAATAGGTATGACAGTTGGCTGCCGCAAGGGTATCGTATTATTGCACTTGCATCACTTCCGATACTCGGACAGTAGGCAGCAGGAACTAAGTGCTGACGCTTCAGATATGAACCACTGACATTGTTCATGAATGTGTAATTGTGCATCAGTATTTTATTGAACGCTACGAGCGTAACACGAAGTGAGGTTTATACTTGGTGCAAACAATTACGATGAAACAGATCCAAGTAGTTAGTACTCTCAACTATTCAGCAACATCGGCACGACCAAGCGGGCTAGAATGTATCATTCCCCTGTGGAAGGTTTCAGTTCTAGGTGGCAATGTTTTCTGAATACAAAGTTTACGTCGGTACGACCAAGCGGGCAAGAAATAACCACTCCTAAGATAACTAAAGAAAGGGTTTTGTTCTGGGTGCCGACGTATTCCGAGACAAACACTACAACGGTCTGGTTCAATAATACTTACGAATATTGCACGACCAAGCGGGCTTGAATAAACCTTACCTACAATAGTGATTCCTCTCGGTGTGCTAACAAAATATAGTGCAGTGAATGAAAAAAACTGTGATCGAGGTAAAGCGATGAAAGACAAGTATATTGCGAGACAATGGATCTCTGGGGAATACGATTCACCGGTATGTTTTCTGATTTTGTAATTTTGTGATGTATATTGGGCATTCTAATTCACTTTTTTCGAATGAGCGAACGAAGAGAGCGAATGGTGAAGAAAATGTGAATTAGAATGCCCGATATACACCTACTGATTACCAAAAATTTGGCGGGACTTGAACCAGCAACCTTTTGGCTGACCGGGCCAAACGCTCTTACCAATTGAGCTACCGTGCTGTCAGTCCGACCCTGCGAAATTTGTGATCTCTTATGGATATGCGTGACGCTTAGCGACATCTAGCCGTCTGTTTATGAAACAGAGGGGGCAAAACAGTTATTCTTAGTAGTAGCAGTTCTTAGTATACAGTAAGGTCAGTGTCAGCAAAATTATCACAATCATAAGTATAAACGCTATACAACAGGATAGATCCTTGAGGAATACCCTTCCACACCCTTCTTACTCCCATAGTCTTTGCACCAGAAAGACATAATATGGTCCTATTATATAGGATACTAGCGACTCAGCGAACTTTGCATCGCCCCTAGCACCGTCCCGCCCTGGCCCCTTCTCGCCCATCCTCGTAATTTTAAAAGTTAAGAAAAACACTAAAATTGATCAGTTATTGAGCGGGATGAAAAATTATCAAATTACTAAAATGGCTTTAATAAATTAGGGGTTGATGATAAAAAAGTAGAAATTAAGGGTTGTATGTATTTTTTAATGCCACATTATAAAAAAATAAAAACAAAAATTTCCTCCATAAATTAAAAAAGAAATGTTGAACAACCCTTATCACTTAGGGGTATGAAAATAGATAGTATCCGATTCTCAGACCTAATACGCATATAAAATTTGGTAAGAATCGGTAAAGCCGTTTCGGAGGAGTACGGGAAAGAACATTGTGACACGAGAATTTTATATATAAGAAGATTTAAAATAAAGTTAGATAAAATAAAAGGAACTCTCAGAGCAAGAAGTTTTGTTTTTAGGATGTCCAGCAGCACACTTTCACTGCTGAAACATCTTAAGAGGTACCAAGAAGGCTGATGTTATCTAAAGTACATTTTTCCTTTTTAAAGCCATACTGATTGGTCGCCAGTAAATTGTTGCTTTCTAAATGCCATTCTAAGCGGTTTTTAACTAAATGTTCTGCAAGTTTGATTAAAGCTGACAGCAGACAAAGCTATTGGACGAAAAGCGCACGCGTCATTAGCAAATTTATTATTTTACTTTTTATTTCTAGTTTTTGAGCTATGGCTAGACAAACTTCGCTTACTTAGTTTTAGCTAGTATTATATTATCTGGGGTTATTGTATGTATGTTTGTTTGTTATATTAATAATAAAGACATTTGTGTTTTAACGCAAAAAGTATTTAGCTGTAGATGACTTTCTACCTATTTAGAAACGTTAACACGTGTAATTATGCACCCACGATTACCTGCAATACTGATCGATATTACAGCGACATTGTAAGTTTTCATTTAATTCGGAGACGATGTTATGAATACCACGCTTCACTGGGCTGTGTCCGTCGCGGATGTCGAACTGTTAGGCGATCCATTGGTGAGCAGTCGATGACGACCTTTCACGGCCGCATGGCAATGAGTTTTAAAGTTTGCATGGCCCTGCAGGTACCTACGATCACCTAAGCTATTCGTTAATTTTTCAGAGAGCAAGACAGCTAAAGCTTTATAACACTTTGACCTTCAACATAACAGTAACGCGCCATTTCCCAGGAATGATGTCTAAAACTCGTAACAAATAAATGTTTGAATACGTGGTTTTTAGGCTTTATTAAGCCTTTTGTTACACCCTGTATGATGTACGAAAACAATGTTTTCGTTTTTGATAAGAGTCGTTAAAGAGCTCGTGAAATTTAATGAGGCACTGCTTTGACTTGATAAAAATAATGAGCCCAATCATCCATGTCATCTAGTTTTTATATATATTAATCATCTGAGAACGTACACACATGTAGAACCTTTCTCTACATCTTACTGCCAAGAATTTACAGTAAAATATAGACAAATGGAACAATGTGTTTTGGAGGCTCATTGTGCAAAGTGACGGAATCCTGTCTGTGAATTGTGCATAGTGATACAATCATATATTTACACGGAGTTGGACTAATTACGAAGATATTAATAGTAAGGAATCTTCAGTTAAGGAATTGAAAGTGCTTCCAAATCTGTCCACAAGCTATGTCTTCAAACGCGTCTTTTATTGAAAACGTAACATTAATAACCAACGATTCGGGTGCTACAAATAATTCATCTATGGATGAAGAATTCGACTGGAATTTTTATTTTTATGTGTACCAGCATTTTAGCTTGTTTGTTATAATACTTACAGCGATAATAGTCTTGTATGAGACAATTTCGTGGTCATTAATGAAGAAATGGCGCACATATAAAAACTTCGTGTTCACGAATGTTAGTGCTGCTTCATTTCTTCAACACCTATTAGAGTATGTTATTAACAAAAATGATTATTCTGGTGATGAACCAGATTTTATAATCTTATATTTTATGTGTGTTTTTGCCTTTTGTGCATATAGCCTTTGGTTGTTGGTGTTGAGTGTATTGTTTTATTCGACAATCGTGAAAATTTTCAAGCCCCCCGACCATGGGAGGTTTTGGAAGAGTGCATTGTTACCTGCTTTCACTACAGGCGTTATTTATTATTTTGAAACTATTGATGAACTACAACGATTTGGATTTATGGACTTAATAACATTGCTATCGTATTTGCTCAGTGCAGTGATTGCAATCATGTACGTAATCGTGTTGTGGGTTCTATTGAAGAAAAAGTCAAACCTTAGGAGAACTAGGCAAAACTTTTGTGCCAAGATCCAGCTTGCAACATTATTATTTATCATGAGTGGGTTCACGTCACTGGCGATTCAAATAATGTCCCTAGTGTCAACGAAGGAAAACGTGTATGTGCTAGTGATAGACCACGCCGACCTGCTGCCAAGTGTCGTTGTTGCTGTTTGGGTTTTCGTAACCAAGTCGAATCGCGAGCTGTGGAAAGAATATTATCAAAGAAGAATCAGACACTTTTAAGCCATTACACAGTTTGTGAAATTGATTGTTTGTGTTTATAAAAAATGGCCAAAGCTTATTAACTCTTTTATTTACAAGGATCGCGAAGGAAGGATTTGCGTCACAATCTCTATGGTCCAATTGCACGGTCCGAGTGGGCTCACTGTTAGTTAAATCATTATCTGTTGCTGTCATTGTCTTTAGTGTGATCTTTGGTTGTATACAGAAAGACATGTTGACATTTTAGCTGGTCTATGCAAGTGGGTTTATTATATCTTTAAATTATACATTAGTTAGTCTATACCGTATGGTACTTACTGAGTTGATTAGTAATAAACTTTTTGTCAGGTAGATTAGAAGATGAGCAGGAAACGTAAAAGATTGAGATTAAGTTTAGTCATAATGAAAAACATTATCATGAAAAAACAGGCCAAGTGCTAGTAGGACTCGCGCACTGAGGGTTTCGTGCCAATTTTAACTGAATTAGGGAATCCACTTACTTCCACTTAGCTAAAATCCCACAATATTTTGTTGACAGCAAATATGACTTTGTTCTTCATAGTGTTTGTATGAAGAACAAAGCTATGTTTGCGGTTGCTGAAATTGTTGAAGATCTACATTATATATATGTTTCAAAGTGTACATTTGCTTTGTTTAGAAGAGGGGTGATGCCCATTTTACCACTTTGGAAGCGTCTAAGACCTATCCATAGACATCCCACACGCAACTTTTTCGATTTTAGTTTCATGTATGGGAGATCAATTATCTTTTTTTTTGTAGAAGAGTCGTTAAGCAGTTAAAAGGATACATGTTCTTACCAAATTTTTACAGTGTGATGCTTATAATTACAGAATAAAGTGGCTGTGACATACGGACGGACAGACAGAAAGACTTGACGAAACTATAAGGGTTAGAAGAGACTGGTCAACTCATTCATAATTCAATATACAGTCTTGTGCGCAGTGTATCTGAATGTTTAAATGACAGTATACCGGTATCAGCTATATTTATGGACATTTCTAAAGCGTTCGATTTGGTCTGTCATGAGAAACTCTTGTCAAAAATTTGCAGATATGGAATAAGAGGACCAGCCTACGATCTGATAGTTTCCTACTTAACCAAAGGCTTACAATATACAGAAATAAATTATATTGATAAACCTAATAATGTTACACAAGCTAAATCCAATCTACAAATTGACAAAAATGGCGTGCCTCAAGGAAGTATTCTTGGGCCGTTATTATTTCTTATTTTTAAAAAAATATTTTAAGTATTGGACATCAATCACATACATTGCTCTGATCCCAAAGTAAGTGGCTAATGCACTTGTGTTATGGAAATCAGACACAACGGCGGTACCACAACATCCAGACCCGAGACAGTTAAAAAAAAATGATTTCTACATTGACCCGACCGGAAATCAAACCCGGGACATCGGAGCGGCGACGCCTTGAAACCAGCCTGCTTAGCCACTAAACCACGGAGGTCGACAATTATTTATATAAATTTTCTCCCTCTTAGTGTAAACCAAGAAATATTTTTATATGCAAGTAAAATTATACGAAAGTACACGGATAAAACTTTATTAATTAGACTTGATTACAATGGTTTATTAAGTGACTAAGCTAACAGACGAATGAATAGTGAATTGTCTTAGTAGTGGATAACAGCGTTTATATAGGTCTTCTTAGCACTTGTTTGTTGTTTCACTCGGTGGGAATGTTATGTGGAGAACACAGGCAGGAGCGGATGTTGTCTAATGTTTGTCTTATTTGTGGCTTCCTGAATGAACGATTGAACATCGATCATTGTTTTGAGTTCCACGGTTTAGACGGTGCCACTGCATTGTGTTCAGGTATTTAATAAATGTATTTATTATTTTGGGGTCGGTTGACCTGCAGATGATTCTACAGTAATTATTAAAGCAAAAGACTTGGAGATATGAACTCACGATAAACGAAACATTTGAAAACATAGTTAATTGGATAACGGCAAATAAATTAAAAATTAATTTTGATAAAATCAAATTCGTTCAATTTCACAGCAACAAACACAAAACATAACTCTCAATTACAAAAACCATATCATTGAAAAAATAGTTAAAATTCGATTTTAAGGTGTAATAATAGATAAAGGACTAAATTGGAAGCATCATGCTAATTACGGAATTGAGCCGTCGGGTAGGATTTTTAAAAACTAGACTTTTAATTATATATGTATTTATTGTAGATTTTTACAATAGTATGACTTAACTAGGTGATCACGATGATCAAATCTTAACTAACGTCCTGACGCTTCCGCGATTGAAGCTAAAAGGCACCGAAAAACTGTCCGAAGGTTTCACACTCGCGAAAACTGTCCACTAAGCACATTCCTGTAATTATTGCTCAATCGAGCCACCTGCACTTGGAAAACGTGTGACGTAGGTATGACGTAGGCGTGACGTAGACGAGGCTTTGGCTCGTAACACCTCCCCTCCTAGACGAGCAACTATTTGCGAAGGTTGAGAGCAAATGTTGCGGCTCTTCTTTCTTCAAGCGATGTCGTAGAAACGGCTGATGACATTTCAATGTCTCGGGATTCTGCAGCTGTGATTTGGTTTTGATTCAATCGCCGTCTCATATAGTAGGCAGTACTAACGAGTGCAAGTGCACTTAACGACACGATGACGTAGGTAGGTATCGTGGTGTGGTATAAACTGCTTAAGTCGAAGTTGCCGATTTGGACAGGTGGGTCCATGAGTAATTCATATTGAATATTGTGTAACTTTTTCAAATCAATCGTTGTGAAATTATAATGAGGTAGCGGTTTCTTCGAATTTGCTGACATCGATTGTGGGAATGTCATGATTTCCACGGGGTGTCCACGAAATTTGTCATCGGTGTTAACAATTGTGAACTCAGGTGTGCGCATACTGCAATTTCGTGGAATCGTTGCTAGGTAGCTACCTTTTAACAGGTGGAGACAGGATATTTGTACTTTGATTTCATTTGGCAATGATATAATATAATGCTGACTGTCGAGTTCTAGGAGTGCTTCCTTCAGGAGTGATATAGATGTGGGATGGCAGTTGGATGTATCTTGATGATAGATGAGGTCGAAGACGCAGTCGCTGTGTGTTCTAGTTTGGTGGCGTAGTTGCTGCTCGCATATGTACCAGGTGTCGATCTTCGGGCATTCAGCCTCCATGTACGCATATTCCTGGGAATTGGATGCCATGTACGGGAGTAATGGAAGGATGATTTCGGATTATTTATTGGGAACAGGACAGAGTTTATAAAGCTCATATGTTTCCAAGGACATTGTAGGGAATTTCAGGACGATTACGATTTTCTTATCTATAAAGTATGATCATAAAGTAATTAAATCATAGTAATACCTAATATCTAAATTTAATAACGAGCCAGGAGTATATAAAGTTTTAAGCTTTAGCATATTATTTAAATCATTTAATGATAAAATAGAATGGTGCATTACTTTTGTGCGACTAAAAGCTATAATATTACCTAATCTATTAATTTCAGACGATAGTTCCTGAACGTTTTCGTTAACTATGCTGAATAATTGAGAAATCTGGGTATATTGATACATCTGTTCCTTATCTGTCGCAGATGAGTTACTAATGAAGATTATTGCTTTTTCTAACTTTCTCTGATTCAAAGTGATATTATTTAAAATTTGAGTTTGTTGGAGAGTCATATTTTTGTATAGACTAATATGCTTATTGAAGGCAATAGAAAGATCTTGATTATCTTTTTGCAATATTTTAAGAGCATTTTCGAATCTTAAAGCGTCTTCGTTATCAAGGTTACCCGATATTCTTTTAATAAAGGTTCCTAGGGGATTAAAAAGGCCTCGTTTTAGCCTTTTAGGCTCAAAAGTTTCTAACTCCATAGATGTTCTATTAAGTTTGCCAAATAAGTGTAATATTTGATGTTTAAATAAAATGAAATTTTTGTTAGTTAACTTATTAGACAAATCAGTCAATTGAGTTTGTAATAAGTCAATTTGTTGCTGGATAGTGTCAAGGTCAATTTCCTGAAGAAAAGTATGGTCATGGGATACGATTTCTGTTGAGCCAAGTTTGAAGGGAAGAATTCCAGGTCCGTCAGACAGGTCGTCAAGTCGGATCTCGTTCAGAGTCAATAGGTCTGCTCGTGCTCGGTCCAGGTCTGTCATGAGCAGAAGGTTCCTGTAACAATGTCTCATTTTTATTTTTCTTTTCCCGTTTTAGTCTATTTTTGGCTACTGGGCCTCGCCTTTTGGATGTATATATGTGAATAGGTAGATTAGTTACAACTTTATCCGTTGCGTATCGGGGTGCAGTTTTCTGTCTAGCAGCAGCTGGATTTTTAATATAGACTGTTTGATCCTGGGAATACTGAACTTCGGGTTCGCGACTTAGGTTACAACGTTGCATAATTTGTTTACGCTCGGCGAATGATGAGTCATGTACTATGTTATAGACTGTGTCCATTTTACTACGATGTTCCTGTAAGTATTGCTGCAATAATCGTTCCGTTAAATCTAGGTCTGTTGGGTTTCTGGGGTCAAAGTGTCCAGTTATGAGATCAAATGGGCGACATTTTGTTAGGCTATGGATCGAACTATTATACGCAATGACTGCGTATGGAATTAAGCTTTTAGTAGGTTCGTTTTTATGTTGCAATTTTAGCAAGCGAATATGTTCCAAAAGAGTGCTATGGAAACGTTCTACCATACCATTTTCATTAGGTGCGTGGGCATCTATTTTATGATGCTGTATTTTATGTATTTTAAGGAATTCGGACACTACTTGGTTAACAAATTCAGTTCCCTGGTCTGTGATCAGATACATCGGGAAGCCGTGGTGCGTGGAAAATAAAAAGAGGGCTTTCACTAAACTCGGGGCGGTGCAATCTCTTGAGCATATTTCGAAAAAGAATCTATGATAGTGAGATATTTGCCCTGTTCTATGGTAAGTACGTCCATATGAGCTACTTGGTATGGTTTGTGCGGTGGGGGTACAACCTGAAATTGGGGTTTTATAGGGTTGCGGTCATATTTAGCTCTGTTGCATATGTCACATTGATTTATAAATTTAGTAATACTTTCCTTTAATTTAGGCCAAAAATAGCGTTGCGATAATGCTAAGTGTGTTTCATTAATGCCTCTGTGGTTAGTTTTTCCTTCATGGTACTTTAATATTATATCTTGTTGGTTTAAAAAGTCACTAATGTCCTGAATTTCAGTTTTTACAAGCACTAGGTTAGCTGAATCACTTTTAAAAGTGCGTTGTAAAATAGGTACAATATCGTACATTTTATTAAGAGGTTGTACTAGGATAGCTGTACGCAATTTTGGGTCAATGTGATTTTTAACAACGGATATTATTTCTTGTTCTAGATTATTTTCTGAAATTTCAACAACTGTTTTCCTGTAGGTTTCAAAAGGAACTGTAGTTTTTGGTTTTGTGGTAGAAGTATTTGATAGAACTTTTATAATTAGTTGTCTTTTGAATTTATTTAAAGGCTCTTCTGAAACGGGTAGTTCTAGTATAGGGTGTTCAATGCTAGTGTGGGCTGTGTCCTCTTCAAGCTCTGGGAAAACTGGAAAATCGTGCATGAAAGGTAATGGACTATCTAGTGGTCTCATACTAGGTGCTGTGTCAGTCGAAGATTGACTTATGAGAGGTCTATCGTCGGGGGCAGTGATTGTTGAGGATGCTGAGTCGTTGATATGGATAACTGATGGAGACGATGAGGAACTACTGATATTAACGACTACTGAGTCTAGTTCCTCGTTGTGAATTTCTACGCGAGACAATGCGTCAGCATTGGTATTTGCTTTACCTTTTTTATAGATGATGGTAAAATTATATTCTGCCAATTTTAATCGCCATCGAGTAAGGCGAGAATTAGGTTCCCTTAAATTGAGAAGCCATTGAAGGGGCTTGTGGTCGGTAATAATTTTGAATTTTCGGCCAAATAAGTAGGGTCTGAAATATTTAGTTGCCCAAACTATTGCAAGCAATTCTTTTTCTATTGTAGAATAGTGTAATTCGCTGGTGTTTAAAGTTCTGGACGCGTAGGCTATAGGTCTATCAGATCCTACGGGACCTTGTGATAGGACGGCTCCCAAAGCAACGTTTGAAGCGTCTGTGGTCAATATAAAGTCTTTTGAAAGGTCCGGGTATTGAAGAATAGGGTCATTTATTAATAGAGTCTTGCAATGTTCGAAGCATTGTATGTAGTCGGGAGTGAGTGAAATTTTTGCTCCTTTTTTAAGGCAGGCAGTCAGAGGTTTCGTTAAGCGGGCAAAGTCAGGGATAAAACGTCTGTAATAACCAATAAGTCCTAAAAATCCTTTAATTTGCTTGGTGGTTTTTGGGATGGGGTATTTTAAAATGGCGGCTATTTTATCAGGGTTGGGTTTTACGCCTTGTGGTGTAATTATATGCCCTAAATAAGGAGTTTCGTGCTTCAAAAATTCTGACTTGTCCATTTGGACTTTGAAATTTGAGTCTCGAAGCCGATTAATTATTTTACGCAGATTTATCATGTGTTCTTGTAGAGATGTCGAAAATACTAGAATATCATCTAGATACACTACGCAGATGACGTTTTGTAAGCCTCTAAGCACGTTATCCATGACGCGCTGGAACGTAGATAGACTATTTTTGAGGCCCATAGGCATTCTCAAAAATTCAAAGTGGCCTTGTCCGTCTGCAACACTAAACCCTGTTTTGTGAATGTCATTAGGATCCATTTCTACCTGATAAAAGCCACTTGCCAAATCTAGGGTAGTAAAATATTGGCATTTTCCTAGCTTGTCTAGTATGTCTATCAAGTTGGGGATAGGGTATTTATCATCTACAGTTTTTCGTTGAGTTTCCTAAAGTCGACGTCTAATCTCCATTTAACTTTCCCTGAGGCATCTGCTTTTTTAGGTACTATCCAAATAGGCGCACTCCAGGCGGAGGTGGAGGGTCGTATGATTCCCTGATCAAGCATTTTTTTAATTTGCGATTGGACTTCTTGTCTGTGCACGAAAGGGTATCTATAAGTTTTACAGTGAACGGGAATTTCATCGGTAGTTGTAATTCGATGCTTAATTTTGTTCGTAAATGTCAAGGGTTCGTCTTCAATATAAAATATGTCGGAACATTATTTACATAATGCAAGTAAATTGACTTTCTCCTCAGCGTTCATGTGATCTGTTCGCAGCCGCGATAAAACTTCTCGGAATCGCGTGGCGTCATGAGTCATACAGTCTGTCGTATTAGGTAAGTCTGTCTGTTCGTTAAATATGTGCACCTGCAAAGGCTGTGATAAAGCAAAAATGATGTCATTACGAGATGGATTTAAAATTTCTATATAGGCTTGACCGTTTTCAGCCGATGAAAAACAGTCTGTAATGTTGCAGCCGCATAAAGTTTGAGATTCTACGGTAATTTCTCATTCCGGAATACTAGTTGGGATTTTGACAACCTTAGTTGATTGTGCAGGGATGACAGTCTCAAATAAGTTGGTACTACCAGTTCTGTATATAAGTATCGGATTTTCTGCGAATTGCGTCTTTAAAACGCGAGAACCTAGGTCAATTTTGGATTGCCATCTTTCTAAGAGATCGAGACCTATCAAACCATCAAAGTATTCGTGGAATCTGTAAACAAAAAGTTTTATAGGATTCGGATCATTAAATTAGTAAAAGCATGGTACAGTAATTGAATAGTTATTACTTGTCGCTGCATGGATATTCACTACAACGAAAGGATCATAATTCAATTCATACTGTGAAAAAAAAAATTCTACAGCTTCTGGGCTTATAAATGATTTGTTCGCTCCAGTATCTATGAGCAGTTTGAGTGGAGGCTCTTGTATTTGAATAAATGGCAATTGTCTTTTATCCTGAAGGTGTAACTCTATTCTGGAGACGTTTGATCCGGAGTCGAAGAAAAATTTGCTTCGTCATCATAGTTAGTTGTTTCAGTAATTTCTTCAGTCTCATAGAAGTTTTCAGGCTCTGTCACGTATGGCTGCTGTTCATAGTCTATGTCAGGATAGTAAAAGGTATCAGGCTCTAAAGATTCATTTACATTAATTTGTGGGCGTGTATTCTGTTGCGTGGGCGGCAAAACGCGAGCAACTGGGTGAGATACGCCGCTCATAGGTACGGGGTTGGTATTCTGATTTCCCGGGTAATTTACACGAGGGGGTATTCTAAAGCCTGTGGACATATTTGAGCGAGGCAAGGCTCTCATCATTTGTTGAGTCCTTGACGGTCCCTGCTGGTGCATGAAATTTTGAGTCGCGGTAGGCCTAAAGTCGTTATTAGGAAATTTATTACCTTGTTGCATTGACGGGTAATTAAATGGTCTTAATTGATGCATCGGCGCTACGGTATTATATTGTTTCGATTGCATCACTGAGTCATTAAATCGAAAAGGTGAGTAATTGAACTGAGCATTGGGTTTCCTAGAATTTGACGGAGTCGCGGTTTTACGTTGTAGATAAAGAACGTTGAGTTCTTCTTGGGCAAACTCTAAGGCTTTTTCTAATGATTCAGGCCGCATGCACCTGACGCGTGAGCCTAGAGGCTCGGCTAGGCCTCTGGTGTAAGTCTGGAGAGCTAACTTTTTATAAAGGTCGCGTTTGGCCTCAACCGTGGTCTTAATAGTTTCATGTAACTCTACGTAGGTCATAATTACGCTTAAATTTTGAACACGTTCATAAAATATTTGCGGTGTATCGGAACCTTGTGATAACATAGACATATCAGTGTATAGCGCGGACTCATCTCTGTGATCTGAAAAGCTGTTGATAAGAGCATTTCTAATGCCGTTCCAGTCCTGAGGAATACCGTTAGTAGCTAAAGTTCTAGCGGCATGCCCGGTTATCTATACTAATATTATAAAGCTGAAGAGTTTGTTTGTTTGTTTGTTTGTTTGTTTGAACGCGCTAATCTCAGAAACTACTGGCCCGATTTGAAAAATTATTTTTATGTTAGATAGTCCATTTATCGAGGAAGGCTTTAAGCTATATAACATAAAGATACGACTCACAAGACCACAGCAGCAATGAAAAATGTTGCGAAAACGGGAGAAAGATATTCCTTTTGAGAGCTTCCGCTGCGTACGCTGCGGAAACCGCTAAAGTTACACAAAAATCATGAAATGACAAGATTGTTCAGCATTAAGAGTTCTATAATAAAGTCCGCGACAGCATAAGTCTATCTTTTATGGTTGACTTACTACAACCTTTTTTATGTTAATAAATTTGTAAAAAAATAATGCATCATTTTTAGAGGTGTATTATACACACAGGTATTTATTCTAATCAAAATAAATACATTCATCATCACGAGCATTTCATTGAGAACAAAGTTGCCCTTTATATCATTTGATTCCAATAAATATCTTAGGAGCTATCACAGTTTTAACATAACTCCGCACCAAAATAATGTTCGCAGCTCAAGTACAACGTGCGCTTGCGCTAATTATATTATAAAGCTGATGAGTTTGTTGGTTTGAACGCGCTCATCTCAGGAACTGCTGAACCGATTTGAAAAAATATTTCTGTGTTAGATAGCTTATTTACTGAAAAAGGCTTTAGGATATAAAACATCACGCTGCGACGGGAGGGGAGGGAGCAAACTCAAAACGCGCGGACGAAGTCGCGGGGGACCGCTAGTTTTATTTAAAATGCCATTTAACAAGGCAGAGTTATTTAATTCATTCCCCGGGGCTGGATTTGCATAAGTTATAACAAGCTGGTCACAAATGTTTAAAAATCTGATTAAAACATTCGAATTTCCATCAAACTCAGGTACTAATCTTAACGATTTCCATATTCTGTCTGTCATATCATTTGACGCTGCAACGGCCTGTTGTTCATGCGCCATTTCTTCTTCTGTGCTTTCTAAACTAGATAAATCAATTTCGCGATGAAATCTGTTCTCTCTAGAACTAGGTCGGATACTGCGCCGCAGATTCGGCCCAATATCTCTATCTCTCCTCGGAATGAAAATTTTGATAACTTATCTAAACTGTTTTATCTAATAAACTAACTAACTTAAACACTTGCCCTACGGGAGACAGGAAAGGGGCCGCTGGCAACCAATAGGAAAGCGTAACTTAAATATCTATAACTCACAGGAGCAGGATTCTTAGCATACTGGTAGCGGTGATGTTCCGTCGATTTTTAGACTGGCGCCGCCGTTGTTTGAAGCTGATTCTTCTTCTCCGTCCGACGACTGCTTTGCGTAGGTTTGAAGGGATAGTCGACGCGTCGACGAAACGACTATCAGGCGGATCGAGGTTTGATAACGCGCACTGACTCGACTATTCTACCGACTGCGCCAATAACGGAATTGAGCCGTTGGGTAGGATTTTTAAAAACTAGACTTTTAATTATATATGTATTTATTGTAGATTTTTACAATAGTATGACTTAACTTGGTGATCACGATGATCAAATCTTAACTAACCTGAAGTCCTGACGCTTCCGCGATAAGGCACCGAAAAACTGTCCGAAGGTTTCACACTCGCGAAAACTGTCCACTAAGCACATTCCTGTAATTATTGCTCAATCGAGCCACCTGCACTTGGAAAACGTGTGACGTAGGTATGACGTAGGTGTGGCGTAGACAAGGCTTTGGCTCGTAACATGCTAACCACCTGTGCTGTAAGCTTTGTAGGTTTATTTATCCTGTAAGAAAACTAAACAATATCAAAAACGCAGCACTGACCGCATATCATGGTTTCGTCGAGTCCAACCTCCGGTATGGTATTATACATTGGGACAATGCAGCTAACATACATTACACTACTTATCTCGTACAAGTTTATTTTCTAAAAGTGTATATTGTATGGTACCTAAAATATTTAATCACCTTCTCGATTCTCTTAAAGAGCTGACCTTTAACAGATTCAAAAAATCATTATTCCTAATTCTTAAAAATAAATGTTATTATTCCCTTCAGGAATATTTTCATGATAAAATCACCACATAATAGTTACATATTTTTCTGAATATTCTTCATGATAGTTTACTATAAACTATACTGTGATATAATATGATATTTCAAAATAAATATGAATTACGATGAATGTGTTATACTGAAGGCAAATAATACAAAGTTTTATTATATGATTAGTACTATTGAAACAAATTATTGTACGCCTTGAAGGCAAGTTATAGAGTTTCAATTAATTTAAGCTTAAGATCTTCTAAATGTACTTATTTCTTACCTATAACTACACGATAAATTATTGATTGATTGATTGATCCGTTCTTTTGTTATTCGGCTACGGAACCCTAAAAAGGCAAGATGAACGGAAGCCAAGGTTGCTAACTTAGCAACCTTATTATTATTTGACTAGCTGCGCCGCATACGTATTGAGGGAACGCGGGCGATATATCCTGTATTTGCCTGAACTTAAACTCAGCCTCCACCGGCTTAGCAGAATTTAAAGTTATATATTTAAAGCTTATATATTTTATTCAGACAAAAATACCGAATCAAAACCAAAAAAGTTTTTCACAGATATGTGGCGACAAAAAAAAAGTTGTTAGCTATGCACAGGGGCTATGGCTTCCCTCCCTGATATTTTTTCAGGGATTTCCGTAACTTTTCGGATGTCTATTGAAAAATAATCAAATATGGCATTTTCCAAAACCTTAATATGCGTGTGTTCTTGCGATCCTTATGGAAACAAATGAAAGAACTTTTTGATGAATGGATTTCAATTAAACATTTTTTACCGTCAATATTGGTGTAAGGGATACATGGCGTATCGTTATTACACATTAATATCTAATTCACACTTTGGTTTAAATAATATGTAACGTTTTTATTGTTCACGTAAATAATGTATAAGCTTTTTGATAGGAGTCACTAAAGAGCTCATAAAATTTAATGAGCGACTGATACGATAAAAATAATGAACCGAAGCGTCCTTGCAACATAGTAGGTTTTTATTTGTTTAGTCTTTTGGAATCATACAAAAAAGTAGTACCTTTACTTCAAAGTTCAATATGACTATTCAGTTTGCTACCAAAAAAAATAAGCGTGTAATTTATGTGACAGATATTTTTAATTTACTTGGTTTCACGGACTTGAGGCCTATGTTAAGAATTCTAGATAAAAGACTCTAGATTAACAGTTCAAAGTGCTATAAAGTCAGATAACTAGAAAGGACTTAAAAAATGTCTTTTGTAGAAAATATAACAATATCTAACGATTCGGATTCTACAAATTATACAGCATATGATGACGATTATGACTGGGACTTTTATTACGATCTGTACGAGAAATTTAGTTTGTCTGTCGCAATACTGACACTAATAATAATCGTGTACGAGATTATATCGTGGTCATTGATAAAAAAATGGCGTACTTATAAAAACTTTGTATTCACGAACGTCAGCGCTGCTGCATTCTTGCAACATCTAGCTGAACATACCATAAACAGCAGTGCGTTTTCTGGTGGTGAAATAGGCTTTAAAATGTTATACATATTGTATGTGTTCGCTTTTTTTGCATATAATATTTGGTTGTTGGTGTTGAGTGTTATGTTTTATTCGACTTTCGTGTCAATTTTTAAGCCTCCTGCTTTTGGGAGGTTTTGGAAAAGTGCCTTGTTTGGATGGGGGGTACCCGTTTTAATCGTCGTGATTCATTTGTGTATGGAAACAAACGAAGAGTTGCAGGAACTCGGATATATGATTATAATAACATTGCCACCGTACTTGATTAGTTCAGTAATATTAATAATGTACTTAATTGTGTTGTGGACATTGTTTCGAAAGAAAGACATAAGAAGTTCTGGGAAAAACATTTGTGCAAAGATCCAGCTTGCAACATTATTATTTATCATGAGTGGAGTTACGTCAATGGCGACTGAATTGATGTCTTTAGTGTCGAAGAAGAGGAAGCATGTTTGCACTAGTGATAGACCACGCCGATCTGCTGCCAAGTGTAGTTGTTGCTGTTTGGGTGTTTGTAGCCAAGTCGAACCGCGAGTTGTGGAAAGATTATTACCGGAGAAGAATAAGGCACTACTCTTAATCCACTTGGGTAGATGTTATATCGATTGTTTTTAATTTATTTTGGATTTTTTAAACTTAAACTTAAGTTATCTTTAAATAGACATCGACAATAACTACTGAGGTTTGTCTGCAATGCTGCATCAGTCTTACGTCTCTAAAAATATTTAATACATTATATGGCTAACACAAATTGACACTATTAATTAAATAGCTAAATGTAGCTTCGTTTATTAGAATTAAGTGACTCTCATTAGAATTAATAACATAAATATTGCAGGTCGTTATGTTAAGTACGGTGACCTGGGTTAGATTTTTTATTTGTAGGTTGATAATAACTTACCTACAAATGAAAATTTGGACTCATGCTCGTTTTGAGATTTTAGTTTAAAGTTTTTGTTTTATTTAATATTTTAGTATATACCGAATAATTGTATGTACCGAGTATGGTAAGTAAAAATATTTAAGTTTCGTTTTGATATTCTTTTTTGCTTGTAATCGGTAGGTAAGGTATCTCAGTAATAAAACGTGGTACCAGGTAACACGTTGTTCGTTTCTAGTACTGCATGTTCATAATTATATAAGATTTAGCAGATTTTTTAAATCTTTTATTTTAACTCAGCTAAGTTATTCATGTTACACAAATATTAGGTATTTCGAGGAGTGCCCTAGCTAGGCTACCTACCTACTAGGTTCCTGAACTCGAAAGCGTGTCGGTGCAGTAGATGCACTGACACCTTATAAATATTATGTATTGATTACTGGCCGAGTCAATGATCCGACGATCTTTTCCTTCGATAGGGTCTCCTTCGCCCCTGTACCAAACTACCTACATATAATTAATAAATAATAATAATAAATATCCTTTGGACATTCCCACACATCGCCATCTAGTCCCAAAGTAAGCTACTCAAAGCTTGTGTTATGGGTTCCAGACAACGGATATAATACTTAACTACTTTTTTTATGTAAATACATACATTATACACATAGAAAAACCCAGACCAATACAAACAGACATGTTCATGCACAAAAATGATTGTTCGACGACCCGTCTGGTGTAGTGGTCGAGAAATCGCCTACTACGCAGCGGGTGCGGGTTCGATCCCCGCACAATACAAACATTTGTGTGCATGAACATGTCTGTTTGTATTGGTCTGTGTGTTTTCTATGTATATCATGTATGTATTTACAAAAAAAAAAAAAAACAATTATTATATCCGTTGACTGGCACCCATAACACAAGCTTTGAGTAGCTTACTTTGGGGCTAGATGGCGATGTGTGGAAATGTCCAAAGGATATTTATTATTATTATTATTGTGCGGGGATCGAACCCGCAACTCGCTGAGTAGTAGGCGATTTCTCGATCACTACACCAGACGGGTCGTCAATATTTCACATATTTCTTTATATTTCCTAGCAAGTTTATTGTTACCCTACCTACCTGCCTATCTAACTTGCAAGTGGGAATTCCCAACATACCGGTTTCGTACTATTGAAACAAAACGAGCCCCAAGCCAAACATAACACTTACTTGCCATGGCCCAAACAGTAATCTTACTTACTCTTATCAAAAAAAAACATTTAAATAAGCCACAATTATACGTAACATTATGCGTTTGAGTAAGTATCGTATTCTAATTAAGTAAGTTATTACTTATTATAAAGTCTGTGCATTTTGACGTGATTTCGCATTCGAGTTAATAACCACTATTTCAAAATAATTATACTTATTTTCTAAATTTTACTTATTTAAAAAAAAACCGTTTTTAATGTTTGCTAACGACTTTAATTAGTCCTCTCAGTATTTATTTACAGTAAAACCGTTGCACAGACAGGTATTTGACCCTTAAATTTGGCCAAAATTATTTGATTAACCTAATGGCTGCCTAACAGTGTTTCAATTGAGGTTTTGGTTAGGAAAACAAAAATTAAAGACATTGGTATTATATACAAGCATTTATTCATCATTCTGGTTTTCATCTTCAAAACTTACGTTTAAGATGTCACTTTCTTATAATAAATTTAAAACATCAGCCTATAGTGGATGTGTCTTTTGATTTTTTCCCTTCCTCATACCCGTCAGGACCGGGTCAGAGGTCAAAAGTAGCCTGTTTAAAACATCTGCGTTGCAGGCTACCCTAAAAACCTTCTGCGCGTAGTTCAACCGAATAACCCAATATGTTTATTCCGGGCTTCGGCTGCTTCTTCAGACAGTTGTCCAATAGGAAGCATAGCTTTTTTTACCACTTCAGCCTGTGATGCAATACTTTATGTAATGTCGGACATGGGAAAAAGTTATATAACATGGCAATATCTTTCAAACTCCTCCACGTATATTTTAATAAAACTACACATGCTTTCGGTAACGATATGCATCCATTAAGCCACTCGGCATTGTTTCTTAAGAATTTGGCCTATTTGTTGCTAGCAGCAGTCCATTTTTGTTGAAACTAGTGCTCGATCAACTCTTTGCTTCATATTTGAAATATTTTGGTCATTTTCGGCATATTGACCGAGCAACTGCTCGGTCAATATGCAGTGTTCCAAAAATTGAATTTTTTCAATAAATGTTCAAGTATTTGGACGTCATTTTGTATTAAGCAACTCATTACGAGAAAAAAAAACCTCATCTCAGAGGAGCCTATAACAAAATATTAGTAAAATCTCTCATTTACTTGTATCAAATGTTCCAAAGGAAAAAAAAACACCAAAAATAGGGGGGTGCTTTGGGGTGGCTGTTTATTGCTTCTTTACATCCTCGAAGTTCTAATCTATCACGAAAAAATGCTATTTTAGCTTAATATTGTTTAGAAATGTATTAAAAGTCCCTTTGATCTTCGAAAATGTGTTTTTTTTTTGCCTTTATCTTAGCTTTCTTCTCAAGGGTATAAATAAAAAAAGGCTATAGACAAGTTGTTAAAATTTATAACCAAATAAATAACATACTTAATTGTGTACAAATCATAGGAAAAACCAACACAAAATCGTTCTTTCACAAACAAACAAATATTTGAAAACAATGAAGTTTGAGCTCATCGAATAATCACACGAACACCGATGGCGAACTGTAAATTCCGACTAAGCTCACGGCAAACTGGACGGCGCTAGCACTTTGCATTTTTTGCTATTGTATGAACGAGTTAATCTTGTTTTTGGAAACAATGGCTTAAATGTAGTACATCTTATTTTTAAAAATTGGATTTTGGCCAACTTTTAGGGCCAAATACCTGTCTGTGCGTTGGTAACAGCGGAGTATGTGATTAAACAACATTCAGAGATAAATTACAAAACAACAATGAGTTAATCAAGGACCCCTAATTGCGGAATCGACGAGGATTTAATTAAACCGAAACAGTAAATAAAACATAGTCATGTAGGAGTGTGCCTACTGTTTCTGATAAGTTCCATGGATACTCTTTGACAGTTTCTAGTTTCTCTCAAAAAGTTACACCCTATTTAAAAAAAAAACTGGTTATTGTCAAGATTAAAATTACTAAAACAATTAGAAAAGTATACCTACCTCTATTATTGACTGTCATCATTATGACATGATGAAGATGTTGATTAGGTACGGTCGATTACCATATGTTTTCTTTTGTATCAAAAACTCGTATTAACTTTAAAGGTAGTGAGATATTTACGGTGTTTCAATTTTGTATCGATTCACAGCTTTCCCTAAATTTTTATCTCTATCGCACCTCCTTCTAGTGGGTTACACCCCTCTTACTCCCCCAGATGACTTCATCTCTTAAACGCGCCAAACAGTCGCCATAGGGACGCCCTCCAGTCTGCAAACATTTCTGTCGAACACCTTTACAATATCACACGGAATCGCCTTAACTCGGTAGCAATAAGACTGGTTTTACCTTGTTCAACTTGAATAGTTTTATCCTTGAACCATGGGATCTGCAGAATTACGTCATACCAACAGTTTCGGGTGGTTTCGGCAAGTCACATAGAACGTCACCCAGTGAAAATAGTAACTATGGTAGCAATACTGAGGATGGATTCGACCAATCGAGAATAAATATTAAGCTTAGGATTTGTCGCTAGTTATCCTAGAGTATATTACCATCCATTCCATTTTACCATCTACTGTTCTACTATTTCTACGGAAGTAACATTTATAAAGTTATAAATGTTACCACGGTAGGTACACCACGGTAGTTCTACCGTGGTGTGTGAAATAAGAGCTAATCCAAGTACAAAATAGGTGATGACGTCCGCTTGCCATATAATTTCTGTCATTATGTCAGAGGTTTTGTCAAATCCAAAACTTTTAGCAGCTTGTTCATTTCCACGGTAAAATGTGACATTGTTCAGTTGACAGTTATTTTACTTTCACACTATACTGTTTGGTGCAGCATTGATTTGCCGAATAATAATACAGTTCAATCATTCGTACTGTTATGGGAGTTGGTATTTTTGATAAATTCCAAGTATCGATACTGCAGCCGACGGAGGGTAGAATTGCCCAAACCAAGAACCCTGGAATTCCAGAAGTTGGCCGTTTAGTGAAATGCCAGATGTTTCACCCTGACTGCAACATGGGGATTACGTGGGGTCTGAAGGCGACAAGCACAATTCCCGAAGATAATAACAGCATCGTGATTATTATTTATTCCATTTAGTAATCGAGATGAGGCAGTCAGGGTCAAAGATAAATAGGAAAGCAGAATGGCCTTAGGCATAAAGCAAAACAAACAAAAAAATTAAGTACAATGTTCTAAATATACATATTTTTAAAGAAGGACTTGGGATGCCAATCTCGCAAAATTACATTAATTCTTAAAATCTAACTTATACAAAATGCAAGTTTAGGTTATGCACGAAAATATCTAAATAATCACTACTATCACTACTATACATTAAAGTAAACTTCAGAACTTACCCAATCTTGGCGTTTTAAACACACGACAACATTTATGGAATCATTCGATTAGGTTTCGAACAATAAACAAATTATTTAGAATCACTTTAACGTGGCACGCACAAATAGAACGCGTTGCACACTGTCGTTGACCATCCGGACGCAAGTCGAATTCATCTGCCAGGTAATTCGCGGTGACACACGAATGCCTCAGCGCACGGCTAGTTCGTTGTCGGTAAGCAAAATAACAATTTACCCGTTTATTAGGATAAAAGAAAAATGAGCGTACTGGTGAGTTGATGTTTAGCCCACTTCATTCAAAGGGAGATTTGTATTTGTAGTATCATGTTTTAGATTATGATGAGATTAATTATAACTTAGTGAATAATAGTATTTATTTAATTAAGTTTTAAATACCCAGTGTTAGCCAAGTAAATAATAAAGACATGTTGCGTTAAACGTAACAGTACAATCTATATATCTATACTAATATTATAAAGCTGAAGAGTTTGTTTGTTTGTTTGTTTGTTTGTTTGAACGCGCTAATCTCAAAAACTGCTGGCCCGATTTGAAAAAATATTTTTACGTTGGATAGTCCATTTATCGAGGAAGGCTTTAGGCTATATAACATAAAGATACGACTCATAAGACCACAGCAGAAATGAAAAATGTTGCGAAAACGGGAGAAAGATATTCCTTTTGAGAGCTTCCGCTGCATACGCTGCGGAAACCGCTTAAGTTACACAAAAATCATGTATGACAGGATTGTTCAGCATTAAAAGTTCTATAATAAAGTCCGCAACAGCATATGTCTATCTTTTATGGTTGACATACTACAACCTTTTTTATGTTAATAAATTTGTAAAAAAATAATGCATTATTTTTAGAGGTGTATTATACACACAGGTATTTATTCTTATCAAAATAAATACATTCATCATCACGAGCATTTTATTTAGAACCAAGTTGCCCTTTATATCATTTGATTTCAATTAATATCTTAGGAACTATCACAGTTTTAACATAATTCCGCACCAAAATAATGTTCGCAGCTTAAGTACAACGTGCGCTTGCGCTAATATATTATAAAGCTGAAGAGTTTGTTTGTTTGAACGCGCTTATCTCAGGAACTGCTGGACCGATTTGAAAAAATATTTCTGTGTTGGATAGCTTATTTATCGAGAAAGGCTTAAGGATATAAAACATGACGCTGCGACGGGAGGGGAGGGAGCAAACTCAAAACGCGCGGACGAAGTCGCGGGGGACCGCTAGTTATATCATAAAGCTGAAGAGTTTGTCTGTTTGGACGCGCTTATCTCAGGAACTGCTGAACCAATTTGAAAAAATATTTCTGTGTTACATAGCTTATTTATTGAGAAAGGCTTTAGGATATAAAACATCACGCTGCGACGGGAGGGGAGGGAGCAAACTCAAAACGCGCGGACGAAGTCGCGGGGGACCGCTAGTCAGCTGATAATTGCAGGAATTTATAAACTCACTTTTAAACTAGTTACGTGTGAGGTGCTATATTAGGTCTGTTCTGCATAATATACCTGACACAAATTCACATAACTCCAAAATAATTAAAATAAAAAGTAATCATCAAAACTGATAGAGAAATGTTTCAAGGATAGCCGTGGTCATATGCCACCTACTGTAGCAAAATTGATTTATTATAATAATATAATAAAATCAAAGAGGCATACGATCACAGCTATCCTTTGAATATATCTCTTTCGGTATGAAGTATAAAAATACATTAAGATATAATTAAATAGTTTGTACATTATAATTTCAGCTTTGACGACTATTTTCTTAAATCATACTTTTTAGAGCGTCTTTTTAGTAGTCGGGTTTTAGTATATTCAACTTTGTTTATCTATGAGTGTAGTCCAAGTGCACGTTGTGCTTTGTATGTAAGAAAATCATTTATGCAGAGGTAGAAAAATCAGTAGCAAAAACGAAACCTCATTGAACGAGGTGACTGTGTCCATAGTTGCTATCGTTCACTGACGTCACCAGCATATTTAGACCTCCGAATATGTGAATTGAGCTCGGAAAAGAGTGTCTTATAAATTAGTTGTAATATTTTTTGGAGAATGGACTGAAGGCTATCTTTTTAACCGACTTCAAAAAAGGAGGAGGTTATCAATTCGACTGTATGTTTTTTTTTTATCATTATTTTTTTTATGTATGTATGTTACCTCATATCTCAGTCGTTTGTCGACCGAATCAAAAATTGTTTTCACCTACTTAGAGGGTATACTTTCTAGTTGGTCCCATTTTTTCCATTTTGGGATCTGATGATGGGATCTTGGTGTATTCGAGGGAAACCCTCAAATTTTAAAGGCACGTATAGTGTTTCTTTACTAGAATCTTAATGTTGACGTGTTGTTACGTCTGATAGTCAAAATTTTGTGGGGCTGAGCTGATGGTGGAACTCCTTAACGCCTAGGAGTTCAGTAATTATAATGACGAAACTTATGATAGGTAATTTGTAGCTTCGGAAAAAAAAGAATCATAAGGTGCAACTCCCCCCCCCCCCCACCTCTTATGTAATCACTAAAAATAAAGAAATAAAATAAACTTTAAAAAAAAGTAAAAACCGACTTCAAAACCAAAATGCACTAAAAAGTCTTAAATAAACTCTTCACCATTGAAAGGAAAGGAATCAGTTTTAGGCAAACAATTTCTTTTTGGAGTCGGTGCCATCACTTTGATCATCAAGCATCAACTATCACAGCACCGACTCTAAAAAGAAATTGTTTGCCTAAAACGGATTCCTTTCCTTTCAATGGTGAAGAGTTTATTTAAGACTTTTTAGTGCATTTTGGTTTTGAAGTCGGTTTTTACTTTTTTTTAAAGTTTATTTTGATAAATAAGGTCAACTAAAGGTCAACGGGTTGCTTTGGGAGCAGCCTTCAGTAGGAATTTAGGTTTGAATATACAGGGTGTCCGGGATAGCTTTAGCGATATTGGAGGTACGTAAGTAAAAAAATGATTACAAAAACTATATTTGATGAAAAAAATCCGAAAACTTGAAAAAAAAACGCAATTCCATACTAAAATCTTTCTAATAAAATTAATAAACTATTAATAATTAATAAACTTTAAAATCAGTTATCCTCCCACCTTTTTAAGAATAATCTCTTGAATCCTTTTCAGTCTGGGTTACGCGCAGGCCATAGCACTACCACTGCTCTGCTGAAGGTAAGACATAAGAGATGGGATGGATTTCTCTAAGGTTACACTCCTTGTTTTAATCGATTTTTCTAACGCATTTAATGCTGTTGATTATGATCTCTTTCTGGCTGTCCTATCTCACTTAAATGTGTCTCCCTCAGCTCTAGATTGGTTTTCATCTTACCTGCGTGGTCGCCAGCAGTCAATCAAAACTTCAAATTCATGTTCTGACTGGCACAAGCTGACTTCTGGTGTTCCACAGGGTGGGATAATATCGCCCCTTCTTTTCTCATTTTTTATAAATATAATTACCCTCAACCTTCGCTGCTCGTATCATTTGTATGCCGATGATCTTCAATTGTATGTGCAATCTGAAATTGCTGACATATCCACTGCAATACAGTTAATGAACGACACCTTAGAATATATTTCATCTTGGTCGCATAATTTTGGAATCTCAGTTAACCCTACCAAGTGTCAGGCTATATATGTATATGTCAGGCTGGGATGGACTGATCACATGGCAGAGGTCAGCCGTAAGGTTGTTACTTGTTTGAGAAGTCTCTACCGCTTAAAATTCTTTCTCCCATTTAAGACAAAACTTCTGCTTATGCAAACTCTTGTAATACCTATCATTGACTATGCTGATTCGTGCTGTACTAATCTCACTGAAGCCTTCATCGATAAACTCGAACGTCTCCTCAACAGTTGTATCAGATTCATTTTCGGCCTCCGTAAATACGATCATGTCTCCAATTACAGAGCACAACTGAATTGGCTTACCATCCGTCAACTTAGAGACTCTCGAGTTCTGTGCATTCTACACGCTATTCTTTATAACCCCTATTCTCCTTTTTATCTTCAAGACATGTTTTCATATCTGTGTCAAACCCATGATCGGTCTCTCCGTTCATCTGACAATCTCCGGCTAGGCACGCTGGCCCACGGTTCCTCGTACGTTTCCAAGTCTTTCACAGTGACGGCAACACGACTGTGGAATTCTCTTCCCATATAAAGAGAACTGATGCAAAGTTGTTTTTCAAGAATAATTGACAATTGAAAACAAGTTATTTATTTAGTTTATTTAATTCAATAATATATTGATTAGATTCTTGTTACTATTTTCCTGTTTTAATTTGTGTTTTTTTTTCACTGCACCCGTTGCTATCTTTCTGCATGACCTAAAGGTTTGACTGGCAGAGAATGCTTTTAGCATTAAGTCCACCTTTGTACACTAAATTTGTGCAATAAAGTCTTTAAATAAATAAATAAATAAAAAATCTTACCTTCCTCGATGATTTAGTATGGAAAAACGATTGTTTTTGGTATATAAAATTGATGTGTACTATGGAAAGGTACACGAGCTTATGGAAAATGCATTCCTTAACTTATTAATAAGACTAGATTTGGACCACTACTATTTAATATTTCAATAATCAATGTGAAACTATAATATCCACATGACATGATAAAGCCGATATAGTTTTAGAGATATAATAACTTTAAAACTGATATCTAAACAAGCAGTCAAAAGCGGTTACATTTAGCAAAAGTAAGCACTTTACCGTATAGTTTTATTGACGACCTCCGAGTACGAGTAGGTATACTGACGATACCCAGCGTGTTTTTAAATTCAAAACTTTCAGCTAACTGATTGGCTCATAATTTAAAAGAAAAAAACTTTGTAACCGCTTACAACAGCATTACATGCAACGTTAAAAAAATAATGTTTTTATCAGGAACAACAAACAGGAATGTTTTAAAAATCCTGTCTAGGTGGCGAACCTGCGTGTCAGCTGTTAGGTGATTTTTATTAAATAGAAATATTCTTGTAAATATTATTATGGCACCAAACTCAAAGCATTTTCAAAATCCAAATTTTGAAAATGCTTTGAATTTGGTTCCATAATTTAAAATATGCCCGACGTCTCGTCTCGAATGTTTTACAGCATCCGTGGTCACAGGCAGGACTAAGGCCTTACATTGGTCAAACAAACTGTAGTATAGGCGTGCGGATAAAAGAACATATAGCTGACATGGATCTTAAACGGGCAACAAAATCTGCAGTATGTGCATATGCTTTAAATAAACCCAAACACGTCATAAGTTTTGACCAGCCCAACGTACTCGCAAAATAACGGCGTACCGTTCCACGCATGCAAATGAGGAAATAAAATAACCAGATTTCAACAGAGAATATGGTTTGAAAGTTCTACCAGCATGGGATCCTATTCTATCGAAGACCCAAGCAACATCCCATACTGCGAGATCTCAAGACACAGTCGGCTCATTCTGCGTGGATAGGAACGCTAATGAATAATTCTGAGTAATGGTAGTTTTATCTTAACTTATATTATAAAGCTGGAGAGTTTGTATGTTTGATTGTTTAAACGCGCTTATCTCAAGATCTACTGGACCGATTTGAAAAAATCTTTTTGTGTTTGATAGCGACATCGAATTTGACTTATAAGAGCAACAATGAAAAATGTTGCAAAAACGGGGAATAATGTTCCTTTTTAAATTTCTGTGTATCTTTACAAAAATCAGGCATGACGAGATTGTTCCGCTTACCATACAATAACTAGACTACAGACATCTATCTATCTTATATGGTTTACTCTCTAAAAACTTTTTTTATATACATAATTTTGATGAAAAATAATGTACTATTTATAAAGGTGTTATGATGCACACAGGTATTCATTCTCATCAAAATAAACATATTCATTATTTCATTTTGAGCATTTCATTTTGACCATATTTGCCCTTTACATCACTTAATTTAATTAGATATCTTAGAAGCTATCACAGTTATAAAACAACTCTGCACATAAATAATGCTCGCAGCTTAAGTACAACGTTCGATTGAGATAACCACCATGTTTGCTGGCCTATAACTTACAATAAACATTTATGTTTCATTTAACGCATTCGTTGAAATGTTTCAATTACGGGAAATCCGACAATTACGCGGGCGACGCCGCGGGGGACCGCTAGTTATTCATAACAATGTAATGACAAAATAACACCTTAGATCCTTTTCACACTTCGACTTTTAGCAGTCTATATTTATGTCTGTTGTTTATGTTGTGTCTTTAACTAAAAAAAATGTTTTGAATGTTTAAGTGTCTCTGAACATAACATTTTTAAATTTAAAATTATTTAATTTTATTTGACGACGCGTTTGACTACTAAAACAGCGGTCGCGGGTTCGAATCCCGCAAGAAGCTAATGTTTGTGCGATGAGGACGAACATTTGAACCCAAGTCATGGATGTTTGACGTATTTAGATAAAATATCATTGAGTATTTCAGTATTTATGGGAGATGCCCTTGTCAAAATCGTTTTGTGGCACCTCTTAACACAAGGAATAAAATTCATTTCTTCGAAACCGGCTTATTTTATTTATAAAATATGGTACACCAATAGCGTATATAGACTACATTAATAAGAAATAATTAGGTAGTTATCATTCTTCTACATATGCCAATTGTAGGTATACACATGATTGGCAGGAAAACCATAAAGTTTCACTAGTGAAAAAAAACAATAAAATAGTTACAGTTGAAAAATATATACTGAACATACAAAGATTTTTAAAAAACTAGTAAAAGCAGCTGATTTGTCAGGTTTTATCTCTGAAAATTTAATATACTTAAAAGTATTTGTACTTTGTACGTAATTTTTACCGACGGCAAACATTTTCTAGAATTCATAAAAGAAATTAAGCCGTAATTAACATAGTCACATGTTAAACGTTATCCTTTAATTTGATAAATGAACCGGCCAAAACATAACCCACGTATTAATTTGATTATTATAATTAAGGAAAAATCATTAGTCTAGATTCCGATAACATAATTAATTCGCATTCAGTTTTAACTATACGAGTGGTCTGATCGGATTTGTATATAGTAGACTCTAGTAAGACTCTACTAAAATCATTATGGCATAAAAATAAAAAATGTAGGTGTGCGAGGTGTTCACTGAATATTATTGGCAAGACAATTCATGGATATGACAAGGTGCAAAATAAATGAAAACTACAGATTGAGAACGATCGTGAGAACCTGTCAGCATTAAAAATTACAAAAAGATGGAAGACGAAATAAATTATCGTTATATTGAAGCATGTGGACCATTATTATTAGGTTTCTTCGCATCGATTCTTATACTGTTGGCAATCGCATCAATATACGGTTTTTTATTATGGACTGTAGTAAGAGCCTCTCGGAGTTTGAGGTTCCATATTTTACTTAACGTCTGTTATTCGGCGTTTTTTACATCGATTTGCTTGCATATAACATTAAGTTACGATAAGCGTGTGATAATACTTTTCGCGTATTTTTTAATGGTTACAGAATTATGGTTGATCATAATGTGTGTGGCTTTCTACTCAGATGCTATTTTGGCACGACCATTTTGTTGTTCGTACCGTGTTAACTCGTCAATAGCACAGGGCGTAGCCATTTGTTTAATTTTGATATTGGTTGTTAATAGCATCTTTTTCAAATCGATATATGTTGTTATGTTTTGCATTGTGATTCCTCATTTTGTGTTGTATTGCATAATTACAGTATTCCTGATACACGTGCTGTTAAAATTTGTTATTGGGCCTTCGAGCGCATTAAAAAATATTTTCAAATTTGAATTGATTGTAATCATAGGAGTTATAATTAGATTAATAGTTTTTGCCTGCGCCGGTTTAGCAGATGCTTTTTGTGCATACTTGTGTATGTTGTCTTATTTGATTCCTGTACTTATAATTTGTTTGGGGTTACTAGGATCTAAGTCCAATTGCATTTATTGGAGTGAGTATTTTCGAAATAGGAATAGCCGAAATTGTAATGAAAATAGAACAGATGATGAGACGGGTGAATGTGGAGTCATAATTGAAAATGGCGATATAGTAACTAGGCGAAGTCAAAATGAGGACATACCTTTAGTGATTTTGAACCGCCATTATTGAAAACCCGATGTATTTTTTGATAACTATTATATGTAGACATATATGTTTAATAAACTGTACTAAAAGTTTTGTTTAATTTGATTTATAAAAGTAGTCCAGTAATATCTGAGATGAGCGCGTTCATACCAGCATACTCTTGGGCTTTATAAATAAGTAATAATATTATGAAAAAGAAGAGTTTCTTTCTTTGTTCGCGCTTATTTTAAGAACTACTAAAGCGACTTTAAAATTATTTCCGTGTATGATAGCCTATTTACCGGGCAAGGCTTTAGGCTAAACATCACGCTGCGATGGGGGGAGAAGAAGCAAACTCAAATACGCGGACGAAGTCGCAGGGGACCGCTAGTAAATATTATAAAGCTGAAGAGCTCGTTTGTTTAGATAAATAACAAATTTCATTTATTTCATGTTATTATTATTATGGGTTAGTGACAATGATACTTATTAGCTATGGTTAGTAGATACGCAGGCTCAAAAAGTCAGCTGTTTCTGAGTCCTCCCGCGCTGCCTAAAAAAACCTGTAGCTCCGCCTCCTAAATAAGGCTGAATCTATCCTACTTGCTATCATCTTCAGGATCTCGTTACTGCTCTCCATCACTGTTCGCACTATGGACAGCGTTTTCTTGCGCATGATTGCGAAAAGTCATCGACAGCACCGAATGCAAACATTATAGATGCGGTGCAGAAACGCGGAAGCCGCAACAAGACCCTGAAGTTGTAATTATATTGTTCGTATAGTTCCTTGTGTGTCCAAACACACAAGGCACTATACGATCTACTTGCGACTACGTGACGACTACTACGAACGAAGTTGGACCACAATCTACAGGTGTAGAAACTCGGGTAATATGCTCTAAAGAGTGTGAGTTTAACATCAATTGTACACCGTTTGAACCTGTATATCCTCCTCATTCCTAAAGCTCTCTGTCTCAATTTGGCCAATATACCAAAACTGTGTGACATGTCTCAGAGGCATTCGATTCAAGTAAACTGAAGGTACTATTGCTGTTTCTTTTAATTTACCTTTAAACAGTAGGAACTCACTTTCTTTTTTCATTGTACCTTTGATCATGTCCCACAGCATAGGCCTCACACCGGTTTAGTAGAGTTCTTAGGCCATCAATCGATGGGCTGAGCAACACCATGTCGTCAGCGTAGCTGATGTTATTTATACATATATTGTCAATACGACATCCGAGCCGTGTGTTGCTCAGCTCCTCGATCAGGCCATTTACATACAAATTAAACGACCTTGGTGATATCAGGCTCCCTTATCTCAAGCCACAATTTAAGATATATTCGTCAGACTAAATATTTGCTAATTTTACCTCATTTCTTTGGCCAGCATACCAATAAGACAATTCATTAACTACCTCCGGTGATATGCCTGCTTCTCTCATTTTTGCCATAGCTTGTCGAATGACACAACTTCGAATGCTTTTGACAGATCTAGAAAACAGACAAATACCGGAGTATACCTCGTGACATAATAGTCAACAGTATATTTACGAGATAAAATAGCACTCTCAGTTGACATATGAACCGAATTGAGAATCATGCAGCTGAATACGGTTACTGAGATAAACATCCAATAATCTATCAAGAACTTTAGCAGTAACCATTGCCAATGAAACTGGTCTATTATTGGATTTGACAGCCTTGTCACCAGCACAGTTCTTCACAAGAGGAATCACTACAATCTTCATCAAATCAGGTGGTAAGTACGAGTGTCTAATTCAAAATGTATATAGTAAAGCCAATACTCTACCAATATGTGGCCCTGCATGTTTAAGGTGCTCAATGCTGAGTCCGTCATGGCCTGGAGACTTGCCCCTTTTCATTTTATGATTGCCAACCTCACCTTTTTGGCAGTAATTCCCACACTTTGCCACATGACACGACTCAACACCCAACACCTCCAACACTGGCAAGGGTGATTTAACCTGAAAATGATCTCTGAATAAATTTGCAATACTGTTTGGATCACTAGTGCCCTCCACAGTAGTGGGAAACTCAATATGACCTTGGAGCTTTTTAGTGCTTTTCCAAAATTCATCAAATTGCTTAGCTGAATGCTGTGATGCAAGCTTATTCATTTTTAACTTTTAACTGTCTTGAAAAAAAGAGGAGGTTATCAATTCGACTGTAAGTTTTTTTAATTTTTTTGTATCTATGTTACCTCATATCTCAGTCGTAGGTTGACCGATTCGAAAAAAATTTTTAGTCTACTAATAGGATATACCTTCTAGTTGCTCCCATTTTTTTCAATGTGGCATCTGATGATGGAATTTTGGTGTAATCGAGGGAAACCCACAAATTTTAAAGGCACGTATAGTGTTTCTTTACTAAAATCTTAATGTTGACGTGTTGTTACGTCTGATAGTCAACATCTTGTGGGGCTGAGCTGATGGTGGAACTTCTTAACGCTTAGGAGTTCAGTTATTATAGTGAAAGAAATTATAATAGGTAGTTTGCAGCTTCTTAAAGAACAGAGTCTTAAGGTGCAAGTTCCCCGCCCCCTCCCTCCTCTCCTGTAATCTCTAAAAGGAAGAAATAAAATTAACTTTAAAAAAAAAGTAAAAATCGACTTAAAACCAAAATGCACTAAAAAGTCTTAAATAAACTCGGAAGGAACCTATTTTAGGCAAACAGTTTTTTTTTTGAGTCGGTGCCATCACTTTAACCATCAAGCATCAAATATCACAGCACCGACTCCAAAAAGAAATTGTTTGCCTAAAATAGGATCCTTTCCTTTTAATAGTCAAGAGTTTATTAGAGACCTTTTAGTGCATTTTGGTTTTGAATTATTTGGTCCTGATGTAGTTAGCAATACCTAAGCTTTGATTTAAATACGACTCAAGCACATTCATTAAAATACATCTGATAATCTTGAATAATGTTTGAACGCGCTCATCTTATTAATCTGGTCTGTTTTTTTTTTTACCCAACTACGGAAGGATTATGAAATTATCCATCTATGTTTCTAAGTATGTGGGTATTTAGTGCGTTACACGTTTGCGGCTAGCCTACTAGGCCGGTTTTGGTGAATAAAGTATCAATCAACTCCTATTATTTACAGTTTTGTTTTGTTAAAAAAGCAACATGGAAAATGCTACAACAATATTATATTGGGGTACTTTAGAAAAACAAACTAACATACATAAAGAATGCAAAGATATAATTCAAAGAACAAGAATGTTTAGTAGTATGGGTTACAGTTTTTTAAATTACCTATCATGTTTATTAATGAATAAGTTAAAAGGGAAAACCTGAACGGCTTTAAAACATCACGTTTTACGGGATCGTAATAAAATCAAACGCTCTGGTGCAGTCACGGGGACCGCTAGTGTGTGTATACGGTGCATGTTTAGCCACACGAGTTCGATCGAAGTACAAAGCCCTTTGACTACCAAATACAGCGCGTAGGTAACGTTTGATAGACAAAGGGTTTTAATTAGCTGGAACATTGCTTACACGATAAACTCTTCTCGACGTCAATATGTCAATATAGGTACCAGGTTCAAGTGGGGATATTCCGATGGAGCTGATCTATCCTGTGTCTGTGGGTTCACTCCACAAGACATGTCCCATCTGCTGTCTTGTCCTGCGCCCTGATTCATGCTTTCTAGAAGACCTTATGTGTGCTAACGACGAGGCAATCCGCGTCGCCCATTACCGGGTACAATAAATTTAAGTCGCTTTACCATGGACACAAAAAGAAGAAGAATATACCTACACATTTCAGTCGTCTAGTAAATATCATATCATGATCACTTTATTACAGCTCAAACATGCGCAGGCGCGTCTGCACCAGAGTATTCAGATAAGCTGTATTTGACTTAACGTTATCATTAAATAAAGGTTGTGTTGGCTAAATTAAAGAATTAAGATACCATAAATGTGCGCTTATTTTAATTCACAGTTCATGAAACCACATTTATTTAAAATTAAATTACATTTTTTTAAATAACGCTTTCGTCATGATTCATTTCATCACCAATATTATTACTACTTCTACAGTCATTATCATTTGTTCCGTTATTTTTGAAATAATTCTTCCACAAATCGCGGTTACATTTGTCCGTTGCTATCCAAATCAACATAATTAAAGTTGGACTTAATTCTAAACACTGGCTCATAGAAACCATTACATACATCGATTGACAGGAAAAAATAAATTTAGTGCAAGTTGTCGATACGACTTCACCTAAAAGTCCTAAGAATATCAAAAATTCAACACCTTTCAATAAATATAATTTAGGCTTTGTTGCTACGATACTTAGAAACAGTTCAAATAGAATTACTGTAAATAATAATGCAGTTATACATCTCAGTATGAAAGAAAACCAAAGATAGATAATAATATAAGAAGAAAAGATTGTATAAAAGTCAATTAACACTGTTGATAAAAATAAAAGAGGAAGGCCCCAAACCAGAAAAGCAAATCTAGAATGCGAAAATGAGAAAGTGCAAGTACAAAGACTTTCTGAGTATAGCGATAAGAACATACTGAACATGTATATAGTATATACTATATTAAAATAAACAGCAAAAATCAATAAGATCATTTTACAATATTGAGAAAGGTATGTTGCACCACGTAGTTTAATAAATAACAAAGTATATTCAAACAATGTTGCGGTACACATGTTAAGATAAAAATACGCTCTCTTACTCCTAGATACTGGTATTACAAACCACGTAATAATGCCGTGCAATGTTATTGCAAATGTTAACAATAAAATAATAAAAATTGACAGATTTAAAGCTTCACCTTTAGGAATACAATCACGCAATTCGTGAAATTCTTGAGCAACTTTTTCAACTTTGTCAGACATTTTAAAGTATTTAGTTCAGTTTAGATTCGAAAACGTTAAACTGTGATTATAAACTACTCAGATGGTGACTTCATCCACCGTGCTAACGTATCACTTATTGCCGCACCTTTTATGGCCGGATCCAGTAAATTATACGTGCACAAAGATTTTACAGACTGCTAGTATATTTATTGATTAAAATAAAACTCGGCTATTAATTCCAATGGATAATATCATAATAACTTACCAAAACGACTGTATCTTATCAATAAATATGTTTGTTTATTTGATAACTATTAATTGGCAATCATTATGTGACGGGAGGGAAAATACTGGTTAATTAAATCATTATTGTATATCGCATTTATAAAAGTACACAAATAAGTAATAATATTTTAGGTAGAGTATAATAAAAACATTATCCTATAATATGGCGATTGCTTGTCGAAAACAGAACCATCACTACAAAAAGTGCAAATAGTTACAAACCCAATTGCTTATAGAAATAAGACGGTTTCACTCTACGCTGTAACTTTTTCTAAGCAAATTAACATACCTAAGTTAAACTTAAAACAGTTATTTATGAAAAGCAAATGCCCTGTTTTTGAATCACTGGCGTCAATATTCTAAGTTATTTTCATTCAATAATCAATTAAAATTCAACAAAAATCACGGTACTACTACGGTCATCACGGTAATACTACATGCGAGTAGTAGAAATGAAGTTTTTTTTTTATTTAAATCTCTGCACTGTGGATTTCAAAAGCGTTTCATTTCAAAATAGATTATTGACACACGTCATTTATTTACAAGCTGTTACGCAAATAATTCAAAAATAAGACACACGAGTATATTCACTCTTGCAAGGTTTGTAAAAGCTAGCTGCAAAATTCTTGAGTTCATGATAAAGTGTTTACATTCAATTTAACTGACAACATAATCCACATACTTGCCATATGCAATATTGACGGAAGGAAATTAGTAAACGTTTCATATGTCTTTATATTATCTACCTATACGATAAGGCTTGCCTAATATGGAACATTTTTTATACAGGATGTTTATAGGGTCATGTATCATTTTCTTCTGCCTTTACATTTTTTTTGGCGATGGTTTTTTATACCAATTTTTACGTGGTTTTTATGAAAAATATTCGAGTTTTGGAATTCGAAATCATATATTTGTATGTTATTGCCATTTTTTTGCGGTTTTACTAACATCAAAATCACATATAAAAACCATCTAGTTATTTTTGTCTGCGTTTCCACCAAGTGAGCAGCTCCAGATTCAATTAAATATGTATTTATCATTTAGTTACAGGTTTAAAACAATTGTAAAAACAATGTTTTCTTTTTGTAATGCGATTGAATGAAAGATATGTAGTTAAATGTGTGCTCACTCAGTCCTCACAAGCGGTCAGTCATATCTTCATACTGAAATAAGTTGGTCGAGTCATTCAGTGTGTCATTGTAATTTCAGATCGTCCAGTTTCGTATTAAAACATTTACTATTAATTTATTGTGCTCACTCCATCCACACGCTATTGTATCTCTATGAACCAACTATAGATTCGCATTTCATCGTTTACATTGTATGAATTAGCTAGAAATAGGACTATTCAGCATAAAAACAAACCACTTTTACTGAGCGTTCATGAGTAAAATGGATCCCTGGTGCTCACTCTGTCCGCCAGTTTTGTGTACTAAATGTAAAATGAATATATCTGACTGGTCACATTTGTCATAAACCATACATGACCGGTCAAATACGGTAAACCGAAATATAATTTTCTGACTCAGATTTCGCAAAAAAAAAACACATTTTGTGTCGTTGTGTGAAAGAGTTTTGATTACTTATTATGACTTTTTTATTGTTTTTTGTAAATATGGTTGAAATAAGATGTAAAGAACAGTGTTTTACCGAATTCGACCAATCGCGTACGCACAATCGAAAAAGTAATAAAATATTACTGAATCAATATGAATGAATATTACCATTTATGGCAGTTGATGACCGTTTTTGACTATTTAATAGTCATTTTCAACACTAGCTCTATAGCCAAATGGTAAAATACGGACATTAGGAAAGAACTAGAATAGAAAAGAAGTTAATAATTAGAACGTGTGTGACACTGACTGCCATTTGAGTTTCAACTGGCAAGTGATTTTCGGTCAATGTGCGTGATTTTTATCGGTTATGGCTAAACGAAGGAAGATACGCCGTTCGATTTTAGGTATGTTAGAGATTCTGTTTAATTAATTGGAATTACAAAATAATTGTTAATAGTTTTGCGGGACTTTGTGAAATAAGGAAAATAAACATGAGGGAACATATGACCTTAGCCCGTTGGAGCTAAGAATTTTGTGGGAACGATACGTCATTAGCCTGTTTATGTCAACATTTAATAACTTTCTTTTAAATACTAGGTATTTTTCCTGACATTTCTATGTATTGCGTACTTATAATACTTCAACAAAATAACCTCCTTATTATGAATTCGGTATAAATAAACGTAATTTAAATTAATTTACAAGAAATACATGTAGCGACAAAAAAAGGAAGTCCTTACCCAGGCACAGAGATTATTTCCCACATTTATTTTTCAGGGTTATTAGTACTTTTTCTGCACTCTGTTGATGAGGAGTGAAACAAGGCATTATCCAAAACCTAAATTTATATGCAACTCTTAATTTCTTCCAGCAGATTTCCGCGGCCTGGAGGTCGGCCTCAAATCGTGTCCGTCTCGTGGCAATCGAACTTTTTTCGTGAGATACTTCAATTGCAAGTTTAATTTGTTTACCTAAAAATTAGTGATGGGCCGAGTACTCGGTTTATACTCGGTAATCGTTGTACTCGGCCGGTTATTTGATACTCGTACTCTCCCGAGTAACTCGGTTTTAATGCCGAGTATACTCGGTTAAATGAAGCAGCATATTTAGGTGGATATCATCTAAACAACAGGGGAAATCTTTCATAATCTCAATCATGATAATGAATAAGTGGTAATGAGACAAAATGAGGAGAGCTAGTTAATGAAAAAAACAATATGTGAAATTTTATAAAGTAAAATTATGATGCAGTAACACAAAGATCTCTGCACGTTCTGGTATCGGCCTATTCCTTTTTTCTTCGTAGAAGTTACCAACGTCCGAAAGTTATCACTCGCTATATGTACACGATTAATCCCTATCACGTAGGTATTATGCTTGAAGATGCACATAGTAACACTCGTGCTATACGTGCCAGTTCTGGATACCTTGTTTGGTGCCCTGCCCAACACTCGAAAGGACTCTTGTCTTTTTTCAGCTTATTCAAAAGTAATGGGGCTTTTAGGATCATCGCGCTCTAATGGCTAGATAAAGCTTATTTAGCGCGTACTTGTTTACACACCCGAAACAGGAATTTGA